>JAMAKC010000005.1:0-693625 GCA_023628735.1 Trichoderma sp. PF4103
CACACACACACACACACACACACACACACACACACACACACACACACACACACACACACACACACACACACACACACTGCGAGTTTGTGGGCTACATGTACCACCGCTGCTCTTAAGTGATGAGCTTACTTTTTCTCCCTTCAAGATCTAGACGCTCTAGACGAGATCGTCAGTTTGCGTGCTCGTGCTCGCCCATCTCCCTTGTTTATCTTATTCTGGTTTTGAAGCCTGGGGCAGCTGAAAACTCCTTACTTGTATATACCTCGCAGTAAAAAAGCTCTTTTGGTTTCAAAGTCTGGGGCAGCTGAAAATTGTTATATACCTCGTATAAAAGAAGCTCTCGAAGATGCCGTTTTTTTCCCTTCCATGACTTCATCTCGTGCAGATCGCTGAGCGAGATGACGAGGATCTCCAATGTCGTTGAGCCCGAGCGATCGGACAGGAGACGCTAGCCGGGGTGCTTTGGTGAATGAGTGAGGAGGATCCCTGTTTGGCGTCCAGTGTATGATGGAGAGCTGGAATCTTCAAATAATTCCATATATGTGCTCCTATCAGTTGATGGAATCTCGTGCCAGAGACATGGTTGTTTACGTGGTGGTGGTTGTTCAGTGCCCATCACAGCATTAGCTCCCCCATCGAAACCAATCTCTCCTAACCTCCAGTTCCCCCTCGTCCGCAACATCGTCAAGTCCTTTTCAATACACTGACACAAGATTGCTGTGCCAATGCCCTTTCTCCACAAACAAGAAAACTTCTCAGGGTGGTTCTAGTGCTTCTACCAGACCCCACGAATACTTCGATCCGAAATGAGCTTGAATTTCACTCACCCTTTTCCTCCATCCCCCGATTGTCGCTCCACAAAGAGAGAGAATTTCCAGACTTTTGCTTCCATACCTAGAGTGCCACAAGGTCTGCAAGCGGCCACCAGGCGGACGGGTGGCTGTGTCACCAAATTTAAAGCATCCAATCCCTTTTGCCGGGCTTGTGAGAGATGAGGGCAAATTTCACTTGGCACGACAACTCTCCTTTTAACCAGATTTTGGTTGTCTGCTGTGAACTCAGCGTACGGTATCAGAATGTTTGTAATTTTGATACGTGATGAGTGGTTCAATACAATGGAAGCAGTGCAGCTGTACCCCAATGGTGGAGTGGAAGCAAACGAGGTCTTTGCTTGATGCAGATAAGCGCCCAGTCGCTCACTTGAAGATCAATCTGGCGTCTTTCTCTTCACATCTTGGAAGCAACTCCAGGATTTTTGACGTCGAGGCCTCCTGTTGCCGAGCTTCCACCTCCAGCTGTCCATTGGGCGAGATAGCGCTACGGGCTCCCCCCGGAAGGCTCTAGAGCACAACATCCATCGCTCCCCCCCTTCAGCTCCAACTGCAGCAAAACCGGCTGGGAAGCTCGAGCTGACTGGCCAGGGCCTTGCCACCAAGCAATTACGTCGCCGGCCACGCTTTCAGCAGTGCAGGGGGGGAAGGGCCAGCGAAGCTACAGTGGGGACGCAGCACCTCGATCCACTGTAGCTCCTGTCCGGCAGCCCCCAAGCGGCGCGACTACAGGCTCGATCCCCGCCGCGCTGACATAGGTTCACCTCCAGCTGCATCCAATGTAGGTAACTGTTGACCCGTGAAAGCAGCAAGCAGCAGAAGCAGCACCTCAGGCAGCAGAGCATCAGAGCGGCTTCGGACGAGTTTGTGTGTGTGTGCACCGGCAGTTCTGGGTGCTCCCGGACATTGTCCAACGCGTACAGGTGCCACTCACTCTTGCACGCACGGTCAGGTACATGTACATGTAAGGTAACCCGGGCTGGCCTGCCTTTCCCTGATAGCCGTCTGTCTGGCTGCCCTGCGCCACGGTCAACCACCTGTCCAAGTCGTCAGCTCCACTGCACCAACTCCCAAGAACTTCTTCACTTCTTCTCGTCCCTGTCCTTGTTTTCAGCTTTGCGCGTCGTCTCTGTGCCGAGCCACAACGTGCATTAGCTTGTGGCTTTGTCCAAGACAGTCAAATCAAAAGGTGGGATGGTGCTCTGCCACTACGCAATACTACTAAGCTGTCCTCTTTCTCCCTGTTGGCCTTGCTTCTGTCTCCTCCCCTCGTCTTTGCAGCCTTGTTTCTTTTGTTTGGCTTTGATTGTCTGTTTAGCTGAGGTAGCCTTTGTTATTGTGCTGACCGTATAAGATAGAGTCTCGATAGACAGGAGCCATTTCTTCTTCAACTCTCTTTCCTCCCCTATCACACGCTCCAGACCGGAATCCGCTGCTACGACGCATATCTGGCCACTGCCCCTCCATCCGCTGCCGGCCCTTCGAATGACGACATCGCAAAGCTACCTGATCAATTGAACGGCTCAGTTGGCGCACACGAACAATAGCTGCGACAGCGCCCACAGCTGGCCATCATGTCGGCCAAGGAGGTGCACGAGCTCAAGGTGCAGGGGGCCATTGAGGCTGCTCAAGACCCCCAGACGTCAGTATCGCCTGAGGACGCCGAGAGGCTCTTGGTCAACGAAGCCCGGGATGCCGGTGCTCCCGCCTTCATCTTCGACCCGAATGCCTCGGTAGAGGAAAAGCGTGCTCAAGTTGCTGCTGTATGAGATATCCATATCCCCCCCTCTTGGGCCACGACGGCCCTTGTGTGTAAGGGATGCAGAAAGGCTGACGATGCATCTCGAGTCTAGGCCATTCCTCCCGAACTCCAGCAGATTCGGCGGAACAAGGCTACGGCCATCGCAACCGACATCGACGACGGCACTGGCCCGGACGAAGAGCTCCCGGAGCCAACCAAAGAAGGCGCTCTGGACGATGCCGGCAAAGACAAACCTCTTGCCAATGGGGACGCAGAGAACGCCGAGGCTCCGTACTCGCGTACGGGCTGGGCTCCCCAGATTGGGTGGCCCGTCGAGAGCACGCTCGAGGGCGAGAGCCTGCTCGATCACACTACGTGGGTCGAGAGCCAGCTGCCGGATCATTTGTTTGGAGGTAAGGTTGCACCGGCCCAACAGAAACGATATTGGCGTCTCACACGGGTAAAACAGATTGGTACCACAACGCCGGCGTCATCGTCTTCGCCTGCATTGCCTCCTGGCTTGTGGCGGTCCTCGGCGGCGGTCTCGGCTGGGTCATCATGGTCATGGCCATCTGCGGCACGTACTACCGGACGTCCCTGAGAAGAGTGCGCCGCAACTTTCGTGACGACATCACCCGAGAGATGGCCCTCAAGAGGCTCGAGTCTGACCACGAGTCTCTCGAGTGGATCAATTCGTTCCTTGTCAAGTTTTGGCCCATTTACCAGCCCGTCCTCGCCGAGACCGTCATCAACGCCGTCGACCAAGTGCTGAGCTCCGCAACGCCGTCCTTCCTCGACAGTCTCAAGCTCAAGACGTTTACTCTGGGCAGCAAGCCCCCCCGCATGGAGCATGTCAAGACGTATCCCAATGTGGGAGACGACATTGTCCGAATGGATTGGAAGTTCAGCTTTACGCCCAACGACACTGCCGACATGACTGCAAGGCAGCTCAAGAACAAGATTAACCCCAAGGTTGTGCTGGAGATTCGAGTCGGCAAAGCCATGATCAGCAAGGGTCTCGACGTCATCGTTGAGAACATGGCTTTCTCTGGAATCATGCGACTCAACATCAAGCTGCAGATCCCCTTTCCCCACGTTGAGAAGATTGAAATGTGCTTCCTGGAGAAGCCGACCATCGACTACGTCTGCAAGCCCCTGGGTGGTGAACACCTTGGTTTTGACATCAACTTCATCCCGGGTCTGGAAAAGTTCATCCTGGAACAGATCCACGGCAATCTGGCCCCCATGATGTATGCCCCCCATGTCTTCCCCATCGAAGTTGCCAAGATGCTTGCGGGATCGCCCGTCGACCAGGCCATTGGTGTGCTTGTCGTCACCCTCCACGGGGCGCATAACCTCAAGAACACTGACAACTTTGCGGGAACCGTTGATCCTTATGCCGTCCTTACGCTCAACCGCCGCCAGGAGCTTGCACGCACCAAGACTGTCGACGACAATCCCAACCCCAGGTGGAACGAGACGCATTATATCATTGTTACCTCTTTCAATGACACTTTGGACATTCAGGTTTTTGACAAGAACGGCTTCCGCAAGTCCAAAGAGCTGGGCGTGGCATCATTCCCCTTGGAGAGAATCGAGGAGCTGCATGTGTACGAGAACGAGCGCCTCGAGGTCCTCGCAGCCGGCAAAGCCCGTGGTGTGGTCTCCTGCGACCTCCGCTTCTTCCCTGTGCTCGAAGGCCAGAAAGGTGAAGACGGCAAGGTGGAGCCCCCGCCTGTCTCCAACCAAGGTATCTTGCGCTTCACTGTTGAGCAGGCCAAAGACTTGGACGGCACCAAGAGTCTTGTCGGACAACTCAACCCCTATGCCGTCATGTTCCTCAATGGCAAGGTCATCCACCAGACAAAGAAGCTCAAGCGAACCAACAACCCCATCTGGGACAACGGCTCAAAGGAAATTTTCATCACGGACCGCAAGAGGGCTAAGCTTGGCGTCACTGTCAAGGATGATCGGGACCTTTCTTCTGACCTGACTCTCGGAAAGTATCAAATCAAGCTTGACGATTTGCTGGAATGCATGGAGCAGGGCAAAGAATGGTATCACCTCTCTGGGGCTCAGACTGGCCGCGTTAAGATGACAGCACAGTGGAAGCCGGTAGCCATCTCGGGCGTTGCCGGCACAGGCGGTTACATCACCCCCATTGGTGTCATGAGACTCCATTTCATGAAGGCGAATGATCTGCGCAACTTTGAGGCCTTTGGTAAATCTGATCCATACGTTCGAGTTATTCTTTCCGGCATCGACAAGGCGCGCACGGTTACCTTCAAGAACGATCTGAATCCTGAATGGGACGAGGTTCTCTATGTCCCTGTCCACTCCGCTCGGGACAGACTGACACTCGAGGTCATGGATGAGGAAAAGCTCGGCAAGGATCGCTCTCTCGGACTATGCGAAGTTTCTGCGGCGGACTACATCCAGCAGGATGAAACTGGCGAGTATCTAGTGCACGATGAAAAGCGTGTCCACGTGAGCGAGCTTCGACTGCACGGCAAGGGCCTTCCCAAGGGTACGCTGACGTATACTGTTGCTTTCTATCCCTGCCTCAACATTGCCGACCCTGAGGAAGAGGAGGAAGAGGCCGCAGAGGAGGCCGCCAACGCCGAAGCGGATGGCGACGAACCCAAAGCGTCTCTGGACCGACCACGGAGCTCCGCCTCTCCGTCCGTCCCTAAAGCGTCCCTGGACGTGTCCAGGAAATCGGTTGATGTTTCCAGGAAGTCAGTCGATACCGCCAAGTTGAGCGCCAGCACAGGTGAAGATGGCCGACCCATCTCGCCGGCATCGATGCGGTCGTCGATGTCGGTAGAGAAGAGAGGACCGCCCAAGATCCGACTCAGCCCCGAAGAGCTTCTCAGATATGAGAGCGGTGTTCTCATCTTCAGACTTCTGGAGTCGGAGATGCCCGAGAAGGAAAGCCACCTGGAAATCTTCGTGGACGACATGGCTTATCCCTCTTACACATCCACCATGGTCCCGACCAAGTTGCACAAGTTTGACGAGATTGGCGACTGCGTCATCCGAGAACTCGACTTTTCTCGTCTGACGATCAAGGCGCGGAAGAAGGGCGACGATGCCGACGACACTCTGGCGTACTTGTCTGGCAATACGCTGGAGACGTTGAAACAATGCCTGGTAAGTTTGATGAGTATGCCCCCCCTAGCATCGTGTCATAGTGTCTAATCGATTATTCCAGAACAACCCCACCACCTTGAAGCTGAAGAGCGATGATGGCAAGTCTAGCTGGGTCAAGGTCAGCCTCAAGTATATCCCCCTCAAGATGGAGCTGGATCCGAGCGAGAGCATCAACAACATGGGCACCCTCCGTGTCGACGTCTTGAGCGGCACAGACTTGCCATCGGCAGACAGGAACGGCAAGAGTGACCCTTACTGCAAGTTTGAGTTGAACGATGTCGAGGTGTACAAGACCAAGGTGCAGAAGAAGACGCTGTCGCCCGTTTGGAACGAATTCTTCGAGGTCACTGTGCCCTCGAGGACGGCGGCCCATTTCGTCTGCAACGTCTACGACTACGATTTTGCCGACAAGCCCGACTTCTTGGGCGCCGCCGTCATCCCCCTGGACACTCTTCAGCCCTTCAAGGCGTCGGAGCAGAGCTACCCGCTGGACGGCAAATCGGGAAGCATCAGGCTCCGAATGCTGTTCCGACCCGACTACATCACTCGATCTAGGCAGGGAACTTCGACCTTCCAGGGCACCTTTGGCGGCACTGGTCGAATCGTTACTGGAGTTGCCGGCGTGCCGTTCAAGGGAGGTGCTGCGGTGGCTGGGGCTGTTGGCCACGGCGTGGGCAAAGGTGCCTCGTTCTTGAAGCGCGGCATCCTGGGCAAGAAGGATAGCCACGACCCCAACGGTTCGCTGACGGAGCTGGTCGAGGTTCCGACGGTGCCAAGCATCGTCACCAACGGCAACGATTTTGCCGTCGGCGGCAGCCATTCCCGGCCCACCACCAGCGCCGTCGACAGCTCCCGGGACTACCCTCCGCATCTGATGCCCGAGGGCTCTGGCCATAACAGGACCAGGAGCTTCGGCAGCTCTTCCGTGCACAGCGCCGTCGGCGTCGGGGCTCCGACCGGAACAGCAACGTTCAACGTCATCGGGGCTTCCGGATATCCTCATTCGACGGATCTGTACATTCTCATTACCCAGATTTCGCCGAGAGAGAAGACTGTCGGCAAGACGAAGCATCACAAGTCGTCCAGTGGCCAGTGGACCTTTGACGAGACATTCCGGTTCAGCTGCACGCCAGACGCACAGTTCAAGGTTGAGGCTAGGGGCGAGCACATGTTTGGCAGCGATGACCACCTTGGAGAGCACATTTACTTTGTCGACGAGACGGGTAGCGGAGTTCCCAAGGAGATCACCGTCGGGTCTGGCACGGTGACCATCAAGAGCCACTTCCAACCTACGGAGGACAAGTTTCCCGACAGCCCCAAGTCTTTTTCGCGACGCGGCTTCCTGAGTAAGCGAGAATCGCGGAGCAGGGACCCGAGCGTCAATCCCTAAGCGGCTGCTTTTCTTTTTGCTTGCGGGTATTCCGCGCGATTGAGTTGTGACTTATTGTTGGGATTGCTACCGACTTAACGCAACAGCCGCGCGATTTCTCTCTTTTTCTGTTTCAATGGTTTGTGGTCTCTGTCAAGTCTCGTTTTTTCTGTCCAAGATTGCAGCTCTGTAATTGTTACAACGTATTATTCTGGAGTCTGAGGGGTGATGGTTGGGATGGGATGGGTTTGGGGGTCATATATGTATATAGGCAGTTTGTGACCGGCGAGGCTCACGTCGGCCAATGGGACAGCCACTCCAATTGACATGTATCGCTTTACATACATAGATTCAGTGATGTGCATCCTATGAATTCTCCTTTCGTTTGTCTCCCCATGATGAACTGGGTGCTGTCTGTTGGTGTAAGTCATCTCGTCAGGCAACAAGGCAGCAAACTGGCCATAGCTCAGCTTAGTCACTCTTGTGCCAGCCTGACCAATCAGAAGCTCGGGCTGCTTCGAAAAAGAACGGCAGTGACGCGCGAGACGGAAGCTGCCTGAGATACTCCGTCCAACTAAGCACCAAACCAACGAGGGGCGTCTCTTGAGCCTTTGAAAGCTGCACCACCAACCGACAACACAGCAACGCTCACCCGCTCGGCATCTGCAGCTGCTCCAACTCTCTCTACATTGACTCTCAACCGAAGTCTCATACATTTGCTCCCAGAAGATACTGAGGGCATTGATTGTTACTCGGATTCGATAACGAACTCTGACCTGGAGGGGTCGATTTGTCTTTCTCTACGCCCTTTACCCTTGAAGCATCATCCACCATGGATTCCCTTGTGGCCAAGTACAGCCGGCCGGCGTATGCGCAGAACGAGCCTCTGGAGGATGAGGAGCTCAGCCATGAGCTGATGGACCCTGCGGCGCACCTGTCGCTCAACTTTGCCATGCCGCCCATTGCCCAGGTATGTGTGCTGTCTGTCGAGCTATAGCTGTACTGTCGTGTGCATATATGCATGACGAGAGGGCAGCAAGGAATGAAACGATCAAACGAAAATGGAATGCTAACTTGCCATTCAACCAGCCCTCTGCCTGGCTCCGCGCCGCCACAGACGACCGCTCCAACCCCGACTGCCCCATCAAGATCGCCCACGGCACGACGACGCTGGCCTTCCGCTTCCAGGGCGGCATCATCGTGGCGACGGACTCGCGCGCGACGGCGGGCAACTGGATCGCCTCGCAGACGGTCAAGAAGGTGATTGAGATCAACAGCGTGCTGCTGGGCACCATGGCGGGCGGCGCGGCGGACTGCCAGTACTGGCTGGCGTGGCTGGGCATGCAGTGCCGGCTGCACGAGCTCCGCCACAAGCGCCGCATCAGCGTCGCCGCCGCCAGCAAGATCCTGGCCAACCTCATCTACAGCTACAAGGGCATGGGGCTGAGCATGGGCACCATGTGCGCGGGCGTGACCAAGGAGGAAGGGCCCGCGCTGTACTACGTCGACAGCGACGGCACGCGGCTGGCGGGCAACCTGTTCTGCGTCGGCAGCGGGCAGACGTTTGCGTACGGCGTGCTGGACTCGGAGTACAGGTACGAGATGAGCGACGAGGAGGCGCTCGAGCTGGGCAAGAGGAGCATCCTGGCGGCGACGCACCGCGACGCCTACTCTGGTGGCTACATCAACCTGTACCACGTCAAGGAGGCGGGCTGGGTCAAGCACGGCTTCCTCGATACGAATCCCATCTTTTGGAAGACGAAGCTGGACAAGGGCGAGTTTTCGAATGTCACGAGTGCGTTGGAGTAGGGTAGCATCGAAGGAAGTAAGCATGAGACGATGAGAAGTTGTATGGGAAGACTGTAGATCAAATACGAAGCAATGATTTTCCGTCTTGATTGACATTTATACATCAGAGGGATAGTATCACTGATGAATTCTTTCATGATATCGGTCTAATACACGGCCCTTCCTTGACCTTTCTTAATCATACAAATCATACAGGCTATATCCAATCGACGGCATTCACCACCAAGCAAAGGGTATCATCACATCACCTCCATCTGCCCACCTCACAAACAACTTCACTCCAACTCTCCTACTCCTTTATCCGCCGCATCCTCCTTCACATGCACATTCACCCACCCCCCAGCCCCCAATATCCCCCCTCCCACATCCGGATCCATGGGCCACCTCCCAATCGGCCTCACCGAAAGCTCGCTCCGCCACCCGTCCTCGAACATCTCCATCCCCGCCCAGGCAATCATGGCAGCGTTGTCGGTGCACAGCTCGAGCGGCGGCGCGACGATCTGAATATCGGGGAAGCCCCGCGCGGCGAGAGTCGTGCGGAGGACGTGCATGAGGAAGCGGTTGCTTGCTACGCCGCCTGCTACGACGAGGGTTTTGATTGGGCACGACGATGATGCTGTTGACGATGATGAAGAAGAGGGTTGTGATGATGATGATGGTTGGAGAGAGGGCGAGTCCTGGAGGGCGAGGATGAGGCGGCTTGCGAGGTGCTGGAAGGCTGCTCGGAGGGTATGTCTGGCGAGGGCTCTGCGTTCTTCAAGAGGGATCCTGTCGTCGCCGACTTCAAGGTCACTGGTGTTGTTGTTGTCGCCGTTGTTTGATGACCGAGCAGCAGCGGCAGCGGCAGCAATGTTATGCACGTGCGTGTATATGCTCGAAAACGAATACACCAACTTGCGCGAGCCCTTGAGCGGCACCGGCACGGTCCAGCCATAGCCCGTCTCGACGTCCTTGATCTCATCGCCCCTGGACCGCGCCGGCTGAAAGAAGGCCTCGTAATCAGCGACGCTGTTTTTTTCCCTAGGAGGAAAAGCGAAGGCCTCGAGGAGGCGGCCGTAGCTGACGTCCGGGCTGGAGGCGAGGACGGAGGGCGGGAGGATGACGCGGGCGGTCTGGTCGAGGAGGTTGCCGACGGCGACGTCGGCGGTGGAGGCGAGGAGCTTGTGGGACGTGAGGGCGGTGGAGAGGATGAGCTGGGTGTGGCCGCCTGATACGAGGAGGGAGAGGAAGGGGAATGCCGGGGATGGTGTTGCTGCTGTTGATGATGAGGAGGATGAGGGATTCAGGGCATCGACGAGACGGGGCGTCAAGGCATGGGCCTGCATGTGATGGACGCCCACAAAGGGGACGCCCCAAGCGAGCGCCAGCCCCTTTGCGACGTTTAATCCCACGGACAGATTCGCCATGATGCCTGGCCCTCTGGTTGCGCAGACGAAGTCCGGCACCCCGGTCCTGCTCCTCTTTTTGTCCATCCCCGCCTTGTCGTTGCTCTTCACAACAACAACATCATCATCATGCTCCTCCTCTCCATACCGCCGCAAAACCCCCAACGCCTTCTCAACCAACGGCCCCAGCGAGGCATTGTGCCCCTGCACCGTAATCATGGGATTGATGCCCTGAAAGGCGCGGTTGTCAGATGAGATGCGCTCGTTGAAGAGCAGCCGCGCTTTGCCTGTGGCGGAACATTTGGAGAGCACCGCGACGGCGGTGTCGTCGCACGAGGTTTCGATGGCGAGTGTCACCAGGCGCCGGGTGCTGCGATGCCGGCTATGGCGAGAAGGTGCTGCTGCTGGTGTCTTGGCTAGGAGGCATGAGATGCGATGTGAGAAGGTGAGAGGATGGGGTTTTGAGAGGCATCTTGGTGGAAGCATGGGTAGCTGTTTTTATTTTTATTTTTCTCCCCTTTTCTCCGGATTTGGTTCACGGCTGTGATTATGGATTGCTTGTTCTTTTGGGAGGAGGGAATTGAGGGTTTGGAAGGGTTGGTGGTGTAAGTTGATGAGTTTCGGTGCTTCTCAGACGTTGAATTTCCGGTCCGATTTTTCTTCGGAGTCCGGAGGAGTGGGGTGCTGTTGACTCTACCCAATCCCGCTGTGCCTCCGTTGGATTCGTCAAGCTACGAGATGCCACAAGCACGGCTCAACAACTCGAATTACTTGAATTGGTGGATGTTGATCATTTTATTTGTTTTGATTCGTATAGCTCTATATAAGCCAGGTATCTAATCCAGCAATGCAAGTCTGATGCACTTGTACCTTTTGTCCAGAATCCAAATATCCCCATACTCCAGCCAATGTTATGCAATCCACGCTCATTATAACAACTCAAGGAAAAGTATGAGAAAAGAGTAAAAGAGAGGGAGGAACAGAGGATTACTCATGAGCACGTATCCATAGCATCACCAGACCCTCCATGCCCTCACGTCCAATTCACCCACTGACACTTACACCCCCCAGTCCCCCCGTCAAACCCCCCAAACGTGGCATTTCCGCTGCCTCGATGGTTGATCCACGTCCCTCCCACATCCATCTTGTTCGCCAGAAGCTCCGGAGCGCTCGTGTTCAGCTTCTGCCGATCATCCATGGGCCACTCCCACACGACCTTGTGGTCGGGATCGCCCCCGTGCGTGTCCAGAGTCACAGTCACCGGATAAGGCATCGTCCCCGGCTTGATCAGCTCCGTCGAGTCATCAATGTGTTCGTCATCGTCTCCGTCCAGCAACGACGCCGTGCTGTTCAGCTTCCGCGTCCAGATCTGCACAAGCATGCGTGTCTCGGCCCACGTCACCAGGTGGTTGGCCTCGGTCTCGCTACAGCCGCCGTCCTCGTCCGCGGGCACGTTTCCCTGGCTCGAGTCGTTCACAACAGTGACAGACTTGAGGAAGATGGTTCGCTGAAAGTACGTGTAGAACCCGTAATGTTCAGTCGGCAGACCGCGGTCGAAAAGGCGAACCGGCTGCTGAACCGGAGTAGGCAGCATCACGGCAGGCGCGGGAGTGCCGTCCGCCTGTAAATCTGGCGGGAAGATGACGTCCGAAACATTGATGGCCGAAGCGGTGGCACGCCGACTCAGAGATGGCGTGTCGACTGTGTCGTTCAAGGAGGGGAGCAGGCTGATGAAGAAGGGGGTCGGCTCGCCTGCCTTTTGGCTCGACTGGATGTTGTCGGTAGTCTCACCCAGGAACCACATCTCCTCAAAAGTCGGCGGGCTCGGGTCCGGCCTGAATCCATCAATCGACGAGCTGTTTTTGCTCTCGTCTCTTTTCAAGACGGCCGTGGGAGGAGCGCCATTGGGAGTGTTCCACTCCCTCTCTGTGCTGTTGTCCCACTGAATCTGGAAGATCATGGTAGGCTGGTTTGCCGCGAAAGGGGACACAGACGCATGGGCATCTTTCGGCAAGGAACAGCTCCAGAGAGTCGTCGGCGCAGTGCAGTCACTCTTGGCAATGGTGTTGTTGGGTCCCACAAACGTCAAGACGCCGGTGGGCATGGCAGGATAGTCTGTGAGGTTGACCCATATCGAAGAAGCTTCCGGAGAGGCGGGCGTTGACGGAGATGTCGAGGATGGCGGGTCCTGTCCCCGGGCTCCGGTCTTGTCGCCGTTCGAGCCATGATGCCTGCTGAGAACGACGCCCAGCACAACGCCCAGAGCGATGATGAGAAGGAGAAGAAGTAGAATGATCAGCAGCCAGATTCTTCTCTTCTTGCGACCCTCGGGCCCAGGGCGACCAAAACAGCCCTTCTTCGGTATGCAGCCTCGGCCCCTCCACAGGCCACCGGCTCGTCTTGCTGCCCTATCTTCCTTTTCGTGCCGCTGTCGTGTCCTCTCAATCTTGTGCTCCTTGCCCGACAGCTGATCGGCGTGTGCATGTGAATGAGGCGTTCCCGCAGGGCGATGAGGCAACCCCTCCGTGTGTCCACGCTCCATATCGACAGACCCGACCCTTGCCCAGCTGCCTCTCTCGTGATCAGCTGAAAAGGTCAGATATGCCCTCTGTGGGCTCGCCGGCATGGTCTCGGGGGCTCTCTGCTCTTCCAGTACAATCTCGATCGGCTGCACGCCGCGGTTGTCGCCACCACGGCTCTGGTCAACCGGAGAGCGCTGCCGAGACAAGACCGAAGACACAAAGTTGCTCGCCGCACGTACGTGGCGCGGCGCTCGCGAGCCTCTCTCCGCGTCAGGCGACTTCGACGAAGTCGGTGATACGGAGAAACGGCTTTGTTGCTCTGAGACATGGTGCGCATGAGCCACAGTGGAAGCTTGTCGCTGGAGACCCGCGGTGCGGGACGTGTTGCTCGAGGCGGCCTCGATATTGCGCGAGAAATTGGTGTTTCCTGTGCGGAAAGATGTGGACGCTTCGCGTGCATCGTCATGCACCTCCCTTGTGAGCGTTCGAGCCTGCTCACGGTGCGAGTCATGCGAAGACAGTATGCTGGCACCAGAGAGGGCTGTAATAGCAGCTACACTCGTCTCCTGAGTCGTTGCTCGTGAGTTTGTCGCTGTGCTTCTCGTCAGTGTAGCAGACTCGATTCGGTCCGACGTCACTGGTGCCGTGGCCGCTGCTCTTTTCGTCGTTGCTGCGAACGGTGGCGCAACAGGAGAGACCGGGGAGACGGTTTCCGACGAGCTTGATGGCGCAGCTTCTCTAGCCTTTGTTGACATCGTCGACCCAGCCAAGGGAGCTTCTCTCGGAGAAAACTGGCTGTTCAAATGATGGTCTGGTGGAAAGACCGCTTGGTACTTGACGGCATCTCCATCCCCAGCCTGCTTCTTCGTTGACGCAGCCGGAGGCGGAGAGGTGGTGGCCAAATTAGTTATGCCCAGGCCTTGCACCCTCTCGCGAGGAGCTGATCCATTCCGTTCCAGAGCATCTCGCGTGACTTCGGGCACAGCATCATCCCGAGACACCCCCCCTAGGGGTGATGGCGTCCGTCGTGGGGTCGGGATTTTGATAGTAGGCGTTGAGTTCACCGCGACACGATCAACAAGTAGCCTTTGCTGCTGCTGCTGCTGCTGTTGTTGTTGCTGCTGCTCCCCAGTATTGACATGGATATGAACCACGATCGGCCTTTCTGAGACTTCCCGCACCACTTCACGCGGGGGCGGAGTCTGTCGTGGTGTCGGTACCCTGATGATCGGCGCTTGGGCTTCTTTCCATTGAGGCCTGGGTGGCGGAGTGAGCTCGCGCTTCGCTTCACGCGTGGGTTCATACTTTGGCTGAGACTCAGTGGAGTGAGTGTGGTGCTCTCTTACTTCAACGGAGCTAGAAGTGAAGTTGTACCCATGCACTTCCTTCGATGTCGAGGTTTCGAGGGACGTCGCTTGATGGCTCTCTGAGGATGTCTGTAGATAGTGTCCGGTCCGGGATGAATAGTCTGCGCTCACGTCCGCAGCACCACGCTTTACCGGCGATTTGTCGTCATCCGCTGTAAAGGTGATATGGATGTCGGAGTGTTCTATCCCAGCAACGTGCGATGGACCGCCCAGGCCCTTCCCCTGTCCATCCCTTGGCAGGATGACTGCAGAAGATGATGCAGATGAGTTTCGCTGCCTTTCCAGCATCGACAGTCCCAGAATTGCACGACCACCATCAACGTTGGCAGCCGAAGAGTCTATCTGGCTTCTCTGGCTTTCCATGGGCGAGGGGGTCTGCCCTCCCTCTGTACCTGACATGGCAGATTTCCATGACTGCCGATTCGCCGCGTGCTTGGGAGTCAGCAATGAGCTCTGGTCCCCCTTGTCTGCAGCTCTAGCCAGGTGGTGTCCTCTCTCCTCCATAGGTGACTCTAACTGGGTTCGCCGGCTCGCAAAAGACATTGTCCGATCTAGGAACGGCGTGACCAAGTGGTGATCCCACCAGCCACGGATGCTCTGAGGAGTGAGCGCAGACAGCTTGCTGGCAGGGGACTTCAAAGGCGTGACACCGTCCTCTTCGAAGAGTGTACAAGGCGTCCCGGACTCTTCTTCCTCTTGGGCGTTCTTGAGACGTTCGATGCGCTGAGGCGCTGGTGTCATCCCCTGATAGTTGGCCGGAACAGCTGGAACGGGAGGGACTTCGTGGTCCCTCAATCCAAGGCCCATTACTGGCGCCATAGATGCTTGCGAGTACACGCTCGAAGGGTATCTGATTGTGCTGAACGAGCTCGCCGTTTCGGGAGTGTCCGGAGACCAGACGGACTGGAGCTGCCGAGGCTCCACGGAAGGCGCAACAGCCCGCTCATTAGCCCGCTCATTGGTTGTCTTGAATGTAAAGGGGAACGGGTTTTTCGTGCCGCTGGGGGTATCGATGTTGTTGACGGTTGCCGTGAGGGGGTCAATTCCCCGGCTCGTTATCTCATCAGAGGGGAGAGTAATTCCAATAACAATCGGTCTGTCTTCCGGGGAGAGTTGCTCGGCAGGCGAGCGAGCGGATTGAAGGGGTGAAGCAGCCTCTCGCTCTCCGCCGTCAGTGGTCTTCAACCAGTTCCAATTTCCACGGGATTGCGGGTTCGAAGATCCCTCCAAGGCTCTCAAAGCAGCCGCATCGACAAACTTGGGGGCACGTCTTGCAGGCGACTTTGCTTGGAATTGCCGCCTCATCATGGGCATGTCCGTGATCAGCTTGATACCAAACTTTGCGTTTCGCGCCTTCAGGGGCTTCTTTGATACTGGGCGGTTGGCCGCTGAGCGTCTTGCTGATATCCTGGCGTTGGTTGGCTTGGTCGCGCTTGTCAGGATATAAGCTGGAGTGGGTGGTGGAGCAAGGAGGCCAGGCTCGACCGCGCTGTCGATGGGCGTGATATCCTCGTTGGAGCTGATGGAGACACTGTCGCTGTCCAGAGGAGATGGGCTGCGGGTATTGGCAGCAGAACTGCTTGCGCTTGGATTCAGATAGGCGCCGCTGAGGAGAAGCTTCTTCTTGTCAGAGTCCTCGGCAGACGGGGTCTCGCCAACATCTATTAGCGTAACCACATCGTCGTCTTCCCAGTCTTCCCAGTCGTCCGCCCGATAGCTCTTTGATGATGTGTAAGAGGTATGGCGAGGCATCACAGCCCGGCTAGTCCGTGATGACAGCCTGCTGCCATTCACAGGCTCGGCTCGTTTGCCGTAGTTGAAAGACATGTTGGCTCGGTAATCGCAAGCGCGTGAGCGTGACGTTGTCGTAGTCGTATATCTCGTTATTACTCGTCATATGCAAAAATAGCAGTAGTAGCGAATGATGAAGAATCAAGAAAGAAACATCACGAGCTCCAGGCCATGTGATGTGGAAATTCTTCAGGGAATCAGTGACAAAGAAGCCAAAGGGTATGAATAGATTGAACACATACAAGGACCGTGGAGCAAATAGAAACGCAACGCCTACCCCAGCAATCAACAACCAACAATGAACGACAATCGGGTCCGTCTGAGAAAGGAATGAAAGTGAAGGAAAGAAAGTGACGTTCAACTGAATGGTGGAAGAGAAACAGTCTGTGAACAATAAGACCTTTGCGGCAGACAATAAGAGCAGCGGACGAGCATGAGGGAACCCCCGGCCTGGATCCGCCCTCGCGTCTCCAGACCCGTCCAGCCCATCGCCTGCTTCATCGTGCCGTTGCGTCTCTCGTCTCTCGTTGACCCGACAGAAGGCCTCTCTTCCCTGGCCGGTGGCGCGTTTCCGTGGTGTCTGTGGCCGCCTTGAGCTCGAGATTGGCTGGACGAGGTGCAGGTCGCAGGTCTGGAATAGACGCCGTACCAGCGGCTATGCGCCGTCTGATTGGCCGGGGGCAATTTGCGGTGCGGCACAGAGACCGCTGATTGGTCGCTTATCGCCAGCCGGGCGGCTAAGGCTTGGCCAGGGCAGCTGCAGCTGCGCAACTCACCCGCTGTGGGCCTCGGATTTTCAGGGGTGCCGGCCGCTGTTCGCTTTTCGCTTCAACTGAACGGTTCGCGATCTCGATACCCTAGAATGATGCATGTATGCACGATTGAACGGTGTGGTTGATGCAACATCGTGAAGATACAATCAAGATGATGAATGTCCCCGGAGAATCTGTTCATCATTGATATATTCTAAACACCATACATTGAGTTAGCAATCGCCTGAAATATGCCGTTGGTGGCTCGTTGATAGATCATTATGGCCTTCAAACGAAGTTGATGAGACACGTACAGAGGGCAGAGCAGAGGCAACAAGTCAGGAGAGCTAACGGATCGACTGAAATGACGTGCAGATGCTAATGATAGAAACAGCGAAGATCACACGGAGGCTAGTCCTCGGTACCACCACACAGCATTGTCCGCAACCAAGACAGAGCAAAACCGGCAAGCCAAGGCGAGGTTTGATACAGTCTCAGTATCTTGCGCGAATCCCAGCATTCGGAGCTACTACCCTGACTCTGTGTCTCGTGTATCTTGTGATGCATCAACCACGGGGCTTTGGGGGTGCGGATAGTGACTATCCTCTCGTCTGATCATCAAATGACGTACAAAACATAGTTGGCCGGCAGTACATCATATGGAGTTTTACGATATACGAAGAGCGGCGGCTTGGCTCTTGGGGAATAAGCACATGCAGTTTAGCTCAAGGCGGGGAAAGACTTGACGCCATGAAGAGCCATGACGAGGCCGAACTTTGTTCGTTCGAGATGCATGATCTAGCGTGTCTGGTAGGCCATCTAGAAGTTTAACCACCTGCATCTCGGTTCGGTAGTGCTTCGTATTGCTCAATACTATCGAAGCATTGAGCGCGGCAAGTGGGTGCAGCTGATGGCGCAGCATGAAGCCGACGATATGACCTGTAAGCTGATGGTTCAGTACAGTTCAACTGGATCCTTAGTATTTCACGCAGTCGAAGCTCGATGTCTTGAGAGTACGAGAAAACATCAACCGTCGTGCCCTTCGTCATCGTGATCAACGAAGCACATGCCAAGAGCATGGGATGACCGCCTTTTCTCGGTGCCATGCCGTCCACTAGCTCAAACGGCTTCTACATGCAGTCAAAGCGTGTCTGGACCGCACCAGCATTATCTTCGACGTCGAATCAACATGAACGTCATGAGACTATCCCCCAATGGGAGAAGCCTACCCAGCCGTCGCGACTCGGGCTTCTCCGAATGCTTCTTCACGGCACCAATTGAGTCTCTTCCCGGTCTCCAGCAATGTCTCCAAGCCGGTACCAGCACCAGGAGCAATGCGAACAAGCGCGCTACGAGGTGAAGAAAGCAATGGAAGATGCGTCGCAGTGGGTTTGAGCTGAATACCTAAGCGACTGCCCGCCAACGCGGAACGAGGCCGCAACCTTCGAATACGATACCTACGATACTACTGGTCCTGTACGAAACCAAAATAGTACAGAATGCTCCGCACCGATATTGGACGCAGGAGAAAATATCGCAAGCCGGCCGCGATCGAACCCACGGACTGGACTCGCTGGTTGGTTCCCCCCTGGGCTCGCAGGTTCATTAGGAAAAGCCGGCGATGGTTCTCAGTAAGGTAGCATCAGATGCAGCCAGCCAGTCACCGCTGCCAAACAGTTGCCATCGATGGCAAGGATCACGGTTCCAAAAAGTCATCCATCTGAAAACCTCCTCATCCCCGGTAGCGACCAGTAAAATTCTCCTCATCGCGCCATTTGGCCAGGCACCAGGTACAATCGCAGCTAGCTATGGATACAGCTGCAGGCAGAGCGACTAAAACTTCGTATTACCGGCCACGAGGCACGAGCGTTCGAGTCTTGTGTGCCCGTGGCACGGCGATTGTGCGGGCTCGCGATATGCCGCTGTCCTTGCTTTTTGTTCGTGATTCCATCCCGTAACCGTCGCACTTGAGACGGTTCGTGGTGGCCGCTTGCAGCTGTGCGTCCCGACACGCGAGAAGGAAATTGTGCCAGCAATTCAGCGGACACGAGAAGAGCAAATTGCAGTAGAAGCTAGATAATCTCACCATTCGTGCGGCTGCAATACGGAAGAGAGAGGCAGAATACATGCACCTGATAAGCCATGCATGATAGGACTGCCCTGTCTGGCTAATCAGGCCGTTATTGATTGCAAATGTAGGCGCTTCCAGTGCTCGCAACGCTTGACTGCCAACAGACGCAAGATACGACACGAGACGGCCTAAACCGAAGGCGTGCGGCCCCCTTTTCCCGCGTGGAAAATGCATCTCGATCCGCCCGCTTTGGCACCGTGTCATCTGTGAAATAATATGCCACTCACTGCCCAGTTCTAGAACGCCCTGAGGGGCCGTGCCTGGGAGGGAAAGAATCGCAGAGACGCGCCTTGATTGCTGCAGAACATACAGTACTATCCAGATACCTACGCGAGAGTGGGAGAGGAGGAGAAGGAGAGCAGAGATACAACACGGAACTCTGTATAGCAGCAGCAACACCTTCTTTGCCGTTGAATCCTCATACAACCAACCATTGATGCCATATATGTAGCTGACAAAGGCCAGATCATGGCTTCGACATTCCCCTGACACCTTCAAGCTGGTGGTTAAAAATCTTTCCTTAGCTCGAGACACTAAATCCGTACCTGTACCAGCTGGATACTGTATCGCAACCTTACTTGTCCATTCACTGCATGCCTTCAGCCTCTGTCGAATGGTCGCGTCAAGTACACGGTACGCACTTGACCTGTTCAAGCATCGTCAGCATCGCGCCGCCTTGGTTGCTAAAAGTAGCCCCGTCCTGCTGCTACCGCCAAGGCAAGCTCGGTGTTGTAGCCCTTGTCCTCAGCCATGCAACGCACAGCCCGTCTTTTTGGCTTTTGCGGTGCTACAAGGACCACTAGGAGCATTCCACGGTACCTTGCGCTCAGCCGCCGCCAAGTACCGCAGCAGTCTGGGTACCAGTCCTAGCCTGAAGCAACCTGGCCCTACGGGGACCCTTGGCAGGATTCGGGATTTGATGCTACGGATAGACGTGCCAATAATCAACCGCCTTCTCTTTTTTCTTTTTCCCTTGGACCCCCATCCGATTGCGATTATTGCTCTAGCACTTCCTGCAGCTGCAGTGCAGTAATATCGCATCCCGACTTCTGGCCACGACGCGAATTTGCTCCTCCTCTAGCGCCTGCTCTGGCCTGTTGACCCTCAAACTCTGGCCGTGGCTGCGGGTTCCGTCTCTGCTTCTCACGATCCTTCTGTCCTCCAGGGCTGTCAGATCTGGTCCAGCGTCCAAGACCCCCCCCCAAACCAACCTAAACCACCACCCCCCCTCCCAAACTTCTGGAGCCCGTTGCATTCGCTCTCTGTACGAGGCATCGTCTCTGTCCCTCGCTCTGCTCTGCATTAAGCTGCTTGCATAGATTCATTATCATCTTATTTTATCGTCACACTCATTTTCTTTTCTTACCCCTTCTCTTCTAGCTTCTGGTGGCGCCTCCGTATTGGGAAAGCCCACGGCCGCCCGCTTTCTGCTGCCAACGCCCGACTCCGTATTTCGACCACCTGTCGAGTCGAGCTGCCTCGAGCCTTTTCCCTCCCCTCGTCGGGTCAGCGTCAGACAAGCTCTTCATCCTGGCTTCCCAAAGGCTCCCGGCCGGCTCCTCGAGCTCCTACAACGACCGGGCTCAGCCGTCCCATCACCGGCGGCGCTCCTCGGTTGGCAACCAGACAATAAGCGAGGCGCGCGCTGGCAGCCTGCTGTCCATCCATCCTCGCGCAGCCAACCAGGCCCAGCTGTCCCCCATCGTCGGTACGTCCTCGTCTCTCCGTCTCTCCGTCCGTCCGTCTCTCCGTCGGGGCGTCCTCCCCTCGCCGACCGGCTCCCCTTGCAGGCCTTCCCGCGTCGCCTGCTCTGCGTCATCTTGTGTCGCGCAAACTTGACGTCGCTCGCTGGCTAATCTCTGTGCTCCCCTGGCTCGTTCGCTGTCACAGGCACGCCCGCCGACCCAATGTCTCTGTCCCGAAGCCCGTCGCCTGTCCCGGGTGGGGGCTGGTCGAGTCCTGGCTTGAATATCAACAGCGGCCGCTCGAGTCCTTCCAATGCCGCCGGCAGCTCCGTGTCTTGGGAATCCGCCAAGATGAGGAAGCAAGGTGCCAATGGCTACCCGTCCTTCTCGACCCAGAACCAGGGCTTCTTCACCCGCCACATGCGCCGCATATCCAGCAGCCTGCCACGATTCGCCTCCGGCCCGGGCAATACCTACGCGGAGAGGGAAAAGTATGAGCGAGGAGGACACAGCCCGCACGTCGGCGGCGGGAGGTTACGGTCCTTTTTTGCTCGCATTGGCAGAAGGCTGAAGTGGAGGATTCTGCTTCCGCTCATCATCATCTGCACCATTGTGGCATACTATGGCACTCGTGAGTACCTCTAGATCCCCCATTGCTACGCCCACAGCTCAATGGCATCCTTTTACTGAACGGGGAAACAGACGAGGCTCCCGGCTTCGTTCACTGGTGGCGACGGAGTCCGATGGGAGGAGGCGGCGAAAAGTTTGTCATTATTCTGGGGGCCAACGTTGGCGGAGGTGTCATGGAGTGGAAGGGGGCTCGAGAGTGGGCCATTGAGCGAGACAGCGTTCGCAACAAGCGGAAATACGCCACGAGATGGGGTTACGACCTGGAAATCGTCGACATGAAGACCAAGAAGCGGTACGCCCACGAATGGCGAGAGAGCTGGGAAAAGGTCGACTTCATACGCTCTGCAATGCGGAAATACCCCAAGGCTGAATGGTGAGAAGGATGCAATGCGATTTGTCCCTCTGGCGCAATTGACTAACTCGACCCTAGGTTCTGGTGGATGGACCTCAACACCTATGTCATGGAACCGTCGTACTCGCTACAGCGTCATCTGTTTAACCACCTCGATCGACACGTTTACCGAGACATCAACGTTTTCAACCCTCTCAACATCTCTCACCCCCCGACGGAAGAATACCTGGATGCAGAGGCGCGGAGCCCCGTGGGCGACGGCAACATCAATTCGGTCAACCTCATGCTCACCCAAGACTGCTCGGGATTCAATTTGGGTTCCTTCTTTATTCGACGCAGCGCCTGGACCGAGCAACTTTTGGATATCTGGTGGGACCCGGTGCTGTATGAGCAGAAGCACATGGAATGGGAGCACAAGGAGCAGGACGCTCTTGAGCAACTCTACCGGACCCAGCCCTGGATTCGACAGCACACGGGCTTCCTGCCACAGCGCTTGATCAACAGCTTCCCCCCGGCTGCGTGCGCGGACGAATCGGGTCTTAACAACACCAGGATACACTACAACGAAAAGGATCGCGACTTCGTAGTCAATATGGCTGGCTGCGAATGGGGTCGCGATTGCTGGGGCGAGATGTATCACTACCGCGAGTTCAGCTACTGGCTCAATCGGAACCCTTGGGAACTTTTCAAGGAGGAGATTGTGGCCGTCATCTGGTACAAGCTCACGGGCCAGCGAGTCAAGCTATAAATCTGGGCTTCCCCCTGCACAACGTGGGCTTTCGCCTTTTGCCATGTTGTGCCAGCGCAACCCGTCGTTTCACTCATGGGCTAGACACAGCGCATTTCTTGTCGTCAGCTCCATTTCTAGCACAGAGCATTCTGGGGCATCAATTTTGTTTTCTTTAATCTTGATTTTGAAAGTTGCATAGATGTTGGTTTAATTGTTTCTTGATTGTACCAAGGCATCAACATGCCCCCTTTTTTTCCTGCACGGCTGGATGAATCTAATTGCCAATGACTGGGAGGGTTACCATTTGACGAGGCGACGAACCACAACAGGCATCTGTGTTGAACGGCTAGGGCATTCCACGCCATGAGTGATTCAGCGGGCGATGGCCGGCCGGGAAACCAGACTGCCACAAAAAGGAGAGGAGAATGAATCGGAACTTTCCTTGTCGGATACACACGCGGGGGTTTTGGGGTCAATTACAAATTGGAGAGGCTATCTAAAAGGAAAGAAGCATGTTATGGAAAGGAAGGGCGCACGATGCATGGGTGTCATTGCGTTGGCAGTCTCCTGGGCGTTGGGCACTCTTACAATATCTGGTGGTGATTCTTTCTTTGTTTCTGTTGACCGAATAAGGAAAGAGGAGGACGAGGAAGCGAGGAGAAATCTCGAGGCGGATATCATCTCGTGGGTATGATTGGGTATATACTCTGAAAAGAAGAATCTTAGACTTGTTATCTTAATTGTATATTTTATAGTTTTCTATCAAAACCTTGTTTGTTCATTAGATGGTTTAGGTATGCCGCATATGGCGGAGAGATTTGTAGGTGCGATGATTTACTGAGGCGTGAATGCGATGGTTTCAAGAATAAGGTTAACGCACCCATGCTTATAAGGGGAGAATTCTCACCGATTGCGGCCTTCTATGTGAACGGAATCGTGGAGAAGCAGATAAGCGATGAATGGGGATGGAACGGGGGTTTACGATCCGCAAGTCCTATTGTGCCTTGTCAGAGTGCTATACACTAAGGTAGGTATATCTGCCGTAGAAATGATCGACAGCGGATACAGCCGGACCGGGAAGGTCTTGATGGTTGATTCTTATTGAGTGGATGCGTCAAACAGAAATAGGGGAGGAAGAGGAGGATCAATAGGGCCGAGGAGGGATTGTTTACATGGAAGGTGCTGCAGCGAAATATGTGGTGCGTCTGTGAAAATTGCTATGTCCTTATGCTGAATAGCTTTGGTTGAATGCCGGAAGTTGCCTGTTTTCGAGTCTGTGTGAATCTCTCACCTTGCTTGAGAATTGCTGTGGTGAAAAGCTTGTCACGTCTTGTCTTGGTGATGTGAAGGACATTTGATGGAAACAATCCTGCACGTCACTCACGATGGTGAAAGAGTGGCGTGCTCCAAGAGTTCAACGTATCCTGGCATCTAAGCTCGAGGCATCTCCAGCTTTAGAGGCACAATTACCTTGATACTAAGAGAGCAATGCTTTGTTTCTAGAGATGCAGTTGCCATTGAGGTTTTGAGCATGTGCTCATTCTTGAACGGGTGACTGCCTCTAGAGCTTCAGACGTGCTTTCCTTCACTTTCGGCTACAGAAAATAATTGCCTCAGGCACAGAACTTACTTATCCAGGGAGCAATGAAAGGCAGGATAACAAACTCCTGCACTCATCTGTACAGCCTCATGCCCAATTTCCGACCAGCTTGTTCCCGAAGGACTCGGCACCTATGGATGATCAAACAGTGCAGCGAAACCAGACCAACGGCCCATCAGATGGGCAGACAGACGATTAGCCGCGCAACACCCAATTTACGCGCCGGCCGAGGATCACCGCATAACCCCCGCCGGCCATACATTTACGACCCCAGAAACCCTCACCCCTGTCGCTCAACGATCAATTGGCCCAGATGCGCCTCCATCTCGTCTCACTTGCATGCTCCTGTGCGCAAACCTCCGGCTCTTATCTCTGCCCCCTTTGGCGCCCTCATACCGAGACCCCGGATCCGGCTGGACAACCAAAAAGCTTAACCGGGGTATAACAAACATCATCACGGCCACATGGAGCGTTTCGCAAACGGCATTGCTCGCGCTGGGCGCTCCTTGGCTTATCTGCGCCGCGGCGTCTGTTGCAGTTGCGCTTGAGGAATCGAGCCCCCTGATGACTTCTTTAGTTCCGGCAGTGAAACGTGCTGAGGCAAGATGAAGGACGATACTGGTCTGTATTTATACGGCCCAGTGGCCTCAAGCTGCAATATGCAAGGACTGACGACTTTCGCTTCGCCTTTCTCTCACTTTTGCTTCGCTTCCCGGTGGCCTCAGCGTGGGCCGTTCAATCCTTGCGGCGGCTGCTGTTCTCAATGGGAGAGAACCGGCTCCTTACTGGTTAAACGATCCCTCGTTCAATTACAATTCACTCACTCAATAGCTTGTCATTGGCTTTGACTGTATATCAAGGCATTCACGGTTGCCTCCAACTTGGCTTCTCTCTCGTCCGCAAAGCCACCCTCTCCCAAGCATATAGTCATCTGCCTTCGTTTGTGTATTTACCTCTTGCTTCTTCGTACATCATACCTCTCTTTACAAGCATCTATCTCCGGACCCTGGTGGTTACCGGGCAACTTATACCCCTTTTCTCGACTGTCACGCCTGCTAGACGCAGTTCCGGTCTCTGTTGCGTCCGTGGCTGGCTCACGTTGCAACTTTGACAATCTCGAGATACGCCGCCAAAGTATCTCCGAAAGTTCATATCAAACAGCATCACCATGTACGCCTCTCGGAGCCTCGCCCTATGTCTCGGCGCTCTGCTTGCCTGCACAGTTGTCCATGCTCAAGATAAGCAGTACACTCTGAACGTCGTATACGACGAAAGTAACTTCTTCTCCAGCTTCGACTTCTTCAGCGAAGCCGATCCTACACACGGCTTCGTCCAATATGTTGACGCCCAGACGGCCAATTCTCTCGGGCTTGCGGGAACCTCGTCGGGGGGGATATTCATGGGTACCGACTCAACGACACAAAACCCACCCGGTGGCCGCAAGTCGGTTCGCGTGACCTCGCAGCAGCAGTTCACTCACGGTCTCTTCATTGCCGATATCGCCCACATGCCGGGCAGCATCTGCGGAGTGTGGCCTGCCTTTTGGATGGTTGGCCCTGACTGGCCAAACTCGGGCGAAATCGACATCATCGAGGGCTACAGTACTCAGACGACCAATGCAATTACCCTCCATACATCCGCAGGCCTCAATGTCAACAATCAAGGGTCAAACCCGTCTACCAGCCTGCTGGGGAGCAACTGTGGCCCCAGCAGCTCAAACAGTGGATGTGGCCAGAAAACAACGGACAACCAGAACTACGGCGATGGATTCAACGCCATTGGCGGAGGCGTCTATGCCACCGAGTGGACGTCTGATCACATTGCCGTCTGGTTCTTTCCCCGAACAAACATTCCCGCCGACATCAACTCTGGCGCACCAAACCCCGGCGGCTGGGGGACTCCCCTGGCCAAGTTCACCGGCGGCAACATGGGTGGTTTCTTCAAGAATAACCAGATCGTCTTCAACACTGCCATGTGCGGCGATTTGGCCGGCAATCTCTGGACGTCTGACCCTGAGTGCTCCGCCTTGGCGCCTACGTGCGAGGAGTATGTTGCCAACAATCCGTCGGCCTTTGTGGAGGCTTTCTGGCTTGTCAACTCTGTCAGCGTTTACAGCTAGGTTACTCAATGAACTACAAAGGACCCTGGAAAACGAGCTGGTACTGAAATGATGGGAATGGATGGGAAGAAGGCAGAATGCCGGTGGAAGAGATGAGGACATATACCCGGGCATTGTATGCTGAATGGGTCAGCTGGGCAATGTGGACGACGTGACGGAACGTTTCAATTTTTGGTGCTCCTGTTGCCTTGTCGAGGCTTCATTCTTTTCCGTTGTTTATTTTTGCCTCGGAATTTACATTCAAATTAGGTATCTAGATGTCTTATAACCTCAAAGCAATTTACGTGCCTTCTTATCCTAATAAAGAGGGAATTTAAGACTGTCATGACTGCCTTGTGGCTGAGGTAGGCCGACCCTTTGTCTCCCCCCCCTTGCGCGTATATCTTGTCTCCGCACGCCTCCATCCTCGTAGGTTTTCCCAACGTAGACGGAACTAAGTTCTCGATAGCGAATAGACTGCGTAAACCATCCGCATGGCGGCTCATGTTCAACACAGGCAGATCCTTTTTCTTTGGGCCGTCGGCAAGGCCATCCAGTTGCGTCAACAGGCTGCTCAACCTCCTCACCATGGGCTACGTCATGTAGGAGCATGTGGCCTTGGATTGGAAAAAGACGGTAACGCAACGATGCTTTGTTCTGGGTTGCCTCTTTTGCCTGCCCACATGGATGTGCCGGATGTCGTTCCTGCGGTCAACTGTGTGACGTTGAGTCCTTGAGCAAACAGTTGCTTGTCATGCAGGGAAGCGAAAGGGGGCGTTACAAGCTTACATGAAATCCTCCGATGCGACTTGACGTTTAGGGAACAGCGGTACTCGTTCTAAGGACGTCTTCAAAAGCCTCTTCGAAGTTTGTGAATCACAGTCAACTTAGTATGATAGCGAACATGAAATACCACTGAATCATTATCTTCCCCAGAGTAAAGCTATCTTTCTGCCATTACTGGAGACGAGATGACCGATTCTGCCTCATCTCAGCAACAATAAAAGCCTGACGTTGTCCTGACTCCCTCATGATTCTTCCAGTGACACCTCGTAGAACACAAACACCGCCGTCATCATTCCTCCGAAAAGAAGTGTTTGCTTGTACGCTTTCATCCTCCGTCTTGGATGCCTTATATACCGACCGACTGCTTATATTCCAGAGCAGGACCTATCTGGCTCTTTCCACGAGAGCAATCATACCACCGACGACAGAATTACCATAGACGACAACTCCACAGACCGAGTATAAGACCAAGCAATCCTACTCCAACAAACACACCATATACTCAAAAACATCACCTCAATCACCACCACAAATATACCTAAACAACATACCTATACAACATCCCTAGAACAACGCACCTAAACAAACGATACAAACGGCGAAAAAGACCTACAATGCTCCTCAAATCCCTCCTCCCATCCCTCCCCCTCATCCTCCTCCTCCCGCCAACAACCCGCGCAACACCACCCCCAACGATCCCAACCTCCTCGTTCCCATTCCCCAACAGCACCGCCAGTGCCGCCACCACTCCGACCATCACGCCCGGCCCCCTGCGCTGCGACATCACCTACTGCGTCAACGGCACCTCGTACTGCCACTTCTGGGCCGGCGTCACGACGTGGCAGAAGACGGGGCCGTCGCCGGGCGAGCTCGTCACCACGCTGGGGGTGTGTAAGCTCGGGAGGCCGAGGACGAGGACTGTTTGATCAAAGAGAGAGAGAAGGAGAAGAGGGGTTCTCGGTCGGTTGGTGATTGCCGCTGTTGCTGCTTCTGATATGTCTTTGAAGGATGGCTTCAAATGAGAAAAATGTGCTTCGACTTGGAGTTTGGGGGGAATGAGCTATCACGGAGAGGTGAGGTGGTTGGATGTCGTCGATTCTTTTGCTGGGAGAGAAGTGAAACTCATGATGGGAAACAAGGGGTAAAGGGGAGCTTCCGTTTGTATTGAGACGTCAGTGACGAAGAGCAGGGGAATGCCGGATAGCACATCTTTTTTATGAGGACCGAACATGTGGTGGTGTAACAAACAGAATACGCTATAATACAAATATTCAACCATATGTGCCCACCCCATGACAGTAACAAAACTATTACATACTGAATCCGTCTCGATCAGTCTACAATTTCATATACACTAGAAGATCTCTACGTCTACCTCCAATTGACTCGAGGTGCCGCTTTGCGGGGAACTCATCCCTCCCTCAAAACGAACCACCTCATCTATCAGACCCAGACGCTACCTCCAAACCCCCAAAGCTTCCGCTCCTCACCAATTTCGGAGCCTCCGTTTCTGCCGTCGGCACCGCAGAGTAGCCCGGCTTCGTGCTTCCAGAGTAGTCCCCAGCAGACGACATCTCGTCGTCATCCTCGTCCGCACCATGCTCCTCGTCAGCCAGCGTCTCGGGCGGAACGGATACGTCGTCCTTGATCTTGAGCACGAAATAGGCGGCCACTAGCGCAAAGAGACCCCCGAGCGCCAGGACAATGGCAATGCTGTGGTCGCCTGGTGTCCCCCTCGGCTTCTGCCATATCTTGAAGATCAAGCTCGATCCTATGTTGGCAATGATCTGAGGACAGGAGACGGACATGTTGTGGATGCCCATGATGACGCCGGCCTGGTCAACTTCCTCCTCCTTTGGCGCTTCAATCATCTCCATCGGGGATGTATGACCACCAGATTCGCTCAAAGGAGGGGGGGCCGGGGAAACGGCGCGGTTGTCACGACGGGAGCGCTTGGCGCGGCGGGCGAGGGCATCGCGACGGCTGATTTCGGCGCTGATGATGGCGAACGGAGCCCACAGGGTAATGGCCCAGGTAATTCCAGCCATTCCAATCAAGGCCGTGGCACCGCCGACAGACCTCACAAACAAGGTGCAAACCATGACAATGGCGAAGAGAATGAGAGACCCGAACCAGGCCCGTCTGAGGGTGAAGCCGGGTATCCTCAGATGGTGCAGGAATGATTTCTTGGGATCAGACTCTGAGCTGTCCAGTCCAGGATGGTTATCGTAGGTCGGGACGACAAGGAAAGGCAGAAACACATTGACCAGCAGGCTCACGATGGAGTTGACGAGAAGCGCAAAAGAGCCCATGCGAGTTGCTTGCTCGTACAGCTTGTCAATCTCTTGGGGTGTCATGTGCGGGTTCTTCTCCAGAAAAGGTTGGACGTAGATCTCGCCAATGTACGACGACGTATAAAACAGCAGAGGAAAGAAGCCGACCCAGCCAAAGAACTGCACCTGGCACACCCGTTTGATCTGAGGCGGTAATCGCTTGATGGATTTGAGGAGGGTAAAGAAGAAGAGGAAGATGCTGTGCTTCTTGCGCGGAGGGCCTTCCAGCCGCGGATCTCTCTCCTTGATGATTGCAGCGCTCAAGGAGACCGTTGAACCAAGCGCAAGGCTTGCGATGGCGCACAGGATCTTGAACTGGGTATCGCCAAGGAACCACAGCGGCTTCTTCAGATTGACGTATCCCGCAATGAATCCGATAATGTTTCCAATGCCCGTCATGCGACTGGCCATGGAGTTCGCAGCTTCCTGCTGATGGGCAGGCCCGCAGTCAACGATAAAGGCACGGAGGGCGGCCTGAACGGTGTTGATGGCAAAGTCCAGCAGATAGACTCCGATCACGGCCGTGACAATAACAGTGATCTTGACGCCGTGTGATTCGGTATCGGCACCAAAGAGGCTCAGGATACCACCCACAATTTCCTTTGTCCAAGCCAAGAAGAGCAGCCCGACAATGGTGGCAGCAGCGCCGCCGAGCATGAACGGCTTCCTTTTGCCCCATGGGAGGCGGCAATTGTCACTGAGCATGCCGACATATGGCTGCACCAGGGTCCCCGTCAGGGGGCCGGCGATCCAGACCAGAGCCATCAGAGACTTGCTCAGGCCGAGGGATAGCAAATAGGGTGAGCCATTGGAAAGCTCCACAGACCATGCGATTTGCAGACCTCCAATGCCGATGGTCAAGATGGTGAGATACCACAAGCTCTTGGTCGTTTGGCTGTCGTCGCTATGGCTATCGCGTCGTCCGTCCGGCCGGGAACCAAGCGCATCGTAATCGGCTGGAGGCAATAGCGGGGAGTGTTCATCGTTTGTGGGGTGTTGGCCCTGCTCATGCCGCTCGTCGATGGAGCGGTTTCGGGGAGAGGCGGCGCCCGGACTCGACGATGTGCTGGCGCTCGGTGTAAACTGCTGGCGACGAGGCGTCTCGCCCTGCTCGGACTCGCGGGGGGATGATGCCGTCATGGTCGTTGAACGGACCGGATGTCTATCAGTCGAACAGACTGGAATGCGAATGGGAATGCGGCAGCGCCGGCAAAGTCAATCAGCGAAGAAGCATGCGATGCCTTTGACTCAAGCTGAACGATGGGTGATAATATAGAGCGATGGAGGCTACAGATCAGTAGGTAGCTTCACGAGAAGGCCATGACCGGTTGAAGCGAGTGTTCGAAGCTGGCCCTGAAGGCTGTGTTCTTCAGCTGGGCAGCAAGCCTGTCAAAGGACGACGAATCAGGCGCCTCGCTCAGCAGACGAATCACGCGGCGAGGCTGAGGAGGAGGATGCTTGGATGAAACGAGACCACGCGATCAAAACAGCTGGCACTGCATGTACTGTCGAAACGGGCGATCGATCGAGGCAGTGGAACCGTCGCACAGATGCAGGTGCCAACTCGTGGGACACACAGCCTGGGGATGTCAACCAGCTGAGGAGACGACGGATGGGATAGAGCGCTTCTGGTACGCCAAGGGCATGGGCAGGAGTCGAGGTGCATCAATCACGAGCTTCAGGGAGTCGGCTGGAGGGCATCGTGATGCGTCATGTGGGCGTGAGCCAATCAGAATGCGCCGGTTGCTGACGAAGGGGCTGATGTTCAGGCACGAAGAATCGCGGAGAAGAGCTGAAGGAGCAGTGACATCACCACAGCGTTTACCCAGTCCTAAGCAGTAGTAGTAGTAGTACAATTTAGGTAAGTTGACCATCACGCTCCGGAAAGGCTGCAGCCGTTCTGCATTCAACTCGTGAATAACGACATCGCATTGCCAAACAAGATCCTGTTACCCCGGATTAGTCCTCTATCTACTGACGTCCGATCCGTTGCTGGATAGTGACGCTGGACAAGAACGGACTGTTGCAGGCCACATGGCTCTGGAGAAGCCATTGTGTGGAGCTGGAACAATGGTTCGGAGAAACTCTTGGGACATTCCAGCCGACCTACCTTAGGTAATACCGGCTGCTCCAGTCGCCCTGCGTAAGCTGGATACTGAGGAGTCGCGATACTGTCATGCCTAGCAGGAGAGCCCATCGACACGTTACGTCAAGTAAAATGGGTCGGCGTTGTGCTGGGACAGCATCCCGGACAGTTCCCCAGCATTCAAGAACATTTTCGAGTCGACAATACCCCACGCAATGGGTCGAACAAACACTCCCCTGACGACATTCGGCATTTGGACGGGTCCGTGAAACTGGGGTCCATGGTATCATCAAGCAGTCTGCGTCTGCGTCTGGCAATGCAACTGCACCAGTCCGCCGGATCTTCGTGTCATGGCGTGTTGATGCCTTTACATCGATGAACGGATGAACGAGAGCTCAACTGTTTCACAGCATCTGTTGAGCCAGTTACCCTTGAAAATAATGATATGGACCCTGGTTTGTCACGATAGATCATCTTTCTGTCTGTGGATCTCATGAGACATTCCAGGCCTCAGCCCAGTGGTCTGGCAAGCGGATTCGAGACGGCATTTTGCCGACCTAACAGAGACGAGAAGGTTCCTCAATCTTTTTCTAGAGTCGACTGGCATTAACTCCTAGAGCATCGCTCGGGCAAGACATCTTCTTCACTGCTTGGGGCAAGCCCGAGCAGCAATGAAAAGGTACGCGTCGGCTTAGATTCTGTGTGACACCGAGGACAGTTCCGGAGGAGTAACGTCAAGCGCAGAGTAACTGCTCGAGAACTGCCGCGTTATTGTGGACGCCTTCTCCAGTCTCAGAGCGGGTTCAAGCAGGGGACCTTCTGCTTTTCTTCGACAAAGGCGAGTACGATAGAGGATGAACAGCTTTACAGCTGAGTTGAAGCTCGATTTGAGTTGATGGAGCATCAAGTCCAGGAATTGGTGCTGCGTTATATACCTCTACAAGATTGTACACTCTGTTCAATCTGGGGCTTCTCTGTTGAGTGAGTTCTTGTGATACATTGTTGGGCTGAGTCCAATGTCGCCGAAAGCTTCGGTCAGCGCAACAGGTTCGAAACAAGCTGTAGCTTTTGAACAAGAAGCACATGAGCGGCTTCTTCTGCATGACTGCCAAATGGGTAGATGTGCATGCAAGTCGGGCTTCAAGCGGGCTCCGTTTATTGCTCCATGGAGAAGATCAACATTTGGTGCAGATCGAGTCCTCGGACCAACTTTGACAGGCACAGTATGTCCCCTCAATATGTCGCACCAGCATTGCAGGAGATCCGTACAGTATGTACAGGTGTCACTGCACAACGCGCGGTCAAGGCCATGCCTTCGTGTATGGATGTACACATCGGATGACCCACGAGCGTCAAGATCACCGTGCCTTGAGCACAGGGCAGTCGAGGCGTAGCGACGACACCGACATCTCAAGCTCCACCCACCACTCATTGACCTGTGTTGGACGTTTCTTCGTCGTCTAACTCCTCCGCCGTTGTTGGTCCTCGGCCCCCTCAGCAAACAAACGCAGGTCGATGAAATTTTAACTCGTAGTCGTTACGTGAATGGGCCCCTGCTGTGATACTCTCTCCTGAACAACGCATGGTGCACCACTCCTCCTCACCCCCCTCACCAACATCGACACACGACACACGAGGCAAAGTTTGCAGTCAACACTAGTGCCGCCACCAGTGCAAGATGCCGTGGGCTGACACCTTCAAAAACCTTCCTGAGACAACCACCGACTCTGAGGCGTCTGCGTCGGAGAGCACGAACGAGGCCACCCGTCCATTATCGCCGGCTCCTTACGGGACGGCTCAACCGAGAGGGTGTCCTGGCCGTCTTGGGCGTCCCCCATTGCAGCAGATGGTGGCACTGACGGATATCCGCCACAGCCGCTGTAGACCCGAAGTCGACCACCCTCCAAAGACAAGTTTGGCGCCTTTGTAACTGATCGCCAACGTTCGAGAAAACCAACGGTTCGCGACTAGAAGAGTGAGCAAGCTCGCTAGAGGTTCGATGGCGCAATGGGGGGGCAGTCATCCTGGCGGAAGCGCCGAGGACGCTCCAAGAACCATGTCATATGTGCATAATATTGGACTTTGAGCAGTGCAACAGGCAATTTGGCCAGGTGAACTCAGCTGAGCTCAACTTGGGTCCCCAAAGCCCTGTTCTGTAGGCGAAATCGTGCCCGCTGTCCAGATCCGTGGCCGATCAACCACGACGTCGACTGACATCCATGTCGGCCCCGTTTACGACTTCCACGGGCCTCTGCAGAGTCGCAGTGCGCTAACTTGGTGTGCGACGGGACAGCGAGTCAGCTCTTGGGTTATTACCGGCGCGGAACTAAAGACTGTGAATCAGCGCGGTTTTCCTCGGCGACACGGGATACGTGTATCAGCATCGTCTTCTTGGCTATGTCGCTGTGTCTGTGCAAGGCTGTAATAGAGTAAGAGCCGTCGCATCAAACGCCACATCAAACGGCGTGCGAGGACATGGTGGTTTCATCTCAGGTAAGGGTCTTCTCGGAAGAGGCGAGAAAACCACAGTGAAAACGCAAAACAATGGGCAAAGAATCATCCAAGTCACGAGCTCGTGACAAGACGGGGCGCGCGAGAGACAGTGTCACACCGTCCGCGGCCTTGTTCCGAGTCCTTGGACGCGTCCGGCTTACCAGAAGCCAGACTGTCTCGCCGTCTCCGCTTTCCGCTCTCACCTGTGACGGTGATACAGTACGAGCGGCAAATCTCAAGCGTCTGACAGAAAAATCGGATGCGGTGGCGGGCGGATAGGAGAGAGCGACGAGGAGATCTAATTAAACATGCATATTCGTGCATGCGATGCTCCCATGGGCTGCTGCAGCTGTCTCTCGGCGCGGCGTCCCAAGGTTCTGGGCTCCGGCAGTGCACCTCTTCTCCCCTTCCCCCTCCTCAATCATGGTGCAAAATCAGCCAGGAGATTAAGATCTCGGGGGATACATACATAGCGAGGCTTTCACTGTTAGCGGCGCCTCCGCAATCTGGGACCTGCGCCTGCGCACCACTTTGCGAGGCGATTTGGAGGGCGCCATCTCGGGGATAATGGGACTGGGCTCTTGGTTGGGCCCGAGGCTGCGATTTATTCCGCCGAGGGTGTGGTGTGTGACGGTGGGTGGACAAGGCCAACCAGCAGACGTGAAAAAAAAGACCAGACTCCAGGGCTGGACGCGGGACCAAACCTGAAGGGAGGGAGAATCAGGAGGTCGCTAAAAAAACCCCGAGCCAGCAGCCAGAACAGCGCGCCTACCCCCCCCCCCCCCCCCTCTAGAGCAGGCCGCTAAGATTTGCTCCCAATGCCGTCGCCGCAAACAAGCCCCAGCAGCTCCATACTGACTTCATTGCTGGTGGGGGCTGCGGGAACCCCGGCTGGGGAATTTCGCAGCGTTGCGACGAATTCCTGGAGATTCTGGAGCCGGCTGGCCTCGGTGGACTCGCTGGACGCGCCGCTGAGCCAATGGCAGCCGCAAGCAGCTGGGGGCGCCGGTCCCCTGGTCGTCCGTTTCGCTGGTGCCTTGGATGCTATGGGGTTTGTCTCTCTGCTCCGCTCGTGCTGAGAAAGGCCGAGTGCTGGGGAGTCGCCACTCTGGAGAACACGGACATTGCCTGTACAGATGCGCATTCGATTCGCTGTCTGTGAAGGGAAATAGTACCCAACGAAACCCGGTGGCACAAGTGCATGTCTATGTGGCCCTGACTAGCAGCAGTTCGCAGACAATCGTCCTTCCCTGATCCCGGCTCTGATTGACTCGACTCGATCCGTGAGCGCTTTTCGACGCTCTCCTTTCGAAATAAGTAGCCGGCGATCTGCTCCCGGCGCGCCTGCGTCCGCTTCTACGCTTCTGTCCTTTCCTCTTTTCTATATCGGCCATTCTACCCGTCAAGCCTCGCCTCAAACCGAATTTCAGCCATCGTCAACCGCCTTCAGCCACCTTCGCCATCCACGCCAATTGTACAAACTCTAAGGCTTGTCGGCGTTCTCTTCCACGAAAACCAGCACACCTACCAAGGTACCTCTCGGCTTCCAGGCTGTTATAAACCGTTTGCCCTCGCTCTCGCAAAGGGTTTGTCCGCACATTCCTACACTCGGAACAGCTCCCGACCCCGGCTTCTAGTTTGTGATACAAACAATTTGCACACTCGGTTATACTCTGCACTCCTGCACGAGCATATAACCATCCAAGCTGCACTCGGGACCTACTCGCCTTTCACCCAAGGTACCATCACGACAGACCACAGCCCAGCTTCACAATGGCCATCCGAGAGCGATTCCGCCGCGCCCTGCGCAGATCCGACGACTCAGACACCATCATTTCTCAGACAGAGTCAAACACCACGATAGCCTCGTCGTCGGCCCGACAGAGCTCCAGCTCCGAATCCGCTCCCCAGCTGTCGCTGAAAAAGACCAGCTCAACTCTCTCGAGGACACTGGCCTCGTTCAGCCTCCGCAGCAAGGAGAAAGACAAGGAGAAGGAGGCGGCAAAGCGCGAGGAGCGGGACCGCAGGCGGAACAAGAACCGCAAGTGGAAGCACCCGAGCGAGAAGCCCCTGACGGAGCAGAACCTGAAGCACCAGGAGATGCTCAGCCATTTCAAGATGGAGTTTGGCGCCTCCGACCCGAGCCAGATCCTGCAGGACCTCGATCTCGACGGCATCAGCCCGTGCTGCACGCGCGTCAACAGCTGCGACCTGGGGCCTGACGATGTCTGAGTTGCGTGTCCGATCTGAGCGCTGCGTGCGTGCGTGCTAAATCGTACGCATGCACGATTGCAAGCATCCAATTGCCGAGAACCGAGAGCCGGAGCGACGCGACGCCTGCTTAGCATGCGATTTGCGACCGGGGATTCTCCTCATTATTAGCCAGATCCAAACCACCACCACCGGCTAGATCTGGCTATCTGCACGCAGCCCATGCCTTTTCAGCATGCGACCACATGACGACCACCATGACAAGGCGCATGCTATCTGCTATCACAGCCACTTCAAAGAGGAAATTCGATGGGGCAATTCCTCGGCGAATTCTTTCTACACACCTTTGCCTCATCTGGAATACCAATTTCGGACACTTATCTTCGACCTTCTGCTACCTTATTTAATGCCCACCCATCTCACCGACACTACAAATGCTACGGAGGACGCCACCCCCACCCACGGCGATTGTACCTGCATAGCATGAGGGGATACCTAGATCTAAGATCTCCCCAGATCCGCCGGCGACGTTTATGGGAACGTCGCGATTCTCTCTCTCCTTTCTTGGTTCGACAACTCCAGAACCTCTTCAATTCTTCCGCGCAATCCGCATCTCGGCTGCATTGCGAGATTCGCACATTCACCTTGTGCTATGTTCACTACGACGCAAATGGCTATCACGATGGAGGGCGGCTTTTCTACACTTACGCGACACGGGCTTCCGGCATCATACCCGACTACTGTTTCCTTTGTCTCTCCTGTTACCTGGGCTTTGAATCTGGATGGATATATGGGAGTTTGGGAAATATTCTACGGAGATTCAAAATAGATCTCGCTGTAGACGGATTTCGGCGTTGCATGGTTGGGAACACTGGCATGACCTGAGCGATTGGGTTCGATACATATACGGCACATACAATAGGTGCTCGTATCTTCACACAGAGTAGATATTTTGTGAATAGATCTGGATATCAATCTATATAAATGATCTCATCTGCAACAAGCCCTACACTGTGGATATGTGAAAGTAGGTAAAGACTCACGTAGAAAACGGGTAGAAGTCGAGGTCTTCTCTTGTTACACTGCGTCCTCATCTCTCGCGGCAAGGCCTCCCAGGCAAGGTACAGCGTGATATCAACAACCACGAGTTTACAAGCGTTGCCCTTACGCACCTTCGCCCCTCTCATACTCCCGAGTTACCTACCTTGCACCCCTTTCTTTAGTCTGTCAACTGCAGCGCTGATGCCACACATACAGACTCTGGAAACGAAGCTTGATGCTGCCTTTATGGTTTCTGCGGCTAGGTACCTCTAAGCTCTGCCTCCTCGACCCTCTTGCGCGTGCTTCACAGATACCAGACGTTGCCTCACAAAGGGTCACCGCCCAGATTTGCTCGCTTCAGGTAGGCAGCTGGCAGATGGCAGAATGGCCACCACTTTCGGGGCTGGCAGGTGCCCTCTCGTGCCTTCCCACGGGGCTCCTCCAGTACTCGTCACTACCTCGAGCCTGGCCAACTGGCAGCCAAACTCTGCCATCTTAAGCAAACCTTGAACGGGAGCAGCCTTATGCGTGAGACGCTGACCTTGCATCATCACCCACAACACGCTCCGCGAACTGACACAGGCAGCCTCTCACAACCCGCATCCAGCGGCCCGCCTCCAGAGATGGTCAAGTCCTTCTTCGTCCTCAAGCTCAAGGCGGTGCCGGCCAGGTATGGCCTGTCCAAGAACATCCAGGACCTGTTCATGGCCCTGGACCACTACCACAGCGGCTCCATCGACGCCGTGGAGCTGGGCAGACTCGTGCGCCTGAGTCCAAATCGCAGGTCGGCCATCGCCAACACCATTACGAAATGCGCAGGCATCATTAAGAAGCAGCCTGAGGAACTCACTACGTGCGTTGATGTCATCGAGATGTGCACGGAGCTTCTCGAGATCGCTGGTAAGTAAAGAGTCGGATGCCCTTGCGGCGTGCCCTCGACTTGACGCGGCCTTTCCATGGTTGTACTGACAATGTTCCCGTAGATCGCAAGCCTTCTACCGATGGATTCCCTTTCATGAGACTCCCGGCGGAGATACGACGAAAGGTCTTCAGCCTCATCATAGACAACATCTTCCGAACCCAGGCGATCCTGCCGGCGGGCAACAAGACTCCCGGCTGCAAGTGCCCACGGTTCGAACGAGACAATACGTTTCAGACGATCCAAATGAGAGACCTGCCATGCCTGTTCGGCTCGAACTCCATGACGGCCGAGTTTTTCCAAGTCTTTTACCGCGAAAAGTCGTTTCGCTTTCGATGCCCCTGCGAGTTACAGTCGCATCTGGACCGCAACAACATGTTCCGTCAGAATGTGAGGAGCATTTTGGTTTCGTGGAGTGGCCCAGAGGCGGCAAAGACATTCAAGCTCTTGAACAAGCTTCCCAAGCTTGACAGTCTTGGCATCATTCTCTCCAAGCTGACGTACATTCATCTTAACGAGCGGGCTGCCGTTATGAAGTCTTACTTCCCTTTGTCTTTCAAAGTCACCAGGATTGCGGATGTCCTCGGTCTGGACGAACTCTTAGAGATACGCGGACTTTCTCGGGTTGGGGTAATGCTCGCGCCACCCTCCAGAGGCGGTTCTCAGTCGCATGAGATGGACCGAGCGAATCTTTTGGAGCTTTTGACCAGCAGATTGACGGGGCCCAAGTGGGTGAGTTCGTAGCCTTTACCCCTCGTCCATCAAAGCAGTCTCTAATGTCATTCAGGAGGATGAAGATATGGACGAAGAGTGAGCTAGCAGTGGATCACTCATGTTGATATTCGAGGGATGAGGCTATGGTGCGAGCGAGTTGCTGGGTATGTTGCTTCTTCGACGGGTCAGTTGATATTCTGGGATGTATTGAGCTTTGGGGGTGTAAGGGCGAGGTGGCTGAAACTGGTTGAGCAAAGATACCACAGAAATCGAATGCGGTCTAATGGATAAGGTAGGGAAACTCGAACGAGGGACTACGGGATATGTAACAACAGATAAATTACGAAAGCCTCCACACATCTAAAGGTTCCGTACTCAAAAAACGTTGCGATTGCTCTTGTCTTGTACCCATACAGAAGAGTATGGGCATCCGGCTCAAGACCAGCGGGCGAGGACACGCTGGCCGAGCGATGGAAACAGACGAGGTTTGTAGCTACATGAAGACTTTTACGAGCACCTACCGTTTGAACATGGCATGTATGTATCAATACTGGCTGCAGAGCCAAGAGCTCTTCTTCACCAAATTGGAGCTCCGGCCACGTTGTTGATAATGGGAGCGAGCTCTCGAGGAGAGCAATGCGTCTGACAGAAATTTTCTTTGGTCAAGTTCAAGATGGGAGGTTGGCTGTGGGTGCAAATGTCTACTATGCACGGTATATGCACACTGTTCCAACGCTTCCTCAGTCAACATGTCACGTGCAGCTACTACACGTGATTGCTTACGTTGGCAGGCCTTGTGTGTGCCCTACTTTGTGCCCCCACAAGGGCCGAAAATTCCACCATGTTTAGCGAGTCCTGTGAAATCCTCCGCCCTCTTTTCTTCAACCCCCGAACATTCGATTCTAACGAGCAGCACGGCAACGACCGATACAGTTGCCCAGCATGTCGCTCGTCACGGGAGAGAAGACGAACTTCCAGTTCGTAAGTGATCTCAATACACCCTGGAGGAAAGAGAGAGAGCATCTATTCCAGTTGCTGCCGAGAGATTTCATGCGGCGATGGGGGATGTCATCGTCGCGATGAATCAGGAGGAATATCTCGAGAGCAACTGGGGGAGATGCGTCTCGAGGCGCGCATGGCAGCATGGTGGAAGGGCATTGACGAGCAATTGGTTTGGGCTAACATCTGCTGTCTCGTCCAGATTCTGCGTCTTCTGAACACCAACGTCGATGGAAAGCAAAAGGTTATGTACGCCTTGACCAAGATCAAGGGTGTCGGTCGCCGATACTCCAACTTGGTCTGCAAGAAGGCCGATGTCGACCTGAACAAGCGGTACGCGAATACTCCGAATCCCCTGTGGCTCTGGCTTCGGTTTTGCTGGCTGCCAGAAGCCACGAATCGAAAATCATCAAAAACTTGAAGAATTTTGGGATTGGGAAGACTAACAAGACTGTGTGATCTGCAGCGCCGGTGAGCTTACCTCCGAAGAGCTCGAGCGTATCGTCACCATCATCCAAAACCCCACCCAGTACAAGATCCCCGCCTGGTTCCTGAACAGACAACGCGACATCGTCGACGGCAAGGACTCCCACATCCTGGCCAACGGCGTCGACTCCAAGCTCCGTGAGGATCTGGAGCGCCTCAAGAAGATCCGCGCCCACCGTGGTCTCCGACACTACTGGGGCCTCCGCGTCCGCGGTCAGCACACCAAGACCACCGGTCGTCGCGGCCGGACCGTCGGTGTCTCCAAGAAGAAGGGTGGCTAATGGTTTTACTGTTTTCGGTCTGGGGTGGACAGGCGTGACGGCTGGGTTTTTCATCTTTGTGATGAGCATTTCCTTGGGATTGCTTTCTGGCATACGCAGCTGGTGCTGTACTCTAGATCAGAGTCGAATGAATTAAAAGCATTTTCAAAGCGTTATCTTATATTGTGCTTGGCTGAAAGATGGATATGATTGAGTGTGCCTTGATTCAAAGACAAAGTTCTCATAAAATTCGGCATACCCGTATTTGATGGGCTAGTGTACAACAAAATCTATACGCTACGAAGGAAATGTTTAATTACAAGGTACGCTTATGGAATCCCTTGAGTCGGGAACTCTCTTCGGGTATCATTTTATTCCTTTTTTCGGGGACTTCAGTCTCAATATGCGTAGCTCAATCTTCATGCGTAACCGCCATATCCAAAACCTCGACTCTTCCTTGCCCCTTGGTATCATTGCCAATGAAATCAGACAAGGCCTTGAGAGCGCCCGGCTCGACAAAGCCGACAATCTCCCATTCTGAGCCCATGACGTCCTGGCTCTCAACCTCCTCAAAGTAGCCCAGAATCCGATCCTTGACCGTCCCGGGCGCCTTTGCCTCGCCGCTGCCGTCCTCGTCCTCCTTGGCCGCGGCCTTGGGTGCCTTGATGGCCTGCTTGAGGACGTTCGTGGGGCACGTAACTCGGAGCTTCATCCTAGCCCGCGCGACGGGGATGGGCTGATGCGCGATGAGCGCCTTCATCGCGTCCAGGGCCTGGCTCTTTGCGCTCTTGGTGGTGGTGACGCCCGTCCACGTGTGCTCCTTTGTCTTGGGCTTGGCCTCGCCGGCCTCTCCCGTCGTGGGCGTCGCCGATCCCGAGTCGGTCGACTTCTCTTTATCAGTGTTGTTGTTGTGTGCCTGCGAGCTCAACATGTCGAGCGCCTTCTCAATCATCCCGGGGGTATACACCCTCTTCGTCCGCGGATCGACCAGCTTGCTGACGACGATGCTAATGACCTCATTATGCACCCTCTCCAGCTGCGCCGCGCGCTCCTTGTCCCCGACCTGCAGCTCTCCCTTTTTCAGGATCTCGAGGACGATGTCGTCGGTGGACTTGCCCTTGCCAAAGGCCTTTTCGAGGTCCTCCTTGGGCGCCGTCTGGCCCTTGGAGACGTTGAGGAAGACGTTTGGGATCTGGAGGACGTTGTCGAGGTCCGTCTCGATGCCGGAGCGCCACTCGAGGACCTTGTTCTTGTAGCAGGCGATTTCGAAGCGCTTCTTGCCCTTTTTCAGGCGCACGAGGGAGACGTTTGTGAGCTTGATCTGGTTGGAGGGGAGGTTGATCTGGCGGGACATTGTGGCGGTTTTCTTTTTGGGGATGTCTCCGGGGGTGGAGAAGAAGGAGATGGAGAAGAGATGAGAGAGGAGGGCAATGAGGGGTATCCTTGGGAGAAGTAGATCAGACGCTGCTTGTTTATGTCGTTGTTGGAGCAAATGGGAGAATGGAAGAGGCTGACGTCGAAAAGTCGAGAATGTAAATAAATCGCAAGGCTATGACTGACGTGCGGCTTGGCGGGATGGATGGACGCTGAGCTTACAAATAGGGACATGGACCAGACTGTAATTGGACGGTGACAGCTTTTGCCATGCTTTGTTGGAATTGGGCGTCATAAGAGGCACATTTACCTTTGCGAACGAGCTCTGCCAAATGGCATTCGAAAAGTTGTTTAACTGGCCATCTTGAAGTGATTCGTAAAACATTCGATATGTATTTAGAGCATCATCCAGGCTGCATTCACAAGTGAAGCAATGGAGCTGTACCCGTCCGAGATGCCCAAAACAGTCTAGCTGCGGGTGCAATTCTCCTCTGCCTGTCATTCTATGCTCATGCACACACTTGAACTTTTTTCTACCCCACCAAGGATGCGAGCCAGCCTTGCACCACACCCTGGCCTTTGAATTCTTCCTCTGCTGATATCCTGCTGCTGGTACTGCCCCGCCTTTGAGACTGTTGAGTCACGAGGAGTCATAAGAAGGGTCCCGAGTCCTACGAAACCAGCGAAGCCACTTGCCTTGTTGGTAATACTGCCTCGTCAAGATCTGATCTGAATCAGCAGTCCAGCCGAGATACCCTCACTTTGTATTCGCTGCCTCCAAGGACGGGGATATAGCAAACGAAATGGCTGACGCTCCGATCGCCCCGGCCGTCGAGGACAAGACGGCCGACGTCCCTCACGCATCCGGCAAGCAGGACATCAACCCGTGGTCCGTGTCTGGAGAAGTCGGCGAGGACGGAAAGGTCAAGGCCATTGACTACCGCAAGCTCATTGACGAGTTCGGCACCAGCCTGATTGACGATGCGCTGCTGGAGCGCTGGGAGAAGGTCACCGGCAGCAAGCCGCATCGGTTCATGCGCCGAGGAATCGTGTTCAGTCACAGAGATCTGACGGCGATTCTGGATCGTTACGAGAAGGTGAGGAGGGGGGAATTACTACTCTCGGGAGATGGGGGGTTATCGATTCTGACGCGGTTTTGACAGAATGAGCCGTTCTATCTTTACACTGGACGAGGTCCCAGCAGCGACAGCATGCACATTGGACACACCCAGGTGTTTGACTTTGTCAAGTATGAGTTTTCTTGAGAAATGGTGACTTGGGCAAGTGTTCTAATGTGTTGTCGCAGGTGGCTCCAGGATGTGCTTGACGCTCCCCTGATTATCATGTTGACAGATGGTGGGTGGTCTCTTGATCTGCAGATATGTCTACATGATGAGGCTGACCATTGCATGTGTAGACGAAAAGTTCCTCTTCTCGGAGAAGCGAACAATTGAGGAGGTCATGAGCTACACTCAGACCAACGCCAAGGATATCATCGCGGCTGGATTCGATATGAAGAAGACCTTTATCTTCTCAGACTACGAATTCATCGGCGGTGCCTTTTACAGGAACATTTCCAGGTTCTCAAAAAGAGTCACATTCAATGTGGCCAAGGCCGTGTTTGGCTTCGACGGGAGGTGAGTAGTAGTTCGACTGCTGATTTCATGCCTTATGCTGCAATAAGGGGCGTTGTCGCTAACCGTCTCCTTCACACAACTAGCTCCAACATTGGCAAGATTCACTTCCCCAGTATTCAGGGCGCCACAGCTTTCGCCTCATCATTCCCCCACATCTTTGGCGATGACGAGACCAAGTCGGCCAAGATCCCTTGTCTGATCCCCTGCGCCATTGACCAAGACCCCTACTTCCGCTTGACTCGAGACTGCGCGACGAGCCTTCGCTACGCCAAGCCCTCGCTGGTGCACATGAGATTCCTGGATGCCCTGCAGGGCCCAGGCTCCAAGATGTCGGCCAGTGACGATACCTCTGCCATCTTCATGAAGGACACTGCCAAGGAGATCAAGAACAAGGTCAACAGATATGCCTTTTCAGGAGGCCGTGAGACTGTTGAGGAGCACCGCGAGAAGGGCGGCAACCCGGATGTTGATGTGTCCTTCCAGTATCTGCAGTTCTTCCTGGAAGATGATGAGGTATGGACCTGCATTATCATGAAGAAGGGACTTTGCTAATACTGTGGGATAGGAATTGGCCAAGATCAAGGCGGACTACACAAGTGGCAGCCTTCTCACTGGCGACGTAAGTCCTACATATCAACTATCAGGACCGCTGATGATGATGCTAACGAAAACGAACAGCTCAAGGCGATCTGCATTGCGAAACTCCAGGAGTACGTCGGCGCCTTCCAGGAGAGGAGAGCCAAGGTGACGGACGAGGTCGTGAAGCAGTTCATGGCCGTTCGCCCCCTGGAGTGGCAGGGCAACCCCAAGGTTCCCCGGGCAGATCTCGTCGTGCCGGAGATTAAGGCGGACGAGGCCGCAGCCCCGGCGGAGGGCGGACCTGAGAAGATGACCAAGAACCAGCTGAAGAAGCTGCTCAAGGAGCAGCAGATTGCGGCCAAGAAGGCCGAGAAGGCGAAGCAGAAGGAGGAGGAGGCGGCCAAGGCTGCGGAGAGCAAATAGACGTTGCGATACACTGTCAAGAGAAATAAAGACGCAAGACAGCTTCCAGATCTTTATCTTGTAGCATGGGATTGCTTTGGCAGCCCCCGCTGGGCTGTCTTCCCATGTTGGCCAACTGTTTACCTGGGACACATGCATGCATCTAGGGTAGTCTTGAAGTCGCACGGCATGAACGAGCCATCGCTGCACAAATCACAGGACAAGCCTTTCAATGCATTAATCGTGCAGTTGTGCAACTTCTCACACCACAGAATACAGCAGTCACGCGTGCTCATCGATATCCAGCTTGGAAAATCCCCCCTTTGAAGCTGCAGTTGAAGTAACTCCTGCAGGCAGAATCGCTGTTGTTCTGCCGCTCCCTTACCGGAAGATTGAGTGCTGATTGGGGCCACGTGAGCGGTACAAGCCGGGGCCCTGAGGCCGTCCTAGCCTGAAGCGGCAACATGTGGGGTTTATCGGTATCCTGGGGGAACCTTTGCTGTCGCCTGGATAGCACGGAGTTACTTGGTACCTCCTACCTTCCATTGGCGAGTCCGTGTGAATCAGGTACCAAGAACGGTCTTGCAGAGCACAGGAATAGGAGACGAGAGAAGCTGGTGTTCAAGACAATCATTGTCCATTTCCAGCACATCCATGTATTCGAGTAGTATCCCCTGATTGTCGCTGATGCTCGCAAGCCACTGCGGCCATCAAGGGACCCAAACAGTGCCGGGTACGGGATCCGCCACCCGGGCCCAGCCAATCGCCACTAACAGTCGGCCACCCTCATCGCAGCCGTTATCTGTTATCCGGACCCTGCAGCGAGGGGGGTTTCTGGGGGGCGCTACCGATACTGATCCAGCAGTGACAAACAGCTGAGACGCCCAGGTACCTCGCAGTTATCGGAGCGCTAACAAGCAGCTGGAGCAGCGTGACCGGCGACCGTCGATGCGCGGTGGATGCGGTTAGGCAAAAGGCACAAGGTTTCGGTTCAGCGTTGTGCCAGGCGGGCTTTTGGCTTGCGTTGCGTTTTGGAAGAGGTTGGGCTTCTTCTGCCTTGCTCGCATACGTAATGACCGCCAGTTGTCGCGGCCAGCCACGCCCTTTAATAGCCCGACCGTTCTGTTGATCCCCTTTCTCTTTCCTCCCCTTCCATTCCCTCCCAACCAATCCATCTTCCATCCTCCATCCATCACCGCATCTTCATCCTCATCATCAGCCGCAGCTAAATCGTCACCATGCGGTTGTCCACCTCCGCCCTCGTGCTGGGCGCCGCCTCGTCGGCCATGGCCTTCCAGGACCAAAAGGTGCTCAGCGACCCCTCGTCCAAGCCGGCCGTCAAGTTCGGCTCCGACTTCGAGTCGCTGGCCTCGACGCTCAAGGAGTCGTTTGGCGAGCTGACGGCCGACGCAAAGGCCGTCTGGGACGAGGTCTCCCTGCTGGCCCCCGACGCCATGGCGGCCTTCAAGGAGCAGGTCAAGGGCATCAAGCCCAAGAAGCACGACCGCAAGCCCGATGGCGACTGGGACCACGTCGTCAAGGGCGCCGACGTCCAGAAGCTGTGGGTGGAGGACGAGTCGGGCGAGCCGCGCCGGCTGGTCGGCGGCAAGCTGTCCAACTACAGCCTGCGCGCCAAGAAGGTCAACCCCGAGAAGCTCGGCGTCGACAAGGTGAAGCAGTTTAGCGGATACCTCGACGATGACGAGAAGGACAAGCACTTGTTCTACTGTGAGTTTTTTCCTCCTTGACGATACAGGCCGTCACTGTCCATCGATTGTCAGACCGAGAACTAACCAGCATTCTTTTTGCAGGGTTCTTCGAGTCCCGTAACGACCCCAAGAACGACCCCGTCATCCTGTGGCTCAACGGCGGCCCAGGCTGCTCCTCCCTCACCGGTCTCTTCTTCGAGCTGGGACCGGCTTCCATCAACAAGAAGATCGAGGTTGTCCACAACCCTCACGCGTGGAACAACAATGCCTCCGTCATCTTCCTCGACCAGCCGGTCAACGTCGGCTACTCATACGGTAGCGGCTCGGTCAGCGACACTGTTGCTGCCGGCAAGGACGTTTACGCCCTCATGACCCTCTTCTTCCACCAATTCCCCGAGTACTCCCACCAGGACTTCCACATTGCCGGAGAGTCCTATGGCGGACACTACGTCCCCACCTTTGCCTCCGAGATCCTCTCCCACAAGGACCGCAACATCAACCTCAAGAGCATTGCCGTCGGCAACGGCTTGACTGATGAGTTCACCCAGTACGCCTACTACCGCCCCATGGCCTGCGGTGAGGGTGGCTACCCCGCCGTGCTGAGCGAGAGCCAGTGCAACGCCATGGACAACGCCCTGCCCCGCTGCCAGAGCCTCATCAAGAACTGCTACGACTCCGAGAGCGCCTGGCTCTGTGTCCCCGCTGCCATCTACTGCAACAACGCCTTCATTGGACCGTACCAGCAGACCGGCTACAACCCCTACGATATCCGCTCCAAGTGCGAGGACTCTGGCAACCTCTGCTACGAGGGCCTCGGCTACATCTCCGAGTACCTGAACAAGCCTGAGGTCATGGAGGCCCTGGGTGCCGAGGTCTCCAGCTACGAGAGCTGCAACTTCCAGATCAACCGTGACTTCTTGATGCGTGGTGACTGGATGAAGCCCATCTACCGCCTCGTCCCCGACCTCCTGAAGCAAATCCCCGTCCTCATCTACGCCGGTGACGCTGACTTTATCTGCAACTGGCTCGGCAACAAGGCCTGGGTCACCCAGCTCGAGTGGGAGCACGGCGACGACTTCCGCTCTGCCGACGCCAAGGATCTCACCGTCGGCGACAAGACGTACGGCAACGTCCAGTCCTCGCACAACCTCACCTGGATCCAGGTCTACGGCGCCGGCCACATGACGCCCACGGACGAGCCCGAGGGCAGCATCAACTTCATCAACCGCTGGATCGCCGGCGAGTGGGTTGCCAAATAAGTGGCTGTCATGATGATTAAGATATCCAAAGATTGTGTGCTTTTTGTTTTTGGCTAGTCGCACAGGCAATGATATATGATTGCGACCTGAATGCTTGTGTTTTGTGATGTGGGATGGTTTAGAACAGAATCAATGAATTGCGAATATGAGAGATTCTTTTATGATACTTGTCTCTCTGCCCTGGTGAATCATATTTCTCCGTTTTGAATAACTTGTGCATCATCATCTCACTAGTTTCCTCGATTATAAAGTCGTAGATGCGATTTGCGGTGAAGTCTACGAGCCTCGCATAATGTTCAGGGGGTGTATGCCCGACGGCGATGTTGCATCATCCCAAGGTGCTCTGACCACCCCCTGATGACTACAGTTCTATTACTCGCCTTGCAGGGCATACGAGTACGTTCCGATGCGGGGATGTAGTGTCAACAGAGGTCAGGAGGTAATGCTCCTTTATGCTGATTTACGCATTGCGGCTTCTAGTTGCAGGGTATTTACGACGTCCATATGATACTAATCGGGATTCCTACAGCCAGCCTTAGGATGAAGGTCCAGATATATAGGTATTTAGCATGCAGAATCATGAGGGCTCTGACTTCACTAGGGACGTATATATTGCTGATAGAAAGCAAGCGTTTTCCATCTACTGATGATGAGCGCTTTTGTCTATCTCGATGACCTGTGCTGGATTACCCGCTTGATCAACCGACAGGAAGAAGGGGCTGTATTTAACTGTGTCTTACTCGCCCCCGGGATGGTTTCATGGTATGGAAACCTGAAGCTCAGCCTCGGCTTGGTTTATCTCATAGCGACCTACATCGAGTTCGATATTCGCGTTGAGTCAAGGCCAGAGACGGCGGCCAGAGACGGCGCACGTGCCCATGCGATAGAACGCGCACAAGCTCACGAATCTGTAGAGAGACGGTTGCGGCCGCTAATGTGTTAGTTTGCCTGCATCGTCGGTTATCTAGCGGCAGGAAAAGCTCCCGGTATCTTCAGTACCATCTCCCTGGCATCGAAGTCAAACAGAGACAGGATCGTATAAACACCACAGAGATCATGAAATGATAGTGTATCAAAGCCTGGGAGAGCTTCATATCAGCCGAGGAAGTCCCACGGCTAATGCGACTGCTCCGCCTCTTGCAGCAAGGCTCGGAAACCACTAGAGCCGTTGTGGTATCCAATATATCGTGCGGGGAGCCCCGTTTATCACCGGGCGACTGCGGTTTACATAGTAGTCGACAAAATATACCACTGCCAAGGACCGTGGTGGTATCCCAGTGATGCGGCGCTAACAATTGCCTCTCCCCCCAACAAAAAAAAGTTTTCCTCTGACTGGAGCGTTTGTGAGAGCTGAAGATGGCCCGTTTGCCGCATCCGGCTCCGCATCGCGGCCACGGAGAGACGGGCTGGCGGGCAAACGGGGTAGATGCAACCTCTCCGTAGTAGGTGCGGCTGGCCGGACGACGTTGACGGGCGGCTAGCATTGGCTCGAGAGCTTCAAGAGGGCTTGGTCCCTTTGTTTAGGTTTCGGTGTCGCGTGGTTCCTGGAATGAGGGCGTGAGACACCAGAAGCTGTAGGTTGCGGGCTGATACCGATAGCAGACCGTCAACGAGCTTTGTCAAGTCGATGTCCGCCAAGTCTGTATCCTGCAATTAGCATGGCAGTCAACCCATATCGAGTGAAACTGCCGTTTGCGTGCTTTCGAGGTGCGAGCGGCAATATGCTTGTCCCCTTGCCATTGCCACCCCCAAGCGGCGAAGAGGCGACGGAGGCCCATTACTCGTACAGGCAGGTGAGGTGGTAGTGCATATCTGATACTTTCTTGTAGACGACATACCTGTCAGCAGCTCATGTTCGCCTTCAATACCGAGAGCACTGAGTAGAAAGCAATTCTCTCTGGGTACCCATTGCAGAAGGATGGAATGGTGGAAGCAGAGGTCGGTATTCGTTGCATTCTTGTCATTCCTGGCCTAGAGCCGATATGTTGAGCTCTGCAGTGGAGGTGCAGGGGTGGGACAAGCAGAGACCAGCATTAGGAGCCAGCCAATGAGGATGCCTGGCCATCGTCGAAAGAAGCTGCAGGTCGGGGATGGCTCGAGGTGCATTTACATGGGCGGACGGACGAAGCAAGCTGTACAGTAGACGTGCAGATGGCCAAGAGGCTGCGCCATTGCCGCGGCATGATCATGATGCTCGGTCCGTGTTAGTATGCAGTTCGTCAAGCTGGCCGGAGAGTGATAGGGCGAACTCGTATGATTCCTAGGTGGTTACCGCTCGATCCGCTGCGGCCTGTACGGCTGGTTCGGCCCCTGACGCGGGACAGGGCGCAGTTTGGATCGCTAGGCGAAGTATCTGCGATCGTGGAGAGACAGAGGCCGATGCTAGTCCAACGACGGGGTCGAGATATAGATGAGGATGGAAATGAAGATGACGAGAAGAGAGGAAGTGAAGTAGAGGTTTCGGATGCCTCAGGTGGTCATGTCTTGCATCTGCCCTAATCGATAGCCAACCTGCAATATGAGAACATCGCTACTTCCTCTACATATGCATATACCTAACCCTACCCTTGACATCAAATCTTCTTCAACTGATAGAGGCTCAATGAAGGGCGAGCCTCTTCCGCCCTCTCCGTTTTCAGGCCACTGAGGCCATCGAGACAACATCGATCGACGTGCTGGTCCGCGGGCTCCGAAGTGACAGGGATGCGCGCAACTTTTGACTTTGGCCCCTGGCTTGCCGAGCGGCCGCAACAACAAGAACAAGAACAAGGACAAGGACAAGGACAAGAACAAGAACAAGAACAAGGGCGACGGGACGGCAATTCAAGCTTGGTTGAAATTGTTGCCAACCAGGGGCTGGAAAAGACGAGATGGCTTCTAGATGGCATGCCAAGCTGTATCGGTCTTGGGTATGATTATTGCTCTTGCTGCTACCTCTGTATCGACGATGCCCGCGGAACGAAGGTGTGAGAGTATAAACGGTCCGCCGCCCTCGAGCTTGGCCAGCTTCACCTCGTCCGGCAAGCCAGACATCTCTTATCTCTCTCGATACTATCTGTTCCAACACTCCCTTGACCTATTCGCTAGCCCGGCTTACTGTCCGCCCTTGAAAGATAGAACGACCACTTGCTTCATATCTACGAAAGCAAAGTAAAGCCAACGAGTGATACAACTCAACCACGCACAACTGCCGGCGCTCTCGAAGTTACTCTGACGACTCAAGCAAAAGTAACCGAGAAAGTTACTGCACCTCCTCTGCTCAGCCAAGCACCAATCAAACAACAGACGGCCAGACTTCTCTACTACCACCATCTGCATCTGGACGCTTCACTTGATCAGCTCCATTCCCATAATTGTGCCCATCGCTTGCATCACCGACATCTTGGTCGACCTCCGTTGACCCGCCTGTGCCCCAACAAATTCGCCAGGCGTGTCGGTTGGCTCTTTTTCTCACCCCTCCCTTGGAACGAGCCTCGGCGCCAGCGGGTATCTAGTACATCGCATTTTTTCTCATCTATCTCGTCTTTTCGCTTTCCGTTTCTTTGCGACAGCGACAGTTCGTTTGGGTCTTTGCTTCCCTCTTTGTTTTTCCTGAGACTTGCTGTTTGGCTCTCCCTGCATTGGCCGAACGACCCTGAATTCTACTTGTTTGGGGGGCAAACACAGGACCAAGACTGCCGTGTTTGTTAGCGGATCTGCAAAGAACTAAGAAAAAGAACCGTGGGAGCTTCCCTGCTTGACGTCGACTTACAAGCGGCCAAAGATTCAGAGCCAGAGCTTCTCTTTTCACAACAACATCCTCACATATTTTCCCATTCATACATCTCGAGCGGCTTCGTTTTCGTCGAAAAGCATCGTCAATAGCAGCATCATATCATCCATCAGTCGTTCAGCATGTCTAATATCCACGTTTGGGGCTCCTTGCCCGATGCCGGTCTCTTCAACTTTCCTCCCGCCAACCCCCCGGCGCCAATCCCGCCTGCACACGTCCCGACCTCGATTTTGAGGCCCTTCAACATCCCGGATAACCTCTACGTATCTGCCCTGGATGCCCGAGTTCCCCTGACCATTGCGGTGGCCTATGCCATCACGGCGAAGCTGCTCAACAAGTACAACAAGGCGCGTAAGAACAAGCCCTGGGGCATCAGCAAGACCCGCCCGTTCTTCTGCTTCGTTGTTCTGCACAACATCTTCTTGGCCGTCTACTCTGCCTGGACGTTCTGGGGCATGGTGGGCGTCATGAGGAGGAGCTTTGTCAGTCCCTTTGGCCCTGGCGGCGTCGCGGCAACTGCCGATGCCTTCTGCCGTCCTCAGGGCCCTCGAGGGCTGGGCAACTCCGTCTACTTCAACGAGACCACTGGCAGCTGGGACACTGCCTCGCAAAGCACTGCTGAGCTTCTGCTCGCCAACAACGGCATGCCCAGCACCACCGAGCCCGGCCGCATGTGGAACGAGGGCCTCAACTACTACGGCTGGATCTTCTACCTGAGCAAGTTTTACGAGGTCCTCGACACCTTCATCATCCTGGCCAAGGGCAAGTACAGCTCGACCCTGCAGACGTACCACCACGCCGGCGCCATGATGTGCATGTGGGCGGGCATGCGGTACATGGCCGTTCCCATCTGGATCTTCTGTCTCTTCAACTCGTTTATCCACTCATTGATGGTAAGTCTCCCTCGTCCCTGAAGACGTTGAAGTGAAGTCGAAAGACGGGGTTGATGCCCGCTAACACTGGCTGCTAGTACACCTACTACACTCTCACGGCCTTCTCCATCCGAATCCCTACCTTCATGAAGCGCATGTTGACGAGCATGCAAATCACCCAATTCATCATTGGAGCCTCGTGCGCCATGGTCCACTCCTTCATCACTTACGTCTATCCCATCACCGTCACCCAGGTCGTTACCGAAGAGTCCCCCGCCACTCAGAGTGCGCCGATCGACTACATCATTCCGACGGCCGTCAGCGCCCTGGATTCGCTCAAGCAGCTCATCTTTGGAGCTGGCGCGGCCGCCGGTGAAGCTGCGGCGGCTGCCCCCAGCCTCAGCAAGACCACCACGGTCACGAGGACATATGATCTTGTGCAGCCCTGCATCCTCACTACCAGCGAGACGTTTGCCATCTGGATCAACGTTGTCTACCTTGCTCCGCTGACGTATCTCTTTGTCAGCTTCTTCATTGCCAGCTACGTGAAGCGTAGCAATGCTTCCCAGAAGCTCAAAGGCCAGGCCGCTCGCGGCATGAGCGACGAGGTGACGCTCGCTGAGAAGGCCGGTTGGGAAGCTGCCCGCAATGTTGAGCGGGAAGTCTACGGCGGCGAGCAGAACGAGGAGGGCTCCAGGAGCAAGCGGAGGGCTTAGAAGCGCCAACGCAGGCAAGCTGCGAATCGAAAAATCGTTCGCAGGAGGTCGGAGAGAGCTGCGCAACGCGCCGCCATTGATCTGGAGGTGTACGATTTGGGATGATTTACTGATACATGGGCATGGCAAACCAAGTCGGGAAAAGTTTTTGTATTGCCCAAGGCACGGCGTTGTTTGACTGTTGACCTTATAGGGTGGAGGACTCATGGGTTGGTGTCTTTTACGTGGATAGGAGGTGTTCTTTCTTTTTATGCGTCTCATTGGAAAGTCGAACAGCGAATAGAACTGGTCTGACCGATGTTTCGGATCAGAAGCGACATGTTGGCTTGCATTGCAACTGTGAAAACTTGGAGCCATGTAGAAAGGGATAAGCTGAAGAAGCTCCCTGTTGAGAGGAAGAGAAGGTATATCTGCTACCCCTTGCTTCTGCGTTTCGAGAGTTTCCGGGGATGGATGTGGGTATGAGTAGCGACTTATTCTGTGCTGACCGAATATTCCACTACAGTCTGATGCATAGAGACGGTTCGAGACTAATAACTCGGAAATGAAAAAGGAGTCAATCAGTTGCCTGGCCATGTATGGGAAGAAAAGAGTCAAGTAGCTGCCTGACCATGTATGGGAAGAGGTCTCAAGGATTCTTGAGGGTCCGTGACTCGACTGCTGTAGTAAGCCCCCTTTTCTCTGCGTCGAGGAAAAAAGACTTTGGTCTCCTTTCAACTGCGTCTTGCATCTCTCATATCTCGCCAAGGTACCTAGGTAGTAATTGAACATCTCGAGAAGTACCTATCAAAAATCTGGCATGTTTTGGAGGTGTCGATTTCGCGATATCAAGCTTAAAACAGGTAGTATCAGGCAAGGATGATGAATATTAAGAATAATTGGTGGGTTTCCGTTGAACGTCACATTTTTTTCTCAGGCAAATGTCACAGAATAGTAATGCAGTTGCAGTGTATGTAGTATAGATTCGATTATCTGACTGCCCGTCTATATAACTCCATCGCTCATGAAAGGAAATAAGACAGGACAGAGCGGCTGGATAGATGTTCCGCCGTTGGGGTATTAGAACTCCCCCCTTTCTCAACGAACAAATGTCGTCCCATGAACATTAGAGATTTGGGTAAAAAAAATTGTAAAATGAACAAGAGAAGAAAGAGGAAGATAAACCCGCTTCGAAGAAAACGCCTGCTTTCCTGCAAGTCTAGTAGTAGTAATAGTAATGTCCCGTCTGTAGGCCGATTTGTGTGGAGGCGCCATGCAAGTATTTCCCAGAAGAGTGTGAGGAACAAATAAGGAGAGGGTAAAATAGGGGGAATCGAGATGTGAGCGAAAAAAACATCTCGGAGTAGATGAAGAGAATAGAAAAAGCAAAGAAAAATCATCAATCTGGTCTAATGGTCTATCGTAATGTTGAGTTGCTCGTAACTTCATGTGGTCGCTCTGGGTATCGAAGATGCCGCCGGCAGCAGCAGCCGGGTAATTAGAAAGGATGTATGCCTGGCCCCCCTTGAGATGGAATTTCGTCCATGAAAAGGACTCCATCGGCCCGTTGTGTGTATGGTTTTATGCGGCCCCAACCGCTGGGTCACACTCTCTTAGAAGGTGCTCCAGTTCCAGTCGCGCGGCACGCTGGCGGGAATCTCAGGGCCCTGGGGCAGGCCAAAGGGGGTGGCTGGCTGGGCGGCGGAGATGGGCGTGGAGGGGACGGTGCGGTGGGCGTCCGAGGAGGCGGAGCTGGAGGCCTGGCTGCCCTCGCGGCTGTGCCACGTCTTGAACTGCTCGAAGCAGTGGTGGCAGGTGCGCGAGGGGACGGCGCGCGGGTTGAAGTTTGCGTTCTGGTCGAGCGGCAGGGCGTAGCTGGAGTGCCAGTCGCAGAAGATGTTGCCGCACTTGCGGCAGTGGTGGCGGCGGACAAAGTAGCTGAAGTTGCGTTTGCACGTCGGGTCGTCGCAGATGGTGGACTCGGTGTCAGGCTGGTTGGAGAACGTGTTAGCAACGAAGTGTCACGAGAGACAAGACAGAGAGATAGAGACGCAAGAAACATACCTTCCAGTGCTTGCGGGTGGGCGGCTCGGTGACGTCGGGGAAGAGCTCGAGATTCCACTCGCCGTCGATGCTGCTCTTGCCGCTCTCGCTGGCGCGGCGGCCCAGGCGCTGGCCGACGATGCCGCCGAGGCTCATGAAGCCCGTGTTGGAGCGGCGCATGGTCGTGTCGGAGGAGCCCGAGTCGGAGCTCGAGTCGGGCGACCTCGACTTGGTCAGGGGCAGCGGGGGGAACTCGTCATTTGGACGCAGGACGGCGGGCACGTAGTCGCGCGCATGGCGGCCGGAGCGAGAGTTGTGAGCCTTGGGCGACGAGGGCGTCGAGACGGCGTGGTCGTAGAAGCCGTTGAGGCTGTTGGGCGACAGCTGAGGGCCCGGGGGCAGCTGGAAGGACTGGGAGCGGCTGTGGGCGTGAGGCCGTCTGCTGGTGTTGGGGAGGAAGTGCCGCGACTGCTGCTGCGCTCCCGGTGCGGTAGGCATGATGAGCTGGGCGGCCATTGTGTCTGCGTGTGGTGTGTGTGTGTGTGAGTGTCGTGTCGGTGTTCTGATGATGGTGTCTGTCTTCTGTCGTGCTTTCTATACGAGTCCGCCGGATCTGTAGTGGTTGACGTATGATAACCAAAAAGGGGGGCGGAGGAGTCGTGCCACGCTGACCGGCGAGTGGCTTGTGGTGATGTTTGTGATTCGGTGATGGGACGAGAGGAATGCGTGTGTGAGAGCGTAATCCCCAGGTCGTACCGCTAATGTTGAGGTAGGGGGAGGACGAGGGAGAAAGACGGTGATGAGGATGAAGATGTTGAGAGTAGAAGAGGGTCTTGTGTGACGAGTGAGGAGGATGAAGAAAGGGTCGAGATGGATTGCAATTACGAAGCGTGTATGTACGGAGTCTGAATAGGCATGAGGATTGAGGGAGGGCAGACGAGGATGGATATAAATGCCAGCCAACCAAGCCAGGACGAGAAGGTCCTAGAGGTACCAGAGCGAGTTACCCGGCGGTACTTTGCTGGCCTGGCCGCCGCTTACTGGGACGGCCGAGTGACTCGGGTCTGGATTCGAAGCGTCGCAACGGCGCACTGGGTCCTCGGTCCTCTGTGCTTCTTGGGCTTGTTCGGGGTGTGTCGGGGAGTGGCCGGATTGGTGCGATGCTTGACAGGGGGCGGACTATCGCTGGGCGGCAATTGGACCGACGCGGATTGGTGGCGATGCGAGTCGAGGACGGACGGGCGAGATGATGCTAGGAGGAGGAGCGGTGGTTGTGCTAACGGTGGGAGGTACCTGGTCGTAATATGGAGGCGTGGAGGAAGCGTGGAGTAGCACTAGAGAGGACGGTAGACTGGATGATGGATGGATGGATGGATGGATGGAATGAGAGACGGAGAGAAGAGAGATGTTAAAAGTTGGTGATATTTACTGTGGTGATGCCGGAGTGAGTTCAGTGTTGCGACGGGTTGAGCAGAGAGGCAAACAACGACATGCAGACAGACAGACAGACAGACGGCGACAGCCAGCGACAGACAGCTGAGACGGCAGTTGAGTGAATAATCTCAGAATACATTACATGACCTCCTCGTGATGCTACCTTGGCTGATGCTCCGTCGTACGGCCTGTGTGTTCCATGCAGCACAGAGACCTGGAGCTAATGTATGTACATGTACGCAGCTGCGTCAGGTTGCATGGGGCTTTTGGTCCGTTCAGACTCGTCGCGCCTTATTAACAAGAGACAAGAGAGCAATGGCTGGAGCTGCGTGTAATTTGTTCGCTCTCTCCCAGTTGTTGGCGTCCGACTCTTGTCTGGTGGCACGGAACTTTCCATGGGCTGGCTGGATGGGGTGGGCAGCATCCGGTCATTGGCCGGCTGGCGTTGCTCAATGCCAACGATAACGACTTATCTTCATCTTCTGCTGTGAGAGCTTGTGCTTGTCGCCCTTCACTCACATTCTCTTGGAGGAAATGTCAAGCAATGTTCAATTGCAAAGTACTATAGTTGTTGCACATGCACAACGATGCCGCACCAATTCCGTGTCCAATCCATGACACGACAAACAAAAACTGGTGAATATTTTTTGGGCCGCATCTCATTCGTCATGGGCGGCATTCTCCAGGTCCAGGTCCAGGGGCCAGGGGTGGCAGGTGCCTTGTTTCCCTTTTCTGACGCTGCGGGATCGAGAAGTCGCGACCGACTCCATCGAGAGAGCAGAAGGTTGAAATTAGCGCGAATATGATTGATTACTTGGCCCGCAGCGCAAAACGCGCGCCCCCGTTTTCTTTTCCTTTTGCAAGGTTCTCTTGTCTTCCGGCTGGCTCCATCTGCTGTGTTCAACGGACGGGAGGGTTCACTTCAATGCTCAGTTCAGTGGAAGCAGCACCAGACGGCACCACAGGCTTCAAGAACCCGTGCCAGCGTCTACGGCCGGCGCGAGCATCTTCCAGCACGCCCGCCAATCTCGCTGGAGAGCGGGAAGCGCCACACACTCCATCCCGGGCCAGGCAGGCACCCAACCGCTGGGAAAACTGGGCTCGAGTCCGGGACGCAGCAACAACACCAAGAACGGGGCAGCGAAAAGACTGGAGATGCCTATGGAGAATGGCAACAGCGCCATTGAGCTTGTTCTTGTTCTTGTCAGGTCTCTTCCTCTGGCTCTCTTCGTGGCTTTGCCTATCTAACAATAGCCCACGGTCCGGTCAAGCCACCACGAGATGCCGAGGGTCCGGTTTACGTGTACATACGATCAGGTCCGTTATCCGCCCCGTTCTGCCATGTGCTTGGCCAGATGCGTTGCTGGTTAACGTAATAGGGGTCTTGCGAGAACTGAACTGCACTGAGACATTGAAGCAGTGGAGAGGCTTGAAAAGGTGCGTGTTGCCTACTCACCAGTCTGCCAGCAATGTGTTGTGCTGTGTCGTACCAATGGCTTGTTGGTCGGTTCAATGACTGCATCGTCAGGCATCTAGATCGGGTGCTGGCACACCTGCAATCTCGTCACCGCCTGTGCCTGTGCCTGTGCCTGTGATCACGGACATTACATTAGGGCCCTCGCTTGTCGGCAGTGCGCCTGTCACTTTGCGTCTAGCGCTGGCACCCTCACCTTCGTTCCATGCCTTTACCTTCACATGCTCACCTGCTTCGTACTCTACAGTCTACCTACAGTCCCTCATCAATCTATGCTCCTCCCCCTGTTGGGCATCAACGCCGGCCGCGTGCTCAAATCTCATCCTCGTCTCCATCTCTCCATCTCCCCCGTCTTTTTCACTTACTCTTCTCACCCTTGCACTGCTCTTTTCTCCATAAGCGCCGCATGAACCGTCTCGGAGATGCCATTCTCTTGGGTGCTCTCCTCTCCCCCCACCCCCAAAGAAAAGGACCCTCTGCCACTAGGCCCACAGGAATGGTCTGGGCGTGTTGATCATCTTGGCTGTAGCTCTGCTGGGCCTGCGTGTTCCTGGGCGGAAACTGTCGAGTTGAGCCTTTTTTCCTCTTCGTCGTTTTGATTGTCAATGAATTGACATGGCTGTTATGCGAGAAATTGCATTGGAGCCATGCGAGTCCGGAGACTGCAGATCGAGAGCAATCCGAATGATGGGCCGGCCGGCATCCAACGATGGTTCGCGTTTTCTTGAGTATTCATGAGGTGTTGCTGGAGGGATTCAGCTCTGTGTTTCCATGTGGCAGATGGCACATTCTACTTCGGTCAGTTTACAGTCAATTGCGGAAAGTGAATCGTGAATAACTGCATATTCCCGTCTTCACCTTCGGATACCCGAGATGCAATAGCAGTTGTCAACGGATGGAGGCCTACTCCGTATTTGCCTCGGCCAGCGTCTACCGCGCCATGGCGATATTTCCCTACTCCCGACACAGCCGTTTCAGAATCCTACAGCAGACATGGGTGCCCCAAACCCTGCATGGTTGTTGCATCTCGCCTGGGAAAATGGAGTACCAGTTATTAATTTACCTACCTTATTACGCGACCAGATAGACGTTACGGAATAACAGTTCCGATCTTACAAGGACGCCCTCGGTGAGACTGCTTCGGCTCGGCATCTTCCTGCAGGCTTCTCTGCCATCTGAGTCCTTTCGCCGAGTTACTACTACTCGTGTCTCTGGCACTCAATGGTTGCCTGTAAGCCATACCGCCCTTGGATCACGGGGAAATACATGCTGATAGGTTGACCAAGTGCGGGCGGTGGCGAAAGAATGAGAGTTCGAGATTCCATTGCCGTTCTGCAAAGATCTGGCCTTACCTGGAATTGACTGACAAGTCCGGAGCGGCAGTTGTCTGGCTTGTTAGCGGTTCGCCACCTTCACGTCGCCAGGTACGAGGACGGTTTTACCGTATTTGCCGCCGATGTGCCGGAGCCATCAGCATTCCTGAGGAACCAGCGCCAGGGCCATTGCTTTTTATTATTCCCACTACGACCTTGTTGCTGAACGGACAATGGATCTATTCAGACTAGCAGCGCCAGCAACCAATCCCAGCCGGCGGTTTGTCAACTTCATTGTTCAACGTCCGTGGTCCAGTCTCAAGCTCCGACCCTCGGTCCGGCCAAAGGCAACGCGCTAGTGGAATGGACCGAAAAGAAGGGAACACCACAAGAATCTGATCCACAAGACAAGAGAGAGGGACGGGAACGGAGAGCGAACCACGCAAAAGGTGTAACGTAACGGAAAAAGCAAGACACTTACTCGCGCTTCTTTTCTGTCTTCGAAGAAGCTCACTAGAGCGCGCTTGCCACACGGGCATCCCGTAGCAAGTGGAGATCTGGGTATTGTTCTATGTAGGTTGAGGTGAGGAGCGGGAGAGCTTCCTTTGCTGGTGTTAGTTGGGGACAGCTTTGGAGGATAATAGCACTAGTTCTTGTAAGGGTATCCCGAGCATGTGGACAAGTGTGCTGTTGTGTTAGTAGAAGTTGATGTTTTGGTGTTGTTGACGCGGCTGGTGAGATGCTAGCGAGGAGTGGCTTGGCTGAGGCCTCAACTTGTCCCTCGCACACCGCGGTAGAGGACTGTGGAAACGCTGCTCGTCTCCGGGACGTTCTTTGGTTCTCTCTCCATGGCTGCAAGTTCTATCGCCTGCATATGCATGTGCATGCAGTCATACCAATGCATGTTCTTTCTCTTCAAAAGAACGATATCCTTCTGCAAAACAAGTATTTCTGGAGAATGTCTTGCCCTCGTGCCTCGCTCGCGCCACAGGGGGCTTGCTCGAGGCCTATCCTTCTCCATGTAGGATAGACTCGACAAGAAAGCCATCTCGGATAGGCTGTGGAGGCTTTGGAAATGGGGACTTCTCTGCAAGCTGCACACTGCAAACTGCAACTGCAAGCTGCAAGCTGCAAAGAACAGGATACAGAACTGCAAAAGCTGCGGCGAATCAGCTGGGGTGGGCTCGACGGAAGAAGCGGGCGAGCCTCCAATTCTTTTGACCCCGCCTGGAGAACTCGGGAAGGCTGTGGTGGAAGCTTTGTGTTCGATCTTGTTCGCCTTTTTGCCGTCTTGCTGCTGCTACGACTCAGTTCGTACGAGTAATGCTTTGGATCGTCTCTCAGCGAACAGCAGCTGAACGGCGTGTGCGTGCATGTGTACATGTAAGATGAGATTGTTCGCTTCATTATTAGGCAGGCGACAAGTTGAGGAAATGCTCCTTTAGCGTAACGGAAGAAGCTCCGACTGTTCATCTAAATCACAGTCCAGGTCCAGGACCATGGCCATGGAAAAGAAACAATAGTCGTACTGTATCACCTCTCTGACGTCTGTAGTGACAGCTGGCGACGGTTTGGTTGCAACAACTCCCGTCCGGCGTCGACTTTCAAGCCTCAGTTCTCTCTCCGTCCCGCTACTAGTAGTAGGCAGTGATACTTCAGGGTACTTTGTCCGGCGAGCTGCGCCAGCCGGAGATACTTGCAGCACACAGTATTCACAAGCACAACGACATGGGGAAAACAGCAAGCCACTCGCGTGTGTGTCGTGTGTGTGTGTGTGTGCCAGGCTTTTGGGATCTTTTCCGTTTGGGGTAATCGCCTGCAAAGAGACGACAATCTTTCGTTCCTTATCACAGGGCTGTGATTGGACGATTGTACGGTTCTTGTGTGTGGTTATAAGAGTTTGGGATTCACATGCCGGAGGGGGGGTTAGATGCAGGAGTGGATTTGATTGGTTGGGGCGAGGTTTAACTCTCTGGCCACCCGGAGGATGATGTCGAAGGGGCTGAGATGACTGTGAAGTGATGGTTTGATTGAGTGATGGATGACTGGCTTGCTTGTGTGTGTTTTGTGCCTTTTGCTGGGGTTTAAGCTGGGAATGAGTGGATGAGAAGAATGGATGAGCGGACCGAGAATTTGAGGGGCGGCTGGTTTCTTTGCCGTTGATTCGTGATTATCCCGCATTCCACATGGACTGTTGCACTGCAGCGCGGAGGAGGGGGGCATCTGGAGTTGTGAGGGGGGGAATTTTACTGGAGTGAGGCTGCTCAAGAATCGAGTTGCATGTTGTCTTGCATGCGATGCTGCAAGATGGGCAAATCAGCTTTCATCATCACGGGTTGGGTCTCAACGGGACCCCCTATTCACGATGCTGCATACTACTACGAGTATATCTAGAAAGTGTGTGTGTATGCGCGCTCATTGAACAAGCATTTTTCTTGATTTTCTTGTCTGCTCGTTGTGGGTGGGTGGTGTGTTTAGGCGTGTTGGTTCGAAATTTTTCACCGCTCAGCTTGCATTTCGTAACATATCTTTTGCTTTTCTGCATTTACGGGCGTTGTCCTGCGAGGAGTATCACTCGGACACTTTTCTTGTTGTTCTTAGCTGCCTTGTAGGGAGAGACTGTTGGGCTCGTTTTGGTGTTCCGGCTGTGTTGGTCGATGATTTCATGGGATTGGCAAGAAGAACGCACAGGTCGCTGATGTTCTTGGATCAACGCAGCCCGGGCCTCATGTCTGAAGTCATATTTCTGGGGGTTCACTTGGTGTTTTTTTCCGGATCAACGGCCTGAGGCGTTGTGCCTGAAGTCATAGTTCTGGGGTTTCCTTGATGCTTCGTGATCTTCACACTGGGGCGTTATGCTTGAAGTCATACTTCTGGGGATCCTTGGTGGGTTTCGAGTCAGTTACCAGATCGATCGGTTGACTCTGGGCATGTGCGGAGAAGGGAGCCGTCTGTTCACCGAATGCGGCCGGGTCAATCAATTAAACTCAATGGGTGCTTTTGGTCTGGCTGTTGGATGTCATTGGGAAAAGGTAAAATGCTGGAGGCGATTGTTTATCTTGATGATGTGCATTCCACATGGCGACGATCGTTGAACAAACTTGTTGACGGTGCGTTTACGTAGCTAGACGACGGTTCAACAATCACCCCTTACATCAGTCCATCTCCCATCTCCCGCTCTTGCCCCCATCCTTGAGCACAACCCGCAGCCCCTCAATCCTCATCCCCTTGTCCACGGCCTTGCACATGTCGTACACCGTCAGGGCCGCCGATGACGCCGCCGTCAGTGCCTCCATCTCGACCCCCGTCTTGCCGTCGCACGTCACCGTCGCCCGGATCTCGATCCGCCGGCCGCTCCCCGGGACCAGGTCCAGGTCCACGCTGACGCGCGAGAGGGCGATCGGGTGGCACAGCGGGATCAGGTCCGACGTCCGCTTGGCCGCCATGATGCCCGCGATGCGCGCCACGCCCAGCACGTCGCCCTTCTTCATCTGGTTGGCCCGGATGAGCTCGACGGCCGTGTCGCTGGAGAAGTGCACCGCGCAGGCGGCCGCGGCGACGCGCGACGTTACTTGCTTTGCGGCAATGTCGACCATGTGTGCTGCGCCTGACTCGGATACGTGCGTGAGGCGTGGACGTGGACGTGGACGGGGTTCGTCTTCGTCCCTTTTGCCGTTTCCTAGGCGTATCATGATCTCATCTTCCTCATTATCCTTCTTGTCGATCTGCAAGACTCGAGAGGTAGATAGATGCCGTAGGTGCTGGAGCTGTCGTTGTCCAGGATGGCTAAAGGAGGCTGCTGGTGGGAGGCCGAAAGGCGATGCGGCGCGACTGATGAGCTGCTGCGCTCTGGGCGACATCGTGGTGAGTGACGGCGGAGCAGGATCTATCATGTCCTACTTAGCGTATGAACCGCGAAGGTGATACGGAGGTTCGTGATGCATTTTCGTATGTTGTTTTCCGTACACTCGCATTCGCTTTTGCTAGACGCCTGCCCGGATTACGCAGCGACGTAGAGTATGAATGAGGCATCCGTTCGGTCGCGCCTCCGTGTTGTTTTGTTTTCAAAGAATCGTATGCAGCTTTACCCACCTATCAGGATCATCGGCCGGTTCTTCATGTGCTCCAGCTCTCCAATGCCGGCGTGCTTTGCCTTCTTCCCCTTGACTGCCACTCCGATTACGTCAAGGAGCTCGGCTTCGTTGGGCGCAACTCCCAGGGGTAAGTCGGAGCCGGCGAGGCCTTGCCGGCGGTTCATCTCAATCTGCTTCATGGCCTCAAACGCTTCCTCGTCAATGGGCTCTCCGCTGTTGGATTTCCTAAGGATGTCCCGCAGGGATACCTCGGCGTTGCCAAAGAGGCACACTTTGAGGTTGCCGTCGCTCGTGATTCGGAGTCGGTTGCAGGTGCCGCAGAAGTTGTGCGTCATGCTCGTGATAAAACCGAGGCGGCCTGCGAAGCCAGGCACTTTCCACGTCTTGCTTGTATCGTTCTTCTCGTCTTGGACTTTGTGCAAGTCGGGATGCTCGGCCCGGATCACGTCCAGCATCTCATTGTACGAAAACATCTTGCCCTTGTTCCACTTGTTGCCGTCAAAGGGCATGTACTCGATGAAGCGCACCTCGAGATCCTTCTCGCGGGTCAACTCGACAAATGGGAGGATCTCTCGGTCGTTGAGGCCTCGCATAACAACGCAGTTGATCTTCAACTTGACTCCGGCGCCCAGCGAATTGAGTTCCAGGATACGATCGATGCTCTTCTGGACAGCATCAAACCCTTTCCTCCTCGTCATGATCTGAAATTGGAAAGGATCCAGAGTGTCGAGACTCAGGTTGACACCGGTGAGACCAGACTCAATCATGCTGTCCAGTTTTCGATGCAATGAGATGCCGTTGGTGGTTATACAGAGTTCCCGGAGCCCGTATGGGCGTAGGGAGCCAAGCTGTTGCATGAGAGGCACAATGTCTCGCCTCACGGTGGGCTCTCCTCCAGTGAGACGAATTTTGCTTACACCCTGTGATACGAAGACGGACGACAGGAGAAGGATTTCAGGGCTGGTGAGAAGACTTCTGTCGGGGGACAGCGGAACCCCCTCTTCCGGCATGCAGTACAGACAGCGCAAGTTGCATCTTTCAGTGACGGAGATGCGTAGGTAGTCATGCTGCCGGTGGAAGGTGTCCGTCAAGAAATCTGAGAACGGCTTAGCATCGCGGATGCGTTCCCGGCGTGATATGACGCTTTGAGGCGGAGGAACTGGGTGAGCTGGCTGGGGTTGTGGACGTTCTGCAGCCGCCGAGCTCGACGCAACATGTCTTTCCAAGATGAGCGTTCCAGTAGAGATTCGTGAAAGTAAGACGCTTGAGGGTACTCGAGCCGCAAGACGTTGGACGGGCCGCATCTTGCTCAGAGCCGATGCTGAAGCGTAGCAAGACATTTTATGAGCTGTGAGGCGGAAGGCCGGAGCTGGTGGCGAAGCAGCCGCAGGCGATGACAGCGGGAGTGAGGAGTAGCCTGGTATAAACTATAGCTTCGGTAGACTGTCTATCCTGTCATGCTGCTGTAGGTTGGGCCGAAGAAGAGACACAGTTGGCTGTAAGGTCCCGAAAGAGAGACGGAGGCAGTGAAGCTGAGCTGAGAGCAAGCTGTTGGTAGTTGCGTATCCAAGGTGGGTGAACCAAGATCTTTCTCATACAGTCCCAAATGGGATATCGAAGGGTGTTGGCAGTATTAGAGCTGCAACATCATGCCAATAAGGGGAGAATGGGTAGAGTCTCGATCTCCCTGAATTGATGATGAAGCTGTGAAAGGAAAGGAAGAAAAGCAAGATTCGCCTCTGTGACAATTCAGCCGTGACGATAGAGCTGAGGATCGAGTTGCTGACATATCCGGGTGCGGTTAATCGCTAAGGTAGAGACGCCCAGATGAGGGGAACGGGCTTCACAGGCCACGTTTAGCACACATGGCGGGCGCTAGCGGCAAGCCTTCAGCGGGCGTACAGAGCTCTAGCAGCTGCTCAAGGCCCCGGAGCTGCGTCTACTTTGGAGCGTGGGCAAAGCCGGGCGTCAGGGCAGGTACCGCATGTGATCACAAACCTGGAGGCATCAGATTCACACCTCATCCATTGAACCTCATCCCATGCATCGGCGGGTAAAACCGACTTGGGATCCTTCTGACAGCCACGCAGCTATACCTCTGCATCCGACCCGAAAGGCACAGTTCATTTGATCTGTGACACTGCCAAAAAGAACACTCCTTTGAGGTGTCCACCTTGCCGCTTTGTTGGGGTCTCTTGCTCCGAGGAGAAGAAAAATCCATTCGTCAGGCTCGGGCTCTATCAGCTTGGAAATAGCTCCGAAGGTTGCAGGCGAAAGGTGTTGGATAGGGGATTTACATAGGATTCACCGGGATACGAGACTATTGCCGAGTATCCAGGATCCAGGATAACGAGCGTCCAGCGTCGAGGCTGGAAAGGGCACAGCCAGTGTCTTCACAGTCTCGGGATATCGCCCGACGACCCCACCCGAAAGATCTCTTGAGGCATTACAGATACCGCGCTGATGCCTCCATCTGCAGCTCAGGATTGTATGTAAGCATTTGCCCAATCCTGCCAATGACTGCCGCTACTCAAATAAGCTTCTAACCGTCGGACATCACAGCGTCGCCTCACTGCAGGCCGAGCCCAGATGGCCGCTTCATTGCGACCCTCAGACACTCTGAGCTCGTTGTCCGCTCAACCGAGACTCTGCAAGTCACAAATGCCGTGAGGCTGCCCTCTGGCTCTGGCTCTAGCTCTGGCTCTCCGCCCGCCTCTGCATCTGCAGGCAGCTCAACGGGTCTATCGCCGCTGCTATGGGCTCCCTCGTCCTCCAAGATCCTCGTCTGCTCTGCGGATCAACTGGACGTCTTTGGCGCACTCCACCATCCCGAATTTCACGCAACAGTCCGCCATTACACTTCACTTACCGGTGGAAAGCCTTCTCTTATCCAGTTTGGGGCCCGAGACACTGAGCTTCTCATCTGGTCCGCGTCCGGCTTGAAGCTCGTAGTCGTCGATGTGTGTGGCTCGGGCGTCGTCGAAATTGCAAGCCCCAAGTTCCACCAAGCCACGTCTGCCTCACGAGGCCTGTCTGTTCGTCCGGAAACCGGCCATCTGGCGTTACTGGCTCGCTCCGGTGGCAGGGATATCGTCAGCCTCCATAATCCGGTGGATCGACAAGTGCTCAGATCCTGGCATCCAGAGACGCTCGATGCCCAAGGTCTCGCCTGGACCCCTGATGGCAAGTGGCTTCTGCTCTGGGAATCGGCTGTTCAAGGTCATCGACTACTCATCCACACACCTGATGGGCAGCACTTCCGCACCATTACGGCTTCCAACCTGTTGAAAGGCCCAGATGCAGAACTAGAACTGGGTATCAGAGTCTGTCAGTTGAGCCCCAATGCAGAAATCTGTGCCATCGGAGATTATAGCAGAGATGTATGCATTCTGCGAACACATTCATGGAGGTCACAGATGAGGCTATCCCATCCTGCCAACATAGTGCCGAAAGACACTCTTCAGGTGAGCCATGACCACAGCGTGCCCTTGAATCCTCCTGAGTAGCTGACCCATCTCAGGTTTGGCAAGAGAAGATTGCAATGGACTCTTCACAGGTGAGAGCACGCCACACTTTTCTCAAGGCTACACAGGTATTGTCGCCCCCTGGGCCCGCCCCTGATGCTCAGTTCGCGGCAGAAGTCAAGCCTGGCTGCTCAATGGCTGCTTTTGACGCATCCTCGACCCTCTTGGCGACGCGGCTGGACGACTCGCCATGCACTCTGTGGATCTGGGATATCGTGGCCGCCGAGCTTCGAGCCGTCCTCATCTTCCACTCTCCCGTGTCCTTCCAGTGGCATGCAAACCTCCGCGAGCTCCTTCTCATTACCTCGCAGGATCCGGCGCAGCGCGGTTTGTCTTTCATATGGGATCCCCTGTCCGATGGACCGACGCCGCTTGTGCCAGAGGATCATTTGCCTGCCGGGCGATCGGTGGGAAAAACTCAGGTTGCGTGGATCAACCGCGAGACCGAAGCGCCGGTATTGTTTGTCTCTGATGCGGAGCACTACCTGTTGCTGTCTCCGTCCAACAATGCCGAGCGGGATACGAACCCCTGGCAGAGTGCTGCCGCGGATCACAGTGGTAGCGAGATGGCGCTTGACAGCCCAACTTCAGCTTGCTATGCAATGGATGACGGAGATGGAGCATCGGTCGTGGACGATACCTTTTCCTTCAAAATGCCTTAGATTATGAGCAACAATGACCCTCGAGATGCAAGTATGCGCCTTCGCCAATCGGAAGCCCTTGGACGGCAAACGCGCAATCGTGTACCCGCCACTGGCAGGCAAACCGGGATATATATAAACAAGGCATTGCGTATGCAGTCCTTGTTGCCAGGCTTTGATGGGCAGTGTCGTTGCGCTTTGGCAGCCTCGAGGGCCAAACAAGGCCTTGCAAGGATGGTTGATGCAAGGGATACTCTGTGCGTCCACGGCGGAAGGTGTGAAATAAAGCACCTATGAAGACTTTTCCTGCCGTTAACAGGCTGGGTGCAGAAACAAGCCACTCGGCAAACGACTGACGGAAGCCAAACTATTTTCCAGAAGGCCGAGGCGTATGGCGATCTCCAACTGTTTTTCCAGCGCCTATGGCTGAGCAGCGTCTTCTCGCAACGTCAACCATGTAACCGCTCGAGCCAAGGCTTGCGATAGACGAGTGCCATCGACATCTCACATTACACAAAGATCTCACCGTCTCTTTCAAGCCACATTCACCCGGCTATTGTCCCTGCACGACAGATCGCAGCCAAGGTGGGACGGTCCGCAGTGTCATGAAGGTCACGAGCCATGATCGATGCAAATGCTCCGCGTTCTGAGCTTGTGGTACTTTACAGCAGTTCCAGACCCATGTCTAATTTAGGCCTCTGGTTGTCTCATAGAACGGCATCTGTGCGCACCCGAGCGCCACCGGTTGTGACAAAGGCTCAAGCTTGACATTCATGGACCAGCTTACTTCATCGGAGCGATTTGGCAATTTGCAGCCGCTTCTCAATGGCAATCAGATTGCCCACAGGCTGCCGGAGACGTTAAGCTGGTGCCTGGACGGAGAGAGCGAAAGAAAAGCAGCTGGCCTGATGCTTGAGCAAACATATGCCAGGCAACTTGCTCCGACCTAAGTCTTGATGAGAGCCTCACTGAACGTCCTTTCCACCCTGTTTTAGAGAAGGCTGCTGTGTGTGGGTTTACTCCTTTCTATATAGATTTCGCCATTTCTCTTTGAAAGAGACCTACCTTAACACCAGTCTACTTTTCCATCCACAAAGAATCTGTATACTTGCATTATGTCGAACAAACACGTCTTTCATACTTCGCTCATAGATGTCCAACCGGGCAATGAGACTGGGGACTATCATATTACCTTTTGCAACGTAAGTCACGACGTGTAAAGCGTCCATCCAACTCTTCTATGGCCCAAGTGTCGACACTTTTCTGACATGTGACCAGTTGGCACTCAACACCACTTGGCAGGAGATGAAAGACTGGATTTCAGCATCTTGCCCAGTTGATTTCATCGAGGTCTTTCCATCCAGCTGCTCGGGATGGATGCGTGTCAAAGGCAGAGACAATTTTGAGAGAGCGCTAGGTAAACTTACACCGGCAAGGACCGATTTTCTCCTTCTTCACGGGCTTGATATGATGATCTTGGACGCTGACGATGGATCACCTTAGAACACTTGCGAAGCGAGCCTTTCAAGGACCAGTTCCTGCACTTTGACAGCCGGAACGAAACCCAAGCCATCAAGATCAGGTACAAAGAGAACAGCCCGAGGCCGAAGCATGCCAGGAGAAAACGCTCGAACCGTGGAAATCAGGGTCAGAAAGTGCCTTGCGGGACCGTCGGGCCGCAGGACTGTCACGCTCAAACTTCCCCTCCCCATGAGCATGCGTGGTTGAGTCCATCCGACAATGTCCATGCCGCCGAGGCCGCGAAAAGGCGGGCATACGAGGAGTACCTCGCCTTTGCGTCTCTCGTGTACAACACGAGGCTGCAGAGCGCTCTGCCGATGCAGTATCCGGTATCTGCCTTTCCGTACTATCAGCCGGAGTACTATGGTGGCCTGGGCATGGACTGCTACGGCAATTATTGCTCTCCCTACTTGTGTGGTGGAAGCCCGGCGGGTTATACCACGCAGGTCGGATGTTCGGGTTCTCTCATGACTTCAAGCTTTGATGATATGCCTGACGCGCCGGAGAACTGGTTGGGTTATCCGGACTGGTGAGGGCGGGGATGGGAGGTACAGAGAGCCTTTAGTAGGGGGGGTTCGTGTTTATTGTTAAGGGAGATGTAACTAGTGCTTCATGGATGGCTGGCTATCATGTTTCATCCCTTAGGTTCTCTTTCTGTTTCTCTTTTGTTTGCCTGGCAAGGATCGAATGAGGGGAATCCATCGTCTGCTTCGCGGGCTGACGAGGTGCCGCAGCCCCTCGAGTTTCGGCGCAGCTCTTCCTCTGCCTTGGGGGTTTGTTTTCTACGTATGAAGTGCTATTATGTCAATCCAATGCTTCTCATCCGATCCATCGGCTTCACAATGTGTCTCCATTGTAGTCTTCAATACATGCGTCAACTTTCTCGCTTTGCTCCCCAAATTCCCCCCTTTAACGTGAAATGCGGTAAGCCGACGAAGTTTGTTAGCTCCCACTGATGTCTTGTTCATGCATAAGCACGTGGCTTATGGCGGCAGCGATGGCAGCCTATATTCGGTATGCGGGAGCCCTGCGCGTTGCCGGCTGGAGTAGGAATGCTAAAAATTCGGCGTCCATGAGAGGGACTGGAACACTTGACCACATCTCAGCTGTGTCGGAAGAGCCTTTATATCATTAATTTTGGATGTGAGACCTATGGGAGACTATTGTTTAGCAGGATGACGGTAAAGAGAACGAAGTTGAAGGGGAGAGACTGCATGACGATGGGGGATTGAAGGTACAACATCCTTGGAGAAGCCCCGAGGGCTTGTATGTTTACATCACATATGCGCTCAGCAACAGTTGGAGATATTACTGCCAGTCTTTGGGCTCATGCGGAGTGAATGGACAGCTGTATGGGCATCGTTGGAATGCAAAACTGCTTGATTTGTCTGTCCAAGCCCGTGATGATTGATGATGCCTGCATTGCAGCTGGGGCTTTAGAACAGGCGCCATCACATGGTTGGGAGATGTGGTTCGTAGGTCGTGACAGCATTAGGGCGGTTGCATGGTCGAATGAGAGCTTGACCATCAATATCATCGATTTTGCTGGAGCTTTCATTTACTATAATGTGTACAAGACACTACGAGGTGAGATGCGGCGTCTTTCGCAGCTGTCTTTTGCGAAATGAGAGTGGCATAGATTGAGTGAAGGGTGATGTCAACTGGCTGGATTTCGAAGCATCACTCAAGAGACAGTGACGGTGATGATCGTCTCGCTACTAGAAGGGAAGATTGGCGTCTGTTGCCTTTGCTACGAGTTCTGTTGGCTTGCGATGGGGATTGACAGTTGCCATATGCTCACTCGATGCACAGCGGGCCACCTGGATGAATGTAGAATAACCATCTTCCACACTTAAGAGAGCGTGCTTCTTTAGGCATACATCTCTGAATAGCTTGTTGTCACTTAGTATCCTGAATGGTTTCTTGACCCGTACATGATACTGATCATGGTTCGCAGGTCAAGCATGAGAGCGACTCAAACCATCAGAAACATCCATCCCTTCCGCCTGTACGGTATTGCTTCTATATTTGGTTGCCAACTACTCGAGTAACGAGCATCAATCCGTTTGGACGAGGCATTTCTAGGTGAATTGCAAAGTGACTTGCTCTACGCAAATGTCAACGTCAAGCGAGAGACAATGGATACGGCTCGATAGACTGCGGAGTCTGGCGATCCAATGGCAGCACCGCAATCCGATGCCAAAGTGAATCGACAGTGAAGTTGCCAGCTGCCCACATCTCACCTTTTCACGGAGTCGTAAGCTATGTCGATTTCCTTCCATATCTCCAAACCTGGAACAAATCTCTTCTTCTTCATCGTATCGACGTCGTGTCCAGTTGTCATCCAGCCTTGTTCGGATCGATTCCCTTTGTTTTACCCGTTCTGAGGTTGCTTTCCACCATCATGTCGAACGGCATCCCTGTCAGGGACAGGCTTCTGGCGGGCATCGCGTTCAACCTTGCCGGAGGGCGACAAATGATGCAGCAGCAGCAGTTCCCGTGGATGGAGGAGGCGCCTCACAACCAGTACCAGATGTATGGTCCGGTGGCCGGCTTGCAGCGGTCCCTCGACGAGGCATTCCGCGTGGACCCGAGCATCCGCGAGAGGGCGGAAGACGCTCCAGGGGCAGAAACCACAATTTTCACCCTGACGGAGGATGTAGAGGCCGACCTCTTGGAGATGACACTGGCTGAGCGGAGAAAGATTTTGTCGGAGCATTTCTGCCAGAGACTGGACCAGAGGTGATTATGAACCAACAATTGTCCAAAGGGAAAGTAACTCACATGATTGGATATCAGAGAGGATACGAGTCGGCGCCTGCAGGCCATCACGAGAATGTACAACGACACTCTCTTTGCACCTGACGTCGAGAACCCTGTCGAGCAAGGTCAAAGCGAGGCGTTGCGCCTGTTTCTGCGCGCTGCATGCCGTGAAAACGGCTATCGAAAGCTGGAGCTGGACCTTTGTGGCTTCTTTAGCATCTCCGTCGATTACGACGTGACCGGCGAGCCCCTTGGATCGGTGCCCCCTCAGCCCGACGTGGATGGGGCAGACAATCCGTGTCTGAGGTCGGAGGGCGGAAGTCTGACGCTGTTTGAGACGGACGCGTGAGTTGGCTGCATACTACCCCTGGCTCGGAGAGTGTGGCATTGATCCATATGAGGGGGTCAACTTGGCTGACCTCGATATGCTTCCTCCAGGCGCGACCGGTTCGGCCGCACCACCACCTGGCAGTGGTGGAAATTCTGCAAGCCCCTGGAGAGTTGGGAGCCGAGTAACCTCCACCACCTCGCGCCCGACGTGGCTGAAGAGGAAGAAGAAGCAGAAGCAGCAAGAGAAGCGTGGATCATCATGGCAATCCCCAAGACGCAGATCGAAGTCCTGGAAGAGTCGTGGAGGAAGCCGGCCGACCCCGGCCACGAGACCACCGGCGACTGGCTGATGTCGTGCGCGATCCCCTATACGATGCGCAGCGAGGACATAGCCGTCACCCAGAGGAGGAAGGGCGTGGCATACCGGTACAGCCGGGATGGCTTTCCGGCGCTGGCCACGTCGAAGAAGACGGGCGAGCTCAAGGACCTGTGGTGGGGGTTCCGGGACCAGGAGGTTGACGGCATCATGTGGACGTTTACGGAGAGACATATGGCGACCAATTCTTGTCTTGTGCATGGGCTTTCGGCTGTCGATGCTGACTGGGTGCATGTGCCGCCCCAGGTGTCGGAGGTGGAGGAGCAGCAACAGCAGCAGCAGCAGGAGGAGCAGCAGGAGGAGCAGCCGGAGGAAGAGCCCAGGAAGAGGCGGGCGGAGGGGACGCAGAGGCCTCGGGGGGCGAAGAGGGCGGGAGGTGAGCGGAAGCCGTCGGGACTGAGGAATGAGGTGCATGAGGAAGATATCTAGGTTGTGTTTGCTGTGGGATGATTCGGTAGTTGTCTTGTCTTTGTCTTTTGATGAATGAAGTTGGTTTCGTGCTCTGGTCAACGGCGTGTCACTGAGGAGGTAGTGGGCGTTCCAGGGGGAGGACGGCAGGTCAAGGTTGATACATGTTAGGGATATTGAAGCTTATGAGTAACTGTATAACTGACGAGTGACAATTTGAATACTCTAGGACACTCTTAGTGAATCCTTGTCGCCGTCCAGGCATTAAAGTTGGGAGCGGACAAGACGCATGTGCTCATATGAGGTTCTCATGGACAACGCATGTATCTCCATGTCTGTCAATTCTGTGGCATGTCGTCTAGAACAGTATACAAACAACGCTTCGGTTTCCTGCAATCAACAGGTATCAGGAGAGAATAAAGCTTCAGAAGCTCCCTTCTTGTGATGCTCGAGACAGAGACGGCTCTGATGTTTGAAGGAAGTGACATTGACGGGCTTGAGCTCCTGGGAATGCCTGGTTGGGCACATGAAAGAGCTGCTGTTGCTTCTGATTGGCTGGTGATGCTCAAAGAGCCGATGACAAATGGGACGTTAGGGGGGCTTCAAGTACCGCTACTTGCAGTCACCATGGAGGGGTCATCAAGAGAACCTCGAAGAGGTCTATCAGAACAGCAGCAATATTGTCCGCCTTCATGCATTTCTCGCGTCAAATAATAGAGTTGAAACAGTCTCAGAGCACGTTGAGTATTTTTGACTTGCACATGTCTGATCAATTCTACTTCGACTTCTGTAGCTTCAGGCATCAACATACCAAGCTGCGTGGGGCAGCATAACCGCTTGCAGTACAAGGACGAGTACAGGTACAGATACAAGACAGCAACTCCCTTTGCGGGCCGGGTTAACATTGCACCAGGCAGGCCATTCTGGAAGCTCTCAACTGCTCCCCACCAAAAGCCCGCCAGGCATCGTGGGAACTTTTCCAGTGTGCGCCCCTCCAAACCTCCGTCCCGACCACCGCTTTGCACACTCCGACTCCGACAAGCTGCTACACGAGGCGCGTCCAGTCTGACCACCAGCTACTTCTCTTTGTTGCTTCTCTGCCCGACCGTTTGAAAGCTTCCCTTTTTAGTTTCCCCACGAGCCGCCGAGCGCGAACAGACCGCCCACCATGCAGGCCCCTGTGTTGGTTATGAGTGCGTATACCCAAAGCCCACCTTGCCGGTTGACGGAGAGAAAAGGGGAGGACAAGAAAGAGGAAGGCGACGACTTCATTTCGAGTCACGCGGATAAGAGATGGAATTTGCTACATTGCATACAGGCCCAAGAGATTGCCATGACAAGCTGGCTGACGCATTCCTTGCTCGACAGACACCAACAGTGGTGAGAGGCAGACCGGACGGAGAGCTCAGCTGTCCAACATTGCCGCCGCCAAAACGTGCGTTTTCCGCCGCCAGCTCGATCGATCCCAACATGCTAATCTGATACTCCCGACGCAGCGTTGCCGACATCATTCGATCATGTCTCGGCCCCAAGGCTATGCTCAAGATGCTGCTCGACCCCATGGGCGGCATCGTCCTCACCAATGACGGCCACGCCATTCTCCGAGAGATTGAAGTCTCTCACCCCGCCGCCAAGAGCATGATTGAACTCAGCCGGACACAAGACGAGGAAGTTGGCGATGGCACCACTACAGTCATTATCCTGGGTACGTCCGACTCTGAACACTTGGCGCGTTGCACATGTTGGATAGCCCAATTATAGAGGGGCAACCAAAAAAGGGGGGAGGGGTCACATTGAAGAGATTGAGACAGACCTTGTTACTGACAGACTGTAATGCAGCCGGTGAGATCCTGGCTCAGGCCCTCCCTCAGCTCGAGCGCAACATCCACCCCGTTGTCATCATCTCTGCTTTCAAGCGTGCTCTCAAGGATGCCATCGACATCATCGACGAAATCTCCCTGCCGATCGACGTCCACGACGACAAGGCCATGGCCCAGCTCATCTCCTCCTCCATCGGCACCAAGTTCGTCTCTCGATGGATGGACCAGATGTGCGACCTCGCCCTCAAGGCGGTGCGAACCGTCACATGGGAGGCCGGCAATGGCAAGACCGAAGTGGACATTAAGCGCTATGCCCGTATCGAGAAGGTTCCCGGCGGCGAGATCGAGGATAGCAGGGTGCTCGATGGCCTCATGCTGAACAAGGACATTACGCACCCCAAGATGCGCCGACGCATCGAGAACCCCCGAATCGTTCTCCTCGACTGCCCGTTGGAATACAAGAAGGGTGAATCACAGACCAACATTGAAATCACAAAGGAGGAGGACTGGAACCGAATCCTGCAGATCGAGGAGGAGCAGATCAAGATCATGTGCGATACCATTCTCGCCGTCCAGCCCGACCTGGTCATCACGGAAAAGGGTGTTTCTGGTAAGTGAGGTGCAGGGTCATGCCAAGCGAGTATAAGCTAATGTGTCATCAGATCTGGCCCAGCACTACCTGATGAAGGCCAACGTCACAGCTCTCCGCCGAGTACGCAAGACGGACAACAACAGAATAGCCCGCGCCACGGGAGCCACCATCGTCAACCGAGTGGAGGATCTCCAGGAGTCGGACGTCGGCACTCGATGCGGCCTGTTCGAGATTGAGAAGATTGGCGACGAGTACTTCACCTTCCTCACAAAGTGCAAGGACCCCAAGGCCTGCACGATCCTGCTGCGCGGCCCCTCCAAGGACGTGCTCAACGAGATCGAGCGAAACCTCCAGGATGCCATGGGCGTTGCCCGAAATGTCATGTTCCAGCCTCGACTGTCACCTGGTGGTGGTGCCACCGAGATGGCTGTCTCTGTCCGACTGGCCCAGAAGGCCAAAGGTGTCGAAGGTGTCCAGCAGTGGCCGTACAAGGCGGTCGCCGATGCTCTGGAGGTGATTCCCAGAACGCTGGTGCAGAACGCCGGCAAGAGCCCGGTTCGCGTTCTGACGGAGCTCCGCGCCAAGCAAGCCGAGGGCAAGAGCTCATACGGTGTCAACGGCGACACTGGTGCCATTGCGGACATGACCGAGTACGGTGTGTGGGAGCCCGAGGCTATCAAGCTGCAGAGTCTCAAGACTGCTATTGAGGTATGTTGCGTGAAATCTCTCCAACCGTCCAACGCCATTTTCCATTATGCAGAATAAGTTGATCTAACATGGTGTACCTCTAGGCTGCCTGTTTGTTGTTGAGAGTAGACGATATCTGCAGTGCCAAGAAGATGCAGCAGGGTGCCGCTCCTGGAGTGGGAGGCGGTGATGATTAAACGAGCTGGGGTCAGCGAGAGGGTTGGGAACTGAAGAGGTAATGATGCCCCCAGAAGCCACGATCCACGAGGCGCACGACGTCTTAGATGCGCTCCGCAGGGCCGAAGCCCGGCTCAATGCTGTCGGGCCGGATGTGGGAGCATCTGTAGACACATGTTGAGGGGGAACGCCAAAAATATCTGAAATAGACAAATGTATTAAACCAAGAGCCGCCGACTGAGGCAACAAATGGATCTATGAATTGGCAATCTATACGGGTATCACTGCTTCTACTTTGGTGGAATGTTGTTACAATATGTCACAGACTCTCTCAATCAAGATTTCCTCGGACAGACGCTCCCTCTCCAGTCTTGCCTTTTCCATTCAGTCATCATCGTGAATGACGAGGCCAACCGCAGGTTCCACAGAAGCAGTTGTCGGTTTCTCATTGTCGTTTGTTCCGTTCTCTTCAGCGTCCGGCTTTCCGTTTCCTCGCGAGGCATCGTCCTCTCCAGACACCGCCGAAGTTGTCGCCCCATTGCCGTTCGCACTGGAATTTCCATTCGATCCTGTCGTGTTGCCGTTGCCGTTGCCGCTGCCATCACCTCCTTTACCCTTATTCGCCTTGCGCGCCTTGGCCTTCTCCCTCTTCTCCCGATTCTTCTTCGTCTTCTCCTCGTCCCGGCGCAGCTTCTCGGCCCTGGCCCTCTCGAACTCGGCCTGCTCGCGCTCGCGCCTGACCTCCTCGTCCATCTCCCGGAGGCGCTCGTACTCGCGCCTGCGGGCGGCCTTGTAGACGTGGAACTCGCCCGAGCCGGCGCCGGCGCTGGAGCCCTGGACGTTTGTGACGATTTCGGGTGGCGGGGGCCGCTTGCTGCTGCTGCCGGAGGAGGAGGAGGAGGAGGGGAGGCGGATCTCCTGGTCGGGCTTCGCGAAGAGGGCGTCGAGGGTGGCGGCTTGGGCGGAGGTTGGGGAGAGGGCGCGTTTCTTTGTGGGACGCTTGGAGCGGGGGTCTGCGGAGGTGGGGATTGATTCAGGGCCTTCGGCGGACATTTTTGTGGTTGTTGATTTGTGTTTGGGGAGTGTGTTGGTGTTTGGTGGTTTGGTGGTGAGGTTTTGTCGGTTTGCGATGCGATGCGATGCGATCGAGGAGGGAAGATGGTATGGTGTGGGAGGGAGAGAAGGCTGGGCTTGAGTTCAAGAGTCAATGGGCTGGTGACTGTGCGGTTTGTAGAGAAGGCTGAGGGTATGGCGATGCGGCGTGGAGTGAAACGTTGTTTTGCTGGTGAGGGATGGTGAGAAGAAGAGGAAGAAAAAGAATCACAAGCAGTACGAAGGACGAAGTAGAGCTTGTCTCAATGCCGTGCGATTAATGGGTGCTGAGGCGCTAAACTTAGTTCGGATGTGGGAGATCCGCCTTGAGCTGGGCTACGGCGTAAGGCTGAGTTTTGACCTCCTGTTGTTGCGACAAGCTTGGAAGAATGAAACATCTACAGATGCTTCTTACTCAATTCTCAGGCTGATCAAACATAGAAATTTGTCAGACTTACATGACTTGAGCTGATGCTATCGCCTCATTCCGAGCTGGCATCTCTTGGTCCTGTTACTCTCATTATGGCGATCTTATAGACGCTATCTGCCCCTTGCCTGACTCCAATCCTACGACACATTTTCGAGGTAGAAAGACCAGGAGGATATGTAACACATCATGAAGTTGAATCGAAGCGGTACTTGAGGCTTTCGAGTTGATAGACGCCATGTATCGTCTTGTATTACCAAGTAATGGCTGAGCACGCATATCCTGTGACAGCGAGGCTGTGACTCTTGTTGATGGGCTAGAGACTTGTCCGGAAAATTTCCTAGGTCTGTTCAGCAAATGAAGGAATACGAAATCTTAGAAGGCAGGCGGAGGAGAGACCACGTTTGGCTAAGTGAAGATAGGAAGCAACATGAGGATTGGCAGTCGCGTGGAAGGAGGGTTGGCATGTGTTCAACCCATGTACCCACCTACACAAGGCAGCAAGCAGGTAGTTGCCGTGCTGGCTTGGCGAGAACTTGGAAGAAACAACATGAACATACATGATCTTAGTTGAGCCACAATCATACCTAATATACAATCCGAACTTCCACATTACTTACTCCGGTCCCTACTTTGAGACTCTCGTTATTCATATATTTAAATTTAGCCGTATCCAATGAGCTCAGCAAGTATGGTTTGCCGCAGATCCTCCTGCCGTCTCCTGTTTGCTGCTGTCAACATTGCTGTGCGCTGACACAGAAATTTCCTCGATAGCTTCCGATGCAGAGACCGCCCACCATGAACATCCCGAGTCTATAACCAATTCCACCCATGAGTCACCGACGGAGCCCGACGATGAAGCGTCAACCCTTCCGAAACAGGCAAGCCAAGAACGTACAAGTTCTGAAGGGGTCGCAAATGTATGCGCGTCCCAGGGAACGACTTGTCTGTGCTGTCTACAGCTGGGGCTGGAATGTGTGAGGCCACTCGAGGACCAGAGGATCTTGAGGACAGTGGATGAGCATAGGCTCGGGATGCAGGCTGAAGACCTGGACGGACCAACCGGCAGCTGCAGCAACGTCACCGGCAACGACACCACGAATCCACAAGAATGCATGTATGCCCTTCAGCCTCTATATCCGGCCGGTGTGCGACACAAGTGCCGCTCTCTACAGATCGACTCGGCCAAAATCCTCAGCTGGCCAGTCTTCGGCGGCCAATATGGCCCACAAGCCAAAGCCCTGGATGTCCTGCCGCAGAAGCACCCCGAGCGACGCAAGCCATCCGTCTCTGGTCTGGATCAATTCTTGAGCAACCCCGACCTCGCTGATGAGCTGGTCCTTAACTTCATCGACAGGGTCCACATCAAGAACCCCATCCTAGATGCTCTCAGCCTTAGGAGCAGGGCCCATCTGATTTACTCAGCGGGCATTGAGTAGGACTCCGAGTCCTGTTTGATGCTGCTTATCTGGGCCCTAGGTGCTATCGCGGCCCCCTTCCCAATGGCTGAATGGCACTACGACAAGAGATATCCAGGGATGGGGGCGGCGCTCTTCGAGATGGCTTCTAAAAGATTCGGAGCCATCTTTGCTGAAGGTGGCATTGTGCCTGCCCAATGCTTCTTTTACGCCGGCGTATATCTCATGTACATGCTGCAGCCGGTCTCAGCATGGAGGCATTTCTTACAAGCCCTAGCCTACTGCCAGGAATTCGACGTTGCCGTACGGGCAGCAAGGAAGACGCAAGCGCCAACGACGGCCCCCATACCATCACCCGCGGAGGTGAATCTATACTGGGCCTGTTGGAGAGCCGAGAGGGATCTGCGCTTGTGTTTGGGGCCTTTGGACTTTCAGACACAGGATCGCGTCTATACCGAGTTTCTTCCTGACGTGTCGGTGAATCCGTTCGTGGATATCAGAGTCCGGCTCTTCTTCTCGGCCGAAATTGCCCTCTTGAAGCTGACTACCAGAGCACGCAACGATATCGGACAGATCTTGGCGTCGTTTTCAGAGGGAAACGATGTGGATCGAGAGATCCGTTTGCTCCAGGCGGTCGCCTTGCACAGCGCGCAGTTAAAGGCTTGGCTTGACTCATTACCCCAAGCAATGCACTTTATAAATGTAAAATGGAAGTCCCCCGATTTTGATATTTACAGATTTACTCTCTCCTGCCGGTTCTTGGATATTGCGGAGCTTCTTTGCTGGGCTTTTCTTGAGGATGCAATCAACAGCCGCGAGGAGAGACTTTCACTTGCAGTCCAACAATTTGCTCGTCAGGGCATCTTAATATGCTTGCAACGAATCCGCCAGGTAGAGGTTGGCCAGAAACACCGTCATGAGAGAACCTGGTTGTTATTGCAGTCGTGTGCTCGGAGTGTGGTCGTCTTAGTGGCGGCTTCCCTTTCGCGGCACGCTGAGAGTCTCTTGCATGAGGAATGGATAGGCCCTGCTGATACTGGTATTCATGTGCTGAGGCAGTGGGTGGCAGAGAGTGAGGGAGTTCGGAGTCAAGTACAGGCTCTGGAAGAGCTGCGCGAGCTGCAACAGCTCCAAAAGATGCTAGGATGTTGATGAAGCGAGTGGGATTCTCATGCTTGGATGCTTTGTGTGAGAACATAAGTACATAGCGTAGTATCAATATATTCTGTAGCGTTTTGATTTCACATCTGTCATGGGCGCGTTGTCACACGAGATGACGGGTTGGCTCATCAAGTTTGAAGCCTGATTCCGCCTCACAATCCGTGTACGGCTTAAGCTCTCCAAGAGATGAGAAGATATGTAGCCCCTTTATCCAGACTTTGTTCCATTTAGATACATATTGAGTTTATGATATCTTGTCTTTATACATCAAAGCTAATAGTGGAGAAATTATCGAAGTAATTTCCTGTAGAATACCACATGTAAGTCGTTTCTCCATCAGCATGGCATGGCCGGTTGCTTCATTGGCCTTTACAATCATCTGACACGTCTCCCATCTTAGACCATGCTGCTTCATAGTGAGCAAAGACATGGCCTTGTTGCATCGATGCCGAGCCACTCGCCCAGAGCGAGTGAACATCAGAATCATGTCCCAATATTCCAAGTAGGGTGGGATATGTAAGCTCGAGAGACATCAATGAGCTTGCATCTACCTCCAAGGCTACCGTAGCTGACTGTCTTTCCGCACCACCAGTTTCTTTGCTTACAACCTCGTATTCAGATTTCTTACCAACCCCATATGAAATGCCGAGGGGCGAATCATCACTGTTTGGCATTATTAACAAGGGCAAGGTTTCAGGGAAGAATTGTATAAAGCCGGCTATTCCACACCACACATGAGACAAAGATGATTTTGGTTTTACGATGTATTGCTTTTCATAAATAGCTAGTGAGCTACGTTGCTTTCATCAAAAAGGAGTGACCCATAAGTTCGTATGTATGTAAAAAATTGTGTATGTCCAGAAAGGGATTTTCAGGGCAAATAGACAAGCCACAAAGCATCCTTCGCATCAATGAAGTCTCTCTCTTCTCTCTCTCTAATCTTCCATGCTCATCCGTCAGGCTGTTGATCCAGACTCAGCCCTTGGCGTGTGAATCCTCGTATGTTGGCGGATTTATGGGATGGTGAAGCCGGGGGGAACGCAGTAGGGGCTGCCGTTCTCCTTGTCGAACTTGCAGACGGTCTTGGGAGGGCAGTTGCCGGCAAACTATCGAGCAATTTGTGTTAAGATTACCGCGGAATAATCTCGAGTGTTGTGAGGTAGGGTATACTTACGACCCATTGTCCGGCGGTGCTGCAGACTTGCCAGCCGTTATCGTGAGGAAGGCAGGAGTAGGTAGCGGGCTTGCAGCCGTGGGGAGGAGGAGGAGAAGGAGGGTGAGGGCTGGCGGTGGCCAAGGTGGCGAGGGCGGCGAAGGCAACGGCTGTGAACTTCATTGTGAAGATGGGAAAAGTGTTGTTTTTTGTTTGGCTGAGATGTTGAGAGGGAGCTGGATGCTTTGTTTGTGTGCTGATGATGAGAGTGGACTGAGAGAATCCGGTGGGCAGATATCTTTGTCTTTATATACCCCGAACCCAAGCACAAGATCTGCCTCCTCCTTCCTTGGCCTTGACACACGCATGCCTCTCGCCCATGGGAAACCAAGAAGTATCGGTGAAGCACTCTCGGGATTCAATGCCTGAGAGAAAAAAACATGACATCTCAGCCCAGAGCAATTGCAGAAATCATGTGTTGGACGTAGGTGGCTTGCCTGATCCTTTCGTATCGTGGACGCTATACGAAAAGCCTCCTGCTGGAATACGAAGTGCCGCTTACTCTGGCGAGTGCCTCTGGACCACTTACAGCTCTTGCTAACCTACGGCGTACATGAAATAGCTTCAAGAAAAGTCAAGTGTGGTCTTGGCTGAGCCCATTGGGGTGGTGGGCAGTGCCTAGTTGTTCATCAGGAGATTGAAGCTAGAGTTTCTGGGAGCTCCGGGATGTCGGCCGGTTACACGATTTTGACATGTAGTATTTTTTTTGGATTGAGTTGGTGTTTTGTTGATTTTAAGCTTACGCACTGTATAGGCATCAGCACTTATATGCAGCTGTGGGAAGACCACGGGAGGACGAGAAGCATACTGGTGAGAGAGAGAGCTCATAAGAGCCTGCGAATACGAATTGATCGGCATAGACAGTGAGAAGATTGATGGGCAGCCACCGTGAGCGATATCCGCTTCGGGATCGTGAAGGGCAATGCTTTTCTTCTCTTTTTGTGAGATGGTGGTGGTGGTTTGTCCTTTTTCCGTGACGGATCCTCGGCTTCGGCGCGGATTCGATCCTTTCACCTTGGCATACACGGGAAGAGAGCCAGCCAGCTACGTATGAGATCAGTTTTCGTCTTAGCCCGCATTTTACCCCATGGGCAGAGAATAAATTAAAAAAAAAATTGGGAAAAATAATACATAATGGAAAAGCGAATGCCAGCTGTCCCGCGGCTCGGGATTCGTTCAGCTAACGCAGGGCGACGGTGCGGCTGAAGGGGTCCTCAAGCCACTGGGACGGCTCAGGATTGGATGGACGCCTAAAAAAAGCAACAAGGGTCAGAGGAATTGTCTGCCCATACGTGCAGGTGGTCCAATCAGGACGGAAAAGGGATCGTTGGTTGGTTGGTGGTCGATTAGAACCTGAAGAAGTAAGTGAGCAGTTCTTTTCAGCCTTATAATACGAGAACCCTACTGCAGTCGAGGTCGTGTGATTTGATTTTTCTCGCTGGTGATCAAGAGTAATACGGTGTAACTGAAGAGCGAGATGCATATTGATGCGCGGGTCATCGGGGGTTACCTCATAGGTTTGCCTTCGTGTTTGCTTCGCCCGGTCTGTCGGTCTCGAACTGGATCATTCGGATCCTGCAGGATTTTTCTTTGGATATTGTTTGTTGATACCTTACTCTGCTTGCTTGTTTCTTTGTCTTGATTTCTCGTGTCCGTCAGACGGCTAAACGGATGCATTGGCGTATGTGTTAGTGGACGCCATTTACTATACGCATCTGGTGGAGGCGGAGTCGCTTTCCATGGGGTCTGGATTGGGCTTGGGCGAGTGCTACAACAACTGCTCAGTATGTATAACTAAAGTAATTGAGTTTTGTCATATCTGCTGGTCAAAATGGTGGCAACGTCTCATCGTGAGATCTGAGGAATGCGAGTTGCTGCTTCTCATATCACAAAAGAGACAAAAAGCGCCGGAGGCTTGCTTGGGGGGCTTGATCTAGTGCGCACACACGAGGATCGACGGAGCGTCCATTGCCACAACTGCCTAAGGGGACGCGGACCGGTTTGATACAAAGCTTGACAGGCCACCAGCTGAAGGCCACTAGTTTCATTGCCAAGTTGACCGGACTTCGGGAGCGTTCTTTTGAAGGGGGTCCAAGGTGTTGAAGGAGGCCGCAACGAAGACCGCAAAGGGGAAGAGAAAGGGTCTAGGAATGGAATCTTGCTCATTTGCTCACTAGGGAGGACGGATGGGCTTGGGGCTACTTGCTTGCCAAGAGCTAGAGGCATTCATGTTGCCACAAAATACAAACACCAAAAGAATCCTATTCCTCCGTTGTTTGATATGTCCGGATCAAGAAACTGGCCGAACGAGAGCCATGCCCATCAGCCTCATTTGCTTGTGAGACACACCGAATCCCCCCTCACAGGGTAGTATTACGGCATGGAGGTCTTTCTTTATTGTACATGCTGGCCGACTTCTGTAATCTCGGACAATTGCGGCTGTTGAGTCGGTTGCTCTGGAGTAAGCTGAGAAGGGAACTTTATGGAGGTTTTACGGAGAATTTATCGCATGACCCGCGCGGGATGGGAATTTTGAAACATATGATTCAGATTCAATGAGCAGTTCCTGATAAACTTTTTTCGAGGCAGCTTACCATCGAGCTGAGGTATGGATCATTGTTTCGGGTAGATTGCGGATGAGCCGGTCTCCCTTGCTGATGGATAATGGAGAGCATGTGAGTACAATGGACGAGACATGCAGGGTCGTTGAGCCCTTTGGGTTTGAAGAGGGCGATGCGCATGCTCATGAAAGTATGATTGTTGATACTGATGAAATGGCAATCTGAGATTCTAGATAGTTGATCAGGATATATCGACGGCACGATGAAGAACCAGTAGCTGGTTGATAAACAGAGTCGCAACGAATATAGGTCAACATTTTCCTGGCATTTGCTATAGCCTTACTACAGACTTATAGAGTGCCGATGAGGCCATTACACTCTTTTGTTTTCATCTACCCAATAAGCGAGCCTTCACCCCGAGAGAATATGATCTTTGACAGACAAAGCACGCGCAATTCTACCCAGACTTTGGTTTTTACCTTCACAGGCGATTTTTTTTTTTTTTTTCCTTTGACCGAGATCCAGCAATCGTACAATCAGCATCACTCTCCAGTTCGAGTTCGAAAGCCATGTCTGCATTCTGGTGAACCGCCGACTTGTTCAGCTCTGCATGCCCTTTATCAGCCCGAGCACACGCACATCTGTAAACCGAATGCTCTCTCTGATAATCGTATGCTTTGTATTACTGCAATGCCACCAAGATCAAGCCTAGAATTCATCAGGGAAGCTGCAACGTTTATGAAAGAAGCAATCCGCGTCACTCCCCTCCTGTCCCTCTTCTCCGCCTCTCTGCCGACGGATGCTGTAGCAAATCAAAACTGTCGATCCATGATTGAGTCATCCCGGTAAGAACAAGGCACCAGAGGCAGCTGTGCCCCAATCACTGCAGCAGCTCGGTATGTGCCTAATGTTGCGGATAAAAGCCTGTGATGAAGTGATGAGTGAGTGGTTTAGCAATCTTTCACGGACTCAGGGTGACATCGTCGGTGGTTCTTAGTTTCTCGTGGAGCAACAATTTGTGCAAGCCTGACAGAGTGACCCTGATGGCGTATTGCGGGGAAATCTGGGGAAGAAACAGGGGTATGTCGGCAATAGATTTGCTCAGTCTCCAATCATCTTTTCACAATGCGTCAACTACTTGCTGTCTTCATCGTGCCCAGCTCATACAAGAGCAGAGGAGTGACTGCCGTAGATTTATCCGTCGGCATCTCATCAGTCACGTTGCGATAACGTGACGGTGTACTGGTATAACTACACCTAAGAAGCAGGGCCCCTCTGCCATCCCAAGCCAATTCAACCGTCGCCTCAACCGCTTCATCTCATGCCATCCCTTGGTCAAAGAATTATTCACTTCGAGGGGCAAATCAACTGCAATGTTATATTCCGCGCCCCGCATCAACGGCCCGTTATGGACCGACTGTGATCGTGTGGAGTTGGATTGAAGCCCCTCTTACTGGATTCCAAGCATCTTGAACCTCTTCATGGATGCTTTGGGGTTCAGCGCTGGTGATCCCCAGCTCTGACACGCAGCAGCGCATTTCGACGTTGACTATCGGCAATGCGACGCTACTCCTGCCAATTCTCCCGGCGGGAGAGAAAGGGGTCGACGATCATGACCTCTAATGGACGACGACGTGGACGAAGCTTCTAGGATTCTATCACCACTCGGTATATATAGGGCTCTCGTCTCCCGATTCGCCCACAATGCCCTCGGAATATGCACAGAGGTGGAAAAGAACAAGGCTTCTGGCATCAAGCAACAAGCATGGCCAAGCTCAGCCTCCAGGTCCTCCTCGTCGGGCTTCTGGCCTCGAGTGCCTCCGGCGCCCTGGACGGAAGCAGATATCTCTGGTACACCTCTCCGGCCACGGACTGGGAGACGGGCGTGCTGCCCATCGGAAACAGCCGCCTCGGAGGCGCCATCTTCGGAAGCGGCAATGAGGTCATCACCATCAACGAAGACACGCTCTGGGACGGACCGCTGCAGGACCGCATCCCCGCAAACGGGCTGGCGGCCCTGCCCAAGGTCCGGCAGATGCTGCTCGCGAACAACCTGACCGACGCCGGGAACCTCGTCCTGAGCCAGATGACGCCCGCGGTGGCCAGTGAGAGGCAGTTCAGCTACTTCGGCAACCTGAACCTCGACTTTGGCCATGGCAGCGGTATATCAAACTATATCCGTTCGCTGGATACGCGCCAGGGCAACTCGAGCGTGTCGTACACGTTCAACGGCGTCACTTACACGTGAGCTTTACAAGAGTCGATTCATCAAATTGGCCGCCTCGTACTTACATGCATACTTTCATCCAGTCGAGAATATGTTGCCAGTGCCCCCGTTGGTGTCATTGCGGCCCGGTTCACGGCGAGCAAGGCTGGTGCTCTCAGCGTGTCTGCCACGTTTTCACGAGTCTCCAACATTCTCAGCAATGTCGCCTCGACATCTGGCGGCGTCAACACCGTGACCTTGCAAGGAACAAGTGGCCAGTCGCAAAATCCCATTCTGTTTACAGGCAAGGCCCGTTTTGTGCCTCAAGGAGGTATTATCTTTCAGTTCTAGTATTGACATGTTCAACGCTGATTGTAGACCCTGGCTAGGCTCTGTCAGCGCCTCTGGTGGCACTCTCAGAATTATCGGCGCAACTGTCATCGACGTCTTCATCGACGTCGAGACAAACTACCGCTATCCCACCGCCAGTGCCCTCGCTGCCGAGGTCGACAACAAGCTCAACACGGCCGTATCTCAGGGCTTCCAGAAGGTCCACGACGACGCCATTGCCGACAGCAGCGCGCTCCTCGGCCGTGCCAACATCAACCTCGGCACATCTCCCAATGGCATCGCCAACCAGCCCACCGACCAGCGCGTCAAGGCTGCCCGCAGCGCGTTCAACGACCCTCAGCTGATTGTCCTTGCGTGGAACTACGGCCGCCATCTGCTGGTTGCCTCGTCTCGCGATACGCCCGCGGCCATCGACATGCCTCCCAACCTGCAGGGCGTCTGGAACAATGCAACCTCGGCCCCCTGGGGCGGCAAGTTCACCATCAACATCAACACCGAGATGAACCTGTGGCCCGCCGGCCAGACGAACCTGATCGAGACTCAGCTGCCGCTCTTCGACCTCCTCAAGGTTGCCCAGCCCCGCGGCCAGGAGATGGCGCAGAAGCTGTACGGCTGCAACGGCACCGTCTTCCACCACAACCTGGACGTCTGGGGCGATCCCGCACCCACCGACAACTACACGTCCAGCACCATGTGGCCCATGGGGGCGACCTGGCTGGTCCAGCACATGATGGAGCAGTACCGCTTCACCGGCGACCTCGACTTCCTCCGCAACACGGCGTATCCGTACCTGCTCGACATCTCCAAGTTTTTGCAGTGCTACACCTTCACCTGGCAGGGCAACCGGGTCACTGGCCCGTCTCTATCCCCCGAGAACACGTACGTCGTGCCCCAGGGCGCAAACGTAGCTGGCCAGCAGGAGCCCATGGACATGGCCCCCGAGATGGACAACCAGCTGATGCGAGACGTCATGTCCGCCATCGTCGAGGCAGCCGCCGCCCTTGGCATCTCCAGCAGCGACGCAAACGTCAAAGCCGCCTCCGATTTCCTGCCTCTAATCCGCACTCCTCGCATCGGACCATACGGCCAGATCCTCGAGTGGCGAGCCGAGTACCCCGAGACGGACCCGGGCCACCGCCATCTCTCGCCGCTCTACGGCCTCCACCCGTCGAGCCAGTTCTCCCCGCTCGTCAACGGCACGCTCAGCGCCGCGGCCAAGGCCCTGCTCGACCACCGCGTCGCGGGCGGCTCCGGGAGCACCGGCTGGAGCCGCACCTGGCTGATGAACCAGTACGCCCGCCTCTTCTCGGGCGCCGACGTGTGGAAGCACGTCGTCGCCTGGTTCGCCACGTATCCCACGCCCAACCTCTGGAACACCAATGACGGCTCTACGTTTCAGATTGATGGAAACTTTGGCTTCACCAGCGGCGTGACGGAGATGTTGCTGCAGAGCCAGACGGGCACCGTCCACCTTTTGCCTGCTCTTCCCGGGTCTGAGCTCCCGGCTGGGAATGTCAGGGGTTTGTTGGCTAGGGGAGGGTTCGAGGTTGATATTGATTGGCAGGATGGTGGCTTTAAGAGTGCTACTGTTACGTCGACGAGGGGAGGGCAGTTGAAGCTGAGGGTGGCGGATGGCCAGAGCTTCAATGTCAATGGGGTGAGGTATAATGGGGCTATCTCGACTACCGCGGGGGCCAAGTATTCCATTACTGTTTGATTGCGTCTGTCGTATCATACACTCGGTCTTTCTCTGTTGAACAGTCACGAAGGTTGTGGCTCTCCTACATTTTACATATAATCGCTTCATAGTCTAAACATTGTACAACGTCTCTCCAAATTGTGTAGCTGTAAGAGCAGAGTGTTTGCAAACCTATCCAAGTAAACATCCCAAAGCATCAATTCATAATCCAAAATCAAAAGACTCAAAGTAACAACGCCAAACCCTTCACCCATCTATATTCTGCGCCTCACACATCTTCCTATACATGCCCCCCAACGCAACCAACTCCTCATGCCTCCCCATCTCCACAATCCTGCCCCCGTAAAACACACAAATGACGTCCGCATCCCGAATCGTCGACAGCCGATGCGCCACCGCAACGGTGATCCTATCTCCCTCCTTAGCCGCCTCCGCGAGGGCGCTCTGCACAATCTTTTCGCTCTCCGTGTCCAGCGCGCTGGTCGCCTCGTCGAGCAAGAGGACTTTCGGGTCGCGGATAAGGGAGCGCGCGATGGCGATGCGCTGGCGCTGGCCGCCGGAGAGCTGCGTCCCGTTGGAGCCGGCGGGCGTGGAGAGGCCTTCGGGGAGGGAGGATACAAAGTCCCATGCGTTGGCGGCGCGGAGGGCTTGTTCGATGCGCGAGTCTGAGACTGCGACTGTTGTTGTTGTCCCTTCGGAGGATGGAGATTCCGTGTCGTCGTCGATGCCGAGGGCAATGTTTTCGCGGATGGAGCCTTGGAAGAGGACGGGTTCCTGCTGGACGAGGGAGACGACGCGGCGGTAGAGGCGCGGGTTGAGATGGGCCAGGTCGTCGCCGGCGATGCGGATGGTGCCGGTCGAGGGGTCGTAGAAGCGCTCGAGCATGGCGATCATGGTGGATTTGCCGCAGCCGGAGGCGCCGACCAGGGCGAAGAACTGCCCCTTTTTGATCTGGCAATTTGTGAGTTTTGAGAGTTTGCGTTGGTCCTTATAAGTGTGGTTACGTACCTCCAGGTTGATGCCCCTTAACACGGGTGCCTCTGGCCGGAGAGGATAGGAGAAGCGGACGTTGTCGAGGGCAATGGGGCCGCCTGACTTCGGGCCGCGGTTTGCATTCTCGGGCGTTTCTTGGACGGTGGGCTGGAGGCCGTGGAGCCAGAAGATGTAATTTGCCGCATTCTTGCCTTTTGTGATACCTGCCCCCCGGTCAATCGAACTGTGTTACTGCTGTGTATGGAGTTGCTGCTTACTCGTTGAGAACTGGAAGAGCTGAGAAGCAGCCTGGCCTGAGAAGAAGACGCCCAAAAAGGCAACGTAAAAGTTGTGCATGGTCGTCTCCTGGAACGAGACAAGACGGCATCCGTACCTGCACAGACCCAGCATTAGTATTTTGCATCATCTGAGATATACTAAGAGATGAATGACTTACCAGAATCCCAAGGCAAGGAAAAAATACTCGACACACTGCGTAAAAGCAAAGCAAATCATCATAATGGACATTGGCTTCACCGACCCCGCAACCGCCTCATCCAGCTCATGCATATAGCTCTTCAGCACCGACTCCTCAATGGCCAACGACGAAACAGTGCGAATCGCATTGACAGCCTCCGAGGCAATCGCCGCGCTCTTGGACTGCCGCGCCGAGATGGCGTGGTCCAGCTTCATGTCCAGCCGGATCTTGAACCATCCGGACCCGACCATGGGGGGCAAGCCGGCAAAGACGACCACGAGGCCGACCTTCCAGCTGTAGGCCACGGCCAGGACGCTGCAGGCGAGCATGTTGAAGACGGAGACGAGGATGAGGCCGATGTTGAAGCCCATGAGCTCCAGGATGGCCTGCGGGTTCGCGTCGACGCGGCTGGCGAGCGCTCCGATGTTGTTCTCGGGGCGGTCGAAGAACTGGAGGTCCTGGCGGAGCATGTCGTTCAGGCTTTGGCGTCGAAGTTTGTGGGAGAGTGTCTATCATATCAGTCAGATTTGAACGAGAAACCAGAGGACCACGAATGGGAGTGCAAGGAAGGGTGCAAACCTGAGCAATGGCATTCGTAGTATACCCTAGCCATCCGTAGATGATAAAACAACCGACAGCCAGGACAATAAACATGGCAGCGTAAAAGTCGCCCTTCTTTGTCATTTCCGAGCCACTCAACGTGAAGACGTCAACTACACTGGACAGCAGGATCGCTTGGCCCGGGAAACCACCGGCTATTCAGCAGTCAGTCACTGCATTCTCTAACGCTTCGAGTCAGAATGTATCTACTCACCTGCTCCAAGACAGCCAAGGACGGTAAAGATGTACGGCCACTTCAACTCTGGATGCTCAACCACAAGTCTCCAAATCACGGACAAGAGTCCCTTCTTCTGGTAGTTCTCATAGTTGTCTCGCTCTTTCTGTTGTTCAAGACGCACTTGATCCCCGGTGGCGTATCGGCTCAGGGTATCAGCAAGATCAGCCGGGTCCTCTGTTGACGTGTCGTCCTCGTGGTCATCCGACTCGGAATCCGAATCGTTCTTGGACACGGATAGGTCCTGGATGCGCACCAGCTGGGCATAGATTCCATCCTGCTTCATGAGACCCGCGTGTGTGCCTTGCTCAACAATCTTTCCCTTTTTCATCACGACGATATTGTCGGCTTTGCGAATCGTTGCCAGCTTGTGAGCGATGACAATCGTTGTCCGGCCTTCAGAGGCTCTATCCAGCGCCTGTTGGACAATCCCCTCGGCATGTGGATCAAGCGCGCTCGTCGCTTCGTCGAGCAGCAGGACCTTGGGCCGGGAGACGATGCTCCTCGCAATAGCAACACGCTGCTTCTGTCCTCCAGACAGTAAGCCGCCCCTCTGTCCAATCTGGGTGTCGTATCCCTCCGGCAGTTCCGAGATGAAGTCGTGAGCAAAGGCAAGTTTGGCCGCCTCCTGAACGCGCATCATCTTCTCCTCTCTCGGGGCGTGCTCCCATTTTGTGCCGACCAAACCGTGCGCGATGTTGTCGAATGCCGAGCCTTGGAACAGCACGGGCTCTTGTTGGACGAGGCGGACGTTTTTCCGCAGCCAGTTGAGGTTGAGTTGGTCGATCGGTTTGCCGTCGAGCTTGATGACCCCGGACCGGCAGTTGTACCAACGCTCGATGAGACCAACAATCGTGCTTTTCCCGGAACCGCTTTGACCCTGCACAGCTAATGTCAACAATCTGCAACTCCCCTAATCGAGGAAGGAGAGGACTCACCACCAAGGCTGTAACCTTTCCAGCGGGGACACTCAGCGAAAAGTCGTCCAACACGGTAACGCCGGGCCGAGAAGGATAAGCAAAGGTGACGTGCTCAAGATCCAGATGGCCGGTGACGCGCGAGGGCTTCTCTCCAGACTCGTCAAATGGATCAATGTCGGACTTTCGGTCAATCAGCTCAAACAGCTGCGCAGCGCCCGAAGCAGCCCTGGCGAACTCGATCGAATACGGCGCCAGCGCCGTGATGCTAATGGTCGCAATCGTGACAGAGAAGATGACCGTAAAGATCTGGCCAGACGAGGAGATGTCTCCGTTGGCGAACAAGTGGACGCCCTGCCAGAACGCAAGCCCAAAGCCGAGATACATGATTGTGTATTCGACCGACAGGAGACCTGCGAACCAGGGAGAGAGCTGACGTCCGTATGTGTGAGCTTTGGTGAGGTATTCGTCAAACTTCTTGACGAGCCTCGACCGCATCCCAAAGGCGTGGACCGTCCGCGCGCTGCCGAGGATTCCCTCCGCAAAGGCATTGCCCTTGGCCTGTATGTCAAAGATTTTGGTCTCGATGCCCGCTTCGGAGATGCCGACAAAGGCCATGACGGCGATTGTCGTCGGGGCAATGCAGAGGCAGATCAGGGTCAGCTTCCACTGCGTGACAAAGGCGACGATGAAGGCGGTTATGAAAGCAGAGACTCCCTGGAACGTGAGGCCGAGCTTCTCTGCGATGCCGCCCTGAATCAGCTTTCCGTTTGTAGTTGCTTGGGTCGCAATCGATCCACTGGTGCCGAGGTCATAGTAGGCAACTTCCTGGCTGAGGGCAGCCCTGAGGTAGGCGTGTCGGATGTTTCGAACGATTCGATAGGCGTTGTAGGTTAGGAGGACGTTGTACGTGTACGAGAGGACGAATCTCGCGATGCCAATATAGACGAAGTAGAGCCTTCATTTGGTGTTAATGCAACGACAGCATAGTGACTGTCACAAGAAGGGAGCTTACGCCAACTTGCCGGCATCATGGCGAAGCTTTGCACCGCCTGACGCAGGATCAGTAACGAAGTTGGTGATTGTCGTAACAAAGCTGCCAAAGACCAGGTTCTGGATGGCGATGGCGGCACCGGAAGCGATGGCGGCTACGATCGAGATGGCTAAGATGATGCGTTCGTAGGTGCCTGCATAGGCAAAGATTCTCTACATCCGTCGTAATGACAACATCAGCTTGATGTCTTGAAGGAGACCGAATGGGCACCTTAGGACTCGTCGTCCCTCCTGAGAGCATCCTGGTGACTTACGAGATATGGGCTGCCAGACTTCTTCTCGACCGACGAGGCTTGGTCCTCCTTGTTGACCAGCATCTGTATGCTAGCCCCCTGTTGGAGAGCATCCAAGGCCGGGCTGCCAGGCACGGCGTTGTCCTTCTCCAAGACTGTCATCGTCAACTCGCCAGTCGACTTTCGCAACAACTGAGGCTTTTTTCGGCTTTCTTGACAAGATGGAGCAAGATTTGATCCGTGGTAGAAAGGGCCAGTTGATGACCGATGTTGTCGTATACCAGCTCAGGCGGGTTGACACAACGTCACGGCCGAGTCTCTCACCACGAAAGCCCTGATCACGAACCGTCGCCCGACAAACATGCGAATACAGCTTTTGATCACAGACAAGGCAACGACATTATAGCAACAACAAGACAACAAGTTCTTCACCCCCCTCGTCCGATATGATCCAACAACCCCCCCCGTTCTGCAGAATTCCAGCCTCCGGCTCGGCGCCCGAAAATGCGGCCCATGCGTGATGCGTCGCCCCCCCTCGGGTCCCGCGCCCTTCGGGGTCCGCGGCCCATGCGCACCGCCAGCCAAGACGCCATCATCAATCGAGCCATCTGAATGCTCTCATTGGATGTGAGTTGGTTTAGCCGAGTCTTTTCCTGATGCTCGCTTGAACCCCAGACGAGGCTTGCCGCATGGGGCGACGGTTGGCCAAGCCGCTGCTAAGGGCGGGCATTGAGTCCCATTCAAGGCTTGTTATTGTCGTTGAGGCCCGGGCGGTTTCGACAATGAATTCTGCGCTTAGTCGCCGCATGGCTTGGAGGGAAGAGACGAGAACAATAAGAAGTGCTTGATCGGACGGGAGCTAGAATGGGTGAGATCTTGGAGAGGCGGGAGGACGACATCAGACGGGACGAGGAGATGTGCCTTGATTCTGCTGACTAACGTATGGTGCTCTGTTCGTATTCGCTTTGAAGGGTGTGAGGCTTACCCTAGAGATGGGAGATATTGAATTGCAATGTCATCTATATCAACAATTTGTTATGTAGATTGCTTAATATCGTAATATGGAAGCCTCATCTTCAGTACAAAGGTGTGATGCTCATGCTCAGAGCCTAGTATCACTCTCACCACGCACACACCATCACCAAGACCACGCCATCACCAAGACTTCATCAGCACCGACTACACATAGCACAGAAATCCCAATAACAACAAACGCTTCAATCATGACTCCAGCTCATCAACCTCAGCCTAAGCAACCGTCTCAGCCCCCCAATAATACGTATTGATCCCCGCCCCCATAAACTCATCCTCATAAACACCCGCCCTCTCCCCCTCCAGCGCCGCCCCAGCACACACCACCAGCGGCAGGAAATGCTCCCCCCTCCTCGGCGGATGCATCTCATCAGCATGCGGCAGCTCGCGCCACCCCCCAACCCTCCTCCACCTCTCCTCCTTGCTCTCCGCCCCGACAGCCTCCGTCAGCGCCCGATTCCACTGCGCGATCCTGTCCGTCCACGCCTTCACCTTCGCAGGCGACCCGGAGCGCAACTCATGGTACGCCTGGAAATTATGCAGCGAGGCAAACCCCGAGCCCACAATGGCAATGTTCTCCTGCCGAAGCTTCGCCAGCGCGGCGCCCATCCGGAGATGCTCCTCGGGATCCTCCGACTCCAGCACCGAGACCTGCACGATCGGCACGTCGGCCGCCGGGTTCACGAGCAGCATCGGGATGAAGACGCCGTGGTCCCAGCCCCTCTCCGCGTCGAGCACGGGCGCGAGCCCTTGCCCTTCCAGCGCGGCCTTGACCTCCTGCGCGACGTCGGGGTGGCCTGGGGCGGGATACTGGAGCGTGTAGGCCTCGGAAGGGAAGTTGTAGTAGTCGTAGAGCAGCTTGTGCGATGCCGCGGATGAAATGGTTGGTTTGTCTGTCGACCAGTGCGCGGTGACGAGGACGATGGCGCGGGGCTGTTGGGGGGTGCCGAGCTTGAGGATCTTGGGGACGCGGGTTTTGAGGGAGTTGACGATGTCTTTGTGAGAGGGGTCACCGAGGATGGGGAGGGGACCTGTCGAATGGGTCAGAGTCAGTCTTGATATATGGTGCTTTGGGCATCATGACCGCTGCATGAGGTGAAGAGTAGTTAAAGAGGGTGAGTCTCACCTCCGCCGTGCGAAAGCGCAATTACCGGAGCCACCGTCATCTTGGTTACGGCTTTCCGGCCGAAAAAGTACGTTGAAGCGTAGCGGAACAGTATGAAGACGAGCACGATTCTGCCGACCAAGGCAACGAGTCTCTTCAAGATGAGTCTCATGAAAGTGAAGCTCTTTAGTGTTTAGTGTGAGTTCATGAAAGCTTCCAAGAGTTGCGTCCGGGAGAGTGGCTGTTTTAATATTAGTTCATCCCGGTCCCCGGCTGACCAGAGAGTCCAAGATTGCTTAGAAGAACACCTATGCCGTGTAAACGAGCCGCGTCCTTGTGGTCAATCCGGCAATTCCACACACGGGCACCTCGGACATGCAGGACAAAAGGGATCGATCGTCTGTTGCAGAATTGCTTCTAGATGCCGCCTGGTCCCGCTTTCTTTCGAGAGCTCCTGAAGGGAACTCGATGAAATGGATCGAAATCCGCGCTTAGCAGGTGGGATGTGCCGTCCGACCAATCAATCAGCTGGAGACCCGTCGAATACCGCGCGCGCTGGGGAAATAGCCGCGCGTCGGAGCTCCGAATCCCACTTGATCGCCGTGAGATCCAGACATAGACAGGGGGGCGGCACGGCATTTGCAGTGCTGAGATGGCGTCACCCGAGCGGACGATAACGGCCGAATTCGAGCTTCTTCGGCCTAGTTTCTGACTTGCAGAGGGTAAGCGTTCTGTATTAAACCACTGGGAGGAAACACCACGCTCCGGTTGATTTTGAGATTCTCATCATCTGCTGATACATTAAACATTTGGCCAAGGAGCACATGTAAGCACGCTCAAGGGGCTATGATAATAAAGAACGGTATCCAACATCATGGTGGCAGAACCAATGCTTCATTGGCCTATTGGAATACAGCCACCCTGTCTCTCCCGGCGCCGACCGCCTTGATCCGCGATCCAATCTCCAGAGGACTTCCCTCGCTGACGATGAAGTGTCCCTTTGTCTGCGCCTCTGGCTGTTTGCCTCCCAGAATCTTGTGCACATTCACGCTGACAAGATCCAGCGCCGTCTTCTCGCTCAGGCGTCCGTTGCCGTTATGGTAGGCCGTACCGGCTTCAAAGCCCAGGTCGCGCACATACCAGTCCTCAGGCAAGCCAATCGCCACTGTGACGCCGGCATCAAGCAGGTAGTCGATCGTCGTGCCATTTGACAGTGGTGCGCCCGGAAGCGAGCGGCGCTGGTCCCAATTGTTTGGATGGGCTTGAAGAGGAAGCAGGATGACTCCGACCTTTGCGGCTGCGAGCTCCGCCGCGACAAGATGAGACTCGGAGCCGCCGAGGATGGCCAGCTTGATCTTGGAGTTTGTAGCTTCTTCTACCTCTGCCTTGATTCTCAACGCAGTCGCGATACCGTCGGCGTTGTCAATGGTTAGAGCCAAGACGCTCTCTCCAGCAATCACCTTTTTCAAGTAGGCCACCTCGGAGAAGGGATCCTCTGCCTTGTCCTGGGAAACAGCCGCTAGAAGCTTGCGCCGCAGCAGGCCAAACAGCTCAGAATAGCTTCCGACGTTGCGAGCGCTGAGGTCGAGGGTGTAGTGCACGGCCACGTCAGAGTCAAATATGGCACCCTCTTCGGCGACCGTCTTGGCTGCGGTAAGAAAGCCAACGCTGACGCCGTGGTGAGATTTGCCGCCGAGGTACTTGGGTGCCGAAATGGCCTTGGTAACGCCGTATTTGGCCGCAATATTGAGCTTCTTGCTGTCCAACCGCAGCCCGTCGACAGCACGAGAGAAAGCGACTGGGTTGGGTCCGTTGTCCGTAACGTCTTCTCCATCAATGTCGTTCAAGCCAATGGTGCCCGCCACGCCGGTGAAGGAGTTGGTCAGATAGCCGTTGCTCAGTTCGACATGGACCTTGGCAGCTTTCGCAGCCGCCTCGAATTCGGAACTGCATGGGCCAATGCAGGCAATCTTGCCTTGGGAGACGAAAACATCTACAGGCTCCCCGTTGGACTCGAAAGCTTGCTCGTCTCCCAACAGGACCTTGGTGATGCCATGGAAAACAACATCTTGAATCTCAGTGGGCTCTTCGATGATATTGGCCAGCGCCTCGTCGGGCACAATGGGTCCCGTCGTAGGCTTCTGAAGCTCCACGGGGTGCTCAAACTGGGCAGTGCCATCAATCCACACCTGGACGGGTGCAGCTCCGACGCTCAGAGGGTCGCTGTCCCAGACGACAACATCGGCATCAAAACCAGGCTTGACTTTTCCCAACCGGTTGCCGAATCCGAGCAGCTCTGCAGGAAGGCTGGTGACGGCAGAGAGAGCGGCGTGATACGGCAGTCCGTAATGGTACCCCTTGGCAGCCTCGAAGAGGACGTGCTGAGCATTGAGGACGGGGTTGTCGCTGACATATACAGTTGTGAGGTTGGCATCATAAAGATACTTTCCAGCGTGCTCAGACGCGATGTAGGCCTCAGTCTTGTAGTACATGTTGTCCGCAAATAGGGCAGACGCGGGTGGTCGGCCCCCGTAAGTCCGCTTCAAGATCTGTGAATAACAGGTTAGTTTCGTCCTGTAGCAAACTTGGCCACTGCTTGAAAGGGCATACCTCAGTAGCCAGATAAGTCTGGTGAGCATGGTGGAAAGCCCGAATAGGAAACTTGAACTCGTTTGTGTGATCCACCATGGCCTCGAGATCGGTGATGGTGTAGCAGTGAGTGTTGATGTGGACCTGGCCACGGAGAGCCGCGGCAAGGGACTCCCAGGATATCTCCTGTGGCAAGTATTCCTCCATATTCTCGACGCCTATCGCATCGGCCTTGTCGCACCAGTCGTCCTGACGCTGGATCAATGCTCGGGCCTGCTCAAAGGCATGTCTGAAGTTGAAGCTCTCGCCCATACGGCTAAACGGCCGCTTATCGATGCCTCCGTGCACCCTCTTGGGGTTCTCGCCGCAGGCCATCTTCATGAACCGCCAATTCCGGTCGGGGTCAGCCAACAAGTCCTGCGCGCTGATCTCCTTGCGGCCGTTTTTGGGACCGACAGCGTGCTTGATGGTGAAGGCTTCACCGCCTATGCTGTTGCCGGAGCCGGGAAGGATGAGAGAGGTGGTGACGCCGCCGGACTTGATGACTTCAATTTGAGGATCAAACGGGTTGATGGCATCAATGGATCGTGCCCAGGGCGTGATGTCATCAGAGACCTCGTTGGTATCGGCGTAGCCCCTGAGAAACGGCAGAGAGTCGACACCGGCATGGCTGTGCATGTCAATGATGCCCGTTGTCAGCTGGCGTCCAGCGGCATCAAACACCTGGGTGTCTTTGGGAAGCGACTGAGACGAGATGCGGCTTTCGACGCGTTTGATCAAGCCATGCTCGAGCAAGACGTCGCCCTGGATCCATTCCCAGCCTTTGCCGGCTCTAGCATCCGCCTCGCTGGTGCCCTCGACAGGCTCGCCAATCCAGATGGTCGCGTTCTTGATCAGCTTTGGCTGGCTGCCGGGGATCCATCTGGCGTTCTTGTCTCGTCCCAGCCCGATGGGATCCTGCGGCTTGTGCCTGAGCTTCTGGCAGGTCTGCAGGTCGTCGTTGAGCTTTTCCAGCGACAGCAGCGGCGCTTTCGCATCGTCTCGCCAGATCTGCGTCCATTGGCCGGCTACCAGGAGTGTCAGACACGCGGCGCCGAAGAGCTTCAAGACGCGGGACCGGCGAAACGCAGCGCGCCGACCGCGGAAACGCGCAGCTCCAGAAGCTGGCGGCGGCAGCTCTGACGCGCTGTAGGGAGGAAGACCGGCTTTCTCGTCCATGGTGATGCCCAGTCCACGATTCGCGATGGAGGAGGGAGGTGACCGATGAAAGGACGAAGAAAGGCGAGATGGTGAGGGAGAGGGAGAGAAGAGGAGTAAAAGGGAGAGAGAGGGGTTGATGATACCTCGACGGCTGTCTGCCACCTACATGGACGGATGGAGCATCTCCAGCGATAGGCAGTTGAGTGCGGTTGCGCAAGGTCTAGAGATCGATCCAATAGATCATGGATACGGTATGGACGAGGTCGAGCTCCGAGATAGGGCACCCCCAAGCGGGTTCCTCTGGCTGCCGTACCCCGGGCGGTGCCGCACTTTTGCAGCGGCCGGAGCCTATCAGCAGCCCCGCCGCAGCACCACTGGAGCGCCAAAAGTTCCCGCCTGCAGGGGCCTTGCGGGGTGGCAGCCGCTAAAGCCCAGCGCTAGTGCCCCTGTATCGCCCTGTATCACCGCGCCGGTGGGCCCGTTGGCGATGCCATCATTTGCGTCCATCATGGCACATGCGCAGTTGAGACAGACAACCCTGTTGCACAGGTGTGATGACACCAAAGGTCATGGCTTGGTATATATCTCTTGAAAAATTTGACATCAAGCTTTTCTTCTTTTCTTGTCCGGAGCCTGGAGCAGACTACGTAAAAAGCCTCATGTAATCTTCGTCTGATGGTCAATATAAGGTACCTACATGTATGGATCTCGATTAGGATATCTGATATGAGATACATGTATGAAGGTTGACTATAACTGGATGAAGTATATTACGTTGTTCATATTGTGTTTCTACAAGTCTGCATGGCATGAAATGTGTTGAATGAGTGACAGCACAGTCACGAAGAATTCATGTTGGTTTCTGGGAACCATCTACCTTCCTTAAGTTGAAGCCATATTGGTACATGTGTTGCATCACTCATAGGTAGCTGGCGACATCGTACTTTCGTCCTCTCCAATAGGTATCTTCCGCTGATTGACACACACTTGTAAGCGCGAGGACAATCTCAGATTCAATATCGCATCCAGATCTACCTCTAGTACGCGTAATCCGTGTTGTAGTGTAGGTAAATTTACCAAGAAATCTCTTCTAGCACCGGGCAAACATGTTCCTACATATCTGAAACGAGGGTCAGATTGTGAACGTTAACTTGAAGGACCATACGTGACTTGTGGACTCTCAATCAGGTACATGTCGGATCAAAGCCATTGAATCCCAATTTCCTTAGCAAGTGACTGGGCCATCAAACCCCCTTGGCACTCCGGGACGAACCTGGTTATTCGTTGGCAACCTCGACCAATGAGCGCATTCACACGTACAACTGTCTGTGTATGCGAATCCTCGATGAGCCTACTATCACAGATAAGAAGGGTCTCATATATCACCCCAAGTAACTTCAATTCTTAAACCAACGCGTCTTACGCCGACAGAGTCCGCGGTTGTCTACGTGCACCCTCCAACAGTCATGTTCACTTCATCTTGTACCGTTTCTGTACGGAGCTTACAACAACTGCCGGCCTCTATATAAGCATTTTCTCAGATATTGGGATTCAGGTCAGACTCTAATCATCAAATGAGCCGAGAGTGAGATTTTGGAACGGCTGGTCACTGTAAGAACTACGGCTTTAAAGTGACCAGAAAGCACAGCATCTCCGACCGTTATTCAGATGAGTATATATAGCTTAAAGAGACGACGTAGGACCTCGCTGTAAGAGTTGACGTCCAATACAAAGTTGGCGTCTATATGAATGAAAGCCACCAAACACTCTTCTACTCCAACCTCAACTCCAAAGCGATGGCCACGAGTTACCTTGTTGCGGAACTCGTGTACACGAGCCTCAGCGTTACCCCAGAACAATACAAAGATGTATACCGCAGCACCTTGGAGCCCATTCTCCTCGCTCAGCCGGGCATGATATCAGCCATGGGCGGCATTATAACCACAGGCACAGAGAGTGCCACAGTTATCTCTCTGGTCATCTGGGAGAACGTAGAGGCGCACATGGCGTTCATCTCCGGCCCGGCAGCACTCCCATTCTTCGAGGCCTCGAAGCCGTTGATGAGCGGACCACCTGCAGTTGAGCACTATCGAGTCGGTGGATTACAGCCACGTGCCGTCCAGAGCCGATACTCTCGGTTGATAAAGGTTTCCAAAGACGAGGACAAGGAGCAGTTGGCGAAGATACTGGAGAAGCATGGAGAGGCTGAAGGGGAAGAGATGGCTGCGATTGGCGATTGCGTGGAGGATGCTTCATTGAGGACATTGATTCTCTTTAGCAACTCGAATGGGTTTGAGGAGGCCGTTGGTGTCTTGGATGAGACCACGAGTATTGAGTCTTTTGCCATTGAGTGGTATTCAAGGGGAGTGAAGAATGAGTAACGGACTTCCGTAATGAGGCAAATCGCAGCCACGGCAGCATATTGCTTGATAAACTTCTTTCAGAGGGGTTACAAACAAACGAAGCTGCAGCAGAGAAGTGGTCATTCTATACTCCAATCTTATCAAGTCAATTCCTATCTGACCCCTGAGCTATACGTGTCCCAATGAACGCAGGGACTCTTGCGTTATAGTACCCATCACAAGCCGCATCAACGCACCTCTCAAGGCTCCCGAAACAAAATCTCTTCCCCGTAAGGCCCGGCCCATAATGAGCATACTTTGCAGAATTTGTCATAATCGTCCTCGAAGTCGATGGAATGACCGGCTCCCCAATCATGCACCAACAAGTATCAGTAATGAACTCAACCCCAAACTGCCGCAGTTCCTCAATGAGCCCTGCTTGATCTGCTAGACCGTATGTGGCCCTTCCACATGTCACCATGACAGCGACTCCATCGTGCTTTATCCGGCCTTGACAAAGACCAGCGAGTCTTCTCATCTCGGCGAGGGAGAAATGGGGGTTCCCGAGAGAGATGAGATCCACGGGCTCATTGTCTTCCGCAGTGTTGAGCGCCCTCCATACTGATTTGAGCTGCCCCAATTCAAGACGAACAGTCTCCACGCCTTCTCTCCCCCCTAACGCATCTTGCAACGTTGCAGCTTCCGGCGTCACGCCCACGATATGAAACATCGGAGCGCTCGCCGTCGTTGCAAATGCCGCTCCAAATGCCTTGAGATCATCTGTCGAGGGACGCAGAACATCAACTCCCACAACGACAGGTATACGACTCCCAGCTATCCCGCCAACATGATATCCCAGCAACGGATAGAATGAATCATCGACATCACGCTCTTCAAGAAGAGGCAATTCCACACAAAGCGAAGCCAGTCTATTCCCCTCAATATGCAACCCCCCTTGAGGCGCACGCCCCGTCAAAGCGATGCAAATGTCGAGAAAGTCCGGATACTTCATCGTCTTCGCCCCAAGCACGCTATTGGCATATACCACAGCATTCGATTCCGCCCACGCCACTTGCTCCCCCCTTTTAGGTGCGCTGGACAGCAGATAAGGGGCGCAGGTATATGTCGGTTGCGCTCCCATGTCGGTGTACGCCGTGGCCAACTTCTCTGCCGCCTCACCAAAGGCGGATGGAACGCCTTGAGCCCGCCAGCGCCGTTGATCGACGGAAATGGAGTTGAGTGTGGTGGGAACGACGACCTTGCCGCCCCAGTCACGCAGCGTTTCTGCGAAGCGGAGGGATCCCGGTCCTGTGTAGACGCAGCCGTCGATGTGGACTTGGGTGATGTCTATCAACTTGCGGGCTCCCTCTATAGCGGCCATGCGCAAGATGATGCGCATGGCAGCTTGGGCAGCCTGGCCGTGCGCTCCTTGCAACATTACATTGTCCTTTTCAGACAGCTCGATATCGAAGCTGAGAGCTGTGTGCAGAGGCTCTGCGGGAACGTCTCCGAAACCGCGCATCGCATCACCAAACTGCACAGTCGACACCGTGCTCCCATTCACAACCACATGGCGCGCACCCAGCAAATCCTCGAAGTCTCCGGCCGTCAGAACAACCACTGGGATAGACTTGCGGAATATCTCCTCCGCAATGACAACCCCCAAAGTCAGGATATCGTCCCTTCTCGAGAATATCAGCGCCTTGGGGCCTTTGCCGCTCAACAACAGCTCTAGCAACACCCCACTGCCGGAACATGACCCTCGACCGCCGGGAATTGCGAGAATGGTGCCTTGCAGGAACTTGCCGCTCAGCGGATGATGGTGGTCTATGACTTGGCTCGTCTGCGGATCGACGCCGCCCCAGAAGCTCAGCTCGAGCTTGCTTGCGATGAGGGGGCCGGAGGCGCTTCCGTGGACGTAGGCGGTCCCTTGGCACGATGACTCTTCGAGTTGCATCGCTTCTGCTTTGCTGTATATACCGGAAGCGCTGGACCTGGCTGAGGTCTATTTTGCAGCAGCTCTGTTGAGTTGACAAGAAGTTGCAGAATGAGTTGACGATCTTTTGGGATCGTCAACCTATTCGGACGACTTATCGCTCAAAGCAGGCGTAGAATAGTCGTCCAGCTGGTGCTTTTCTTTATCGTATCTCCTTCTTCTCCAAACTGAACGACTCGGTGATTTTCGTAGGCGTCGAGAAACCAGCGTTAAACAAAGAGTTATATAGTCTGCATGTAAGGCTCCAACTTCCACCCATGCCACCCCAAACAAACTGGCTGACTTACATGTACACAGAATCCCCCCCCTCTCCTCTCAATCAGCCCACTTTGCTTCACACGAACAAGCACCATCTTGGCGAACCATTTGACTTGAGATGTTGTCAGGATGCACCCACGGATTTCGCCAACTTGGAATCAGACATATTAAGACGCTGCAAACACATACTCACAGGTGGAAATGATTGTCTCAAGTATATCGAACCGTCTATTATAAGTAACCATTATATGCTATAATACCTGCCTGTATATGATAAACCATGAATTCGTAAAAGACAGACAACTGCGTCTTCGGCACGCCCCAGCAATAGCTCTAACAGAGATCTAGCATGCAGCAAATACCCGAAATGACCCCTTATCCCCCATTCTATCTAGAATTTGAGTCGCGATGAAAGGCAATTGTGAAAATGCCGCCGAAGGGAGACAAAATCCCTCTAGGCGTACAATGCGAGTGGAAAAAAGATCGCTCGAGATGAAGCACCCTTACTCGGCCTTCTTCGACATCTTGGTACGGAGCTTCATCAGCAGGTACACCAAAGAGTACGAGCTCAGCACCATGAGCACAACAATAGCAGCATCCCGCCAGCCGTAGTAATACTCCTTCAGGTTCAGAGTCCGGAGATAGTCCTCGCCCTTGCTGAAGGAGCAGACCTGGCAACTGGCCGTGGCGTCGGGGTTGACCAGATTTGCCACAGCGCCAGGTCCTGCCGCCAGATAACTCTCCAGATAATCCCCGCAGGTGGTGCCGTTGGGAGGATTAAAGGTGGCAAACTCATGCGGAGAGCACTTGATCTCCTGGCCCCAGAGGTCAAAGACCAACATGCTGCCCATGAGATAGTTGAACGGGTTCATCCAGTAGATCCAGTATCGCCAGAATGCTTGGATCTGCGCATAAGGGACCAACACACCGCAAAAGGACACGAGGGTGCCGAGCACGAGAGGGTTCGCCAGCACGGCAAAGACCTCGTTCGGCGCATATGCGGCGATGAACTGGCCCATGCCGGTGTACAGGAACTCATACATGAGCATGACGAAGAACGTCGCGCCGGCCCGGTGGGAGTCGGTGGGGAAGCCCACGGTGTAGTACCAGCACAAAAAGTATAGGACGGCACAGATGATGAGGTACGGGATCTCCGAGACGATCAGCGCCGTCACAAAGGCAACCCACGAGTACATCTTGGACTTCTTCTCGCGCGTCTCGAAAATGTTTCGGCGGTGGATGAAGACGGGCTGCAGCTGGGCAAGAACACCAGGCGCAACGAAGATGAAGTTGAAAATGGTGAAGAGCTTCAGCTGCAAGTCGCCGACAGAGTCCTTAATCATCCAGAAACTGAAACCGTTGAAGAGAGCAGAGAAGATGTGCAGCGCAAACTTGTTGTTGACGTAGTCGGCGTTGCGGTACAGGCTGACGTTCATGCGCTGGGTAACGAGCTTGGTCTGCTCCCACAGAGACGTGGCGAATTCGTGGCCGTCGTCCACCGTGCCGGGAGGCTTTGCTGCAGCCTCGCTGATGATCTGATCAAGCTCCTTGGTCATGTTGGCATACTCGGGCGAGGACAGCCAAACCTCGTTCCAGTCCTTGCCCTGAGAAAGCTGTCCAGAGACGACATCGATCATGTGCTCAGCAGGATTGACCTCGACCGGGCACGGAGCATCGTAGCGAGCAAAGTATTCCTTGACAACGCTTGCTTGGTCACCGATTTCTCCAAAGTAAACAGTCTTGCCGCCCTTGGCGAGCAACAAAAGGGTATCGAATTGGGCGAACAATTGAGCAGAAGGCTGGTGAATCGTGACCAAGACAGCTTGACCAACGGCAGCAAGCTTTCGCAAGAAACGGACGGTGTGGAAGGCGGACTGGCCATCCAAACCAGAGGTGGGCTCATCAAGGAAGATCAGGATGCTCGGCTTGGAGACGAGCTCGACGCCAATCGTGACACGTTTGCGCTGCTCAACGCTCAAGCCGGCACCGACTTCACCAATCAGGGTGTCAGCAATGTCATGAAGTTCCAAGAGATCGATAATCGTGTTGACGTAAGCCAGCTTCTCTTCACGCGGCGTGTCGCGGCTTTGTCGGAGGAGTGCCGAGAACTCGAGAGCCTCTCGTACGGTAGCAAAAGATTCGTGCACGTCAAGCTGCTCGCAGTATCCCGCAGACCTCTGGAAAGAGACCGGCAGCGGTCGACCGTCCACCAGGATGGAGCCTCGAATGGTGCCTTCAGTCTTTCGCTGGGCGAGTACATCAAGCAGGGTAGTCTTTCCAGCGCCAGATGATCCCATCAAAGCCGTCAGGTTTCCAGGCTTTACCCATCCTTGGACATTGTCCAAGAGAAGACGATCGCCGGATGGGGTCTTGACTGTGTAGGACAGATTCTTCCAGGTGAAGACTGAGGAGTTTCGGATGAGATCGCCCTGAACCGCCACGGCGGTGTCGTCGGTAGAGTTGCTGTCAGACTGGTTGCTGACATTGTTATCCTTTTCCGAGACTTGGCCCTCCTCGTCGGACTGGCGCAGAGCAGGGACGAGCTTGGATCGCTCTCGGGGAATCACCAAACTGGGGCCGCTTTCGGAAGAGCTCTTCCACTTGGTCGTGAAGAAGACGGTGATGGCCACAAACAGAACCCACCACGCCCAGATGATGCCAAAGTTTCGCCAAACGTGAGAGTGGCTGTAGGAGAGCGATTCGAGATATAGATCACCATCGACGTAGGTCTGCCCCGGAACTGCACCACCAACGCCAGCGCAGGCTTGAGAACCAGGATCGGTGAAGCCCGGGCCGTTGGGAACAAGGTTGGTGCCGACGCAAGGGATGATCTTGCCGTGGAACTCGTTGGAGAGAATGGCATCGAATCCGTACGCCATGGGATCAATCCAGAACAGCCAAACGAACCATGGGTGCATGCGAGGCTTCTGAATCATGTATCCATTGTACATGATTGTTGCAGCAATGATGAGACCGGAGACCTTGGACGCACCATCGAAGGTACGGAACGCGGCGCCTATGGCTCTGAACATAGCCGTCATACACTGATGAGGAGGTTAGCTCAACGGAAGCCCGACAAAGCACACTGGATGGCAAGACTTACAAATGTGGTGGCCACAACGATGACCCAAAACGTAAAGAAGTGGCCTGCAGTGGCCGTCAAACCAACCATGAAGTACAAAATCACAGAGAAGCCTGAGACCTGGACCAAAATGACGGGGATATCAGCCGCAATCTGAGCAATGCAGAAGGCGGCAGGATGGAAAAAGGCGAACGACTTGTGCTTGATCAGGACAGGTCGTCCCATAAAGGACTCGGTAACCTCCGACATTGAGAGCAGGGCGTTGAAGAGCAAAGCAAAGAAGCAGGCTCCAGACTTTACGAATAGTCCAGCAGTAGTATCAGGGGCGTTGTAGAAGAGGGAACCGGCGATAAGAGCTTGCACAATAGTTGAAAACTGTTTGATGAAGAAGGTGGCCTTATCACCCCAAATGATCTGGTACTGTCGCTTGATGCAAGTTTGTACCTGCACGGCAAAGCTGACGGTGAATGAGCTCGATGCCGGTAGTCCTTTATACTTCTCCAGGGCCACTCCCTCTTGGAACAACTTGGTCTTGGCCTGGGCTTCTGTTGTGGTCGGATAGTCGTATTCGGCTTTTGCTTGTTCAAAGATCGGTGTCTTCTCGTACTCGTCGCGAATGGCGGCAGCCGTCCGAGGAAACTTGAACTTCATCTCATCTCGAACCTTTCTCTCGGTCGGTACGGTAACACCGGTCAAGTAGTCAGCCACATTAGCACCGTCGCCGCAGATGAAGCCCAGACTCTCCATGAACGGGCGAGCCTCGCGTATGGGGCCGTAGTAGATCTCTTTGCCCTCGTCGAGGACGAGAACCTTGTCGAAGAGGTTGTAGATGCCGTTGCCCGCCTGGTACAGAGTGACTATTGAGGCTAAGCCGAGGACGTCTGTCATGGCTCGAACCGCCTTGGCCCATTCGAGAGCACTAATAGGATTGCGTTAGCGAAACAGTCTCCAAGGGATATGTAGATTTGGACTCCTTACGTGCTAGCATCCAGACCACGAGTCGAGTTATCCCAGCAAAAGACGCTGCCTCGAGTTGCGAGGCATTCAATGATGGATACTCGCTTTCGCTCTCCACCAGAGACACCCCTGACAAATGCATTGCCGACCTTGGTGTCCACGGTGTGCTCAATGCCCATGGACTTGAGCAGAAAGTTGCGTGACTCTTGACGGATCTCTTCTTGGCTCGTGACGCCATTGGGCAACTTGTAAGGGACTTTTAACCTTGTCGCGAAGTCCATGGTCTGCCCCACAGTCAGAGATGGGAAGAAGATTTCCTCCTCTGTGTTGATGACGATCTGGCCTCGATATCGTTTTGCCTCCTCTGCCTTCATCGATCCATACGAAACATCGCCCGTGATCTGGGCATATCCGGTCCGCTTGTTGGCCAGCATGTTGAGGAGCGTCGTGCACCCACTGCCTGGACGGCCCAACACGAGGAGCATCTCGCCCGGCTTGACGCATCCGTGGACATTGTCGAGAATCTTTCTCATAGGTGGCTTCTGTCGAGACTCCTTGATCAACTTGGGGATGTTGAACTGAGAAATGACGTTTTCGTGGATGGCTGCATCGGCACGGACACCTTGCACTGTAAGATTCTGAAAGGTGACGCCGAGCTCTCGTGACGGGAAGCCGGAGGCCTCGTCGCGCTCACGGAAGGCGACAACATCCTGCTTCATGGACCATGTGTTGTCGACGGAGTCTTTGCCTGCGTCAGACACATTGATGTCCGTGAGGGTATCATCGTAGGTGGACTGCATGATGATGCCAGGTCCGTGTTAGTGGCGAGATACCACCAACGAAAGGACTGAAGCAAGATGATGAAGTGAGACTTGAATTGGAAACAAGGTGCGGAAAACTGGGAGAACGTGGCTTCGAAGGGAAAGACATCCTTTTAAAAACTCTGGACTGGAGCATATCCCGAAGAGCTCTGGACTCAGGCGTATCTCGTGTCAAAGAAAATAATGTCCCGGTGGATCTCGGCGCTGACAAGGAGCCCGAGACGGGGCCCGCGCTCTCCTGTAAGTGAAGAGTCATGGCCACGATGGAGCTGAGAGGATGGAGCGATGAGAGCGACCCAGTGGAGGCGTAGGATCTGGCTGAGGAATGTGATCCGGCATCGAAGGCGTTGGCAGACCCCTGTCCACGCGGCCAAGAGGCACCGGAGGCGGAGCGAGCATTATCAGCCAGACTTCCGTGTTTACTTCGCATTCGGAGAATGGTCTCCACGAGCTTAAATTCTCCCCCTGGCGCCCGTTCCGGCTTCCCGCCCCTTCGCTCGTCCTTGACCCAACGTCGATGTTCCGCTTAGTCATAGGAGTATGGATCCCATTCTGACGGGCGAGAATTGTCGGGCTTCTCACGATGCCCCCCCGAAGATACGCATGTGTCAAGTAGGATTGGGCGGCAGTTCGCTGCTTCCCACATGGCTGGTAATGCCGAATTCGTCTTGACCATACATGGGCCCGAGCTGCTCGGACAAAGTGCATGTGTTCGGCTTTTAGGCGTACCATGTGTGTGCCGCCGAGGAAAGGGTACCGTGTTTTACTCTTTTGGACGGCTTGCTGAGACAGATTCGACGATACGGACAACTCTCCTGCTTTGCGCATGCTTCATGCCATTGGGGGCGGTCATCACTGGATGTCTGTCGAGGACAACGGCTGGCCTTTGTTCTTGTAAGCACCTCAGGCCATGCTTTGGCCAAACGCCATGTTTAAACGTTGGTTGGTTCCGGGCCAGGTATCCCTCTAGACAGGTCGTGGAGCGTTAGCATAGGAGCGCTCCAGATACGAAGCAGCTGCCACGGATTTCTGACACGGTCAGCTCCATGTTTCCCGACGACTAAGCGCATCAACGCCCTCTCGATATCTCCATCTCCATCTTTATCCCCGTCCCCAAAGGCTCCATGACCTCCCCTGAGGGCAGCATAGCAGCCGCATTCAGTCCGCCGCCTCGGGCAAATCTCCTGGCGCCCGTCTCGGAAGTCAGCGCAGAATCCCCCTCGAAAGAAATCCTAGTCCGTTACAGCTCACCTTCTGCCTTGCAGGATGATCGTAACAGGGCTCCGGCATGGCTTCGCCCCGGTTTTTGCTTCGTTTCTTCCCTTCCGTCTGACGCCATGCGTCACCTCGGCATTCTCTGCTCGGCTAAGCCGTGGCTGATCCACCTCGGCGTCTCTTAGCGCACGCTCGGACAGGCCCGCCTGAGCGAAACCTCCGCTGAGTCAGCGGTAACAGTGCCGAGTATCTTCGGACATGGGGGCCAGGTGGGATACCTTACCAATAGGCTATTGCGGCTTATCAGATGAATGACAGAGCAGGCTTCAGCTAATTCCGAGACCCTTCTCCATGTGTCATGTTTCGGGAAAGAGTCAATACCTCGTGCATGTACGACAACGAAAGACGGTGGTTCTCATACTTCAGCCCGTATCATCAGGCTTAGAAATCTTCAGACAACATTGAACCCAACATCCAAAGACGACCTCCAGCAAAGAAGTTGAGACTACAGGAACATGGTTGGTGAACGCCGTGCTTGTGACGCTTGCTATAAGCGAAAGGTAGGGAATATCGTTGTTTGATCCCGTTTCCCGTCTCCCCTGTTCAATGTTTCTCGCATTGCCAAGCATGTATCTCACTCGAAGATCTGGAAGAGAGCAGTCCCCCTTTGTGCCCTCATCAATGTGTCTCTCTACTTGTAATACCTCCTCATCCCGTTCGATCGACAAACTTCTCCCCCTCTAGTCGATTCTTAGGCCCTACCACTCTTTCTGCATGGTGTGTACTCGGGTTTATGCACTGATACCTGCTGGGTGGCCCTAGATCCAATGCGATCGATCCGAATCCGATCAGCTATGCAACTGGTGCCGGCACCACAATCTGGCCTGCACACTTAACCGGATCAGGGGCAGGAAGAAGAAGGCCAAGTGAGTCCTCGTAGCATTGTGCCATTGCCCCTTCGGTAGTGCGACGCTCGTATATCCGCTGACAAAGACAGGAGCTCAACCGAAAGCATTGTCAAGCGCCTTGAGCGAATAGAGCAGGGCATTGCCAGAGCAAAGGCTCTCAAGCAGGGCGCCCATGCATCTCCCGTGGCACCTCCACCTCCTAGAGCACCTCTCGTTGCTTCTCCCGACGCTTCTAGCCTCTATCAGCGGAAGATTACCCACGGTCGGTGCACTATCTGCAGAACCAACGGCCATTCTCAATCGTCTTCCTCGTCTCGACAGCTCAGCGCCACCCCTCTCGGCCAGGTCTGGTTCTCCGGTCAGAAGTTTGCTGCTGTCTGCTCACGCAATGGTATTCCCCATTTCACCTCTCTTGGAGAACAATGGATCTACTCTCGAACCGGCCTATGGCCCCGTTTTCACAACGACGACATCGCCTCTCCCTTCTCCAGCGAAGTTTCTGACCCAGGGCCCTCTCCCGCTTCAACCTTGAATGTCCCTAAAGGCCAGACGACCCAGCCTCAAATCGGGGCCCTTCCCGACAAAAGCATTACCTTGGCATTGCTCGATTCATTCGAAAAGTCTGATTTCCGTCTCGTCTTTCCCGTGGTGGACCGTGAGCTCTTCGAGGAGACCATACGGTTGGCGTACGACTCGACGGACGAGAACCCGCCAATACATGTTATCGGCAGCAAGGCTTGCGTCCTCGCTTTCCTGACAGTCGCCAGCCATCATTTCCGCGACCAGGCCGTCGCCAAGTTGGTTGACACCGATGGCTGCGCTAGGCAGGCACAGCTACTGATATCAGACTTTATCGACGACGCGAGTCTGACGACTCTACAAGTAATGGTCATGCTGGTGAGTCTTTGATGTCTGAATGTATGGTTATTCACATCTAACTTTACCAGCTCCTTAATGAGACCCTCTGCGGTCATTTGCAAGCAGCATGCATGTACCACGCCATAGCATGCCGAACCGTCTGTATCTTGGGAGGCCATACACTGGCCGGCGACCCCCCTAAAGATCGCAAGCTCACGCTTGAGGAACTAGAGGAGCGGCAAATCCGGATACTCTTCTGGCTTTGCTACCTCTTTGACAAAGACATTGCCCTGAGAAACGGCCAACCCCCTATCATAAGCGACGAGTTTTGTGACCTTACGCTTCCGCAAGAGTATCTGGAGAACCGCTTCTCCAGCGAAGCCCTTTCAGCCACAAGCGCTTCCCAGAGGCCCTTCCTGCCGAATGATCTCCGACTGAGCCTCCTCAAGTCAAAGGCCGTCAGCGCTCTTTACTCTGCCGGCTCCTTGCGCAAGTCAGATGCCGAACTCCTCCGCACTATCCGCGAGCTGGACGAGGACTTGGAAAACTGGCGCGCCTCGATCCCGCCCGAATACGCCCCTGCGCTGTCTGTCAGCAAGCACGTCAAGCTGTCTGACACCCTGAACAAGACTACCAGCATGCTTCACATTGAGCTGCATCTGGACTACCACTACCTCTTGAACATTATCCACTGTGCCAGCGGCCGATGCGTGGTAGACTGGAGTGAGTCCGGCAAGGAAATGATATTCGGCTTACAGTCCAGTCTCGACTTATCCGTTGAGGCCAGTCGATCGACTCTCATCTATTTGAGGGAGACTGCGCCTCGACTGGCTGGCGAAGCATTCTGGTAAGCATATTGTAGTCAACTCGTCCTATGGGACATATGTCTCCTAACGTTTAGCGCTAGGGTCTTCATCTTCTATCCCGTATCTGCTCTGTTGAGCATCTTCTTCAACATCCTGCGAAATCCTCAACATGAATACGCAGAGCAAGATGTAGAGCTGCTCGCGTCGGCTACAACGCTCATTCGAAGCATGCCTATCCACCGAGTCACGACCCATGAACTCGAATATCTACGCAAAATGGACGCCTTCATCGAGGAATTGACCCGGCTTAGCAGGGCGGCAATCGAAAAGGCGCGGCTGGAGAATGGTGCCATAGGGCAATAGTGTCCTGTGCTTGCATACGCATATGTTTGGTTATGGAGTTGTGCATTCGCTTAGACACGAACATCAGGACGATAGAAATATGGCATAATAGATTTGGTCAATAATTCTTCCTCCACGGTGTGTACTTCACTTTTGTGCTTCGGTGTGTTGACAAGTTATGGTGGGCGTCGTCGACGCATCATGCCCTCTCCCCAAATGCATCCTGGACCTTTTTACTGACTTACAGGTAGAGGTTGGTGCCAAAAACACTCGACATCATCATAAATCAATGCGAGAAAGGACATCCCATGTCCGGGTTCTTTGACTCTTAAACTTGGAAGCATCAGTTCTATGACCATCCACGAGCATGAGCTTCCATGAGGAACAAACAAATTGTTGAATCATTATAGTTCATGCTCTCTAAGTTCATGAGCTAGAAAAAGAAGTGTTTCCCACGCCAAAAAGAACAGTCGCTCAAGCCGTGTAAGAGCATAATAACAGAAGCTGAAGTGTACGACCCATTGATCCCATGATGAAGTTACCTCCCTTGACAGACCAGATTATATCTGCAAGAACCGGCACCTTGTCCATCTCCGCGACACTGCAAAAAGAAACCCAAATCAAGGAGTAGCAACATACTTTTGCTCTCCGCTGTTCCTCTCCACGCTGCCATATTCCCCCGCAGAAGGCCGATGCTTCCGCCTCTCCAGATACTCCAAACCAGCCAGAACAGTAGTCGCAAGCTGGATCAAAAACAGAGGAATCAAGTTATACTGCCAACCCCGCATGACTCTCAAATGATTCTCGATATCGCTCCTCTGGCTATCGTCGGCAAGGTCCAACTTCAGCACCGCCGCGAACCAATTCTGTGGCGTCCACGTATCGACGGGATACTTATGATTACCAGTCGTCGAGGCAATCTTAACATCAATCGTCTGTCCCCTGTGCGCATTCGTGACGGAAAACACATAGCCAAGGGACCCAACAGTAAGCATCAGGCCCAGGACAAGTATAACGAGCCAAGTCCCGTAAAGAAAGGACGTGAATCTCGGTCCGAAGACGTTGGGCCGGCTTCTCAGCCAAAGGGTGACGATGCCCCCGAAGCCAATCAGCACGATTGCCGTCCCTGCCGCGCCGTTGCTCGAGTGGCCTTGGTCGACGAGGAAGTGCTTCGGTTCGCCGTAGAGATCGAATGTCGAGCCGTTGAAGTTGACGGCAAAGGTGCCGCTGGCGGTGTTGTGGAGCCATGCCACCATGCTCGTGATGAAGGCTAGCTCGAGGACGGCGTCGACCATTAGCAGGCCCAGGGCGATGCAAAGAGCGGGAAAATAGGCCATCTTTGATCTTTTTCTTCAGATAGCCGTGACGGTGGTTGGCTATTGGGCAGTGAGTGAAGAAGAAAGGTCCAATCTGGTCCAACGGCGGAACTAGACAGCAAAGTCTTATATTCACGACTTATACCATATGAAGAGGCGTCTCCCGTGCCTCGTTTGGAGGGCCCAACGTCAAATGTTAACTACGATGTTAGTGCTGACCGGGTGGGCATCTCAGGGCGGAGGGGACCCCGAAGCAGCCAAACACAGCAGACACAGAGCATGCCCTGCTAGGCTTACAAGCATCGGTAAGGCGCAGACAACAAGATTGACCCAACATGAAGAAGAAGAACAGCGGCTGAATGCAACGTCCCGAAGGATCGGGTGGAACTCTCGGAGCCTGCTCACAAGGGTTGTATTATAAACTCTCCGCAATTTGCCTTGCTGGTTTGGGAGGCTGACGGTTGTCAGTGCAGCAGAGCCGCATGAGGGTTTGTTGCTCCATGGTCGAGAGAGTGGTTGCCTGTGAATCCTGAATTACGAAAATTGCTGCTGTTAGATGTAACAAGCCATGAGCGACGGAACAAAAACCAAGCCTTGCGAAACCCACACCCGCAGCGGTAGTCGATGCTCAATTCCGCCTCTAACCTTTGCTTCACAGAGGTTATAACAATGACGGCGTTCACCGACTTCTGGCATATTTTTGCAGGTGGCTGTTTGACACGAAGGAGCGCCGCCTTGCCTAATTGGTTGCGTTCTCCCGTCAACTTGCATAGCTGTTGGCATCCGCCATCAGCTTTGGGCCATTCACAGCGGGCCAAAAACTTCATGTTGGATGAAGATCCGTGTAAATCGCGGCTCAGGTCTACTGCATGGGTTCACGAATTGGCAGGTTTTTTACGTGATACTACATATGCTTGAACACTGTTGGTCGCCCTGTGGCTCAGAGCCCGATCCCCCCAGCTTTGTGCAACAATCTCCTCTTCTGTCTGTTTAGGCAATCACAAGTCGTCCGATTCTGGGCAAGTAACTGTTTACGCGGGATACTCAGCATCGGGGCTGGAACGAAGGGAACAATCTCGAGGCATGGGGCGGCCCGTATACACAACGGTGCTACTAGTGGTAAACAACATGTAGGTTGTCAGGAGAAGCTCAGCCACTTGGACAGGGGTTCTCCGTAAGGCGACGGCTTATGGTGCAGCTGACAAAAAGTGGGAGCTGACTGCTATAAATAAAGTATCATGTGTAACTTGTAGGATCTCAGTTGAGAATGACAGCTTAACCATGCTGACTATTTCAGCAGAGGCAAGTTTAATCCGTAGAGGGATTCAAGTCCTTTTTGATCCTCCTTGACATGGGTGAACCATCGTCAGTTATATACGAGTACCTAAAGACTCCAGTTGCATGCGCCATGAACACACTGCAGGCGATCGGCAACGAGCCTCATGCCCAATCTCAGCCCAATCAATGACTCCGCATTGATAAACCCTGAATCCCATGGTCCGATCCGCGTGAGTTAGCCGACCTCGAATGCGAGGCCTATCTCCATCCCGTATTTGCGGATAACGCCCAAGTTTAATCTCAACACCACAAGAGTCTGACTCCGAGACTTTGCTTGACTGTTCTTTTGACCCAGTTACTTCCTGGTCCATTGTCCATTACCTGTCACTCGGGATGCAAGTAATCTGCTTACTCGTAGTCAGTATCATCGTGTCTTGTCGCTTGTTGTAGGTTACCTACAGAACCTGCAAAGATTCCCACAGCCAACACTGGCTCAACCCTCCGTACAACTCGCGGACATATCAGGCAAAACAAAGTTGCAAATAAGCTTTCCGGGCTTTTACTGGCCCTCTTCGGCAATAGATAGACATGGCATGGCTATTAACAGACAGTCAATGTCATACAGACGGCTAAGCCCCTCGGAAGTCGACGTCATCGTACAAAATACGAGTAGTCGTAGGACGACATTAGAACAACAGTTATCTGCGTTGGCTGTACGACCAACATAAATCCTTAAAGTGCCAGACTGGACTGTTAGAGACGAGGTGTACTAGGCTTGCAATAGGAGTTATAGGTATGAAGTATACTCCAACTTACACTCTCATACCGAAGAGCAACTGGGAATCGTTGATGTCTGAGCTGACAAGTGCTAATGAGATGACTCTTCATAAGCCATGATCAACACTCGTTAGGAGCAATGACGACACCCGGAGGATGCTTCCCTTTGATCGTCCTCTAGTGCTATAAGCCAGCAAGCAAGGTAAAAATAGAAGTGCTTCTTAGGCGATCTTCGTAACTTGTTACCATATCAGGAAAACGAGCAGCAAGCCCCTTGCATAATGGGGCTGCTCATAGCGGCTTAGTCGTTGATCAATTGCCACGAAGCCGCACGCATCTACAAAGAGTGAGAGCAATTCCGTTTCGTAAGAGAGTCCAGAACCAAAACCAATCGCCCATTGACTTCGTGTGCTATCAAGGAACATACATGTACACTAATAATTTACAACATATGCAGAGAAGTTAGTCCACCATGTCAAGAAACTCAATGTTCTGTATGCTTCCTCCTCTGCCGCCGACTCTCCGCCGCCAAACACTCCTGCAGCCTATCCACGAGTTTTTCCAGTATCCATTCGCTCTCCCCCTGGCTGCCCATCAACGGATTCCTATGGCCAACCCATGACCACTTCGAAACCTCTCCATTTGCAGAGTCCGTGGTGTCCGAGCTGCCTTGATTGTTCCCCTTCACCTTCGGCTTGCCATGCGTGTGCGGATTGTGCTCGTCTTCGCCGATGAGCTTCAGATACCAAGCCCATTCGTCAAAGCTGTAGCTGTGTGTTTTGGACTCCTTCAAGTGCTTGGCAACCGCTCGAATCTCGGATATGAGCAGAAAATAAAAGTCAGCCCCGGTGGGAAGCTTGTGCTCTGCATTGCGAAGCTTGGAGAGCGAACGTCGAACTTTGGCGGTAAAGCTCGACGCTTGCGATTCACGGCGCGGGTACTCTGGACGGCCTCTCAGCTCGTCCTCCTCCTCTCTTTCAGATTCTTCCGCCTCCTCTCTCTCTTGTTCGGAGAGATCGTCTTCATCCAGCTCTTCCATCAAGCTGGTCAGCCTTTGAAGGTGGTGTCTCTTCGAATCCATGACTAGGGGGGTTTCAGTGTCATAGTGGGTATGAAAGAACTTGCCCAGAGTCATTCTGCTGATGAGATGCTTGAGACTCGCCATAAAGTCCTCTTCACCAGGAAGAATGGTGACATTGCCCAATCGAATGGTGGTGTCTCGAATGATCTTTACCACAGTGTCGCCTGCATCCGAGATGAGCACAGTGATGGTTGGGAGCGCCATGAGAGACCAGAAGACGAAGAAGGATTTTCCGGCATTGGATACGGGGGTCAAGTCGCCGTAGCCGATGGTGGTCCATGCAATGAAGCAGAAGTAAAAGGCGTCAAAGTATGACCAGTCTTGCCAGCGTTTTTCTGTGTGCATAAACACCACGGCGCCTACCATCCAGAAGACCACCCATACCGCGGCAGATATGCCTAGGGCCATCCATTTTCTCCGTGTGGTCGTCATGGCCTGTATTTTTCGCATCAGCGCAAATTCCGCTTTTCGCCGCTCGTATTCGTTGGTCAGGCTTTTATCCGTTGGCTCGCGCGGCAAGTCGGCTCCGTCTTCAATGGGGTCGAGAATATCGTCGTTCCCTCTTCGAGCAATGGTACGAAGAGTCCTCCTCCTCCTCTTTTCCTCCATACGTGCCAGCAACCTACGCTTGCCGCCATCCATCATCAAGTTTCTCACGGACCCAATGACCAAACCTAGGCTTATGATACCGACGATAGCGTATGGAATCATCAACGCCCTTGCGAGGTTCGTCGTCGGAGTGAAGTCGCCAAAGCCAACGGTGAAAAGAGTGACGTCTGCCCAGTATACAGCGTCCAGGTATCCCCATCCTTCGATTCTGCTGAAGACGAGGGCGCCGACGTGGAGATAGAGAAGCACTGAGATTGTCTGCAGCATGAGAGTGCGTTGACTCATAGTGAGGATAAAGTCCTTGGGGTAGTGGCCTTTGAGGGCTCCCCAAAAGGTGATACTCATGAAGGTTGCAATGATGAAGTAGAGAATGGCTGCCCATATGCCATAGTAAAAGGATTGGGACCATATCAGATCGTCCTCTGGAAAATCGAGGTCTTTGGTGAGAGGTCCAGCACCAGTACAAAGCAGGCAGACCAAGACAATGGCTGAAAGATACCTGGTGATGCAGCGTTAGCATGTTGTGTTTGGCTTTAGAAAGAGAAACATTAGCTTTTACCATCCGACTATGGTTATGGGCTGTGCTATGCCGAAGCGAATTCGCCTTGCCATGTTGAAGAGGAGGAACAAGTTGGATATCAGGGCAATCGCCAGCTGAACAGCGTTGATCGCCGTGAGCCTAGTCCTCGCAAAGTCAGAAAGGTGGCCTGCTTCATGGGCCGCAGTCGGAGAGACTGCCAACAACTAGGTGGTAGGGACATACCATGGCGGATCACTGACATAGATGGCCTCGTCGGGATCTTCCGAAACAAGCCTCTGCCTCCATGGCTTAACCAAAGAGCAGATACTGAACGCCGAGGCCACAGGGCCCAGCGTGCCAGCTACCAGGGGGAAGACGGAGGAGAGAAACCACCATCGCCTGGATGCCCAAGTGTTAGCAGATGCGCGCCCAGGCCTTGGCCAATACTTTGCCCTAAGACACTTACGTAGGCTGGAGATGGGCTCTGTCGTTGTCTATCTTTGGCTTGCCATGAGTATAGGTCTCGTCGAGTTGAGACTCTGGGTCAGCGTTTGCGCGAGCATCTCCATCTCGTCCGTCACATTGTGGTGGCGACATTTATGCGGCTCTGGTGTAATGTCTGGCGGTGAAGCTGCGTGCTGGCGCTCCCTGTAAGAGAGGGAAGATACTCGTGCTATCTCGACATCAAAGACGATGTGCCCTATCAATTCGTGTTTGAGGTAGTTTGGCTGAGTTGAGTCGACCGAAAGTGATGAGCCATCCAGCTTGTCTGGTTGAAGGCGCTGAATGAGTCCCGAGTGCTACCAGCAGAATTGGCCGCGGTTCAATTCGAGGTGCCTATGGTAATTCTGCGTCCAGAGCTGGATTCCCGCGTTGTCAAGCAGACGTTGAAGCGAAGCAGAAGCTCGCCTCGAGGAGCGCCAAGCCAGCGCTTTTTCATACCTATGCTTCCTCCTCTTGGCTGCAGTTCCCCACGATCATGAAACAGATTGTTTTCGCGATGCAGGATTGATGTGCAGAGATGACGTCGAGTGACGCCTTTAGCGGCAGCTGAGGAGCCGCGAGGGTGATTTTCCTTGGAAGCAGCTAGATCTTATTCTCGGTCTAGCGTGCCGAAGAACCGAATGCCTATTGGGGCAATTCTGACGGGCGCCTTGCTTGTTTCTGGCCTAGCAGGCGTGGGTGCGGGTATCGGGTGAGGACGATCACGATGCTTGTTTGTGCGAAGACGGAGAATTTTCAAGAGTTGAACAGGTAAAGGCTATGGAATTTTGTGGCAGGAACAACGGATTACAGATCAGAAATGCATTGAGTGCTAGCACCACGAGACTGGAATCTGCGTTGGTGGCACTTTTCCAGTCCAAGCTATCGATATGCAACAAGTCACATGGCACGTCTCAATAACGCCTGCCAACACAAAACAGTAAAACCAAAATCCTCCAGAATATGAACTCAATGATAACACCAGCACAAATCTCGAACGAACCCGTTTGCACAAGAAAACTCCATCGCTAAACATCCAAAAGGCCAAGCCGGAAGCAGATCAAAAGCACCTCACACCAGCAGTGGAAAGTCTCCAACATCTCCCATGGCGTCTCTCCACGTCCAGTCCCCGAAAGGATCCTCATGTCTCTTCGTCCAGCACTGTCTCAAGATGCGTTGGACGCTCTCGCAGTTGCCAAAGTTGGAGTGCGACTTGTTTGACTTGTTCAATATCCCCGTCATGAGGTTCTCGAAGAACGGCTGCTGATCGGGCTGCGCCATCGACCCTGCGATGCAAATGGACCATACTACGCCGCGGAGCGAAACGTCTCTGGGAACTTGTCGAAGCTCGGCCATGACGGATCCAACAGCGCCGTATACATCGGCTTCGGAAGGGTGGGTGCTCGAGAAGATGAAGTGCAGCAAGACGAGGGCTCCGGCTGCAAATACTCGCGAGATGTAGTACGAAACGGGGGCCTCTGGCTGTGGCGGGAGATATCAGCATGGCTGCAGACGATGGCAAATCCGTTCATCACGAGATCCGAGGTGGGAGTCGAGATGGAAAGGACGGGTAAGGAGAGATAAGAAGAACAAGGGGAGAAGAAACCTTTTTGCTTCCTGCGCGCAGTCTCTCGATGCCCTCGCGGAGCATCTTCTCGAGGCCAAGCAGCGTCTCTCGCCTCTGTTCTATCCCAGGACAGTCGCCGCCGAACTGGATCATGGACAAGTCGCCAATGGCTCGCATTACCCAATTCTGGCAGCCAACAAAATCCGCCATGAGAATCTCGTCCGAGTCGAGCCATGCTCGGTAAGGCATGCGCGGGGGCACCCCGGTGGAGGCTGTTGAAAGGAGATCAAACCACAGCAGCTTCGTGATTTCGAAGCGTCTTGCATATTTCAGCCCACGCCAAAGAGGGTCACTGCCGTCGGGATCCTGCTGTGTCGACGATTCACAGCTCCTATCGTCAAACGGCGGCAGCTTGATCTTGCTGACCACTGTTGTGAGGGCATCAAGATGCGTCTGCCAGTGCAATGAGCCACCTTGCAAAACCTAGAAATCATGTGTCCAGAGTTAGGAGGGTGGGTTGTCACTTCGCGCACACACTTTTCGCATCATCTGAGACATCCCCACACTCATACGAACCTCGAAACTGATGAGACAGCAGCCGCTAGAGATAAAGGTGATGAGATTCTTCCCCACGTCGAGGGCCAGGTCACCCTCATGGCCCGACAAGGCATGTCGCATGGCACTCAGCGCGGTGGTGTGGTACTCAATCAACTCGGCCTCCATGAACTCGGTGCCTCGCGCAAATTTGGTCCGCTGGTACAGGGCGGCCAGGGTCAGCGACGCCTGCCGCAGTGGACGGTTGTTCAACAGCAGCCAGAACAGCCAACCACGGCCGCCGAGCTCGGCATTGTCCGTGTAGTACGGGTACTGGATATAGAAGATGTAGTCCAGGTACAGCATGATGAGCTCGGCCTCCCGGTACCGCATCTCCTCAGTTGGGGATGGGCCCCACAGGGTCTCCCCAGGCCCGGAGACGGCGGTGTTGTGCTGGTGCTGCTGCTTGGTTGAAATGGTCCGCAGCTGAGGGTCTGGCCCGGCGGCTTTGATGGGACCCTTGTTCAGCAGCCTGGCGTTCTGCTTGACAGCCTTCTTGACCATGGACAGCTCGGCGCGGACCTGCTCCTCGTTGTCCAGCCACGACGGCCTGGGGCCGTAGCCGTGGCATTGGATGCTGCGGTTGTCGCATTCTTTGCAGAAGGGGAGGCCCTCGTCGCATTTGCGGTGTCTGATGCGGCACGTCCAGCAGCCTCTTTTGGACCTGCTCCTCACCGGTCCCTTGGTGGGCAGCATTGTGCGAGGCACTGACGCAATGGGGGTCTCAACCAGGAGACGCGAGAGTGGGAAGTTGACGAGATGGTTGCATGTGGGCAAAGTCGGGGAAATTGTGTCAGCCCAACCGTCCCATGGGCAAGATGGGCTGGGCTGCTGGGGTAGATAAGAGGCAGAGGGCCAGCCGTCAGTCAGCCTGACTCATCCGACATGGGCTGGCTGGCATGAGGCCAGTCAACGTCTAGATCGACGGCACCATCTTGAGTTCATCTCTCCCCCACTCCCGCGCCGTCTGAGACACGGCCCAGTCAGGTCACTCTCCTATTACGAAGGACGATTGCCCACGATTGCCTGGCTTTGTGCAGAGCACATTGGACGAGCCAAGACAAGACAGCACAGCCAAACCCCACCATTCCTGAGCTATCGACAGCCGGCCAAGTTAGACGTGCCTGGGCTGATAGTTCATCGCATACTGCTGCTAACGCTGCTAGCGATGGTAGCATCCACGACAGCCTCCGCGTGGATAACCGGGTCCGTTAGCATCGACGAATGCCTTCAAATAGGCCCGTCCAGACTTGAAACTGAGAGAGAATGGAGAGTCTACTGTTGTCTGAAGCGTTGATCCGCAAAGAAGTGATTCGAAGAGGAAGGTATGGCGGCCACTCTATTCACAAACGGCAAGTTCTTCACGATCCAGGAGGGCAACGGAAACGAGCACGATGCGAAATTCTACGAGTGCATGCTTGTGGAAAATGGCATGATTCAATATGTCGGCGGCGACAACGTCGATATTCGAGCGGTGGCAGCTTCGAAAGATGCCGCAGTACGGGATCTAGATGGCAGTCACGTTCTCCCCGGCTTCATCGATGGCCATGTACATGCTCTCCTGCTTGGCCAGTCCCTACAGCGGCTCAACTTGGAAGGATGCCAAAGTCTACCCGAGATTCGAGAGATGATCAGGGCTTACGCATCAGCGCGCCCCCATGCGCCTCGCATCCTGTGTGGCGGCTGGATGGAGTTCATGACGGATGGAAAGGCAGATGTGTTCATGCTGGATGATCTAGACCCGCGGCCCATCTACATTGTCTCGAGAGATTTGCACTCGTGTTGGTGCAGCACAGCGGCTATCAAAGAGATGGGACTGGAGACAGCACCCGACCCCGTTGGAGGAACCATCCATCGTGATGCCCAGGGGAAAGCACTTGGCCTCCTCAGCGAGGCCGCGTGCACCCTTCTCGTATGGCCACACTTGGCGCAGATTGCCTCGCCCGAGGAACGGGTTGGGGCGATGCGAGATGCGATCCAAGCCCTCCACGCCGTTGGCTGCACCGGTTGTGTAGAGATGGCCATGGACGATATCGCCTGGGATGCACTACAGACTCTTCGCGCAGAAATGGGTGGTCAGCTCCCTCTGCATATTGCGGCTCACTGGCTGATCCGTCCCACGGAGTCCACAAACGGCGATTCAGAAGAGCTCACTCGAGCAATCACATTGAGCCATCAATTCAACGCCTCCACCTCCCCGGACTTTCGCATTGTGGGCATCAAGATCATGTGCGACGGCGTTGTTGATTCATGCACGGCCGCTTTGATGGAGCCTTATTGCACGACAGGCGTGTCGACAGATCCCATCTGGACTCGGGAAGCTTTAGGAGCAGTCGTCGGCAGAGCAGACCGAGCTGGTCTGCAGTGCGCCCTTCATGCCATTGGAGATGCCGCTGCTAGGCTCGCCATCGACGCGCTGTCGGAACATGGTACACCAGGTCGACGCCATCGCATTGAGCACCTCGAGCTGACAAGCCCCGGTGACGGCGCCCGGTTGGCCGCCGCGGGCATCACGGCATCCATTCAGCCCGCTCACGCCGACCCGGTTCTTCTCAAGGCCTGGCCGGAACTCCTGGGTACGGCGCGCTGCGGCCGGGCGTTTGCATACGGCGATTTTGCAGCCTCGGGCGCCAACATTTCCATCGGCTCCGACTCTCCGACTGCGCCCTGGGATGTTCTGCGCAACCTCTACACGGCGACGACTCGACGGTCTGTAAGGGATCAGGATTACCAAGCAGTGATGAATCCAGAGTTTGCCCTGTCCCTGTGTCAGGCCATGCAGGGTGCTACTCGTGGAAGTATACTCTTGCTTTGCTGAAGGATGGACCGGAAGTTTGGCGAAGGGATTGCAGGCAAACTTCGCGGTGGTGAAAATGGAATGGACGCCGGAGTCGTTGCTCGAGGCTCGGGTGCAAGAGACGTGGTATAAGGGGAAGAAGGTGTATGATGCTGCAAAAAGTGGTTGATGGTAGGATGCGTGTGCTTCCATCATGGACCGAAGCGATGCTTGATGCTTTCTAAAAAGAAAGTCTCCTTGTTATACATGCATTGACAGTACCTGGACTATAGGCACCTAAGCTGTCGTGGGTTGTTCTCCAGTTGGCTACCCAGACAAACAATGTCCGGCGGGCACCTCCGGGCCGCAACCCGGACAAGTGGGTCACGGAGCCGGTGAACATTAGCCCAGCCGGTATTGGGACTCTGTACGCAATGGAGATTTGGGAGTTGGCTTCTGCAACCGCACGCTTCGGTGGTTTTCGTGGTGTTGTTTCAGTTGTCGCAATGTTGATCAACAAGAGTAGAGCATTTGAAGGTCCCTCATGAATCAAGGCTCCCAATATATCCCTTCTTTCACAATGGAAAGGGACTCCGCATGTATTTAGCGTGATGATGATGTGTTGTCGGTTTTGTCTTTTCGCCCTCCCGCTTCGAATAAATACCTAGAGCCCTGACAGGAGAGTTTGGTACCAAGCACATTTGATATCTCAGTTGGTAACCTCATAAACCGTATACACCACACTCTCAATCCCCGCATCACCAACAACAAACTTAACCCTCGCAAGCAACATTGCAAAATTCAACCACCTAAACCTCTCACTCGCGGTAGTACACTTCAACACCTCAAACCCAAAAGGCTCCGCAACCCCCGAGCTACCACCCTCCTCTCCGCCAGCCCTCCCATCCAGCGCCAACATGGTCGCCCTGTCAAGGTAATCGAACCCGGAAACCGTGAAGCGCATGAGGTCGCCCGCGGAGTCCTGGGCAATGAGCCGCATGTCCACCTCGGCGACGTTGTCCTCGACGTAGCGGGTGAGGTAGTCGCCTCCCCCGCTGAGGACGTCGGCGATGTGTTGGCCGTCGGGGGATGTGAGTTTGCCAGAGGTGATTTCGAACCAGTTTGCTTTGCCGCGGGGGGTTTCGCCGGTGTTGAGGGGGGGTTTGGGGGTGATGGACATTGTGAAGACGTGGTTGAGCGTGGGGAGCGACATTGTGAGCGCTGCGGATGACTCGTGATGTGGATGTGCTGCATTATCGAATGTTTTGGCGTGTTGTTTCAGCGACCTATGTTAGTTTCGAAAGTTTTTGTATATATTTCCAATTGATTCAGTCTCAAAAGCGCTTGTATATATCACGGAGCTCGTAACAGTAAGAAGCAGATGAAGCTGACTACAACGCTTCCTCATTACTAATTCTGCGGTGCACTCTATTACTACCTTGGTCTGTATCACCGTCTTCTCCCCCGGCCTCAGTCAAAGCAAGGAATTAATTGAACACCAGACAGGGACGTGTGCGCTCACCTATAAATTGCCGCACCAAGCAAGACCAGACCCCTAAGAAACCAGACCCGAATGTCCATTGCTTATCCCGCTGTCCATCAACCACACGAGACAGCATGGTCACATACACCCGGTCTCTGTGCGTGTATTTTGGGCGGCGTGGCGCTGTGCTATTACTCGATCCTAACTAGTAGTTCTCTCAAATTCCCTTGCATACATAAGTCCATTGCTGAGTGAGAGGGCTGGAAAGAACGGTGGGCACAAGGCCCTCATGTGCAAACACAGGTCCGTGAGCGAGCGAGCTGTATCCCACGTAAACCGCTTTGACGACATGTTTGGAGTCCTTGAGCGTGGGGAGCATCTCTCCTCTCAGCTTCTTCCACCGATCTTCCTCATCGTATGGGAGTGAGGATCCCGCAGTTTTCGGTGCCGCGACCACGCCTCCGTTTCCCATGAGACATCCACGAGCCAAAACCTCGTACTTGCGCATTGCTTCCTGTTCATGGAGTGCTGGGCTTATGGAACGATGTATAGCCACCATGCCACCATCAGGAGTCCTTGCTGTGAATAGCATCCATGGAGATGGCTTCAAGCCAAGCGCAATCCCCATGAGGGCGCCCCTTAGTCGATCAGTTTATTGTTTGTAGGTGCGTCATCCTCGTCTATCAGACTCGCCAGGCTGAATGAACTCTGCGGATTTGTACATTTTCCGCTGCTCCCTCTGGCGCTTGAGCATCTTCGCCTCTTCACGCTGCGCCTCAGACTCTCATCGCCAGGCCGAGGCCCTCCCATCAGAGGGCGCTGGTTCTCTTCGTCACTCGGTGGCGATCATTGTAAAGTGTAGGGGCATACCACGGCGCCGCAGATTCGCAAAAATCGTAGTCGTCGTTGTTGTCACTCTGCACCGATTTCTTCTGGCGTCACATCAATTGTGGCTGTATGCGTCGCAGGCGTGTCTGGTTTGTTAGCCCGCTTGACGGTGAGTCCATAGTCCGTATTGCGTGCGAAACCTGGATTGTATGTGCGGTCACTTCAATGGTCTCGTGTGTCAGTGATTCTTAACCACTTTCCTTGCTGTTTCAAGTTGTTCAGATGCAGAGGCGGCCAGGATTCGCACTGACTGTAGAGTTTGTCTACCTGTGAAATTGTCAGAAATCATATGCTGGGAGAGGGGGTTTGGCTAAGGACCTGCGTCTTGCTGAAGAGTAATCCATCCGACAGACGAATGTCATGGCTTCCCCAATAATCTGGCCAAGCACTTCGTCGGAGATAGTTGGCGGTTTTTCTTTTTGCCTTGGAAGGCCCTCTTTGCTTCAGTGATTGTGACATGAATCATGTTTTCGTCCTTGTCTGTAAAGTTTATGCCGCGGTCTCCTTGGATGCCAAGTGCCGCCGAAAATGGCAATCATGGTCACGGCGGCGAATGCGATGTTGGACAGAATATTATTGAAGGGGATCAAGGTCGATGTCCAAAGCTCCAGACGACGCATAGCGGAATGCCTCCGGGTGCTGTTGAAACACATGAGTCTCCTCCACTACTCTGTGTCGGACAATCCCTTCATGGTCTTCACAAGGTAGCCGCGAGAGATCACACGACTGGATAGGCGCATAATAAAGCCCAATTCTCATTTTCAGGCCAACAGATGTCCGGTTGTTTGGTTGTCCAGATCCCGATGTCAGCCTGGGTGCGTAGGGCGGTGATCTTGCGGCATGGACGCCATCACCGATAGCTCTGTCGGACAGCGACTGGACGAGAATGATTGCCGGGCTCTGTAGCATCGTGCTGTGGGCTGGCAAACTTTCTTCGAGATGGCGTCCATATGCTTGCAGACCAGTCGGGGAGAACAGCTGGCCGAAATGAGAATCCACCAAGTCAGCAGTGACAGTGAACTCGTCGGCTGTGGGAATCTCTGGAAGATCGGCCACTGCGAAGTTGCAGATTGCCATGGGAATGAACTCTGAGCCATGACGGAGCTTGAAGTACACTGTTAGAGAGGTAGCAGAGTTGGGGTTGACGTTGACTTGGACGCTGGTGTGCAATCCAGGAGCGACACTCTGACCTAGACGTCGGACGTGATCCTCGTGATATCCAGGAAGAGAGAGACCGTTGATGGAAACGAAGCAGTCCTGCACGCCCGAGACAGTGGTGCGAGGGACCGGTTGATCCGGCGAAACTGGTCCAGTGGGCTCCTCGGTGACGTCGGGAACCTCGTCAGGCTTGTCGTGCAAGTCGCCCCAAGCTGCGGCGGATGTCGCCGGCTCACCCCACTCACGCAAGGTATTCATATGCCAAAGTTGCCGTACATGTAGAAACGGCAGACTTTGCTACTCGTGAGCCTGCTGTTGAACCGGCTGTGGTAAAGGCAATACATCCCAAAGCATCTGTGCACTTGTGTGATCTTGACGGATATGCCACCGCTCAGGAGCCTTTCCCACAGACGCTCAGCGAAGTTAACTGACAGCTGAAGAGCAACACGGTTGTGGCTCGGATAGGTGGCCGGTGTGCCTTCGATGGTGATGGCATTCCAACCTTATGGGGCATTGGCGCTTCGTTGTTCTGACACGGAGATGAAGTGGTTGACGGTGATGATCGACACGTTTTTCTCCTTCATTCAGTAGATATGTATTGCTCATAGAATGCGAAGCGGCGAGGGCGTCCACACGTGCTGCAGAAACTTTTCCTTTGTCGATATATCTGAAAGACGGACACGGTTGTGGACTTTGACGGTGCTGTTTATGTCTGGCGGCAGCTGGAAAGCTGCGTGTTGTCTCCGTACAAGTGCTGGGCGGGCGCGGGCGGCACAGACGATTGGAGGCGGCCAATGTTCTCGAAATTTACTCGCCTGACCTGCTCGGCATCAAAAGGGTTGGCTTGCGAAAGCTCAACCGTTCTGATGTCAATAGGCGGGATATCCGCGCCAGGAGAGACAAGCGTTCCGTCTGGCAGCTGGGTGAGGGTTAACATGCCTCGCCAAATCGCCATCATTCGCATGATGGGTCGGATGGCATGCTGCGCCACTATGGCCGAGAACTGCTTGCTGTTGCCATATGCATCAAACAAGGTTGGATGCAGCAGAAAGATGGGTTCCATACTCCTTGTATTCGCGTTATGCAATTGCGTCGGCCAGGGCCAGCGCCGGGTCCTCGTTCGACACATCCTTGCCGGATGTAGCAGCCTGGACGTTGAGATCGTTATCCGGATTCCTCTTCAATCTGAGCGGGCGAATTCCCTTATAGTGCCCTTTGATTCGGATCTCTTCGAGGAGCGCGTCCTCGTACCACGTTTCTGCTTGTGTTGGATCACTCTTCTTCCAACCGAGTGGCCAGCTGCTCCTCCACATGAGGTTCAGATATCCTTGGATATCCTGAACTCGATTGAGGAGCGGTGTTGCCGTGACAGAGGGATCCCCTATCCACGGGGCTTCTTCTGCTCGGGTTGTTGGTCGAAAGTATTTTCAAACTGGCCTCAGCAGTTGGCGAAGGCTTGACAGTCGTATACAGAAGAGAGAACGACATCGGGACTTCCATCCATCCAATAGAGGCCGTGAACATTGCTATTCCCGCGACTATATGGGAATTTCGAGTCTGACAGGGAGCCATCCCACAGTGCCCTCGCTTCTTGTTAGTCGAGCGCAGAAACAGTGTAAGCCATAAGGCTGCTGCTGGGAGACTTGGAGACCCGATGGTTGCTTGGTTTGCCGATTGCAGATCTCTCGGTAGGGTATGATTTGGAGCTGAAGGGTGTGCTGGATTCCAGTTGTCCACGGGTGCGTACTTCTCTAGGTCCCGCATCTCGATATCCATCGACGGCCGAACGGGAGTATGCAATTTTTCACGCCACCTCCTGCACTCGCCCCCTGAGCCTGTAAGGCAATTGCGAGGGTTGGATGGAGGCTCCAGTATAAGGCCGTGTTGACAGGTCTGATGATAAACGCCAAAGGCGGATACTTGAAGCATAAGTAAATGGCCGGTGTCAAGACTCAAAGGGTTGATGACGATGGATCGTGTTTATACCTTGTTGCCAATAAGCCTCGGCAGCATCGAGAGGCTTGGTCATGGGCTTTGACGCCGCATTGATCCAGTGGAGTATTTGCGAAAAGAAAGCGTAATCTGCCGACATTCGTGATAGTCGTTGATTTCATACCAAGTCTGTTTGTTCAAACGCAGTTCGAGTCTAAGCCGTTACAAGCTTCGAGTCAGTAGGTGTATTGCCAGTCAGAAGGAGTGACATCAGTCTCACTTACTGCTGCATCCAGGGCCTGTCCAATCCGTCCATCTCATTGTTCGAGAGGAGGATTGCCAGGAACCAGGCCGCATTCGTCCATCAGGATGGCGGCCCACGGTAGACCCGTTATTCGATGGATCATAAAATTTTGCGCCCCTGGAAGAAAAGGCAGGCACAAGATGTTGGGAAAGGGTGTGAAGAGGATTGGGCCATTTCTGTGCATGGATGGGAGAAGGAGAGGGCTCTTTTCAATCCATGGATCGGGGTGTAGTCCTGACGAACGCTTGACGCGCCCACGCCTTGCATTCAGGCTCTAACTCAACGTCGGTATCGTCAATGATAATGGTCGCAGACGGCAGACGTTCGTAGAAAGTGTCGTGGTGGCGGAATGTAAGGGTCACTCTGCCGCAACTTCAGACTTACTCGCTACTTCAGAAAGAAGGGCACGAGCTCGAGTAAGTCTCGACATTGGCGTAGATCAAGCGGCGTATCAGCAAGTTGATCGGCTCATTGTCTTCTCTCGCCTTGGTCAGTAGAGGATCGCTAAGCGTTGTCTAGGCTCATTAGATAGGTCGACTTATAAGTTGTCTCATCTGCAGACTCTGGGACTGGTATCTCCGTCGCGGTGAAGAGAGACTGAATACCCTTGTAACGATGAGGAGTCATGCGCCTATGCTGCTAAAGTGTGTCTTCGGACTTGAACCCGCGGCCACAGGTGCACCTCATTAGATTGTTGGGGATAGGCGTAAAGTCAGGGCTCTTGGGTCCATGCGGCCGATGCGGCTTCCTGTCCCGCCAATGTTGCTCAATCGCCACAGAGTTCTTGAAGGTCCTATAACAGTGGCAGGAAATTGGAGTGCTAGTAACAACCGTCTTGTTGACGCTGGCCTCAGACAATTGCTAGATGTTTCACAGCGGCGTCAACGGGCTGGATAACATCGTTGCTGAAGGAACTTCCACCCCGGCGACCTCAACGAAGACATTGATCTCCCAGGTATCTTTGAACCACATACCTATGTCGACAGGAAACGCAGGACTTATGCTTTAGCAGCTGGCGTGACGGAGCACACGTTGCCATTGATGGTCGAAGAGTTGCTCGGCCCAGGAGATCCACCACATCTGTCTCGGTAAACGACAGGGCCTCGCCCTCGACGATCCTCATTCCAAGCTTTCCACGATCCTGGTCAGCGGCCTTCCGAATCCATCTGAAAGGGTGGACATATTCAGACAGTTGGGCCCAGTCTGTCCATCTCAACCAGTGATTAAAGTATACCAGCATTTCCCATAGGGACACGGGTGGGACATCATCCTTGCTGTCGTCATGACGGAATCTTTCGGGTGGTCTGCCCGCTGCTCGCTGTTTCTCTTCCTGTCGTCGTCGGGCTTCCCTCTCTCTCAGTGTGGAATGCGCGGTGTAAGGTTCCATCATTCGATCAGTGGAAGCCACGATGTCTGTCCACAACTGCGCGGCAAGGATCATGTTTCGCATGGGGAGGGCCTCGCCATCCATCGCCTCAGCGAATGTCTTCAACGCCTCCAGCATCACCAGAATGGCTGGACCACTCGATTTCCCGTGCGGCGCTTTTGATCAACAAAGGGTTCAGTTGCCAGATCTTGACTCCTAAGTCCTTGTAGAATGTCTCCATGGCGGATAGAGTCTCAGACTCTTCATGAACGAGGCGTTGAGAATGCCTCTGGTGTCTCCGCCAGGACCAGCAAAGTCGGCATATGGATCATACTGGTCGTTCTCACAATCCCTCTCATTTCCCTGCGTGTACAGCGACATAAGCAGGAGAACCAATGCCCAATTTTCCCCAGGCAAGGGTGAGGGGCGAGAGGATGTCGTGAAGGCCGCTCATGAGCGGAGTGCCGGTGACCTAGACCAGCGATTTCCAGTTGAGTAGTCTGAATGCCTGGTTGTAAACACCATCTAATCGTCGGGCCATATGTGCCTCGTCGACGATCAGGAAGCCCCATCTGATTCTGGCAAAGGCTGGGTTGACCAGCTCTAACTCGATGATGTTTCGGCTGTTGTCCGAGTTGGATCACCCACAGGATAGATTGTGCCCAATGTCCTGTATACCACGCTCTGTGGGCATCTTGGTGGTGATGACACTGAACTGGCGTGTCATATGCGGTTGCGTGGTCTCGTCTGCTGGGCGCAGGATCGTAAAGTCGAAAACAGGAGGGAGCAGAGGCAATTGGATGTAGACACCTCCCGTGTCCCTCAAACAACTTATGTCATGGCCACGGTATGTCTATTGTTGGCCACTATGTTGGAATATCTGGATGTGTAGCTGAGCTGCTTGCGACTAGCATCACTTCCACTTGTGAGAGGACGATAGACATATGTGCTGCGACCATCACTGCTATGAGCACGCATCAGTTACGCCATCCATCTAACGTCCAATGTGCCAAACGACCCAGCAGCACACACAGCAGAATCCATACCCACCGATCTTATTGATGAAGCTCTCTCTCGAGCGAAACCGCGATGTGAAAGCGGCGCATCTGTCTCCGTAGCAGCAGCCCTCGAAATCGGGTTTGCCGTCATCCTAAAGAATCCCACATGGCCAAATCAGTACACGCCATCAGTAGCACAGAGGAATACCAAGCTGACTCCAGAGAAGAAACGTACATCGTATGCTTCGCCTCGGCGACTGGATACCTCATTGTATCCGTCAAGTGTGTCTGTATAACAGCTCGCACCGCCCGTCGATCCATGCCCTTTTCCTTACCCGAAGGCAATGCATCCAGCGCTTGTGACATGTCCACCTCTTCAGGCCCACGACATCTCGTGCGGTCGGTGATGATGAAGACGGCTCTGTAAATACCATCCAGTCGTCAGGAATGGTTTCCATGTCTTTGACAATCAAGGCAATTCGGTGATGTTGTCCGTGACCAGTGTGTCGGCGATCAGATACCCAAGGGCTCTATAAGTGCGCCCTCGTGGTGTCGACTGCCTGACCCATGATGGGTGGCAGTCGGGGTCGGTAACCACTATTCAAGATGTCAACGCGGATCAGTTGCAGCTGGACAAGCCAGGGGGTGGTGAAAACTTACACGGCTGTATCTGCTGCTTGTTCCATAATGCGATCGGTGACCAGTCGATGAATGCAAATGAAGTTTTCCGACGGGGGAAGCAGGGCACTTATATCCCTTGTCGTCCCAGACCTATGAAGAAATTGTTGAGCAGTAGAAATACTAGGATGTATCATTGACGGATGGAAGGGTGCAGCTCTACAGCATCCATCCGTCCAGATTACATCACGACGATGGGAGACAACAGCCGATAGTCAAGCCATATCATGCAGAAACAGATCCATGTGTCAAAATCTTCAGTCTCTCTGTAACACGAGCTCCTCAGAGATGCATCCAACCCGTCCTCTGACCGCCTCTCGCCGGCTCACAGCATCCCTCACCGCGTCTCCGGCAAGCAGCATTCTCCCAACATCTCTCCGCTTCCATCCATACCCCCAACTCCCCTCCCTAATCCTCCTCCAGCTCAGGATAATACCGCCAAATCCCATCCGCATAGCCAACCCTCCGATCACTCTCCAAATACGCCTTAATCTTAGGCCTCTCCCTAACGGCATCATACAGCTTAAACACGCCATCATACTTGCCCGACTTCTTCAACTTCTCCACCGTCTTCGGAAACGCATACTTTGTCCCATCAAGACACTTGCATCACAAACGCTCGTCAGCATCCCATGACAAAATAGAGATCCAAACAGCATAATCGAAGCGGAAAAAAAGAACTCACCTGGAAAAGCACCAAATCAACATACGTAAACTCCCCATACAACCACCCACCCCTCCTGCTCACCTCCCCATCAACCACCCTCTGCAAATACCCCAAAAACTTCGGCAGCCTCGCCTCCCTATACGCCCTCGCCCTCTTCTTCGCCTCATCCTTCTGCTCATCATAATACTGATCCGTCGCAATCGGATGATGCGTCTCATGCACCTCCGCCAACAACCCATCCAAAATCGTCAGCGCAAGCTCATTCAGATGATACATCCCGTTGCTGTCGCTCCCCGGGCCCAGCCCCAGCCTCGGCGCAAGGTACAGCAGAATGTTGGGCAGCTGGTTGATCACCAGCTCCCCGTGCCGCAGCACCGGCGGCGCAAACGTCGGCGGGTTCGAGGCGTCCCCCTTGCTCTCCGGCGCCGAGTGGGCGAGCACCGTCGGCACCGCCTGGTTGCCCTTGGCCGTGTCCTTGTACGGGACGCCCGCCTCCTCGAAGAGCAGCCGGACGACTTCGCCGCGGCCGGGGATGCCGGGCCAGTAGATGAGCTCGTACTCGGGCCCCGTCTTGGAGGCGCGCCTGGTCTCGGGAGCCATGGTTGCGTGTGTTTGTCTGTCGTCCTTTGTCGTATATCTTGGTTGAGTTTGAGCCTTCAGTTGAGATGAGATGGCCACAGTTGATATATAAGAAACCACACGACCCGAGCGGGGAAACTCAGCATGTAACGGCACAAGTTGAGTTGAGTCAGAGATCATCTTCCATCGAATGATGATGCATCCACCACCCGTCTCTTATACCCGCATCAGAACGGACTTGACGTCAGGCCAATGCAATTCAATGTCCATGTCATCCCCGCATCGCCATTCCTCCGTATTATCGCTTTGCACACAATATCTCATTCACTTCACTCAGAATTTCAGCCTCCGATCATTCCTGAATCCTCTTGACTTCATCAGCTGCCGAATCAGAAACGCACCTCGAGATGCCTCATGTCTGTGCTCCCCAAGGCATCGCGTTCAGAAGCCCAACGCAGTAATTCCCGAAGCAATCGGTCCGCTCAAGACATGCATCAGGTCATCCTTCACGAATGATCGCATTATATCGCTTTTCGAGTCATTTCTCATTATTAAGCATGAACCCGAAGCTGCATAACAAGTCCGTGAAGCGGTACTTGCATCCCACCAGGAGGCCGATATCCCAATGATGCCCCCAGCGGCACCACCCATCCCCCTGCTCGATCTATCCTCGGCCATCGGTGCAACGAGCACAAGCAATCACAGTCGATCCAGTTCCAAGTCCCAGACATAAAACAAGTCATAACAAACCATGTGTCTGTAGAAATGCCAACAAGGCTAGAAATCTGCCGACCATCGTCGTGGACGATCTTCAATGGAGAACAGACGCGCATAATACCCTTCGTCAACCACGTCCGCTTCGTCAGATGTCGTGTCTTGATCATCCGAGTACTCCCCGTCAATGAGTCCCAATCCGACATCATTCGCGCCTTGAGCGGCCTCCTCCCCACGCCTTCCGACGCCCTTGGCCATGGCGCCCACGGCCTCGTCTCCATCTTCTCCTTCGTCTTCTCCAGTGTAATCTTCTTCTTCGTCAATCTCCAACAGAACCTCGTAGAGTTTCTTCATGTTCGCCAACACGGATGGCCCCCTGATCTTCTCAATGTGTCTCAGCCACTCTTTGGTGTTGACATCCCCTATTCTTTTCCACTCCAGCCAACGCTCCGGTTTGGTCGTAGACCAGCTCATCCAGCGCATCACTTCTTCCTTGGATGGCTTGCTGTCCGGTCCATACACCAATCGATTCGGCCACGCATTCACAACCGTATTCTTACGCTTCAAATGCACGCCCATGTAGCCCGTCTTCAGAATGCTGGCCTTGGGCTGCCGTGACATCTTCTCTCCAGGGACACGACCCCCAAAGCGCTCTGCATCATTCAGATAGCTGCGGTCGCGTAGAGTCAGTCATCTTGTCACAAGGGCACTCCATGTGCCTTAGGAAACCACTCACTAGTAGGAAAACATGTCCCAGTCGCGGAAGAGCAGGATGCCCATATGTCGGGGTAACGAGGCGGTGCTGTAGTTTTCCCCCGCAGCTTGTGCCGGCGGTATGATAACGTCCAGTGGCTCGAGCCCTCGGTGGAATATGAGATCTTTCTCAGCAGCCACATACTTGTCAATCTTCCGTGACTCTGCCGATACGACACTCTCCCGACACATGGTTAGCATAGTTGCCCGGGGATTCTCGTCTGCGTGCCGCAGCAAAGTCGCGCATGAAAGGAAACACAGCTCGGGCTCGAATTCGAAGAGGTGTCCGACCTGAATCATTGGGCATGAGCAACGGTCCGCCAGTCTTCAGAAACACTGCACATTACCTCTATGCGATCGAAAAAGGGCGGTTCATCCTCATAGTCCTCGCGAAGGTGTCCCACCATTTCCGTGAGGCCACAAGCCATGAGTCTTACGTGTATCTCCCTTTGCTGCAACCTCTCTAGGAATGCCACAATCTTGTCGCGAACGTAGCAGGTCATTTTGCCGTACGCGTCGCCTTTGGCAGGATATGGGCCATACTCTAGGATTTCCTTCATGGGCCATTCTGAAAGTGGTTCGTTGGTCAGCCCAGTCGGTTGGCTTCCATCAGAATCGTAGAAGATGCTGTTCAGCGTGAGTACAAGTCTCAACATCCATGCGCTTTCTGTGGCACGAGCCAGCTTCCAAACTTACGGACTCGGGTTTACAAAGAACTCTGTTGAGCTGCTGTAAGGCATGAGAATGCCATCCTGCCGCCACTTCATCAAAGCCGCCGCCCTCGATGGCGACATCCTCGCGTGAACCCTGTCCAGAGGCTCACCGTACAGCTTCGCGTCGGTCTTTCTCGCCATTTCAGCGGCAGCCTCATTCTTGAACGGGGTTTGGTAGATGCGATCCAGGATAGCCTCCCATACGTCGGGCTCGAGCTGACTGTGCAGTCGCAGATTGCTTCCTTCCATATTGATTCCCGGAGTCTGAACAAGTCCCTCGTCGCGGTAAGACTGCACGGTCTCGAGGGCAACTGACACGTCTCTGCCAACTGTGTCCCTGATGTACGAAAGGACATGTTGCGGCCACTTGAGCGAATACCACACGTGTGAAACGATCTCTGCAAGAAATGAGTGTTCTTGTCTCATCGACAACATGACGTGCAGCGAAACGACCGTCCGCAAGAGTTGGGAGAAGTCATTTTCGCAAATGACGACGTGGAGATCCGGATACGCTGTCTCCGGCAGGGCGGCAACAGAATAAATGAGGTGCCGCAAACCAAAAGCTACCTCGTCATCAGAGATGCAAGTTCAAAAGGGTGCAAAAGCTGGGAGCCGCAAACTCACGGCCGAGGAGGAGGACCTTCAGGGGCCCGTGGTACTCTGCTCCCTCGTTCTCTGCCAGGTTCAAGACGTCGGTCGCCGCATGATTGCCCCAGAACACCCCAGTGTCAAAGACTGGGTGATCGGGGATCACGATGCCGTCAATGCCTGCCGATGGGGAAACGTGTGGTGGCGGGCACGTCGCTTTGTGAACTTTTGCGTGCGCCTTCTTGCAATCTTGGCTGCAGTACTGTAGTAGATACGTTAACACTTGCGCGTCAGCCAAGTTCTGCTCATATAGCTAAATACATAGGAAGAAAGACAGGGAAGGGGAGCAGGGGGGTGCAAGAAAGAGACAGCGAAGAACAACCGGCTCGTATGAGTTGTCCTTCGGCCATCGACACTTACAGCGACAAGTTGGCATTTCTGACAGGCAATCTTTGCAGCGATCGGACACTGTACCCCTTCCACCCATTCAGCCGCACATTTCAGGACAAAGGGCTTGTCCGCTTCTTGCGTGTCGAGTGTTGAACTGCCCTCGGGCTCTGGTTCCGTTTGTGACTTTTCGTTTTGCGACTTCTCGCTTTGCGACTTGCCTTTGCCCTTGCCCTTCGATTTGCGCCGGCCCATGACGAGGTGAATATGGAAAATGGAGTTGGACGGCTGTAGAAATCGTCGTCAGAGTTAAGAGACGGCAAAGAAGCGCTGATGGTCGGTAGCAGTGCTTCAGCAACTTGGAACGAAAGGCATGAAGAGGCTGGAGTTAGCAATCAGGAAGCTGGAAAGAAACCGCATTGCCAGGGAGACTGTGGGAGAAGGTTCAAAGACATGTGCCGGGAAAGCGGTTTCCAAAATGCTCTCCTTTGTTGATTCTTCGCGTGGCTCTTCCCGCACGGCACATTCCGCTCATGATAGACGAGGCCAGTAGAGCCTTCCAGTTAAACTTGTTGATACCGGTCATTTAATGCTATATCTAGCGCTATATATCAGTAATAGGTTTCATCTTCTTGCACAATTGTCCTCTGATATCCACTGATCAAGCAATGATGCGCTGCTTATTTGCCAAGGGTCAAGAACAGACGGTCTCCAACATCGCCCAAACCGGGCTTCAACATGCCCCCATCGGTCAGCTCCTTATCGACGCCCGCGATCCAAATCTCGGTTCCTTCGGGCCACTCGGCGGCAGCCTTCTGGACACCCTCTTCAGCTCCCAGCACAGACAAGACAAGCACCCTCCTGGCGCCCCATTCGCGCAGCGTCTGGATGGCTGCCGCGCACGTACCGCCGGTAGCGATGACAGGATCGACGATGATGGCCAGCTTGCTGCTCTCGGCAGAGCCCGGGCTTTGGCGAGGGAGGTTGTTGTAGTATTCGACGGGGTCGAGGGTCGAGGGCTCACGGTACATGCCGAGGTGGTGGATGGGTACTGAGTCGGGGAGCATAGTTTGTACGGCTGCGAATCATGAGTTCAGGCACGTTTGTGAGGAATCTGTTGGGCGATTCTGCGAGACTGACCTTCGACCATGCCCAAGCCGGACCGGAGGATCGGGACTATGCAGATGTGGTTCGGTTCAGAGACAACCGTCGTGTATTCATAGCCCAGGGGAGTTTGATCCTGTGTCATCGTGAGTAACGGATACGCTCCAATCGGATCAAGACATGGGGGAGAGGCTACCTTTGGGCCATTGGCGGGTTTCAAGGCCGAGCTGACGGCCTCGCAGGCAATGATTAGTGAGATCTCGTGGATCAAAGACTTGACGTCGCGGGAGCTGGCAGATTTGGATCGCAGTTGGCTGAGCTTGGCCAGCAAGCTGGGGTGCTGCGAGACGTGAACGTTTGAAGGCAGGGCCATGGCTGGTGGTGTAATCTCGAGGATATTGCGTGTGTTGGGCAAGGCGTAGCTATCTATCGATGAAGGTGGAGGAAGGCGGAATGATGTAAGACGCAGAAACTGTGAGATTGCTTGAAACGAGAAGACACGGGATACAGGGCGAAGAACGAGACGGATATAGGGATTTCTAGGAGCACAAAGCACAGAGGATAGTGCCCGAGGAAAGAGGAGAAAGAAGCGGTCGTGATAGAGTCGAGGTGAGATGCAGGTGCCGGACTGGGCACAAATTACGTAGCGAGATGCCTCGCCTACCTTACAGGGGAGGTCATATCAGAGACGCCGGGCCTCAAGGTGGGGGAGGGGTCCGTGGAGTGCTAACGGGTGCTCCAGTGCTCTAGCAGTGCTCCAACGGTGCTTGGCGACGCTCTAGGCGTGCTGGAGCCACAGCGCGCCCCGGGGCTCTGCGGAGTGTGGAGATGGCAGCTCTTCAGGCGTGGATCGGGTATCGGAGAGGCCCGCCGGTGGGGCCAGATGATAAGGCACCTGACGGGTCTTGACGGTGCAGCAGGGGAAGTGATGAGGCAACGTTGAATCGAGCAGATACGATACAGCTTTATCTTAGATATCTACTACTCCGGCGATAAGAAGAGAATATCAACGTCGTCGAGTCTGCATACTCACTTATGCAGTGCCTGGTGCAGCATCCATCTCCAAGTTTATGTCAACAAGACAGTCCGAGGTACCGAGTGACATCCGCTCGGATACCAGATGCCGACATTCAACGGCTGATTCTCGGCTCCTCGCTTTTCCCCTGTCAACTCGTGCCTTGTAGCCGACTCGGCTCCAATTCAATGAATCAAATTCTTCTCCCCAGCCGTTGAATCTTCAATCCTCTCCTTCGCCATGCTTCGTGGCTCAAACGCCGTCTACGCCCCAGGCTGAGCGCCTCCAGCAACTGCACAAGCCTCGAGAACACAATGGCTTCGCCGTCACGCGAACCAGAAGTCGCATCGCAGTCGAGCCGCGGGAGCTACAACGCCCCGGCCGCGTACCAGAATCTCGACGATGGCACCGCCGGGCTGTCAGTCGACATCCCAGATGACCGCCAGGCTCCAGCAGCAGCAGCAGGAGCAGAAGCAGCAGCATCACCATCTCCCGTCCGCCCACGCCGACGCTCGTCCGCCGCAGGGAGCAGGGCATACGACATCCCCGACGACTGGGCCAACCTCGATGAGCTCGCAGCAACCAGCCCCGTCGAAAACGTCGCCGAGGCGCCCATCTACCGGCACCGCAGCCTAGAGCAGATCCGCAGCCGCGACCGCGATGAGCGCCAAAGACGACGCGCCAGCGTCTCGCAGACGAGGCCCCCGGCGGAGCAATTCGACGTCGAAGAAGCCGCCGAGACAAAGGAGGGCGAGGAGGAGGAGGGGGGAGAACAACGCCACGTGTCGAGGCTGGCGACGGAGATCTACACAATCTCGTACCTCGTCTTCTTCGCCATCTGGGGCACCCTTGCGCGCGTGGGATTGACCGCGCTCACGACGTACCCCGGCGTGCCTGTCGTCTTTAGCGTGCTGTGGGCGAACTTTGGAGGGAGCCTCATCATGGGCTTTTTGTCTGAGGATCGGATGCTGTTCCGCTATGAGTGGGGGTCTCCTACATACGACCAGCTGCTCGCGCGCGCAAGAGAGAACGGAAACAGCGAGGGGAGCTCAGGACAAGGCGACCAGGTCATCGATTTGGCGGCAGCAAAAAAGGCCCATCTGGCCACGAAAAAGACGATCCCACTGTACATTGGCCTGGCGACTGGCTTCTGCGGCAGCTTCACCAGCTTCTCCAGTTTCATCCGCGACATCTTCCTCGCCATGTCCAACCAAATGGTCACTCCAGGTCTCGGCACACCGGGCCGAAACGGCGGATACTCATTCCTCGCCCTCCTCGCCGTAACAATCACAACAGTATCCCTCTCGCTCGCAGGCCTCATCCTCGGCGCCCACCTCGCCATCGCCCTCGAGCGCTTCACCCCGTCCATCCCCTACCCCGTGACCCGCAAGATCCTCGACCCCCTCGGCGTCCTCCTCGGCTGGGGCTGCTGGCTCGGCGCCGTCCTCATGGCCATCTTCCCCCCGCACAACAGGTGGCGCGGCGAGATCCTCTTCGCCCTCGTCTTTGCGCCCCTGGGCTGCCTCGCGCGCTTCTACCTCTCCATCCACCTCAACGCCAAGATCGCGTCGTTTCCACTGGGTACCTTCACCGCCAACGTCGGCGGCACTGCTGTCCTCGGCATGGCGTGGGATATCGCTCATGCTCGCGTGGGCGGGCTCGCGGGGTGTCAGGTGCTGCAGGGCATCGAGGATGGTTTCTGTGGTTGTCTGACGACTATTTCAACGTGGGTTGCCGAGCTGAGTAGTCTGGAACGACGGCACTCTTATGTATACGGCTTTAGCAGCGTGGCGGCCGCTCTGGCGGTGATGATTGCCATCATGGGAGGGCTTCGATGGAGCGACGGATTCAGCCCTCTGGTTTGCGTCTCTTGAACGGGACAATAGGCGCCGACGGGCAATAAGAAGCGGAGCGGTGGACTCCTTGCTGACGCTTAAACCAAGTTAGACGTAGACGAGACTTTCACATGCCATCAGCTTCGGCGTGTATATAGGATGCCATGTCACTCAAGATCGAGAGATTTGGACCGTAATGTTTATTAAACGCATAAAGCTACGCTGTGAAATAGTCCAACATTCATAAGGCCACGCTGGGATATAGTCCAACATTCGCAGCTATGAAATTTCAGACGCTGTCCTCGAAAACGCTAGCATAGATTCACGTCGTGGCCTTCACCTCCCATCCGCCTTCAACTCCTCGTGTCAGAGCCACGCTGTCCTCGAAAACGCAAGCATAGATTCATGTCGTGACCTTTACCTCCATCCGCCTTCAACTCCTCGTGCAAGAGCCTCTGCTTATCGAGCGAGCGAACGGCCAGCCGTTGGCCGTCCTTGTACTGGCTGATGATGGCCTCCCAGGAACCCACCAAGCTCTGGAGACCAAGAGTTGACATGAGCGTCTTCCATCGATCTGTTGGCGGTACGCTGCTTTTCGCGAATTCATGTGTCATGCCATCCAGTAAGATGATGTTCTTCTTGAAGACTTGGAAGTTCCACATGGAAGTCTGAAGAAGCTTCGCAGACAGCTCGATCCAGTGCTTGGATGCGTCGAGTTGGCCAAAGGGATGCCAGAGAGCATAGCGGAACTCAAAGACCGGTGTGCGAAAAGGCCCTCCCGTAGGCCGTATAGTAAACGACGTAGCCTGACCGGTGGTCTCCCGCAAAGCAGCGGCGAGGCCTTCGAATGTCTGCACCCGCCACAGAAATTGGAGCCTGGCTAAAAGTTCCTGGTTGTGTAGATTGGGAAGATGGAGGTTGACGACGGCCAAGCTCAGGGGGTCCTGCGGGGGCGACCCTTCTCCAGAGCCGTGCCAGACGAGGCCCGCGACTCGAGAATGCGCCTCCAGCGTTCGAACGTGGGGATGAAGCCGCCCGTAAGAGTTGGGGGCCAGGCGCTCAAGCAGCTCCTTTTCGAGAACCCAGACCAGCGTGATGAGCTTCTTGGCATGAACCACAGTCATGTCTTCGGACAAGGGCCGGACCAGGACATTGAACCTGCATGTTGAGTTGAGGTGTATGACAAGGCCCTTTTTCAGAACGTTTAGGATCCAGTCTGTCGGTGACTCCATGTCCTGAACCACGAAGACCTGGCTGTGGTATGATGGACTGCGAAGCCGTACGCCAAACCAGGCATACATCTGCGGACTGTCCCTCTTTGCATATGCAGTGTCTGACGGCTCGACGTGCCAGTACTCGTCGGTAGCGGCCGTAGAAGGGAAGTCCCCCAAGTATTGCAGCGGGCCATTCATGTGCCCTAATGCTGCTTGGCGAACAGAGGTTGCCACGGGCTGTCCGGATTCCGAGAGCAGCTTCTTAACTGCCTCCAGGATGGTTTCGTACGGATCCGTTGCGTCGGCGGGACAGGCCCAGGGCAGCGCATCGTCAGGCCCATTGCGAGCGTCAAAAGTAGAGCTGTAGTTGATGCCTGGCAGCTCCTGAGCCACGAGGAATTCAATTTCAAAGCTGTAGGTAGTTTGCGGGAGGCGACTATCGGGTTCTGGACGAGGCATCGTTACGTGTTGTTACAAGGCGTGATTCCGGACGATATGTTGTAGAGACGAGGCCCTTAACGATCGTACGAGCCAGATTATTGTAGAATTTGCGCGCGAGGCCAGAGAGTCGTCGCTTTTCGTAATGACTGTGGCAAAAGTGTCTGCTGTAACTATGTCTGTGTTGAGTTGAAGGAGGAAATGGGCAGTGGAACAGAGAGAAAGGGGGCCTATGCTAGCAACTTGAGGTCTCTTTGGGTGCCCCCTTTCGTAACAATCACGCACTCGTAGTTTGGAAGGAACAGATTGCCTGCTGCTCACTTGGAAGACGATCTCCTTCCTCTGGGCTGCATGTCGACTGCTGGCAGCCGTCTCTTTCAATGATGACAGTCGCGGGATTTGAGGCAGGGACTGAGCCGGGTTACAGCCAGTGACAGGTTACCTTGCGTTGCCTCCACGATCGAGTTGCACTAGCTCCGAGTGTCATGATGGCGCGAGGATCTGCCTTATACTGATCTCGCCGTCCATGAGGAAGTCGTGAGTGTGCTGAGATAGCAGCATATTGCAAGCTACTCGATCAGCCGGACGAAGAATCGACATGTATCCAATCCATCAGCTTTTCGACGGCCAACCTCGACAGTAGCCTTTGAGAGACTTGAGCAGGACGAAGAAGCAGCCGGCAGTGACATCTCCCTCTGATACCGCCAGTGCGGCGTGTATCGGGGATTCATGCTGTGACATGTGTCATGTAGCATTCGGCATATGGCATCCAACTGCTTGTGCAGATGTCTCGAGAAGGGACTCCTGAGCACTCAAAGATGCCAGATGAAGCAATAAATGCGAATTGCGAAGCTCAACTTGGAGCTCCTCGGGTAACAGCAAACAAATCGAGGGCTGATGGGGTTATGTAAGCAGATGCGAATCAGACTAAGCCCAATCAAGTGGCCTGCAGGCAGCAGCTCCAGACCCACAATTTGGCTTGCAGCTCTGACTTCACGGCAGTTTGGCCTGGACTCTGCTCTGCTCAGCTGTATTTAAAGCTGCATCATCACAGCAGAAACGCGATTGCTTCACCATCTCATTCATTCACCTGACTCATCTGCTTCTCTCACCTTCTTTGATAGATAATACTGCCTCTCTGAGAGAAAATACAGCGACATTCTAACCTCGACAGCGTCACGCTGCTCCATCAGGTCGTCTGTTCAGGCGCATCACCACTAACATCAAGCCAATCTCCAGCCTAGCGCGACATGAGCACATGGACGCCCAAGGAGACAAAACCCCCCGACGAAGATGCGCTCAGGGAGGATGACCTGCAATACGGCACAAGCGGCATGACGGAGGAAGACATAGCCGAAAAGTAGGCTTCTTCCTCACCTCAAACAATTCACGAGGAATCACGCGTTAACCCAGCCAAGGTATCCCAATAAGCCAAGGAACCACTCCAAGACGCTCAAGTTCGCAGAGCTGTTCAAGGAGCTGTTCAATCCCCTCAACGACAACAAGAAGCAGCCCTCTGGCCCATCCATCCCCGCCAGCAAGAGAGGCCCCCACGGGCTGACCAAGCTATCGCCTCAGGAGCAGAGGCGGCACATCATCGAGAGGTTCATCACCCGCTGGAGAAAGGAAGTCGGCAACGACTTTTACCCTGCCCTTCGACTGATCCTGCCGGACAAGGATCGCGATCGCGGCGTCTACGGGCTCAAGGAGAATGCCATTGGCAAGCTTCTGGTCAAGCTGATGAAGATTGACAGAAACTCGGAAGATGGCTACAATCTCCTGCACTGGAAGTTGCCCGGCCAAACGACCGGCGCGCGCCTGGCAGGCGATTTTGCCGGCCGATGCTTCGAAGTCATTTCGAAGCGACCGATGCGCACACAGGTGGGCGACATGACCATTGCAGAGGTCAATCACCAGCTGGACAAGCTGGCTGCTTCGAGCGGAGAAGCCGAAAACCTCCGCATCTTTGAAACCTTTTACAATCGCATGAACGCGGAAGAGCTTATGTGGCTCATCCGCATCATCCTCAAGCAGATGAAGGTGGGCGCCACCGAGAAGACGTTTCTCTATCTTTGGCACCCCGACGCCGAGGCTCTCTTCAGCGTATCGTCGAGTCTCAGGCGCGTATGCTGGGAGCTCTACGACCCGGAGTTCCGACTCGAACAGGATGAGGCGGGTATTGCGCTTATGCAGTGCTTCCAGCCGCAGCTTGCTCAGTTCCAGATACCGGCCTCGTTCCAGAAGATGATTGAGCTACTACGGCCGACAGAAGACGACGCCGAGTTCTGGATCGAGGAGAAGCTGGACGGCGAGCGCATGCAGATGCACATGATGCAGGACCCCGACCACCCCGGCGGTCTGAGATTCCGCTGGTGGTCAAGAAAGGCCAAGGACTACACCTATCTCTACGGCGACGGCTTGCTGGATGAGAACTCGAGCTTGACGAGGCATCTCAAAAAGGCCTTTGCACCCGGCGTGCGGAACCTGATTCTCGATGGCGAGATGATCACCTGGGACATGGGCGTCGACAAGATTGTCCCCTTTGGCACTCTCAAGTCGGCAGCCATCGCGGAGCAGAGCAACAAGTCCGAGTCCAACGCAGCCGGCCACCGTCCCCTGTTTCGAGTCTTTGATATACTATATCTCAATGACAAGCAGCTGACGCAGTACACCCTGCGCGATCGCCGAAATGCGCTGCAAAAGGCAATCAGGCCGGTGCATCGACGGCTGGAGATCCACGAATACACGCCCGCCACGTCGGCCGACGCCATCGAGCCCCTCCTGCGAGAGGTCGTCGCCAACGCATCCGAGGGCCTCGTGCTCAAGAATCCGCGCTCCATGTACCGCCTCAACAGCCGCAACGACGACTGGCTCAAGGTGAAGCCCGAGTACATGTCAGAGTTCGGCGAGTCCCTCGACTGCGTCATCATCGGCGGCTACTACGGCTCGGGCCGGCGAGGAGGCATGCTGTCGAGCTTCCTGTGCGGCCTGCGCGTCAGCCAGAACCACATCCAGGCCGGCGCCAACCCGGAAAAGTGCTTCAGCTTCTTCAAAGTCGGCGGCGGCTTCCGCACGGAGGACTACGCCGAGATCCGGCATCGGACGGACGGCAAGTGGATGGAGTGGGATCCCAAGAACCCGCCGTCCGAGTACATTGAGCTGGGCGGCGGCGAGGCCAAGCAGTACGAGCGGCCCGACATGTGGATTCGCCCGAGGGACTCCGTCGTCGTCTCCGTCAAGGCGGCCAGCGTCGGGCCGTCGGACCAGTTCGCTCGGGGCTTCACCCTGCGATTCCCTCGGTTCCGAAGGCTACGGCTGGACCGCAGCTGGGACACGGCACTATCTCTGGAAGAATTCCAAGAGCTCAAGCAAAAGGTCGAATCGGAGCTCAAGGCGACGGAAATGACCGTCGAAGACCGCAGGAGACGAAACCCCAAACGAATCAAAAAGGAGCTCGTCATCGCCGGCGACGACGCGGCCCCCCACCAATACGAAGGCGACAAGTCCAAGCTCTTCGAAGGCCTCGAATTCAGCGTCCTCTCAGGCTCAAACAAGCCATACAAGAAGACCAAGACGCAGCTGGAATCCATCATCAAGAGACACGGCGGCTCGATCTCGCAAAGGGCCGCCGCGGGGACCAAGATGATCCTCATAGCCGACACCAAGGTCGTCAAGGTCGCCAGCCTGATCAAGGACGGCGGCGCAGACATCATCCGGCCCAAGTGGATCAGGGACTGTCTGAAGGTGCCCGGCGGCGGATTCCTGCTCCCGTACGAGCCGGGGCACATCTTCCACGCGACGGACGCGCTGGCGGATGTCGCGGCGCAGAGCACGGATCGATACGGCGACAGCTATGCGCGCGACGTGGACGTCGATGAGCTGCGGGAGTTGATGAGGGACATGCCTAAACTCGAGGACAGAGAGACGTTTGACAAGACGCTGTTTCTGGAACAACTGGAGCAGCATGGCAAGGACGTCGGTTCGCTGCGAGGCTTCATGTTTGCGCGCTGCAGGGTGCTTTTTTACCTTGCTGACGGCGTAAAGGAGGGCGCGAGGGATAAGTGGGAGCTGTACGTGCGATACGGGGGCGGTTCGGTCAGCCAGGATGTGGAGGACGAGTCGGTGACGCATGTCGTTGTGCTGGGAGACGATGTGATGGAGGTTGGCGACGTGGGAGACAAGTTGCGCTCGAAGCTGAGTTCGAGGAGGAAGATGCCGAGGTTGGTGCGCGAGGGGTGGATGGAGGAGAGTTGGCGGGAGAGGACGCTTTTGGACGAGGAGCGGTATGCCGTCTAATTAATGTCGATGTTTTGATGGACAAGATTAAGCTGGCTTTGGACTTTTGATCTTTTATTTTGAGGAATACAGTAGTCATTCTGATCAGAGCACATATTATAAACAAGGCAAGCATAGATACAAGGGAATCTCCTCCAACTTTTTCAACCAATGCCAATCTTGAGAATCATGTGCTTTTTTCACCGGATCTCTCTACCAACCACTCTATCAGCCCCCATTCACCGCGACTTCCTCTTGGCCTTGTTCTTCTTCCGAATACTCAACACCCGCTGCCTCTGTATCAGCCTCACGATCCAGCCGTAAATCATCTCGCGCATGAGAATGAGAGTCGTAGCAACAGCCGTCGGGACAGCACAAGCCCAACTAGATCCATCTTGTCAGTTTCTCTGAAATGATCAAGTTGTCGGTCCCCCCCCCAACATGAGGTGTGAAAACTTACAAGTACCATATCCCGTTATTAATCTCGGGAAACCCCGAGGGCGGGAAATTCTGCCCAAAGAAACCCGTGATAAAGGTCAGCGGCAAGAAAATAATCGTCACCGTCGTCAGCTGCTTCATGCTCTCGTTCTGGTACGCCGAGATGGTGTTGAAGATGAGGTTGATCAGGTTCTCGCTCGCCTGCTTCGACTGCTGCAGCGCCTCCGTAATGATGATGCAGTGGTCCAGCACGTCGCCGAGGTACGTGTGCGTCATGGGCGTGACGATGACGCCGCTGGCCGGGTTCTCGAGCTCGTTCATGGCCTGGTCGTACGTCAGGTTCGTGCGGTGGTCGCGCAGCACGTTGACCAGGTTGTCGATGGGGTTGAGGAAGCGCAGCATCTTGTTGATCTCGCTGATGCAAATGTACAGCGTCTTGCACTGCTGGATGCTGGGCGACGTCAGCACGTCCAGCTCCAGGTCGCCCAGCACGTCGCTGTACGCGGCCGTCAGGGGCACGGCCAGGTCGACGATGGCGTCGATGATGGCCTGCACCAGCAGCGAGGCGTCGCACGACTCGCGCAGCACCGTGCCCGGCGTGCTCAGGCGCGTCACGATCGGGCGCTCCACGTCGCCCGCGGACACCTCGAAGAAGGAGATGACGGTGTTGTCCGACGTCAGGAAGATGGACACCTGCTCGGCCGAGACCGCCAGGTTCAGCGGCGTCAGGATCGAGTTGGCCTCCATGTACTCGGTGCGCGTCTCGTTGCCTGAGGCGTGGTACCGCTGCAGCGAGCGCATCATGGTGGTCTCCTGAAGCCCCAGCGTCTCGGACAGCTCCGTCATGCACTTGGTCGGCGCGCGCCCCTCGGGGTCGAACGGCCTGGCGGTGTTGGCGGCCTTGTCCGCGGCTTTGCTGCCAAAGCTGCGGAACCAGCTCTTGATCTTGTGGGATGACTTTGACGACAGGATGCTGCTTGTATCTGACGAGGAATTGTCGTCGTCGATCAGATGGACCAGCTTCTGCAGCGTCATGACGATGAAGGCATGGCTCGGATACCTTTAACACAAGAAGGCGAATCAGTATCATGGCATAAGCAGAGATAAAAAGGCCTTTGCGTTTATAACCCACCAGTCAGCCTTGGTCCTGTTCCTAATGTTCATGATATCCTCCAGCGCCAGCTTATGCAGCCCCTTGTGCGCACCAATCGCCTGGATCACATCCCAGCTGAGCCCATTGACGTTGATCCACCGACACTTTGCCCACTCCGCCTTGGGCTCCGTCAGAAACGACACAAACGAGTCGTTGTCAAAGTGCTTCTTGTCCATCCTGTCCTTTGAAAAGTCCACGACGGTGATCTGGCAGTCCGCGCTCAGCGTCGGCATCGAGGCGTGTCCGCCGTCCGGCAGATGGGGATCGAAGCCCGGCTCCGACCCCGGCTGCCAGCCCGGCCGCTCCGTGTGCGTGGCATCGAAGTCGAAGTCGTCGTTGTCGTCGATGGTGTGGAACGTCTGGACGCGGGCGCTCTTGCGACGGCGCAGCGGCGAAAAGGGCTCGCGATGTACGGCCGTGTCGGAGCGCGAGAGGCGCCGCACGTCGGCCTGGGGAGGCGCATTGTTGGCGTGTTCCGTGTCGACGCTGAGATCGTACCGGACGCGGTTCAGGGACGGCCGCGCCTCGGTGGGCGAGGCGGCGCTGCTCCCATCCTCCTCGACGGGCGTCATGGCGTCTGCGAGGCGTGTCGAGACGAGGTCGCACAAGGGGAGGACTTCGATTCAGGGCGCGGTTACACCGACAGTCGCGCGGTTGCTGCGTGCCGCTCTCGACAGCAATGGCGTCGCTGGCGATGAGTGATGGGAGAAAAACAGCCAAAGCTGAGCCAGCAGCAAGCTCGAAATTTGATGTCACGATAGCAACAGCTACTACGTCACCTCGTCAAATCCAGCGATTTCGGGCGGTCTTCCATCCAATTCGTGTCAGAGCCCCAAGGCAAGTTCAGCCACCCAATGTAAAGATAAAATCGCATTCACCGCATCGTCGGCCAAAACATCACGTCATGTTTCTCAAAACAGAGCATGGGAGAGAGAAAAGGGTAGATAACCCCAGGGTATTACAAGGTAATTAGGATTGGAGGAGCGTCTTATTGCATGTTCGCTTCCAAATGGATCGCAGCTGCTGCCCCCCTTAGCCTGAGCCCGGGCCCTAGCCGCTGTTAGTGAAGAGGTTCCTTGGAATACATTCAGCATGACGTGATACATGGCGGTGATCATCGTGACCTGGCCAATCACGCCGCGAATCAGGACTTCATGGGCCATTTGGCTCGAGTTGCTCCACGCTGGATTGATGTCGTCTTTCTCTCTGTAAGTATGTACACCCCACAAGCATCTTGAACGTTATTTCAGTACTTTTGCCACAGACCCAGTTGTTGATTGGCTGCTATCGCAGGTAGCTTCAAGGTGATTTGCGTGTGACGATACCTCATCTCGCATTTGCCATAACAACAAGACAGGCATCGTAGGCCTTTAACCCTTCCGCAAATACTGTTAATAAGCATATATTAAGTCCAGTAGCATTCCTTTAATTTAGGGGAATACCAAGTTGCTATGGACTTCTAGCTAAGTACTTACTTAGTAGGGAGAAGCAGGAAATAGAGAAAAATATAAGTGATAAGCATGCTGTACTGCTACCTGTATGTGTGGCTACTTTTACTAGAGCCGATCAGTAGCTATACTTAAATACTATCTGACCAATCAGAGAGAGTTCTGGGCCTTGTACTCAAATAACGTTCAAGATGCTTGTAGGGTGTACATGCATCTGATCGTCCAGAAAATGGGATATGTATGGATCTTGTCATGATCAACGTCGATACAAAGAAGCGAAATCGGAAGTAATAAATGGTACAGTGTAAAAGCTCTTCCTCTTTCTCTTTCTCTGGCTTCCTCCTCTGCGTTATTAGGATAGGGGCTCAATCTTGCATCAATAAAGCACCCCTTGCCTCTCCGTGAAACGACTCAAACTCACGCAATCATGCATCTTACAGAACCTCCACCAGCTCAAAGACCTGGTCCTGCTGACCACTGCACTGCGCAGCCTCCACCCTGTCAGTACCGGCGATGAGGCAGGTCTGCTTGTCGGCCGAGTTGGGCGTGAGGAGGATCGTGTCGGAGCCGGCCTCGAAGGGGAACAGCTGCGAAGTCGTAGTTTGACCGTCTGTTGACTCTACGTTAGTGTCTGCTGCAATTGAATGAGGACATCAAGAGTGACGACCACTTACCTCCATCGGCACGTCCGCCGCATGAAAACATAATCACCTGGTCGTTGGCCGCTCTCCGGCCGTCAAAGTTGACGCAGCCGTTGGTCAGCACGCTGACAATCAACGCCTCGCCAGCCTGGCCATCGTTGTGGACGCCCTTGGTGACAATGTCAAACTTCTGGCTGGTGTCTTCGCTGCACTCGGCCAGCCCAATGGGGATCAGGTTCTCCCGGAAGTCGCCGGCCGTGGGGTCGACGAAGAAGCACCGGCCATCCGCGGCCCGGATGTTGACACTCTCCAAGGGTCGGACAGCAGTGGCATCAAACTTTTGAGCTTCGGCAACCGCAGTCGGGTTCAGGGTACCTCCGGCTCCGGAGACCGGGACGGGCGTCGTCGGGTTTGCGGTCACGGCAGGCTGAGACGCAGCGGCAGTTGTCTGCGCCGCGTTGTCGGCGCTCGAGGTGGCGGCAGCAGACTGCGCCGTCTCCGCAGTCTGCGTAGCCTCGTTGCTTGCCGCAGGAGCGCCAGCCGCAGCAGTGACCGTGGTCACGTCAGTTACAGTGACGACCTTGGGAGCAGAGCAGAGCGAGTTCTGGTCATCCGCAACGGCACTGGGAGTAGCGCTGGGGGCAGCAGCGGCAGAGGTAGCTGGCGCTTGGGTCGCAGCAGGCGCAGAGCTGGCGGCGGCAGAGCTGCTGCTGTCGTCGTTGTTGCTGCCGTTGCCGGAGCCTCCAGCAGCAGCAGCATCGCCAAAGGTAAACTTCTGCGAAGCGTCGCCGTCGTTGCAGTCGGCAATATCAACCACATTGCCCTTGGCAGCGAAGCACTTTGTGGGATCGTTTTCAGGGGTCAGGCTCAGCGGGCCCGCGCCACCCGTAAAGGCAAAGAGCTGGGAGTTGGTGACCTGTCCGCCGCCATCGGCGCGTCCACCGCACGAGAAGAGGAGCACCTGGTTGCCGGCCGCCCGGCGAGGGTCAAAGTTGAAGCAGGCCTGCGTCAGGGTGCTCACAATCAGTGCCTGGCCCTTCTGGTCGTTGTGGACACCGGCAGTGATGACATCCCAGCCCTGGCCCTGCGCGCTGCCACAGTCGGTGATCTGGATGGGCGTCAAGTTGGCCCTGAAGTCTCCCGAGAGCGGGTCGACGCTCAAGCACTTGCCATCAGACGTCTTGATTTGAACATTGGAAAAGGCGCGGGTGGCCGTGTCGTCTCTCTTCTGTGCCTCGGCGGTAGCATCCGGGTCAAGAGACGCAACTTCTCGACGCTGGATGGGCCCGGCAGCAGCAAGGGCCGCAAAGAGCAAAGCAAAGGTCGTCTTGGGGATCATGTTGTTGGCTCAGCGAAGAGAGAAGCAATGAATTTTCGATGAAGCAGAAAAGGAGAGACTGGGTAGAAGAAGAAGAAGAGGCTTTTACAAAGAGAGTGGTGGTATATAAAATCTGCACAGCAGATAGCCTCGTCAAAGGCAAGAATGGAACAAAGAACGAAGAGAAAGGAAGGGGAAAAGGAAGGAAGCGAGCACAGCACGCAAGAGTGAAGCTATTCAGAAGCAACTGCGGGAGCTCAAGAGATCCGTTCAAAGGACGCGGCATCCCGCCATCGCCTTATATAAGTAGGCACCTTGTTCAGCCGTCCACTCGCTGGTGCATGTGTGTGTATACCCCGTCCATGCTTCCCATCCAACTCTATCTCGAGTACCACCTGAACCAGGGTCAGGACAAGGGCCAGCATCCCAGAGATGGTCGCATTCTGCCAGACTCGCGAACCGCGGCTGCAGCATCAACACATCTTCTCCTCCGCCTGTCGGCTCGATCCTGCCAAAGAGACTCTGCGGCCCAGTCCCTTCATTTCCCCGTCCAGGGCCTTTGTTCGGCGCCTCGCCATTTTGTGAGCCTCTGGCCGGCGAGCCCCATCCCAGCCGTCCAAACGAAACGCCTTGTCGGAGAGAAATTGGGCCGCCAGTGACCCTGTCCAACGCGAGTCGTTTCAGCGCCGCCATTAGACAGACGTGAGACGACACGGGGGGTTCAAGCTTGTTTCGGCGTTTTAGCTTGTTTGGAGGCTTCAGGGGTCCTGAGGAGGAGAATCGCCTGTAAATCCGGAGCGAGCCGGGCGTAGCGGCTGGTTGGCCACTGAACGGTTGCTGGAGCGTGATTAGCGCCCAGCTGCAGAAACACCACATGGACAAGATGCAGCCACATCGCGTTTAGCCGCTGAGGCTTCGACAGTATTCTTCTTTGACAGGTCCGATTCAGCTCGCTGCTTGAATTCGGGTCGAACAAAGGGGCTGGCGCCTCTTTATAGACAAGCATATCGAGAGGTGAAAGAGAGTCTTCTTCGGATTCCGATGGCTTGCATATGCGCCAGGCGAGTGATCCCTTCTCGACGCTGCTCGGTAATTGGCCCGGTCTGTAGCCCGCAGCATCGAATCGCATCGACATCAAGGTCTGGCATATCGTGGGAAAGCGACTGTCTCTCCGATTCGAACTTCAGCATGACGTCGTTGAGATTGGGAACCGCGCTGGGCCTAGGGCATGAACTGGCCGCGGATAAATTGCCAAATTGGCCCGTTGAGCGTGTTGATGTGAAGCTGAAACGGGTGCGCTGCCTTTTGCTGGCCCAAAGTGGCCGCCATCTCAGGGACACTCGATTGTGGGATTCGCATCAACGCCCCGATAGACCCTGGAACTGTTTGAGCTGCCGGAAACAGAAGCAATTCTCCACAAGGCATCGCCGAAAGATGGACCTCTCTGCATGAGGCGAGATGCCTGGAAACTGACGGTTGAGTTTCCAGATAGATCCTCCAACGACCCTTCCCATTTGGCGGTTTCGCCTCTTTCGTCCCCTTGGCTGTTCCAATCGGCCTTCTTTGTTGCTTCTCTATTCGTATGCCGGATCGTATGCTGCCCATGTCGTCCATGGCCGTGCCGGATCGTATTCAGGCATTGCAGAGTTGTAGTCCGGCAAGGCGAAGTTGTATCCCAGCCAGTCAACGTTGTTCTCCGGCCCTTGGACGTCGAAACCAGGCCCGCCAACGTCATACTCCAGCCATCCCATCGGGTTCTCTAGCCCTTCAACATTGTTGCCCAGCCATTCAAGAGGTTGTTCCGGCCAGACAACGTTGTTCACCGACCATTCGGGGGTTTGTTGCAGCCAAGCAACATAAGATGCAAGCCACTCGGGCACTCTTTGCTCAGGCAGACAGCCGTCTCCCAGATAATGATCGCAAACGGCCGCTTCACTGACCAGAAGCGCATTGTGCCAACTCGGCATACATTCGTCCGCCATGTCGAAAGGCAACTGGGTGAGGCCTTCACCCTCCCACGCTTCGGGATGATTAATTCGATCCAACTCGGACATGACCTCGGAGCAGGACGTGTCGCAGACTGGGGGACCACAGCATCCGCAAAGGTATAAGACGTCGGTGTAAGTACACATTGTGTGGATGATGAGTTCGAAGCGACGCCTTCCTTTGCCTTTTTCGAACGGCATACATCTCTCTTCTTTATAGTCCGTAATCATGCAGTGTTGTCCCTCGAATGAGCGATTGCAGCATTTGCTGTTCGTTGGCTCCCATGCAACACGAAGCTTCTGAAAGGTGCCTTTAGGCCTGGCTTGCCGCTGATACGGGGACAAAGAAGAACCCAGTCGCCATCAGGGTTTGCTGGTCATGTGTGTCTTGTCCGGCCATGCTTGAGCAAAAAGGATCCATTCTGGTGAGATGAAAGGGGAGCAGAGCAAGAGATGATGGCACAGCATGTCAATATCAACGGATTGTTATCAGCGGCTTGTGGAATTGTGTGGTGGCTTCTGACACAGCTGGCAGTGATTCACTGAAGGCCCTGGCGTGGCATTCGCTCGTAAAGGAACCTATCCCAGTCCAGGTCTGGCCGTCGACAACACGCCTCCCTTCCCATAGGCTGTCACACGCGGCTTGTTTTGTCGTTTTCCTTCCCGCAGAACGCCGCACAGGGCGCCATGGCATCGTGTACAAGCCCTTGATAGCATGTTTGCACCACCTGGTTGCGCTGAGGCGAGGCGGCGGGGAATTCGGACTGTACGGCCAGACTTCATGTAACCAGCCATGCACGTCTGCCTGGCCAGCGCGGTCGCAGGTCCAGGATGGGGGAAGCAAGCCTCATCGCATCCTCGTCTGCGCGTGTGGACAGCGGTGATGATCGACTGATCGCCCTGCCAGCCGTTGTCGTCCTTCCAGAGCAGCCAGGGAGGCATCCAGGCGATCAGAAGACGAAACACCAATGCCCCCCATCACCACGATCCGAACCCAGATGCTGCGTTGCTAGGTGGCACTGTACCAAGGTCGCAGCCAGTGCTTCGTACAGTGCCCAGTGCCTTGCATGTCGAGATGATAATCCTCCGACAGTGAATCAGAGTCGATGCCGGCATTTGTCCCCGGCCACCATCGGCTTGACGTCGCATCGATATCCACCAGCCCCGGATTGCAGATGCCGCGCCAATGAGGAGCAGCTGGGAGAGACACAAGCCAGAGCCCGCGGACAGTCGGGAGGGATCACGACTTGCCTTAGGTAATGGCTGCCAGCCAATGGATGCCGTCCCATCTCGACTTGTCAGTCAATCATCGTCGGAAGTGCGTACATGCATGGATGACGGGGCAGGACTGCGGAGAGACCCGCTGCTTGCTGCGTTGACTGACCGAGATGCCGCCATCCTGCCATCGCACAGATTCTCGCGCCTGGCCCAGTTTCCCGCCTAGAGTCGCTGGTCATCGCATCTCATCTGGTCTGATATCGTCTGTCGTCGCTCCCCGGCGTGTCAATCCGCTGATTAGCGTGGCTGGTCACCGCCCACGTCACGGCATGATCCAATCCATGGATGCTGGTTGAAACATGGCAGAGATGCTGGGACTTGAATGGCCGCGATCCCGGCACGCGACCTCCAGCCGCCTTTGGGTCCAGCGCCACAGCGCCCCACCCGCACCCGTGCAGGGGCTTAGCTGCAACTTACAGGGCTTGTCGCCGCTAGCCACCCGCTATAACGGTCGCCTGTGACGCATTGAGTCCTCCAGACGGCTCGTAGAAGGTTCTCCTGCGTCCTCCGCCAGACTCCCAAGGCTCGCAACCTGGAGATTGCATCGACCAGCACTTCTTCAGCAAACAGAGCAGTGCTGACGCCCTCAGACTGGTCACAATGGTGAGTCTTTCCGGTCAATCGCTTCTTGATGCACGACATCTTTGCTTTGCACGATGCATCTGTTCATCAACTGACTCCCAGCCAACCAGCCGTCCGAGCGTCATCCTCTCCTATCCAACCGCGGCGAGTCCGCCGAGATCGCCCAGCAAAAGGCAGCCCTGCGCTCTTCACGCATCCGCGAGATTGCCTTCTTCGCCTGGGGCCTTTTAGCAACAGCCGCCTTCATCGTCGCCGCCGTCTGGATCCAGCACGATGCGCAGACCGACCACGGCAACCACGACAAGGTCGCCCCGAAGCGGAACCTCGTCTTCATGGTGTCCGACGGCATGGGGCCGGCCTCACTGTCCCTGACGCGCAGCTACCGCCAGTACATCAACGACCTGCCCGAGAACGACACGCTCGTCCTGGACCAGCACTTCTGGGGCACCAGCCGCACCCGCTCCAGCAACTCCCTCGTCACCGACAGCGCTGCCGGCGCCACAGCCTTCTCCTGCGGCCTCAAGAGCTACAACGGCGCCATCTCCATCCTCCCGGACTTTGAGCCGTGCGGATCCGTCATGGAGGCAGCTAAGAGGGTTGGATACACAACAGGGTTGGTCGTTACTACCGACATCACAGATGCCACGCCTGCGACCTTTGTCAGCCACGTTCTGAGGCGAGAGATGCAGGACTCGATTGCTCTGCAGGAGATTGGCGAGGGTGTCTTGGGCCGTTCAGTCGATCTCATGCTCGGTGGAGGCCGCTGCCACTTCCTGCCCAACTACACCGAGGGCGGATGCCGTGCGGATGAGGTCGATGTTACGCGACTGGCTCAGGAGAAGCACGGCTGGGGCTACACCGACGACCGCCACGGCTTCGACGCACTCGAGGGCGGCAACAAGGTCAAGCTTCCCTTCCTCGGCCTCTTCGCCGAGAGGGACGTGCCGTTCGAGATCGACAGACAGAAGCAGAACGACGTGTACCCCAGCCTGAGCGAGATGGCCACCACGGCCCTGCGAGCACTCGAAGAGGCGACCAAGGACACGGACAAGGGCTTCTTCCTCATGATCGAGGGCAGCCGCATCGACCATGCCGGCCACTTCAATGACCCCGCTGCCCAGGTCCGCGAGGTGCTCGAGTACGACAAGACGTTCAAGGCCGTGCTCGACTTCATCGCCAGCAGCAACACGGAGACGGTGCTCGTGGCCACCAGCGACCACGAAACCGGCGGTCTCGCCACCGCTATCCAGGAGCCCGGCCATCTGCCCGTGTACAACTGGTACCCTCGCGCCCTGGCCAACGCCTCTTCGTCCACCGAGTACCTCGCCTCGAAGCTCCGCTCGTATGCCGCCTCCATCGGGTACTCCAACTCCAAGGACAAGCGCAAGTCCAAGAAGGCCGACCTCAAGAAGTGGATTAACAGGGAGCTTGTCGTGGCGGGCCTCGGTATCTCCAACGCCTCCGACGAGGAGCTCGAGGCCCTGGCGGACAACGCCGAGGCTTCGCTCGAGATCTTCTCCGCCATGATTTCCCTGCGCGCGCACGTCGGCTGGAGCACCCACGGGCACACCGCCGTCGACGTCAACATCTACTCGTCTGGCGGGCCCGGCACGCAGGCGCTGCGCGGAAACGTCGAGAACACGGACGTTGGCAAGTTCCTGCGGCGCTACCTCGATGTGGGCGACGTGGTGGAGGACATTACGAAGGAGCTGAGGGAGAAGACGGAGAAGCCTGGTGAGGGCGCAATGAGGCTGGCCCTCGAGGAGGCGAGTGTTGCAGAGACGTATCATGCGCAAGAGATTTAGAGAAAGATTTCAGAGAGAGCTGTTTGGTAAGAGTTAGAATAGCTGCTCTGTTTTTTTTTTGCATGGCGAGTTGGGTTGTTATGATTTGTCGGAATGTCCCTTGTCGTCTCTTACATGCGGCAGACGAGTCCCAGATACATGTTTAGATTGTTTGAGCGTATACCTAGCAATGAGATTTGACGTTTGTTTATGAGCTTTCTCTTCAGAGATACAAAGACAGGGGGACAAAGAAGTTCGATTCAGATAGCTACCATATAAAACCTAAATACACAAGGATATCATTGCCATCCCGCCCGCCAGTCGCTAAGACGCCGAAAAGATTTCCCATTGATCCCTTTCTCTTTCTGTAGCCATGCCCAGATCATACCATTCCATTCCATATCTAAGTCATCCCAACAGTTGCCGAATTCTCCCATGGGAATCATCGGATAACAAGCCAAAACAGCTAAACAGTACATCGTCAAAGCACAATGGAAAGAAACGACGAGACCGAGCAATCATTCCCCTCGACAACCTCCCTGCTCCAAATTATACCGCATATACAGCTTATCCAAAAAGTGCGAGTGCCGAATCCCATTCGGCCTCGCCGTCTTAAACGCCTCGATAGCGTCCGGCAGCGCAAAGCCGCACCTCTCGACGAGGTAGCACACGACAAAGTACCCCGAGCGATTATACCCGTAATGGCAATGCACGCCGACGACGCACTGATCGGGATTCTCCCAGGCCTCGGCCACGGCCCTCTCGCGCTGGGCCTCGCGGATGGAGTCGACGAGCCGGATGAACTGGTCGACCGTCTCGCCGTCGGGCGGGACCTTGGACACGGTCGGGAACTTGTGGTAGTGGATGCCGCGGCGCTCGAGGCCGCGCGGGTCGTACACGGGCTGGTCCTTTGAGATGTCGACGACGTCCTTGATGACGTGGCCCCAGGCGTCGGCGAAGGCGGCCGGGCAGTGCACGTCGTCGGCCTCGCGGAGCGTCTTGATGACGCGGAAGACGGGCTTGCCGGCGGGGCCGATGGGCTCCGAGACGGGCTTGACCGACTGCCACTTGATGAGGTTCTTGACGTCCCACTTGCCCTCGCGCGAGAGGTGCTGCAGCTGCCAGGCGAGGGAGAGGCGCCGCGTGATGTGCTCGGCGAGGAAGTCCGACACGAGGCCGGCGAGGGCTCGGACGGTGAGCGGGGAGTAGAGAAGGGTGTGATTCGCCGAGCCGGTGAGGACGATGGATCGTATGGCTCGCGGGGGATGCTGGGGCTGGGGCGGCAGGTCTGGAGAGTCTTCGACTGGCGTTGACGGGCCGTTTGCATCGCTGTCGCCGTCCTCGGCAACGCCGTTGCCGTATGTGGCGACGTCGAGCTGTGTTGACCCGTCGACAGACTCCGTTGCGTCCAGCGCTTGTTCGGTTCCATTCGACGCTGCTGCTGCCTTGTCCGCCGCGTGAAAGGCCGCAACGATCTTGTCCACCTCCTTGGGCGGCGTCACATTGTCCTTTTCGCCCGCAATGAGGTAGACGGGGATATCCAAGTTCGCCCACGAGTCCAGTCCCGGAATGCCACCAACAGGCTTCCCATCCCGGTACGCGGTCGGCAAGGCGCCGTACGCCATTCGCCTCCAGACCGGCGTGCGGCTCTGCTTGTTGTATCGATACTGCATGAGCCTCAGCTCTGTCGGCGCGCCCTCTCCCACAAATCGCGAGACGCTGGTGCTGTTGAGTCCTCCTCGGCTATCCCATGCACGCCACAGGGCAAAGATCCAGCCGGGGATCCAGAACAACTTCTTGACAAGCTTCGCTTTTGCTTCCTCCATCGGTCCAGATACAGGACAAATTGCCACCAAGCCGACGACGTGCTCTGCCAAGGATGTCTTGTGCGGAAGCTTCTTGTCCGCCAAACCGGCCGACAGCGCGGTTCCCATGCTATGCCCCATCAACACCACGCCCTGGCCATGCTCCTTGTCGCGATGGTCCTCGATGACGACCTCGAGCAGCTCCATCAGCGCCTCCGAGGTATACGCCTCCCACTGCCTGGGCGCAAACTTGGACCTCCCGCCGCCGGGCCAGTCGATGGCCAGACACGGCGCCAGATCAATCAGGCTCCTCAGCAGCGGGTAGAACTGCGCGACCGAGCCTCCCAGGCCCGGGATGCACACCAGCAGGGGCAGCGGCGCCGGCTTCTTGGGCAGCTGGTCGGCCTTGACATGCTGGCGGAAGAAGACGCGGATCTCGGGGTACTCGAAGCGGCTGGTCCTGTAGGACTTGAAGTGCGAGTGCTGCTGCAGGAGCGCGGGATCTGTCTCGTGAGGGTCCGTGGAGAGCGACTGCTCCGGCGGCGGAGAGTCTGGCGATGCCTTTGCCATTGGCCTGACCGGCAGAGTTTGAGTCGAATCCTCGATTTTAGGTGGCGACGTAAATACTGTCCTTCCAAATGCTCGAGCAGGTCACGGTAAATGGCGTTCTGATGAAGTTGTAGCGTCTGGTGATGAGAAGCCAAGGTCGATTGGGTCTGCAATCAGGCTCGAAGCAGCAACGGCGCGCCGCCCTTTATACACGCAGCCGGTGAAGCAAATAACAGACTTCGTCGAGTATCTTGCAAGACGATTGTCGGGCAAGGGTCCGCCTTATACCGGCAAGCAATGGCTTCTGAAATGGATCGCACGCAACACACGCTCCCGCTCAAACAGCAAATTGGATATCGGCCCAATTCAAGGCCCTCAATTAAGGTAAAATAGGGGGGGAATGATGAAGAAGAAAAGGGTGGTTAATACAACCGGAAAGAAAAATGACGTGTTGATAAGATTAAGCACCAAGAAAAATAGAAGGCAAAATAGCGGTTGGCTTTTTGTCCCCTCTCACAGGCCGGTATCCGTCAGGTGAGTCAGAAACAGGAAAACAAAAGCGCATCAAGGAAAAAAAGATTTACATACGTCGCCGTGCAATTGATTGGCAACAAACTCATTGCATTGCATTGCATAAGGAGATCTGCAGAAGGGCAGTGCCAACCACTACCATAGGTTTTAATTGATTCATCAAAAACATATTCAGTGATAAATGAGGGTGAACAGAATGAGCGATTCATTGTGGCCAACCAATTGACACGAGCTCCCGATAGAGCTTGTCATTGCGCCAAAGAGGCCCTGTTAATGTGCAATTTGCAAGCCACCACGCAACATCGTGGGCTTACCCTAGAGCTGCAATATCAGTAAGATCTCCAACCCGAAAATGTCTACCGCGGCTGGTTATCAAGGGTGCAATTGTATCGTAGGATTCAGGTTTAATTCGGAAAAGGAAAGATGCAATTACGCAGCCGTGAAAGGGCCCAATGGCAATCGTGTAGGTTATCTGCTGCGTATGACCATCTGCTTGTCTCCCGAGTTCATTGTGCCACACCTTAGCAGCTTCGAGCAGAGCAGCCGTTATGCGAATCGATGGATGAACAGCAATACCACTCTATAATGATTCTCGACATGTGTATGTTGAACCTTCAAATTCGAGTCATCCTGTCCCTTCCATGAATATTGTACACTGGCCCGGAGCTGGATATACTCGCAGCTCCTGCCCTCCAGCAGCAGTCTCATCAAGCTCATATCAACCTACCAAACCAAGACCGAACAATGTCTATACTGTCCCTCAACACTATCGTACAACCACCACAACCCCCCCGTACAACATCATGAAACGACGCCCAATCCTTCCTCCCAGCCAATGGGTATCAACGCCGCCGCCACCTCCGACACTCCTCGCTCCGTCGCCAGCAGATTGAACTGCGCCGCCGCGTTCCTCGTGTCCAACATCTCGACCCTCATCCCCAGCCGTGAAACGTGCTCTCTCGTCCGCGGGCTCAGCGGGAGGTTGTGCTTGCCCACGCCAATGATTAACAAATCTGTAAGACGTAAGACACAGAATCGTCAGCCCAAGCTCTGAGTATCGAAACCATGGCCCCCCCCCACCGTCCTCTCATAGGACACAACAAGGGGCGCAAAAGATGAATCCTGCCATAAACGCAATCAAGAAGGACATACCAGGTCGCGGCCACAGCACGTCAAACAGCCCAAACGCCTCCTCCGGGAGCTCAAACTGCCCCTTGTCATTGACAAGCCTCTTCCTCCCGCTCGCCTCCCACGGCCGCCACGCAAACGCCTCCCCGTGCACCAGCAGCGCCCCGTCCCCTCCCTGTATCGTGATGCCGCTGTTCAGCCCGAAGCCGTCGTGCATGCACACGTCCACCGACGTCGACGGCACCGGCACGCTGCCCAGCACGTCCAGCTCGCTGAAGCTCGTGCGGTGCGAGTTGTCGGCTGGCATGTCGTCTCCTCTTCCTCCTTCGCGGCGGCGATCGGCGAGGCCGCAGTTGGGCGTCGTGTGGAAGGGCTTGGAGAGGAGATTGCGCTGGAAGGTAATGATGGTTGGTGCTGGTGAAGCTGATGGGCGTGGGCAGAGGCATGTTGAGGGATTGCGCATGCTTGCGCGGGCGGCGCGGAGACCCGTTGATAGTCGTAATGAACCGCGCATTGTGAATTTGATGTGAGGGCTCGGAGTTGTTGTATGCTCAAAGCGCGGCGGGCAATTGTCGTTTGGCGAGGTTGGCTTGTGAGGGTTGCGGTGTCAGGTTTGGTTTTTTTTCTGGTTGTCGCGGGGCGGATTGTGATATCTTGCATGTGCAAACGTCATGGTGGCTTATAGCAAGAGGTTTCCTTAGGAAACGTTCATCTCATGGCAGAATATACGGATTACGCCATAATTGTATGGTTACTAGGTAGGTACCATATAATTCACTCGAGAGGTTCAAACTCCATGGTCTTTGGTCAATTCGGCCTGTCCAAGGAGGAGTTGGTATTCTGGCTGTGCACAACTGACCATTTCACACCATATTGCCTGCCAAACTCGCACCGACTTCACATCTGCAACAGGGGGCAAATCTGTACCAACTTGATGTTCGTTCCATTAGATCACCAAGAGGAAGCAGTCCTAAAGACAGCAGCAGACCGGCCATGGGTCGGCTCGGTCATAATGTATCATGCAGTCCGATTTTGCCCTAATGAACACCAAAGCAATGAACCATACCCCAGAGAGTTCCTTGCCATCCCGCACAGAAAGCCAAGTCCATCAGTCGAAATTTTTTGTCTAGTGGTGGAAAAAATAGAGTTTGTTTATTTCTTCTTCTGGCTCGCCTCCTGCTCCTTCATAACCTTCTTGACGATCTTCTGCTCCTCGATCAGGAAAGCGCGGACAATCCGGTCACGGACGCAGCCACCGCATCGGGAACCACCGTAGGCGCGCTGGACGGTCTTCTTGGGCTTGGAGATCTGGGAGTACTCGCGGGGGCGGAGAGCGGGGACCTAAACGTCGATGCTTGTCAGTTCCTGATATCCTGTAGCTGCTTGATTGTTTTGGCTTGTATGTCGCGTAGAAGGGCGAGAGTGAGAGAAGAGGTTGTCGAGAAGGCGTAGACGGTGTTTCGTGGCTTTTCCCCCCAAGATTTTCAAATGGCAGCACCCTTCCCGGTCGAAGACGCCTTGATCCCAGCCGACACCCCAGTTCCATCGTCGTTGCTCCGTCGTGTCCCTCTTCCCTCCCTCGGTCGCCCATCCTTTGGATTGCAAAACTTCGTTCAAGGGCCCTACTTACACCAGGGAGCTTGGCGCCGCAGTCACCGCACTTGGGGGCAGTGCCGCGCTTCTTGATGTGAAGAAGTCGGATGTCGCCGCCGGGAGTCTTGATGACTCGGGTCCGGTTGGAGCGAGTGTTGTAGCTGTAGAAAATCGCACCTCGTCAGTATGTTGCGTCGCATGGCAGCCCAAACGCTGGGAAAGGGCACATCGCGAGGGGTCGACGAGAATCTGGATTCGTGTTTCCAACGTCGACGGCAAGAATAACTCACCCGTTACGGCGGCGGTAGGTGACTCGGTGGGAAACCATTTTTGCTGGTGATGGCTCTGTGGTTGTGCTGAGTATCTCACCAAAAGAAGAGGAATTTCGAAGTTTGGGGAAATTTTGTGTGGGCGGAACACCAGATTGTGCCCGCTAAGCCGGCGAATCAGAGAACGAGCGGCGTACCGTGCTTGGCCCACATTTATTGCACGTGATGACGGGCTTTCGCTTTTGGGGATGCCCCTCTGCAACTGCTGCCGTAAGCAATCTGGATTGGCGCTGCATTAGTCGTGACAACTCGTAATGCTGTGAGCTTCGTGACGAGAAGCTGCGCAGCGGACTGCTGCAACCAGAGAATCGGATGAAGAATGATATATTCCTCGCTTTTGCTCTTACTGATAGCCACGACACCAACTGTCAGATACCTGACTGTACATGCGCAAGTCGATTTTCTGTTCTGCATTCCCTCCTGATGGACGATGCAAGTGCTCGGGTGATTCTGATATGTATGCCCTCATCAAGTCGGAGTCCCTACTTTCCGTGATCTTCAGCCAAGGTTATGTTCCTGTCTCAATCCCATAATTAGACGTAGCGGCACTGAGTTCTGGACAGTTGCTTTGCATAACCGGAACCGTAAGGAGATGTGTAGATGTATAGGCTATTCTTTTTTCGGCCTCCTGTTATAATGATGGTAGAAGCCATGCCATCCGTCGTATGACCACACAATCTCAGAGCTCACTTCGGAGCCTCACGGCAGCACTCCGTAACCGAGCGAATATTCGCCATTCATTGAGTAGCCAATTCCCAAAATCCCAAGTCACAAACCAACCATGTACTCCCAATTGCCCACCAAGATGCGCCATCCGGGTATGTAGCGCCAATAAAGGAACGCAGTACTCCGTAGCCTCAGCGCCTTGACTCCATAGACCATTTCGCCAGGTTGCCCATTATAAAGAAAAGAAGAAGAAGAAGACAAAGATCGTATGCAGAATCGCACCCGTTCGGGGTTATTTGGTCCAGTGCTTATCAGCATTGAACCACTCCGGGTAATTGTCGTACTTCCACGGCGCGATGCCATCAGGCCTCTCCTCCCTGCTTTTGGCAGCGCGCGCAAAGGCTTCGGTGCTCGTCTCGTCGGTCATGAGGTCTCTGAAGTCGGATATCTTTGCTTGCGCGTCGGCCACCGACTTCATGAATGCGGTAAACATGGCTTCTGCTGAAGTAGGTATTAGCCACGAGACGACACCATGACAACTATGATGACGATGATGGGGAGAGTGCTTCTTACGCGATCGGTGTTTCTGCACCAGAGGTTCCAGCATCGTAGGGATGAGGCCCTTTAGCTTGCGCTCCTGCAATTGGGGGGCCGTCCCCGGTTAGCCTCGCTTAGACGGACGCAATGCGCAGTGTGGTTCAGAATCGGCGTGCCTTGATGTGCAGCAGCTTGAGCCGCTGCATCGCCACATCAATGGCCTTGAGCTCGTCGAGCACCTGCTGCTTCTCCGCCTCGTCGGGCGTCGTCGCGGCGTTGCTGCTGTCCATCGCTTGCAGGAGGGCGCGCGTAACCGAGATTGAAATGAGCAAACGCGGATCAGGCCGTGTTTCGAAGCTGGCAAAAAGCGTCCAAAATGTCGACAAAATCGCACCCCACGCGCAGGTTGCAGCAGAGCTGAGCGAGTAAGAAGAAACGATTCCAGAAGTTGGGGATGGATGGCTATCGCGCGACGTGGGGCGACAGGAAGACAAGGGTTTGAGGCTGACAGCAGCAGAATGGCAGAGGCATGTTCCGTGTCCTGGCGCGGCTTATCGGGCGCCGGGCCAAGGTACTAGGTACTTCACTTGGGTGTTGCCGGCACGCAAGCTGACCGCAGCCAAGAGTACTGGGTACGGATACTTGTCAGCGCCAGTACGATACGAAGTCTCAGAACAGATGACAACAAGATGCTCGGTATCCGTACGGAGTACTTGACTACGAGCACCGCAGCTGCACCAGCGGCAGCCTGACGCCTCCCAGCACACATTACCTCACTTGAATCGCAAGATGCACGCATCATTGGCCGTGGCGGCGAGGCTCCTTGCATGCCGCGAGACGGGCCAGACATGTGAGGGCCGACGGGCTGCATCTTGGAGCTCTGGGACCGTAGCATGTGCTGCTCGTCACGTGCGTTGGAGCTGCTTCCGGCAGCAGCTCTGGAGTGCCGAGCATTCGGAGATACGGCCGGACCCCTGTTTGTTTTGAGAGCGCAAACGGGGTTCGACTGGCCGTTGCAGCGGCTTTTGAGCATAGGTACGATGTTTAAGCTGTGTGAGACTCTTGCTAAGACAGTGGGTGGCGTGCCGTGAAAGGAAGCAGTCGAGACCCCGAAGACGGGAGTACTACATAGATGCAGTAAAAAACAGGCTGGATATGCCGCTCAGCGTCTGCCTGGGAATTCAGGGATTTTCCGTTCGATTGGATTAATCTCCAGTTGTTTCCTCCTGAACGAGACGCGCAATCCAGGGGCTCATCTTCCCTCCCGCTGTAGGTCTGAAATAGAGTTGACCGCAGTGCTACCAATGCAGGTTGCTTCCTTACCCACTTTGGATATGCGCGCAGCTCCAGAAAAAGCAACCAGAGATTTGATGCGAAGAGACGAGTGAAGTATCTCTACTTCGTACATGCGTGGCGTGACGAGGATACGATTCCATCCACGAGCTCGTGCGGACGTACCTCGTATGTGTAGACTTGATCCATCAAAGACCCCTGTGATAGATTATTTCTGGAAGAAAAAGGAATGATTGTTGGTCTCCCTCTCGTATGAAGTGAAGTATTACGAGCACCTACTTACAGTACCTCCAACCCCAGTATCGGCGGTGCAGGTACCTTACATCAGACAGCTGGCTGACGGGTCCCTGTACAGTACACATACGTAATAGTCGCGGCGGAACCCTGGCGAGACAAAACAAGAAAATGCTCGGATCCTGCAACGGGAAGGGGTTGGAGGAACTGCCTAGAAAAATTGGAAGAAAAAGAAGAGTGAAAAAAAGGGCGCTGCTGCTCCGAACACAGCGACATGCCAGTGACATTCTCCCTCAGCACGACCAACGTGAAGGTGTCCGCATCTCAGTTAGCAGCAGCGCTAGAGCTTGGCTCCAAGCAGCCGAGTCTATGCCTCACTCGACCCAGGTAGAAGCTACGGGATCAAGACCCCCCTGCTGCGCCCTTTTGCTGCGTTTAGCTTGGCCCTTTCGCTGCAGGTGCTGCTGTCGTCAAGGTACCCGGTACTCTGCACAGGCAAGCTTTGCTCCTCGGCTTCTGACTGGCCCGCATCGCTCGGACCGGATCAACACCAAACCTTGAAACCTGGCAACAGTGCGGATTGGAAAAATCCTCACAGGCCGGCCTCTCTTTCGCAATTCCTGTACCTTTACACTATCCCATCCACAGAACATTCTCTCAGGCCTTAACCTTAGAGCAGAGCAGCAGCCCCACGCACACCAACGCGACTTCACTTACAGGCATCTCGTTGCTCTATCAAGCCAGAGACCATCATCACCGGTCCCTCGTCGCCCGCGATCCCTTCCGCAGCTTCCATTGCCACCGCCAGAGGACAAGACGCTCAATCGTCCCTCTGCCCCTCCGACATCTCGTCACCGAGACCACCCTTTATTTCTCCCCTCGTTCGAAAGGTCCGCGCCTTTCGCGTTCGCCACCGTGGCTCAACTCATCGCGATGCCGAATACCCCCCCGCCGGCGCTGCTGCCTCCGCCAGAAGGCATCTTCCGGACGTTTGACGACCTGATGGCGTCGGTCCAGCGCGTCGCAAAGGACCAGGGCTACGGCATCGTCAAGCTCCGCGCCTCCAACTACCGCGACGGCAAGCCCACCCGCTACGACCTCGTCTGCGATCGCGGCGGCGTCAAGTACAACAGCACCGCCAAGAAGCGCAACCCGTCGACGCGCAAGATCGACTGCCCCTTCCGTGCAAAGGCCGTCTGCGAGGTGCAGCTGGGCAACCAGTGGCGCTTCGCCCTGCAAGAGCCCAGGCACAACCACGAGCCGCGCGTCCCCTCCGGCACCCCCGGCCAGGAGAATGCTCCCTTGGCGACATCGATCCGGTCCTTCACCAACAAGCTGGACCGCCTGAGCCACGACATGGCCCAGGGCCTGATGCGCATCGAGCAGCGTCTCGACAACATCGAGAAGCGTATGGAGAACATCGAGGCGCGCGCCGGCGGCTATGAGCCTCGGTTCCAGGCAATAGAACAGCGGCTCCAGGGTATGGAGGGACCTCGCATGGACGGCATGGGTATGGACGATGTCGAATCGCGCCTGCTGGCCTCTTCGGTCATGTAGGCAGCAAACGAGAGGCGACCGCGGCAGCATTCCGAATATCCATGGCCTCCCCCTTTCGAGGGAATGGACGGGTGATGCGTGGGAGCCTCATCCTCGTCGTCGCACCACGACCTTAGCTTCTCAATTTTCCAAGGGTTTACTGTTACTACTCTATTCTATCCTGCGCATCAAGAAAAGAAACGGAAGAAAGACACAAAAAAAGGGACTAAAATGGCGGATTTGGCCGCACACGACTATGGGTATTATCAAAGCCTCTCCACGGCCGGGCTCGGTTTTGTTTCGGTCACCCAGCACACGACGGCGGCGACTACTGGGGACAAAGTTTACGGCCCCCGGATGCGGGCTGATGCAATCACAAGGATGGTTATTGATGGAAATTTGGGGTTTACGGGTGGTACACACCAAGGGTGGTGAACGAAGGCGTTCCGGTTGTCACTTCTTTTCTTCTTACTCAATGCCGTATATCTTCTCGATGTACTGAGGCCTGATTCTTTCACTCTTCCCCTTGCTCGTTTAACGGATCTTGTTTTCCTTCTCTCCTGTTTTCGGTTTAAGATTGTTGCAACGCTCAGGGCGCGCAAGGGAAATGCCAGGCAAGGGAGGGTGGTGGCGGAAGAGGTTCCATCTGGATGGCTGTGCTCTTCTCGGAGGAATGCGCACGGTAGGGACATCGCGCGCAAAAGCAGACCCTAGGGAGATAACTTGATTCTATATGAACCCTTGCAGTTCTTCTTTCTTTCCTTTACGACACCCGAGGACCAGACTATGTTCTCGTTTCTCAAAACAAGTCACGTTATGATGTTATGTCTTGTGAAGATGCCGCGGCTGAAAGTCCTCCCCTTCTTCTTTCAATCTGTTCCTTTCTCGGCCCCCCCTTTTTCATTTATTCCGTACTTGAGGCTGAGTGGCTGTCTCATCTACACAAACGCGCTCATCCTCGCACAAGACTCCAGATCCACCCCGATTGGCTACTTTTTCTCTTCACGACCTCGATGTCTGGGGTCCAAAAAGGAGAGGTATGGTAGAAGTTCGTAGTAGTGGCTCCTCTGCGCAATCTTCGTGATACCACAAAGCTTACCCTCGGGTTACGCAACGGGATTTCGTCTGCATTCTGCATACCTTTTCTTCTTCCTTTTCCCTTCTCTTGGCGTTGGCTTGGGTGATGATGCTGCAGATAAATATACGTAGCACAGCATATCTTGGGATACCTTACCCTAACATCGCTCGAGTCAATATTGCCGCTCCTGAGGGCTGGGGGCCAAAACAGTGAAGCAGGAGAGTGCTTGGGGATGGCAGTTTCAGCCACCTCGGTAGGCATGTGAAGAAGTTGTTACTGTCGCACATCTTTTCTACGCGCACATTTCCTTCGGATTTCTTTCCGAAGCAGAAGCTTTTTGCACAGTAGTCGTTTAGACAACTCATCCTCCCTTGTTGGAATCTTTCTTGCTCGTGTGACATATCGTCCGACAGAGAGGAAATGGGGAAGATGTGAGCGAAATGTATGCGAGGGGCGTGATATAGTTTCTGTGATTCGGCGCTCTGAACTCGATTTGGGAAGTTTTACGCTTTCCTTCGGCGTCTTTTCTCTCTTGCTTCCGCGTTGTATGTTCGTGTGAAAAGAGAGACCAACATGCATATGCCAGTCCGTGGGTACTTCTTGTAGGCGGCTCACTTGACAGCATTCTGGCTTGCCCAAGGTCGTGGATTGCCTGTGAGAGCATGGGGAGGGTCGAGTGGTGTAAGAAGAAGAAAAACGACAGAAAATCATCGATCACCCGATTCTCACCTGTTCATTCGGTGTTACGAGCCCATCATATGTGAGCAGCTGATTGAGCAAAGACGCTGATTCGACGGCATTCGGCGGAGTTCAACGTGCTGTGAGATGTTCTCAAATGGCGCGCCTGTCCAATAGAAACCGGGAGCTTCTTCCTCAGAAGGCTTCGAGGGGGGTTGAAAATGCTGTGAAAGGTCGATGCGATATTCCTAAATGGCGTGCCTGTCCAATAGAAACCGGGAGATCCTTCGTCAGAAGGCTTCGAGGGGGGTTAAAAATGCTGTGAAAGGTCGACCCCCTGTCAGCGGACGGGTAAATTGGAGGCTGCCACACGGTATGAAGAGCTCCCGGGAGGAGCTAAAACTGCTGTGAATAAGGCTCTGAGAGGGCGATAGGGCTGTGAGACTCTTTCTTGCAAGGTGATGTAGCGGTTCTTGGAAAGGCTTGGATGGCCTGGGATATAACTGGGGGAAATGCTTGCTGTCTGCTTTCCAAGGCGATTACTGCTTGGACTTTGCTTGATCACAATCAGCAATACCTGCCAGACTCTACCTATCGAACAAGACTGGATGCACATTGTGCTGCACAAGGTGGCGCTCCCTCTGGTTTGGATCAATATCGTGCCTTTGGGGTTCGAGTAGTGTTACCTGCGACCTGACTCTAGGTACCTTACGTCGTCATCATCTGTGTACCGTAGGTTTTGCTATATATGATGGGGCCAAAATGAGACCCTCTTAAGACGAAGCATCTTTGTATGGAGTTTGGGCCTTCCATGTGGAAGCTATTCCATCAGTTAACCCAAATGCCGGAGTTGGTATCTGCATGCAATCTCATCAGTCAGAAGCTGGCCCTCGTGAAGGTGATATAATGCCCACAAGACCATCGTTCATGGGATGCCATCAGAGAACTTACAGAACAATGGTCATACTGCATGGTTAAGAGAGCGGTATCACTTCAGCATCGTCCCAGCAAGTCACCTCGACGAGCCTTCGGTATAGGGTGCCGCGCTTGCGTCGTTCAATCCTGTGTTTCAGACTCAGATACATGAATTACATCCGAGTTCCAACATGATGCAATTACGCCATAAAAGGTGGTTTGTCCTGGCCATAACTCTTCAGCTCGGCAATTTTTTCCGTCCCGCCCCCCCTTCATCAAGGATCAAATCCTTCCTCAGCTCCATCGAACTTCTCCATCTTTCATTCGATCACTTCAGCTCCAGGAAACCCCGGAGCCAACAAGCATGCATGGAATCAAGATTATCAAGGAATCCGGCATCCAGCAACATCCTTACTCACCTACCCTACTATATCTAAATACTCTGGAAACATGTAGTCATTGGCCACAAAACCCACCACCCTCACATGCCAATAAGACTTTCGAAGCTCTCTGTTCAAGCATACCATTTGATCTGCTATAGACCATGACGTGCTTCCACCTCGTCTGTCCCCCGCTCTGAACCTACAACCATGATTCACCACCAAAACACCCCTTGGCAAATAGAACGCAAAGCACGAAAGCGGGTGATCAGTATGGCCTAGCATCTTTCGCCCTGTTGCATGCCATGATTGAGCTCTTTCCATATGAATCACGTCTAATTGACTGCATAGCATGCATGGCAACGACAGACTGTAGCCTGAATGCAGCAAGGTAACATCGCGAACACCCCCTCGCATCGTCTTATTAATATCTGCAAAGGTGGAAATTAGTCAAGAGGCCGCCAACACTCGACTTTAAAAAACACATGTGCTGTGTGCTTTCAAGGCCACGTTGGCCTCCATGACAATGGTCCAAGCTCAGACTGCGCTCGAATCTCGAATGAATGACAGTTGGCATCATTCAACGAAAATTGACTGGCCTTTAGTACCTAGGTAAATTACATTGGGGGCTACAAAGACGATCTCTGTAGCTGAGCGTCTAGATTGGGAGAACAAAGGATTGTAAGAGATTCCGATTACAACGCCCTCCGTATGCGAAGGCTACACGACAACATTATCGCCAAAGGTAAACTAAGAAGATGCGGCTTCATCGTACACAGACCAACAAGCAAAGTACAAAGCAACCCCAAGTACAAGAGGCAAACATGCCAACAGCATGCCCCCCTCCTGACAACCGCCACGCAACTAGTAAACAACGGCCGTATGGTCGGTCGTAATGTCCGTCACCTGCTTCGCAGCAATGGCCGACAGGATAATGAGGTCCGAGAAGAAGTCGTCGCACGGGATGTAAATCTCCAGCCTCTTCTCCGTGAGGTTCATGCCGTTAGACTTGACCTTGGCCAGGACCCTGTCGTTGCCGTCGACCAGCTCCAGCGACCCGCCGGTGAACTTGTTCTTCTTCCACTTGAGCTCGCCCATGGGCGTCCCCTTGAGCGTGAAGTCGAGGCTGAGCTGGCTCATGTTGAGCTTGAACGACTGCCCGCGCAGGCTGAGGTCGGTGTTGGACGTCATCTGGTGGAAGTTGCCCTCGCCGACCTGGGGGCCGCCCCCGATCGGGCCCTGGAAGAATCGGAGCGAGGGCTTCGTGTAGGTGTGCAGCTGGGCGGAGTAGAGGGGGATGGAATCCGGGGGCTGGCCGTCCTGGTGGACGAAGATTTCGGACTTGTTGAGGGCGCTGTGCCGCAGCCAGAGGACGCGCTGGGGAACCAGAGGCTCTTCGGGGGAGGATGAACCGCAGCCCATGATGGCGATGAGTTTGTTTGGAGAGGGAAAGTCTCGAGGATTTGGTTCGTGGAGGCTACTTCGATGGTGGAAATACTGAAGGATGGGAATAGGCGCGATGGCACTGTTGAACTAGACAATCGAGATACTAATGTGCTCTCGTCAATGTTTTGTTAGGTTGAAGTCGTAGGATTGTTGGTGATACTCGTCGAGGGAGTACAGCAATATAAGGGAGAAATTAGTAGAAGCAAGAGGCAGCCAAACGGAAGATTGCTGTGCTGCAAGGGGGGAGGGGGGGACAGAGCCACTTCTTAAACGCTGCTGTCGCCAGTCCAACGCGGATGGATCTTGTCAAGGCCAGAGTGAATCGTCTGTGCCCATTCATCCAACTTCTCCTCCCTTGTTGTTCGGCTGCCATATCCGGCCCCTCTCTCATGACTTCAATGTTTTTCCTTTCATCGCCCAAAGGCCTTCAACGCCTCTATGACTGCATAGCTGCGCATCCGCCCTTTGATTGTCCGCCCTCGGGCCTAAAGGCTGCGAGGCCGCCCGATGATGTAATGCCCAATGAAGCTGCCCTGCTTTTTCTGTGCAGTCTTGGGAGAGGCAGTGTGTGACTGCCGTGCCGCGATGTCCCTTGCTGCCGATCGGGACGACTAAGATGTTGGTTGTTGGTGGTCACCTCACGTAAGCCAGATGTGGTGGACATTGCGGCCGCTACCTGAGGCCCAATCCGACCTGTTCGACTTTTATCCCGTGATACACATGTTTCAGACGGAAATGAGATAGGCCATTATCGTGTCTCTCGTCGGTCCTTGTACCATTGTGGCTCAGCTCGTGGGAAGCAAGGAAGAAGCAGCACAGGTCTAGGAGGGGGCTCGGGCCAGGACCTGCTGCGGCTGCTGTTGGTCGAGGCATGTGGCTCCATCAAGACGAGATTTGGTCAATATTCATGGGGGGACTTTTTGACAAAGAGAAAAAAGAGACAGTAACACGTTCTGCAGGGAAGGGGGCTGCGCCGTGCAGACGCCACTGATGCCTCGATCATGTCGGCCGACTGGCGATATGGCGACAGAACTTGCCGCCTTTGCTCTTGCTCTGCATCAGGGTTGCATCCGTTTCCTTGGCGGCAGACAAAGTCTCGGCTTTGCGTGCTTCCAGGCTGGTCGGTGATGTGCGCGAAGGCGCTTCAGCTCCTGTTCGATGATGTATGTCTGCCTTACTCTGGATGTCCTTTTGATGCCACATGCTGGTTGCCACTCGCTGCGTCACAACTCTCACGATCTTGTACGAGGACCAGACTTGGCTTGGCGTCAAGCAAGAAGATCAGGAAGACAGTCGAATAGCATACTAGCTACCTTTTGCAGCGGGAAACTGGATGGCAATGCATGGAGTGCGGACTGCTTCGTAGAGGGAGGCTCCAAATTGCATCAAGATCGGATGAGCCCAGCCGGCTTGCTGCTACAGAGGTGCCAATGCGTGCCTAGACAGTACTCCAAGGTGGCTCGTACCCTCATAGACGGTTCATACCGAGAAATAGGAACATAATAGGCCATGAGTAACGGCTCTGCTTCCGTCTTATATACCAGTCCTTCTCCATCCGCCAGGAGAAGCGTTCAGATTGAAGCATTTTCGAGAACAATGGAGGGTGACTGTGACGAGGTACGTACCTGCATGAGCCACATGCCCTAGCCTCAACCAGGTGAGCGCGGCGCCCCACCCGATTTGGCTGAGATCGGCGACTTTCTGCCGGCCAATGAGCGGCTCGTCTCAAGCTAATCTAGCGGGGCGGTGGCTCTCGGCTTGCCTTTGTTCTCCCTGGGCGGGAATCCCCCGCTGCCACAAGCCTTCCTTTTGACATCATCACCAACGCCGACAGGAGATGGACTCAGCCTTGCGATAAGCCTTGCGTGGTGTATCGATTGCTGTTGGCGTTGCTTCATGCTTCATCTATATGGCTGTTGGAAAGTTCTGCATGCCATGTCACATTGAAGAGAAAAACCGGCACGCAGCAGACAACACACGTTGACAGGTAGTCACCACCAGTGATCATATCAAGCAACACACCCAACCTGCTTTAGCCTGCCGGACCTATCGATTTCAGCTCGATCTACCGAACCCTTGGAGATACTCCGTTTTTGTGAACGGCGTTGCGTCGTCTTCTTCTGAACCCCCTCAACTGCCTGTTCGGGAAATACGCAGCGCTGCCAATCAGCCGCCGTCATGCCAGGCGTGCCATCGTATCGCGGATGCGATGCTTGCAGGAAGCAGAAGAAAAAGGTTCGTTTCCGGTGCTCCGTCTAGATCTGCCGGCGTCACCCACGTCGAGACGCAATGGAAAACGCCGTCAATCTATCGACGACCATCTGCTATTCGTGCCGCTAAAAGCACACTTCAGTGCGACATGGCCTCGCCCGCCTGCTCCCGCTGCTCGCGCCTCAGCATCCCGTGCGTGGGGTGTGGCCAGCTGCGATACAAGTTCAAGGACCAGACGGAGCTGCAGGCCGAGAGGCTGTCCAAAAAGTCCCGGGGCAGGTCGTCTCCCCCTGAAGCCCAAAGCGCGAGCCCATCGTCCATCACCAGCCTTGTCTCGAACAAGCAAACCGCCCGATCGGTGGCCTTTGTGTCGCTGCTCGATATTACCGATCCGAGCTATGACCTCGGCTGCTATGGTGGGTGGTTCAAGGATCTGCCACGGCGTCTGGGGACCAACAAGGCTCTGGATGCCGCGGTAGAGGCCATGGTGGGCTTCTACCCGCACATGCGCAGGCACGAGCAGGCCTCTCTGTCCCGGGCATCGCTCTTCAAGTACGTAAACGCGCTGCAGGCTCTGAGAACCAGCTTGGACGACCCACAACTGGCGCAAAAGCCGGAGACGCTGTGTGCCGTATATGTGCTGATGATATGTCAAGTAAGACGTGCCCAGTATCCCGCCTGATAGAAACTGTAGGCTGACGTGGGTGCCTTCTAACTGCCAAGGGCTGGACGGGGAAGGATACTGACCAGCGTATGAGCCATGGGGAAGGACTTGCGCATCTTCTCGATGCAGCAGCGTCGAGGCAGAGCCGAGACCCATTTGAGGAGAATATCCGTGACACTCTTTATGTGCCTGTAGTAAGTCCCACTCCCATTGAACGGAGACCTGTAGCGGTCCCGTTGTTTGCTCAGTCTCTTACTCGGGAACGTCAGATTCTAGAAGCGATATTCAACCCAAGGATACGACTGAGTCCCTGGTTCTCGAAACTCAAAGAACGTGCATATGGTCCGGCAGCAACAGCCGCCAGCACGGCCCGCAACTTCATAAGCCTGGAGTTGAAGACGCTCGTCCACATCCCCGATTTGATCCGCGAGCCATTCGAGCACAAGGACGAAATCGTCATTGCATATGAACGGATGCGCCTCGAGATACCGCTTCTGAAACGCGGTTTGAGGGTGGCTGACTCTCTAGCATCCGAATCGCAGACAGACGCAACGACAAAGATCCGCATCCAATATCAAGTCTCCTACGGTCTTTTACTGGGTTGTGCGTTAATGTTCAACGGGTACCTGCGTGCCTTTGGCGCCGACGACGGAACCATGGTCGAGGAGTCGGACATGATGGCGAATGAAGCCATCGAGCTGGCCCATGCCGCCTCGCAATACAGGCCGCTAGGCGCCAGCTTCATCCCGCTGTGCCTGATCCCGGCGTGGGCGGCCTCGGATGACGCGGCGATCCAGCGGAGAGTGATTGAGGCGCTGGAAATTTACCAGGACGACTTTTCGCCGCTGACGGGGCGGAGCTGGTACATTATGGCGTATTGGCTAAAGGGGGAGATGGACCTCATTAGGAACGGGCTGCACTCGTCGCCGTTGGAGAGTTATACTGATAGAAGGTGGGGGACGGTGGTGCTTGATGAGAATGGGGATGTGCTGTGTGGCGGGGAGACGAGCAATTGGTTTTGCTCTCAGGAGTTGTGAGCAATGATGATGGGGATGTTTGGCTGTGAATGATGTGATGATTATGATAGACTACATGGATTATGGCAAAGTAGCAAGCGGGTTGATCTGCTTATTGGAGCCGTTCGTCTGGCCCTCGGGATTAAATCGTGTAGAGGTCCTAGAAAGGCAACTCGGGAAGTTATAGCCAATGATATACTGTTCTTTACAAGCATGAAGACGACCTACGAGGTCCCCCCAACCGGAAAGGCAGATTGGCGTCAAATATTCGTGAAGTGTAACACATCTCATCAACAGCATTCAATATTCTCTGCAATATCTACCTCACGATTACACTATTAGTGTTTCAGTCATCTACGCACTTCCCTTCATGCTAATGGAGCTTGCCCTTACATTGGCGAGAATGTAAGTAGACGTACCTTACGTAGACAAAAAGCCACTCCCGAGCTCATTGCAGCGCCACAGGTCCATCCTGACGAGGTTCATCGCAGTCTAAGGGAAAAAACACATCTACCCCTCAACCTTATTCTTGCTTCGTTCAGCCACGTCGACAGATGATAATGAGGCCACTGACGTGTAACCGACTCTTATTACGAATATCGGCAGCGAGGCGGAGCACCTGCGGGGTTGTGGGCTTGTCAACTTCAACTTGTCAACACCAGTAATAGCACATCATCATTCTTCATCATCGAACCTGATATGATTATCAGCAGCTATACCAGTATTTTCTTCGTTCAGTTTGCAACACTCGTCCAGTCAAACCGCTTGTATACGAAACATTGACCACAGTTCTTCGAAATGGTGCCTCGTTCGCAGAGCTGGTTCTGTCCATGCTCGTGCCTAACAGGATCATCCGACTCTGAGCCAGAACAGCACCACCAGCAGCAGCCCAACACCAACAGACCGCCCCCTAACAACCAGAACAATGGGCATGAGATGGTTCGTCCCGTTGATGGCGGCCGAGGGTACATGAACGGCGTGTATTATCCCAGTTGGCTGGTGTACAAGGGCAAGACGCCGGCTACTCTTGACATTGACAACATCACACACGTCTTTTACGCCTTCATCGGGTGAGTCTGGCATATCACCGAGATGATACGTGAGTCAATGAATTGGACCTGACAGTGACAACTAGCGTCAACGAAGATGGTTCTCTAAGGGTATGCTGCCTGATTAATTGCCCTGTCTAGACGAAGCTGACGCTGAGACAGTGGATCGATGAACACGCCGACGTAGTGAAGGATGTCGATGGTGAAAAAGGCGCTCTGGCTGCTCTCGCACAGCTCAGACGCAATCATCCCCGGCTGAAAACCATTGTGTCCATTGGAGGAGGAACTGCTAGCAAGGAGTTCCCAGCGCTGGCTGCCAACTCCGCTGCGCGGGAGACGTTTGCAAAGCAAGCCCGCGACTTTTGTGATCGTCACGGGCTCGACGGTATTGATAGTATGCAAACCACTTCAAGTTATGAACAAGATCAATCGCTAACTGGCTTATAGTTGACTGGGAGCATCCGAAAGATGCGGAGCAGGGTCGTGACTATGTGCAGCTCCTCAAGGAATGTCGCAGAGCTCTTCCTGAGCCGAGATATCTCATCACCACAGCTCTTCCTGTTGGGCAGTATATCCTCAAGCACATCGATCTGGGTGCCGTCTCGAGAATCGTCGACTACATCAACCTCATGGCCTACGACTTCACCGGCTCCTGGACCAAAGTATGCGGCAACCACGCACAGCTCCGCTCCCCCGGGACCCGCCTCCAGTCTAAGCACCCAGAACTCCAGGCGTGCGCTACCGACGGCGTCGAGTACGTCCTCTCCAGAGGCTTTCCCAGTCGAAAGCTTGTCCTTGGGATTCCCGCGTACGCACGGTACTTTCCTCGTGCGCAAGGGCCCGGGTGTTCCACGGAGAGGGCGGGCGAGATGGACTACTGCGACATACCGGATGAGTGGGTGAGGGAGGCGGTGGTTGATGAGGGGGCCGTGGCGGCGTGGTATGTGGATGCAAACGGGGACAAGGGGTATCTCACGTTTGACGTGCCGAGGACGGTGCATATGAAGGCGAGGTTTGCGATGCAGAGGGGGCTTGGGGGCTTGTTTTACTGGACGGGGACGGGGGATAAGGGGGATGGGCTTAGTTTGGTGGCTGCTGGGAGGAGGGGGCTCGAGTCGTCGTGAGATGTGGAATTCGCTGCGTTTGTGCGGTGATGTGGTTGTGAGAGCTGAGGCTTGGTGAGGCTGGTTGGGGTGATGATGGTGTATTTCAGGTCTAAGGAGGAAGTTGTATTCGCCTTGATGTCTGCCAACATCGAGGGCCTTGAGAATTAAACCTTTCCAATAAAACACCTTGTTATGCACAAGGCGGTCTTAGAGATGAAAACATTACTCTTTTTGAGCAACATGATTCAGTTTCATCGTATGATACCTATTGCCTACAATCCATCTCTCGTATTCACCGCTCGCAGCGGCATGGCTGTTCAGGAGGCAAATACTGCCCAAGAAAGGCCAATTGGTTTCTCGCTATGCGGTGTCATGATGATGATGTATTGCGCGCTCTCCCACCAGGGGATATCTAAGGTGGCACCTTGAGCTTTTTCAGATGATTTATCCTCACGTCTTGGCGGAGAGTGGGCGCATTCGAGTCCAAATTTAACCGTAAATCAGGGACTTCCTCGTCGAATCGCTGGGGGGAACTTGAAACGATATCGAAGCCTGATGATGTCATGGATGGGCCAACTTGCAATTTGTTCGTCACGGCTCTTGTCTCTCTTCCTCACTGTAGATTCTCGCTTGTGAATCGCTTTTACCATTTCTGAGCAAACATCGGCTTTGCAATATAAGTGATTGGAGTACCTATCGGAGCATCCCTTCGAGTAAAGTACTCCTGAAGTACTTAGGAGCATCTCGTCAAGCGACGTAAAAGTCAAAGCACATGCGCACAGATTCTGCTAGAACGTTGCACGCCAAGAGCAGCTACGTCATTGCTTGCCTTGATTCATGCGACTTAGCTGCCTGTATAAAACAGTTGGGAAGGAAGGCGAGACACTCGACTGTCGTTGTTCTACACATTTTCACACCTCAACACCACTCTCTATCATCTTCACACACCCTACTCTATATTACTCTTGATATCACTTTGATCCAACTACAACAAATTTCTGTAAGTCGCCCTGCAAGCCTAGATTAAACGGACATCGACATCTGACCTTTCCCAACAGTCCATACTCTCTAAACGCAGTCCTCAAACTACACTCAAAGCACTCAAAGAACTACACAAACACAACCATGGGTCTGTTTTGGTCAAGACAATTCGGAGGCCGCCACTTTGGCACGAGCGTGCACGCCGATCGCCATGGAGTCCGTCGCGGGCCCTGGAGGTTTTCGCTGGGAAGATACAGCTGCTTCAGGAGTGGTTGAGTGTGCGGGCAGTTCACGATGGTTATGCGGGAGGATGGAGAATCGTTCAGAATGGGATAACAGGCCATGGTCCTGGGGAGTACTTTGGTTGATTGGTTTGGGAAGTCCCAAACTTGCTTCTTTGCCTACATTATTGCCTAACCACTTCTAATAAGAGCAAGAATGCCACATCTTTCCCATTATCTGTCTCAGCTGAGATCGACCTCTCCCAGAAGCGACGTGATATCATCAACGTCAGCATCAGTAGTCGAGCCATGCAAGGACCCAACCGGCCACAGCGTCATCCGAGCCGAGGCAGTCAGTGAATCATCCACCTTGACGCTCGGCACGGCCTTCTTGCTGACAAGATCAAACGCTTCCTTGCGAACCCTCTCCAGCAGTCTATCCACCATGACCTGCCTGTTGTCGAACTCGCCCTGCCCCTGATGCGGAAACACGTCGGGCACGCGCCAGCTGGAATAGAGGTTCCCGTGGGAAAGGCGATGCCCGACGTCCAGCTTGTGTTCCTGAAAGTACAAATCGCACAGCTTGCACGTCGGCTTGCTGCTGCCGATGTATCTGTAATCCTCGAAGAAGCTCACGGGGACAGTCTTGTTCCGCTTCGAGATCCAGTCCAGCAGGAGGACCTCCGCGTGAACGGTTGGCCTGAATGTCCTTCTGCCAAACTCCTGCTTGATGCGGTCGTCGAGGTCAAAGGCTTGGAGATCCTGGACGAACCGCTTGAAGATCTTCATCACGTTTTCTTTGCGCGTCATGCGGTTGACGATGCCTTCGGCGGAGAGGCTCTTGTTGCGGCTCGGTTTCGGAACCGGACGGCTGGACGCGAGGAAGTCGACAGTCGCATTCTGGAAGAGGCTCGGCCATTTCTCCTTTGCTAGCAGGAAGAACTGGACGGACTGCTGGTAGGCTAGGATGCGCCTCATTGTGTGGAGGAGCTCGGCCCAGCATTCCATGCTCCTGTATCCTGCGATGCGATCTTCCTGGGCGCGGCTTTCGATGATCTTTCCTGCTTGGGAGCGATCGATGCGGATGAGGAGCTGCATCGTTGTCTCGCATTTGTGGATGTCTGGGGGCAAGCAAAGCAAGGTCAGGCTCTCTGTAGTCCTTTCGGCCCAAGGAGACGTCTATACTTACACTCAGATGCCGCATCAGTTCCCATTGAACCAGCCTCTGGGATATCGAGTATGCTCCATAACTGTTCCGCGATCAGACTGTCTGTGCGCAATTATTGATCGTTAGCCGGCCTGAATGGTTATACACATGCACAGGTCATTGTCACATACTCTCGTCTGTCATGTCTGACTCGCACACCTCAAGACACGACGCCGTCTGGGCTCGGAGCTCCCGCAGATAAAACGAGACTCGGGGCCGATTGAACAGCAAAACGTGGTAGAGCAGCGAATGCCTCGCATCATGCTGGTTCGCCCGCCCCTCCGGCGCTTGGCCGACCTTGCGAAGCAGCGTCCTCACGTAGGTTGCCGTGCTCTGCAGCTGACTGATGGTCTGCCTGTTGACGGCAAAGACGTAGTGAGCGCGTTGAGGATCGACCTCGTTTTGGAGGACGACGAAGGACGTGACGGTATCGCCACCCTTTTCGCTGTCGCAGACGTGGCCTAGCTTGTTGACGAAGGCGTAGAAGAGCTGCCTGGGGTCCTGGACGTCGGTTTCTGGCTCCGGGGGCCGTGGTTTTGCGGTGTTGCGGACGGCGTCGGTGAGGGCTACGAGGAGGATGACGGGTTCGAAGAACTTGAAGACGACGCGGGAGGGTAGGGGGGTTGGCTCTTGGGTGGTGTGGTCTATGGGGAGGGATGAGTCTGTCGTGTTGGTGGAGGACCTGGCCATGTTTGTGGTGTTGAATGTGCTGATTTGATAAGGCTGTTGTTGTTTGAAGAATGCTTTTAGCGTTTGATGTTCCTCAGGTGAGTCTACTCTGTCATTTATACAACATGGCTTCGCAGGTTCGTGATAGTGTCAATGAGGCTCAATATTCTCCATGACCCATGCAGCCAAAGCCACACGCAACCTCTTGCACAATAGTTCTCCCACACACAGCGGCCTCTCGCAGAAATCCCACGTCTTCATTGACCATTCAGATCATGCAGCTGCAAGAGGCCACCCGGTCGAGTCCTGGGGCCGGCGTCACGCTGCACTGTCTCATGCATATCGCTCCAATCAGAGGTTGCATCGAGCTGCAACACGCCATGCGTGATGCTGTGTTGGCACGCTCAGACGCGGTTGCCGACCTCAGCCTCGTTTTGGCGCAGAAAGCGGGGAGAGAGGCCGCAGTCCGCGACCCAAGTGCCGTATCTATGCTCACGATAGTACTCGTGGGTGTCCCGCTTGGGGAGGGTTGAGCGTCGTTGAAGTTGAACATAAATATCGCCCATGCTGCTTCATTCTTGATCTCTTCTTCTTCTCTTTCCTTAGGGGCTGCCGCCCGAACATTTGTTCCTCTGTTGGGGGCTGTTTGATCTTACTTCCATTCTCGTTTGACGCTTCTCAGCGACTCAAGGTAAAGGCTCCTTCAGCATCCATGTCTATATGGGGGATACTGATGAGTCTCACAGCTTCACATGCCGCGCGCAACGTACAGAGAGCTGCGCAGTCGCGCGGAGCAGGATCCATGTGCTGAACCTGCAGACTTGCCTGCGTTGAACCCCTTCGTTCATGCCGATCTATGCATGATGGGCGTGCCTGAGGATCAACACAACGATGATTCGGCCTTACTCCAAAACAATAAGGCACTGGATACACTCATCTGGGACGCTGTCCAAGATGCTGCCAACTCCTTGGGTCGAGGTAATTGCCTCACCTCGACTCCTGAACTCCTGCTGAGCTGGGATGACAACATCCCCGGCTTCAACCTTCCAATGGACTTGAACAGCACCTCCTACTCCGAGACTGCCTCTCCGACGTCTCGAGCGGATAGTCTTGGCCTCACAGACTTTTCTCTGTCTCCCAACAGTCTCGACACGCCGATTTAGTCGGCTCGTCAGTCATATGGGTTCGGCCTCGATCCCCAGCTTGCTGGGTTGGCTGGGCCTTATGCGAGATTGGATGGCGGCGGCGATTTGTCTGTTGACGAGGCGATCGACTACAGCAGGACGGACGAAGAGGTCGAACGAGGATTTTCAAATCTGATCAATTACATGAACGTGAAGAACTTGTCGGTGGACGACTTGATGCAAAACAATGCTACAACGGACTCTATACTCAACGTTACAAACTATGAAACAACAAACTGCGCGTTTGCAGAAGACACTACACCATTCACTGCGACTGGTGGTACAGCCATCTTCGCAATCAACAACAAGACAACAGACTCTTTCACTGAGATACCAAATGATATGACAACACATTATCACGCGATCGGCCACTTGGACGGCATGAACCCAGTTCATGTTCCCTGCGGCGCAGCTGCGGGATCCGAGCCACTGTCAGCCGAGCCGAACAACGGCAGTTCTGATGAAGACATGGGAGATTCTCCCATCTCAGGCCTCCAAGATGCTTCGCTTGATCTAGACCCTGACGGTGAGCACTTTCTCCATCTTATCTGTGTTCCATGTCTGACTCGCTCTCAGGGAATAGCAAGCCCGGCTTCAAGTGGTGCGGGTGCTGCAAAAAGTGGCGGAAGAACGACGGCAACTTCAAGTGAGCAGTCATATTCGAGAAAAACACCAGACTTTTGCGCAAGAAACTGACCTGCCATCGATACACCAGAAAACATATGCGGACACACGATCCGCAGCTACCATGTGAGGCAGAGCCCCTGGGGAAGAGGCACTGCACCAAGAAATTTGCGGATAAGAAGGGGCGGGACAGGCACTATTGGGTGTCCCACAAGGGATACGCCATAAAGCAAAAGATTCCGAAGCCGGATTCTCGCTGTGAGAACTGCAAGACGAAGTTTAGCAGGAAGGATAATGGGAAGAGGCATCTTGACAGGTTTCCAGAGTGCCGCGCAGCGGTTGAGAGGATGTTGAAGGGGGCGGCTTGAGGTTCCTGACGGACGGGAGGCTTTTCAACTGTGGCCGTGCGTCTTCGTTTATTGAGGGGCATCGTTTCTTTCCTTTCCTATTAACAGTGGATTTATAGCATGGAGCACTCACTCAGCCTGTTTGAATCTATCGATTTCGAGTTCTGGTGTATATGAGCAGTGGTTTGAACTTTGAAAGATGCATAATACACAGTAGAACAATATGTATGCAGCAACTGTAGATACTCGCTTATCCACAGCGCCCAGTGCGCCTTCAGTAGTTCGTGAACCACAGCGATGCATCAGTTTCATACGTTCATTCATTCACATTGCCTACAGAACAAGTTCTCGATTGATTACTCATATTTAATGGATCTGATGACCAGTTGAAGATCTTATCCATCTTTGAAATCTTCTACGACCAACACCCCGAATAGCTCATCACATCTCCTCACGCAGTCAACCATATGCCGCCATGGCCGTCCTGACATTCACCCTCAGTGAAGAGGGTGTCACGGCCTTTCGAGACGCCCTCAACTGCCTCAGCAAATTCAGCGAAGATGTGTCCATTGAAGCGCGGAAAGATACCGTGAGGCTGACTTCACCACGGTTTTCTTTGCTAGCTGCTAATGCATCTCCCAGTTCTTCCTCTCCACCATGAACACGTCCAAGTCAGCCTACGCGAGCTTCCGGTTCGCGACCAACCGCTTCTTTGGGCGCTACCAGTTTCAGGGCTCGGGGCAGTTCCAAGAGAAATTCTTCTGCTCCATGTACATACGGGTGAGATGCCTGTTTCATTGATCAAATGCTACTCTTTCGTCAGGTGGCTGATCCGCGTTCATGCTAGGGCTTGGCCTCTCTCTTCCGCAGCAGATCTGGCGTGGAATCGCGAGGAGACGTGGACAAGCAGGCCATTATCGACCGCTGCGACGTGGCCATTGACGACGGGCAGGGCGTTAAGAGTCGCTTCATTGCCCGGATCACATTCCGAAACGGGCTGACAGCTACGCATCGACTCCCGTTTGAAGTCACCATGCCCGTACACGCCAAGTTCAACAGACAGGAGGCTCTCTATCACTGGAGCATATCTTCAAGGACGCTGAAGCAGTTGGTGGACCACTTTGGGCCGGGGACCGAGTACCTGGACATCAACACCGATGGCGATCATGTCAACTTCACATGCTTTAGCGAAAAGACCATCAGCGACGACGGTACGAGGGCCATGTCTAGTCATTTCAGGAAGCCAGCTAACTGTAGGGAACAGCGGTCCTGAAAAAGCCCCTGCATACCTCAATCGCCGTCGAGACAGACGAGTTTGACGATATCGACGTGGAGGACAAGCTTCAGATCGTCGTGTCTATCAAGGACGTCCGCGCAATCACCCAGCATGCGGCCATCACCGGCAACGCCATTGCCGCACGCTACTCCCTCCCCGCGCGGCCTCTGCAGTTTTCCTACGCTGGCGATGCCATTTCCTGCGAGTTTCTCATCATGACAGTAGGAGAAAGAGGAGGTAACCCCTCACAGAGGACCAAAAAGGGTCGAAAGGGAGCTTCAGCCAAGAACACTAATGCTATCAACGCTGCTGTGCCGCGCTTGGAAGAGACATCGCGCCGCACGAGCGCAGCACCGTCACAAACCGCGTCCGAGGCTCAACGGCAACAGGCGACTACGCCTTCGATGCCGCCGCCCTCGTCACGCCAGCCACCGAATCCAACTCCACGACTGAGCGCTGCTAGAGCCAGTGCTTCACGCATCGGCGCGTTCGAGTTCCGACCCTCGCAGAGACCGCCGCCGCCTACACTCAGGTCGGAGAGTCTGTTCGTCGAGGACGAGGCGTGGGAGCCAGTAAGGGATGATGATGAGGATGGTGATGAAGATGCCAGGTTGGAGTGGGACCACAGCGTCGATCCTGTAAGTCCCCCCTTTTAGAATCGTGTGATATACTCGAAAGCTGACTTGGATAGACGAACCCATCTGTTACACATATGAGTCGCGCAGATGATGCTGGACGCAGTGGGTATGAGCCGGCAGAAGAGGCGCACTCGGCAGCGGCAGAGTCGACATATCTGGATCCGACTCAGAGACTATCCGATGTCCAGGGTTTGGCCTTGTTCCCCGACTAGTTTGTTGTCATGGTTGTTGGCTGAACTCTTGTGCAAGTAAGGGTAGTTTAGCGGGATGTAATGCATATCCAGCTAGTGGCGCAACCGGCGCCTATGTTGTCTATCTTGCTTTCAGGGGGGATGAGCTTTGACGATGCAATCACGTTCCATCTCCCCTTGACGTCGTTGTTGTCCGTCTTTGGTCCGCAGTTACCGTGTTCTCCCCATCCCCATGACAGAACATCCCCGTCCACCGTAAGCGCGACGACATGTTCGCTGCCGATGGCTATCTTCTGAAGAGGAGGAAGATTCGGCGGCGGAAGCTGGCCATGGTCATCCCGGCCCCAAGCCGTCAAGCGGCCGTCTTGACCCAGGATATAAAAGTCCCCCCAGCTCGCTCCCACGTCTTTCCACGCCGGGGCAGCCGAAGGAGCCTGCGAGACCAGACCCCATTTATCCGAGCCCAACACTCGCATGTTCCCGCTGCCTGACTCTCCAAAAATGCACGTAGCTTCTTTAGCGCAGACCGCTCTGACGGCCTTGAAGTCGATGCCCTCAATTTTACGAGGCGCAAAGACAACCGCGGCAGGCTCGCCAATCTGCGCCTTGCGACAATTCCCCCAGCCGTAAACCTCGCCATTGTCAAGAACGGCAACGACATGCCCCATGGAAGCAGCCAAGTCGACAATCTCCGTGCCAGCAGGCGGAAAGTCCTTGATTCTCGTCGCCGAAGGCGTCCGCACGATCAGCTCGCCCAAACCCAGCTCCCCCTTTTGTCCGATGCCGAAGCTAAACACCTTTGTTCGCTTCCCATCTTCTTCGTCCCTGGACACAACCACAGAAGCCTCCCACGTAGCCGCCACGAGCGCAATCTCGCCCACCGCTTCCTCATTCTCCTTTACCAGTCTCGCCTCTAGGAAGACGGGAATGTTGGGGAACGGCCGCAGGCCGCAGGCGCCGCTGGCTGGGTCTCCGCTCCAGTAGAGCTTGCCTGCTTCCGTGAGGAGGAGCGTGTGGTTTCCGCCGGCGGCGACCTTGAGGATGCGCGGGGGGCTTGCTTGCTGGTCTGGGTGGAAGACGGCGGGCTTGGGGACGGAGACGTCTTCTTTGTGGGTGATGCCGAGTTGGCCGGAGCCGTTGGAGCCGATGGCATAGACGGCGTCCATTATATATAGTGCTGAGGGATCAAAGGGTATACCTAGAGTGAGGTATAGAGTGAGTGAAGTGGGTTGATGAAGATGAAGCTCTGAGGTTGAGCTTGTGAATATCAGAAGCTCGGATATCTGCATGGCTCCATCTTCGAGGTCTGGACCATCTGAAAGCGGATTATCCGGCCAATCAGCCCCACTCGTTTCCGCTTATTCAGCTACCTTTTTTTCTCCCCACCACCCACATATAACTTCACCTCGTCCCTCAAAATAAAATTTCTCTCTTCTTTTTTCCCCCATCCCACAACCCTTCCTGATCTTCTCCTCTCGTCCTTTCACCAGGACGTCAGAGAACTCGAGGAACCGCTTGGGTCACAGCAGCTGCTGATCACTCTTCCGGGCAGCAGCAGGGCGCAATGGCTTCCGCGCAGACCAGCCACGTCCCGGCGGGAATGGAAAACTTCACCGTCGGGCTGATTGGCATGGGCGACATGGGTCGGATGTACGCCGAGAAGCTGTCGGAAGCTGGCTGGAGGTGAGTTGACTCGGGCATCTCCCCATTTGATCATGGGGAGAGATTGCTGTCCCACCTCTGGCGATTCTTTTGCAGGTAAGCTTTTTCTTTTTTCTTACCTTTTCCTTCACCACCTCCTTTTTTCATGATGACCAGAGCGCATTTGGCTCGAGTATTGCGCAGGGACGCCTGTCCCACCGTTCCGGTGATCAGAATCGGACCTGTGCTTTCAGTGATGAAAATGCTAGCTACCTTACTTACTATGTGTCTGAAAAAAACCTTTCCCAACTTTCTGTTTTTACACCTTTTCACAGGCTTGTTCGATGATTCAAGAAGCTAACTGTGGACAAAGATGTAGAAACCTCGCAATTGGTGCTCCCCAATTTCACGTAGACGTCGCCTTTTCCCCTCCGGGAATTCAAGAAGAAAGAAGTCGAGTAGAATTGACACTGCAAGCTTAGAATCCTGGCGTGCGACAGAGAAGATAGATACGATAGCCTTAAAGAAAAATACAATGGCAAAGTACGCACTTTTACGCTGCCTCTTTTCCCGTCTGCAATGATCACCTTATCATTCTTCTTTCCATCGTGACCAAAAAGCTCAGATGCTGAAGCCTGCTCTCTCCGTCTAGAAGAACATTGAGATTCTCCGCAACGGCCACCTCGTGTCCCGCGCAAGCGACTACATCATCTACTCGGTGGAAGCCGCCATTATAGACCGCGTGATTGCCCAATATGGCCCGTGTATGCCCTCATCTCCATCATGACATCGTCCTCGTATGAATCCAGCTGACAGTCCATCCTCGTCCCCAAGCAACCAAAATGGGCGCCATCGTCGGCGGCCAAACATCCTGCAAGTCCCCCGAAATCGCCGCCTTCGAAGCCCACCTCCCGTCAGACGTCTTCATCGTCTCCTGCCACTCCCTCCACGGGCCCGGCGTCGACCCGCAGAACCAGCCCCTGGTCCTCATCCAGCACCGCGCGCCCGACTCGGCCCTCCGCAAGGTCGAGACGGTCCTCGGCTGCCTGCGCTCGAAATACGTCCACCTGACGGCGCAGGAGCACGACCGCATCACCGCCGACACCCAGGCCGTCACCCACGCCGCCTTCCTCTCCATGGGCAAGGCCTGGCACGCAAACACCCAGTACCCGTGGGAGCTCAGCCGCTACGTCGGCGGCATCGAAAACGTAAAGATGAACATCATGCTGCGCATCTACTCCCAGAAGTGGCACGTCTACGCCGGCCTCGCCATCCTCAACCCCGAGGCCCGCCAGCAGGTCGCCCAGTACGCCCGCTCCGTCACCGAGCTCTACAAGCTCATGCTCGAGGGCGACCTCGCCGGTCTCACCGCCCGCATCTACGCCGCCCGCGAAAAGGTCTTTGGCCATCACGCCTGGGCCGCCTCCCGCCCCCTCATCGAGCCCTCCATCCTCTCCTCCTTCTCCCTCGGGACACCCACACCCGAGACACCCGCCAGGCCCAACAACCACCTCTCCCTCCTTGCCATGGTCGACTGCTGGGCCGCCCTCGCCATCGTCCCCTACGACCACATGCTCTGCAGCACGCCCCTCTTCCGCCTCCGCCTCGGCGTCACAGAGCACCTCTTCCGCAACACCGACATGCTCGACGAGGCCCTCCGCACAGCCGTCGACGACAAGCGCTACCGCAGCGACGACCTCGAGTTCACCTTTGCCGCCAGGGGCTGGGCCGAGTGCGTCACCCTAGGCCACTTTGAGACGTGGGAGAAGCGCTTCGTCAGCACCCAGGAGTTCTTCCAGCCGCGCTTTGCCGACGCGAAAAAGGTCGGCGATGAGATGATGAAGAAGGTGCAAGCGAGCATGGACGAGGCTTTGAAGCTGGAAAAGGAGTGAATGCGCGATGGTGCGTGAGTGGGTGAGTGAGTGATTGAGTTAGTGAAAGAGTGGAATAAGGGAGGGGAATAGGGGGTGTACAACATACCTTTTCGATTTCTGTCTTTTTTTTGTTCTGGCGTTAAACAGGGGATTCATAGATTCTTTGGTGAAGTGGGAATTTTTGCTTTCAGTTTCCATCAACTTGCGGCAGCTGCATATGCAAACTCACATATGATGCGAAAGAAGCTTTATTCAGTGCGGATACGTGGGCTATACCCTCCAATCTACCTAGGTCCAAGCAGTGACTGAGAATGAAGCGTCTCGATCCCGCAAACATCTCTCGCTGACCCATCAATACCACAAGACTCGAACAACGAAACGCTATCAAAGTAGCACGTATCGGGCGCAAACGGAAAGGAAAAGGCTATCAGCTCAAGCCTGCATAATGACATCCTGAACTCTTAGTTCGACGCTCTCCTCGAGCACAGCGACCCCATGGGGCACTTTGAGGGGAGACGGAGGGAAGCTGTGGTCCGATAAAGGAGTAGCCGATCTGGGTGTTGCTCCGCAAGGAGATTCATCAACGCTCTGCTCGCGATGGTGGCCCACCGTGGCATTCTCCGTCGCCTGCACAATGGTCAACTCGGAAAGCGGTTCGCCAGCTTGGCTGAACGGAGCCCTTTTCGAGGGAGTATCACTGCCACCATGTTAGCAGGTTCGGATGGCCAGTGGTACTTGCGTGCTTGAATTGTCAGGCGCCGTCGTTACTCACATTACCTTGCCACCTGGCTCCGAGATGCCGCTTGCTGGCGAAGGAGGAGGCGTCCATTGCCGAGGAGCAAAGGTGCTAGATGTAGCAGCATCCGCAATGGCTCCCAGATTCTCGCATCCAGGAGAGTACTTCAAGTATCCAGAAGCGATGCTGGATGTCGTCGGCGTCAATGTCCAATCAAAGTCGGCGTCGTACTCTTCCACCTCAGCCTCGTCTCCCTGTCGCGTCCACAAGAGCCGTCCGCGATTGATCTGCGTATCGAGCAAATCCATGACACTCATCGCCGACGCGGGCGAATCGCGAGCCGAGCTGTCGGGAGTTGGCTGAGGCTGTCATCACAGTGTGCGGCGCTTAGTTTTATTCCTATGATACGCTGGATCATCGTCCAAACTACTTACCAGGGGCACCGGACGGCAGCCTATGTTCTTGAGGACGTTGGCATCTACAACAGGCCGCTGACCAAGAAGGTGGAAGCTGTAGCCTGCTGCTGCGGTCGGAGGCACTTCGCCCTCGGCAACGGCGTTGAGACTGAGAAAGGCGCGGTCTGCACATCCGGGCCGACAGTTTTGGCATACCCGATACTGGCATTCTTCCTGTGGTGTGCACAACCACGGCTTCTGAAGCCCAATGCTGCACGAAGCGCTGTCTATCCCGTAGGGGTGGGCGAGGCGGCTGAGTATGGCGGCGCTGTTCTTACGGACCTTGTCTTGCTGGATGATGAGCTGGACCTGCAGTATCTGTCAGCGCCCGACTCCCGTCCTTGAGCAGCTGATACGTACATTCTCACGCTGCCTGAGTATGCGGGCGACCTGGTCTGGCCGATATTGAGCCAGCTGCTCCTGGCTGATCTCCGAGAGGAAGCTGAGACGGTCCTCACGAGCAGCGGCGCTCCCTTTCCGAATGCCCATCAACGGCGCCAACTGGCAGCCTACCTGGTCCATGCTGATCTATTCCAGTCCCGTTAGCATGCCATCTCGCGTGTCTCGTCGGCTCAAAAGCCGAGATTCGTCGCCATCGTCGCTGCCATACAAACTCTCCTCTCGCCACGGCGTGTTCGATCAAGTCTTCCCTATCCTGTGTACACTGGTACAGCCACCCAGACGGCCCAGGATAGTGACAGTGGGAGCAGAGGAGGCTCGGGCTGTAGATTCTCGTCATGGTGGCGTGGGTGCACTGCGGCTCGAAGATTGGGCGCCTGTGCAGGCCCGGGGGAGGGCGGTGATACATGACGGCTAGATGCTCCCTGGTTTCTTGTTCGTGGTTTGGTCAGACGGTGGCACGTCGAGCCATTGGGCAGAGCCGTCAAGTCGAGGAGCTGTCACCTCCAACTAAGGGCCAAGATGATGCTCAGGGAGGGGAGTTTCCGCAGCCGCTGAAAGCCCTAACAATGTTTGGCGAAGAATGATGGGGGATCTAGGACAATAGAGAGGCGGTGCAGATAGTTGACTGTTGAACACCGTAGCAGATGATGAAAAGTGCAAATTTGGACTTTTTGTGCCTCTGCCAGATGACGCAGGCTTTCTGGTGAATAAGGCGAAAGAAACGAGGAAGGTTGCCGGCAGTTGCTGCAGACGCGTGACTGCCTGCCAGTGCCCACCTCTGGCGAACAGCTGCCATTGCAGCGCTGAGCGTCAATTGAAAGCCGCCGTCCTGGTCGATTGTCTACTAGGTAGGTCCTGGGCGTCAAAATCTGGGTTGATATAAAATTCGCGTTTGGTATCAGTAGACAGGGGCAGATATGCTGCTGGCGCATGATGCATGATGCACGCGGTCTGTGAAGGTGTCTACCACCAAGGATTGCGATGCCTCAGGTCGAAGAATATGAAGAGTCAAGGCCAGTTGCACCACACATCGACCCATCATCCAAGACTACTACTTACAAGGTGGTAGTTGATCCCATCCATCTCTGCAGTTGATCGGTATGACTGGGATTGGATACCACATCCTGTTAACTGCGAGCAAGACTTCAAGAGTGGTCCAGAAAAAGGCCTCTCTGACTGAAGAGCCTCCATGTACTTCACCGCGTCATTAGAGTTACCTTTCCAGGGCAATTGTGTATCGTCGACGCAGGTTGTCGTCAGATAATCCATCGGCATCCTCAACAAGAATCGGATAGTTGTAAATGGATGCCGTCCTGCTCCGTGAACCTTACGCTTCAACTTCGTCACGGGGGTGATTGCTCTCCCAGAAGAAACACTCATTGCTGTTTTAAAAATGGCCATCTTGTGGGAAGATTCGGGCAGAGACTGCCTGATAGAGTCAGAGTCTCGGCGCTGGTGTTGGACGATGACTTGATTGGCAGACTTTGGCTTGGAACAGAGGCAAACTATAGCATCGTTCCTCTTTGCACTTTTGGTCTCTTCAACAATTCCGCTTCGGATCAGAGCGGCGGCTCTTGTCGTCCGGCATCTTCGTCCTTGTCGATCTGGTGACCCGGCTCCTCTTGTATCTGCTTCTGAACAATACCGTCTTTTTGGTGTCAGGCTTGGTCAGAGACTGTCCTTGTCGCCATGCATTGCTGCCACCTCGTTGTCTAGTCTATCTGCTCCAGAGCATAGCTGTCATCCTCGCTATCGCTCTTTGACGTTGTTTTTATTCTTGTTGCCTGGTCCTTTTCGAGGTGGATGATGAATCTTGGGCATCGTCACTTGATTGTGCTCGTGCCGTGTCTACGCTACCTTACCTTAGGTAAGTTTACCAGGAAAGAGCTGCTCACTGGATTGCTGGACCTTACCTGGGAGTTGCCTCACAAACGGAAGCGTTGGTCTGCGGCAAGTCACGTCCGTCCTTCCTTCCGACGGCACACACACCGATTGACATGCGGTTCCCTTCGAGAAAATTCGACCGCTAAAGACCAGCTTGTATGGCAACCTCATCGCCTCCCCTTTACCAAAGGCATCGCGACATTCGTTCAGTAGACATGTCACGCAGACGAAGCACCAATGCATTGCTTCCATCACCTGGCAGACAATTGCCCAATGAAGCTGCGGAATGCTTAATGTCCAGTTTGCTATCGGCCGTCCGCATTACCTCACCTGCCGGCCCAATGGGAGAGCCCGTAAGGGTCTGGCTCGAGAAACAAACATTCAAGCAAACCTCGGTCAGTGCTACGCTACATCGTGCCTCGTACTCCAAACTCCGTTCATTACCTACTGCAGAAATCTTACGGCGTCAGCCATGCCGCGACCCAGCCAGACAAGGTGCGTACGAGTAAGAACGAGCCAAAAGGCCTGTGCGTCCAAGGCATGAAATACGATGAATGACAGGCAGGCAGGCAGGCAGCATGATCGGAGGCGTTCGGGCAGTCGAGGTCGGTCATCTCTCATCTGCGCCATGCACGACACGCGCGTGGCCACGGCAGAGCGGACAAGAGGGACGTCGGGGCATCGTGGCGCATCCAATCTCGGACCCCAGCCTCTTCAGCAGGGGACGCTTGCCATTGATTGAAACACGGTCAGCCTCTGCTGGTTGCTGTGGAGAAGATGGATCAAGGGCACACGCCTCGACTGATGAACCCGAGCTCGAGCAGAGCAGAGCAGAACCGGCCGGCGCCATCGATAAACCGCCAGAGCGCGCGCACGCCAGCCAATGGCGACGCTACCCCCCTGTCAGCAAGCAAGCAACCAAAACAACCAGACGGGCATCTGCTCTGCTCTGCTCGACCTCGACCTTCGACCTCGACCGACTGACAGCCCTTGACCTTGCTTCTCATCATCTCCAACCCCTGCCGCGCCGTGCATCGCGGGCCTCTTAGCCTCGACCCAACACTCCAATCGCCAGCCCGCAGCTGCCCACATTTCGCCCACAGTCGCCCACTTTCAGCCAGCTCGAGGCCACACCAGCAGACAAAAGAGAGTCGCCGGCCGACGCTGAAGCTGGCCGCTGCCCGATCGTGCGACCCCATCCGTCCCTCCATCCATTTCCCCAGCCCTTTGCTTTTATTTTTTTCTCATGGCAGCTCCAGCTCCAGCTCAGCCCGGCCTAGGAGCTTGCTTGCAGGCTGCGCAAAAATGGAGCCGCCCTCGCAGACGCGTAGCTTGATTCGACCCTCGCACACCCGCCCGAGGCCCAAAACAGATACAAGTTTATTGGGTGCCATCGGCTGGACTACAGGGAATACGGGGGGTGTTCGCTGATGCTCAGGTACGAAGCTGTGGTTGAAGCTCATCAGAGGCTGCCGCTGCCCAGGAAAGGCCAAAGAGGTACCGTGGCTGCAGCAGTACTCGACCTGGTTCCCGTCTGTACTTGGCTCTTGGTGGCAGCCAGCTTCTGTGCCTCTGCGTGACAAGCATCGTGCAAGTATCGTCGTTGTGCAACAGCGTACCCGTTGGTGTGCCAGTACGGAGCGTCTACCTGACCTCCCTGACCTACCTCGCCGTTCAGGGCCCAGATAGGTACGAGGTTAGTCCTCCGTACCGCTCGTCATCTTTCCGGCCCAGCCTCTCACAAATCTCCTCTGCCTTTCTTCGCCGCTCTTCTCTGCAGTCTCACTCCCTCGTCCCTCTCCCTGCCTTCCTCCCACTCCCTTCGGGGCCGCTGAGAAGAAACAAACCAACAGAGTCACCGGCAGAAACTGAAGTGTCGTCGTTGCCCCAGCATATCCATATCAGGACGTCGAGCTCTTGCAACGCCGCTGCTTGACCCGGTAAGTCTGGCCCTGGAGCCACCTTTTTCCTCGTGTTTGCCGCTTGTCCTGCTCGCTCGTCGTTCCTGTCTGCCCTGTCCTGTCACTCCCGCAGCCTCCCCTCAGGTTCAGGGCCACTTCGTCTTCCTACGCCGTCATCCTTGTGGATTGTCTGGCAGGCGACGCGACTCCGTCCAACAAGACAAGAGACAAGGAGCAAGGGCAGCGTCCAATGGTCAAGGGCCCGCGAACCGATGCGCGGAACCCTCTCGACTCCCCTTTGCCGAGGCAGCAGGTCCCAAAGTGTATGCTTGCATGCTGGAGAGCTGGATCAGCAGCAGCGGACTCCTCCAGACAGTGTCCAGGGGGGTTGGGCGACCCACTCGGCGCATCAAGGCTCAGGCTGTGTCTCGCCGTGTAAACAAATCCATTGGCCGGGCCCTGTCACCACGACAGCCTCAGTTGCTCCCCAATCTCTCCGCCGCCCAAAGCGTTTGCATCTGCTAATCATCCCGCCGCCGCGTCGTTGGACAGTCAGACCCTCTCTGCCCGTCTCATGACGACGTTTGATCCCTGACCTGCCCCACGAGAGCAAAGAGCTGCACGTCGATTGATTCTGCAACACCATCTCGAGCCGCTGTCGCTACTGCTGCTGCTGCTGCCGCCGCCGTTCGTCCCAGTCGTCGTCGTCGCCGCCGCCGCCACGATCCACGCCATCCCGATCACGACCACGACCGCCCGCCCATAGCGATACAGCCACGAAACCAGCGAGCACCATGTCGGTCAAGTTTGAGCGGGACACGGTCCGGACCATCCAGGATTCGGCCTCAAAGGCCCTTGAGCAGGCCGCCAACGACCATGGCGCCGTGGTCCAGCGCTCCATCAAGACGGTGACCGAGAAGACCGTCGACGGGGTCGCCAGCGCCGCTGCCGAGCGCGCCGCCGCTCTCGCTGAAGGTCCCGGCCCGATCAAGAGGGCCTTTGAGGGCGCGCCTCCTCTTCCCGGCACCAGTGGAAAGCACCCCATCGCCGAGACCATTGGCACGGCATTGACCGGAGGAAAGGGCATGGCCGGCACCAAGGGCTACCTGGCGGTATGTTTGAAACCTCTGCGTGCCATTACTGGATGAAGGATGAATAGGGGAAAGGGAGGAGCATTGAGGAGATCAAAGGTTGAGATTAGGTTTGGCTAACTGCGGGCTTGCCGCCACTTCTTGTCTTAGGCCTATATCAAGGAGCTCGAGTCGAACCCTCTGCGCACCAAGATGCTGACGGCCGGAACCCTCGCCGGCGCCCAAGAGTTCCTCGCCTCATGGCTGGCCAAGGACCGCAACAAGCATGGCAACTACTTCACCTCGCGCGTGCCCAAGATGGCCGCCTACGGTGCCTTGGTCAGCGCTCCCCTGGGCCACTTTCTCATCTGGCTGCTCCAGAAGCTCTTCAAGGGCCGCGTCAGTCTCCGGGCCAAGATTATCCAGATTGTGGTCAGCAACCTTGTGGTATGTGCTTCCTTTTTATTCTGGTCAGTTCGCTTATTCATTCGCGAATTGGACATTCATCTCTCCAATTGAGACGCCTCCTCCAATTACGATAAGCGAATGATTTGACAACACCTCCTTCATGACATCATCCCATACTGACTCGTCATTGCAGATTGCGCCCATCCAGAACAGCATCTACCTGGTGGCCATGGCCCTCATTGCCGGCGCCCGGACGTTCCACCAGGTCCGCGCAACCGTCAAGGTCGGCTTCTGGAGAGTCATGCGCATCTCGTGGCTCACGTCCCCCATCTGCCTCGCCTTTGCCCAGCAGTTCCTCCCTGACGAGCTCTGGGTCCCCTTCTTCAACCTGGTCTCCTTCGTCATTGGCACCTACATCAACACCCTGACCAAGAAGAAGCGCCTCGCGGCCCTGCGCAAGAAGCACTACGGCGAAAGCCGCGAGAACCGCCCGCCGCCGCCGATGGGTCGTCCCGGCCCCGAGGACTATCCTCCCCCTCCCCACATGGGGCCCAACCCCAACCTGGGCGGACGCGACGGGCTCCGTGACGGACGCGACCCCCGCGACCCTCGCGACCCTCGCGATCCCCGTGACCTCCGTGACCCCCGCGAGCCCAGCATGGCAAGCCACAACCCCAACTACTAGAGGCAAACTGGGCCTACAATGATACCCTGGCGGCGGACATGCGCTGGAGCACTCTCCCCTCTCAAGGCAGCCAGGCAATTGTGAAGAGAAACAGCGATAATCCGGAGCTGTGTGGAAGAGGTAAGTCACTTGTTGCTTTGCGGCGATATCTAGCAAAAGATGCGCGAGAGAGAGAGAAAGAGAAGGGAGCACCTAATCTTTTCTTGACCGAAGGAAGAAAAGGTTACCGATGGGAGCCTCGGCTATATGTTTTTTTTTTCTTTTTGACGGATACTCCATTTCTTTTTTTGTGCTTCTCCAAGGCTCTCCATGTGACAAATGAATGCTCCTTTGTTCTTCTCTTGTCTCTCCTGGAGGAGGGAGGGAAATGATGGAAATGAAATTTTGGGAGGCATTTGAGCCGTGGGAGGATTTGGGGGCTATTCAAGGGGGGAAGGCCAATGCGATGTTTGTTTAAGTAATGACTGTTTTCTTTGGTTAGATGCTCCCTCTATAAATGTTTTGGATGCTTTGATGCTGTAGCTTTCCTCTCGTTGGTGGTGGGTTGTCGTCCTCTGTGCTGGGATTGGTGCATGTTGCTTGTTGGTGTTCTCGGTGGACCACGTTGAGCCGGCCGTTGTGAATACATCGGCCATGATTCCCATGAAATTGTGAAGAGGCATGCTCGTGTACCTCTGCAGAGACGGCGTAGGCGGCTCGGAGAGAGAATGAGGCCGTTCATTGTTGTTGACGGCTCTCGGGAGCAGGTTTCCCGATCCTTGAAGCCGAACACGAAGAGCTGAGCATGTCTGTATCGCCACACGACAAAGTCCGAGTTGAGTCCTAGTCGAGAAGGCCCCTCAGCATGTCCCCTTTGCTGAGTATCTGGCTTTAACTCGACTCGGCGGTCTCAAGAGCACCGATTGCACCAAGGCCCTTGTTCGTTCGTAAAATAAAGTCTTGGATGCCTCATTCCAACCTCAAACACCAGCGTCACCATCATGCCCAGCATCCCCCATGACGCCCGGATTCCAATACTCAGCCTCGCCCCCCGTCTGCCCATCCACCCACAGCAACCCCCCCGCCACCAGATCGTCGAGCGCGGTCCTGCACCGCGCCGCCTCCCACCCGAGATTGTCCCGCAGCATGCTGACGCTGACCCAGCCGAGGACCTGGGCGGCCTCGACGACGGCGGCCTGGTCGGTGCTGAGCTCGCGCGGGACGCTGCGGACGTACTCTTTGCGGCCGACGACGACGACGGCGTAGCTGCCGAGGGGCTTGAGCGTCTCGACGGCGCGGCGGACGTCGTCGTCGCTGATGGAGTCCGCGCCCTCCATGCGGCCGCGGGAGACGCGCTCGCGGAGGTCGGTGAGGGAGATGAGGCCGCCGTTTTCGGCGCGCGTGGCGCCGCAGACTTCGACGATGCGGACGGCGAGCTCGAAGTAGAAGTCGTTGACGGTGCGGCCGAGGAGCTGCGCCCAGACGGAGTTGCCTTTGGAGGATGAGGAGGAGTTGGATGAATTGGAGGAGGAGGCGAGGGGGTCGACGCCGATGGCGGAGCACATGCGCGCGAACTGGGCGCGGAAGGACGGGTCGGAGCGGATGTCCTTGGCGTGGGTGGCTGCGAACTGCTGGAGGAGGGAGCGGAAGACGGCGAGCTGGGTTTCGAGGGCCTGGGCGTTTGTGGCGCGGAGGGAGGAGCCGTGGGAGGCGAATTGGCGGGATGTGAGGCGGGAGCGGTCGAAGGCGGCGATGCCGACGCCTTTGCGGGACATGGTGGTGGTTGTTGTGATGATGGTTGGTGGTGCGATGTGTGGATGAAAGTTGGAGAGGATGGATGGGATATGTGGATGAGGGTGGGGATGGAGGGAGGCTGTGTGGAAGTGTCACGGTAGTGAAGGAGCGGGATGGTGGTGATCTTTGTCTTGTCTGTATAGGTAGGGTTTGAGAAGTGATCTGGAGGAGGATGAGGAGAGGTCGAGGTGTTGAAGAAGAGAGAATGGGTGACGCTGAGTTGAAGTCGCACGTCGTCTCCAATAGGAGGAGGGGCCGCAGTTGGCGGGGCTGCCAAGGCGGCAAGGTGCCGAGGGGCTTGACGTGCTGGTACTTTACGTACAACTGCTTAGAGAGGTGTGATGATGTGTAGATGGCGCTCGAAGATATGTGATAGAAAATATTCAGGCAGTAAACAGAGAAACTTCTTGTGATCTTGTATGTCTGGTAACTACTGAATTCGGTTGGATGACAGGTGTAAGTGATGAATGGTTGAGCTGGCTGGGCCGGCCCATGACGGCATCATAGCTCAGGCATGCCCTTAGAAGCATCTGTGACAGGGCAACGACAAAAGAAACGCTGCTCAATGATCGTCTTGAGCTGGGAAAGCGACATAAATAATGAAAGAGAAAGCAGGATGAATCTCAGCTATGCATGCGTGACCTCTCGGCGAGGAGCGTTCTATTTTGTTTGCCCGCTATGTCGCTCAAGGTGCCGGGTAGCACCTCGAGGTTCCACGTACTATTCAAGTAGACCTCAAAGTTGACATGGCAGAGACGAATCAGCCTACATTACAAGCAATCCCATCAATTTGGGCAATCCCCTTCGATAGCCATTCAAGAGCCGAGTTACCAGCTGTTTCCATCCTAATCATTTGCCCTCGTCATCCCATACGTAATGACCGCAAGTTAACCCTCTATCCCAGCGTTCGTCAAACCCGTCAGAAAAGATTCAAAGTCGTAAAAGTCTCCCTGATCGTCCTAAATTGCCCGTTCCCTCAGCAGACGAGAAGTCTAGTTTCTATCCTCAAGCAAAACCAAACATGACAGTGTTAAAAAAAGGAAAAGGAAAGAGAGAATGACGTGACACGTTCGATATGCCAGCTGAACATTTCCCTTACTGCGTGGCGCATTGTGTTTGGCCCTCGCCCTCGTCGTCGTCCTCCCATTCGTTGGCGAATCGTGGATCACCTTGGTCAGCGCCCATCTGGGATCATAGGTTAGCATCTCTTCATCTCCGAGCAATGGTGTACCGATCATAGCCAATGCTTACCTCTTCAATGTCGGCGCCATCCTCGTACTCCACCTCGTCGATCTCTTCCGAGGCCTCTACGGCCGGCAACGGGGGCGGCAGCATCTTGGCCAGCGCCTCGTACGCGGAGTCATCCTTCAGCCAGCCATCCTCGGGGAACTCGACCTTGACCATGAGATACAAGTCTCCCCTGGCGTCTCCTCTCTTCAGGGGCATACCCTCGCCGGGGACCTTGATGCAGTCACCTGGTCTGAGGATCTTGCCCCGCGGCCGGTTGATCTGGATGCCTCGGCCGTCAAGGTGCTTGAGCACCACTCGGTTAAAGCCGGTCAGCGCTTCGCTCAGCGACACCGTAAGCTCGGCGGACAAGTCGTTTCCGAGTCGGTTAAAGACATCGTGGGGTTCTTCGACAAGAGTAAAGACAATGTCGCCGGGTATCTGGTCGGGGTACTGGTCCGCCTCTCCCTCCAAGACAATGCGCTCGCCCTGCATCGATCCTCGGGGGATGTAAATCTCCAGCACCTTCTTCTCCTGCGTCGTCCGCTTGCCCTTGCACTTCTTGCACCTGTCCTTCTCCTTGTAGACCTTACCGGAGCCCATGCAGTGGTCGCACAGGACGGTCTCGCGTCGCATCATGCCGGGACCAATCTGACGAATGGCCTCGACCATGCCCTGGCCCCTGCAGCGCTCACACGAGGCAGGCTTGGCCTTTTCCTTGCCGCCGGAGCCCTTGCAGGTGCCGCAAACGACCTGCTTGTTCGCGGAGAACTTGACCGTCTTGCCCTTGTACAGCTCCTCGAGCGTGACCTTGTAGTCCTGCTCCTCGTCTGGCCCCTTCCTCGGCCTCATGGGCCCAGGACCGCCGGGGCCACCGGGACCGCCCATGTTGAACCCGAACATTTGCGAGATGATGTCGTTGAGGTCGACCTCGGGGCCGCCGGGGCCTCCCCTGCCGTCAAAGGCAGCCATGCCGTGGGTGTCGTAGAGGTGGCGCTTGTCTTCATCGCTGAGGATCTCGTAGGCTCTGCTGGCCTCCTTGAACTTGGCCTCTGACTCTTCGCGCTGCTCCTCGGGGACTTTGTCGGGGTGGTATTTCAGCGCGGCCTGGGCTTGTTAGCTTGCGGAAGGTAAAGTGAGGTTTGACAACCAACCTTGCGATAGGCCTTCTTGATCTGGTCGGGGGTCGCAGTTCTCTCGATTTCAAGGATCTCTGGACGTTGATAAGATTAGACGAGACTGCTGCAGCTAGACGATGGGAAATGGATTCGAAATCAATCGAGCAGGAGACAAGAGCCTCCTCAATAGTTTCATACGTACCATAGAGATCGACTTCCACTTCGGAAGCCATGTTGATGGCTGGGTTGTGGTCTGCCGGAGAGAGTGTAGGTTTTCAAGGCGACTGACGGCAGGGTGGAATCCAGAAAATCTTTTGGCGTGGCGCGGGGTCAGTCAGGCCTGGAGTTTAAACAAAGTCGCTGCTGCTGCTGCTGCCTCGGTAACGGTAACCGACGAGACGCTGCGAGGCTGCCAAAGAAGAGGCGAGAAGAGGGAAAAGACTGAAATATGAGGTGGCCGGGATGGAAGTGAAGAGGAAGAGATGCAGAGTCCGAGGCTGGGGCAAAAGGGCAAAAAGTCCAGCTGAGAAATGCTGGAGCGACAAACGGCACAAACGCCGCCGAGTGACTTTGCTGGACGCGGGAAAGGTACCTTCAGTTGACGCTGCCATTGCTGGGCTATCAGCGACTTGCTGGAGCATGTTCATGTTACGTATCACAAAGTGCAAGCATGGTCAGATTGATAGGAGTCATGGCAGCAAATGGCCTCGTAGCATCATCTACTGGCCTGATATCATTCGCGAGGCACGGCATCAGTCTCTCGGCTCAGTGTTTTCTTCAACTTATACATCTTTCGACGCTCTCAAGTACCTCCAAGTCAATGTTGCCGCTTCACCTAGTGATGGAACACCCCGAATTTTTTGGTCTTATCAGGCTATCGGCTAGCCTTATCGGCACCTTATCTAGCCGCTGCCAGCCACCTGTGGCGTTTCCAATGCAGAAAATGCGCCTCACGAAACATCGGATGCTTATTGCCGTGCATCTATCTATCCATCGTTTTATAGTCTCGACACACGAGATGAATGAGACTGCCAGCCTCCCTCGTGGCTCATGACCATGTCCTCACCCGCCTTTCGGCTGGGCCTAGCAAAACTCAGCAGCCGCTCATTATGTGAATCACAAAGATGTACCTTCAGTCACCACCTGAGCCGGAGTTTCTTTACCACTGCCATTCCTCGCTATGACAGACACAAGCTCGCTGGCACACACGCCTGTTCGGAGCGGGCAGTCGAAAGGAGGACATGCCAACCTCAGAAACGAAGCTATAGCTCTGGTCTGAAGGCTTTGAGGAACAAGAACAAGAAACATGCCGAAACTGCTTCTCCTACACCGGATACCCTTACGATTCTAGGCCAGAGCGCAGACCTTCCCATCCGCGCGCGGTTTGCACCGTCTCCTACGGGATATCTCCATCTGGGATCTCTCAGAACAGCCCTGTTTAACAAGCTCGCTGTTCTGGCCTCCAATGGAGGATCATTCATCCTCCGCATAGAGGACACAGACCAGGTACGGACGAGCACGCAATGGGTTTCTGTGACTACAGGAAGGGGTTGCTAAGCAAAACGTAGAACCGGCTTGTGAAAGATGCCGAGGAGCGATTGATGAAAGACCTCAAATGGGCAGGGCTATCCTGGGATGAAGGGCCTGACTGTGGTGGACCGTATGGCCCCTACAGACAAGTAAGTCAAAAGGTTTGTCCCTTGTGGTTTGCTCAATCTGACCGAGCGTAGTCTGAGAGGCTGCCCATCTACCAAGAACACGTCCAGAAACTCTTGGACCATGATCATGCCTACCGCTGCTTCTGCACCACTGAGCAGCTTGAAACTCAGAAGCGTGAACTCCACGAGGCCGGGAAGCCGACTGTTTACCCCGGGACCTGCCGTTCAATAGACGCCGAGGAGTCTGATCGCCGGGCAAAGGCTGGAGAGTCTCATGTGGTTCGCTTCAAGAGCGACAAGTTTGGTCGACCAAAGCTCCATGATGCCATCTATGGGCGCTTCCAGAAGAAGGATGCAGAGGAGGACTTTATCCTCATGAAGACTGATGGATTCCCCACTTACCACCTGGCCAACGTCGTCGACGATCACTTGATGAAGATAACACATGTGATTCGAGGCGAGGTACGTGACTCATAGTATTTGCTTCTCATCTGATACATGGCATTGACAAAGTAAACAGGAATGGCTCATTTCGACACCAAAACACATTGCGCTGTACGAAGCGTTCGGCTGGCAGCCTCCGATCCTCTCCCACCTCGGCTTGCTTGTCGATATAGACGGAAGCAAGCTCAGCAAGCGAAATGACAGCGTCAACATCTCCAAGTATCAAAAAGAGGGCACTTTCCCCATGGCCTTGCTATCTTGGCTCGCCAATCTCGGGTCCTCGTTCAAGCGAGACGTGCAGCCACCCCGGACGGTGGAGGACGTGGCCAATGCGGTATGAGAGCGAGAACCCTTCAATAAGGCTGCAATTGTTGCTGACCATTTACAGTTGACGTTCAAGTTCACGCGGGGAGGTATCAAGCTGAATCTGTCAAAGCTGGAGTACTTCAACAACAAGTATCGTGATGCGATGCTCTGGAAGCCTGTCCCCGCATTGGCAGACCAGGAGGCGAAGCTCATCAACCAACATCTCACGCAACCCGTATTGAGAGAGATTGAAGCAATCACCAACGGAAGTGTCGAAAGCGCAGAGTTGACTTCAAAGGGCTGGCGGCTGCCGCTCGAGCTTGTGCCAGCACTAACGGATGCCACGCACAAGGCTCCCTACGTGTACAAGGCAATCGTTGCCAAACAGGGCGGCTTCCAGGCGGCGAGTGATCTGATCTCGCAGCATCCATATCTCTTTTGGCGGGTGCCGCTGGCCGTTTACAAGGCGTCCCTCGCAAAAGAAAGACCCGAGCAAAAGGTCCTCGATGCTCTCCAAGACGCAATCTCGCAAGAGTCTCTCTGGGATGGCGACTGCACTCAGGTAATGCAGGCCATACAGGCAAAGGTCGAGCCCCAGGGCGTCGATCAGCTTACGACTCACAACGTCTTGAGGCTGGTCGCTGCCGGCGGGCAAGATGTTGTTTCGCAGAGCAGCTCGAGGATGTTTGCCCTCCTTGGACGAGATGAATGGGCTCATCGACTGGGCGTCGTCAAAGGGCTTTTGAATGACTTGCAAGACTAGTCGAGCTCTTTGATACTTCTTTGTGGTGATGGCCATGTTGCGGATATCCTCTTACCTGCTTCTCGTTACTGACCATCTGATCACACGATAGACTGTACAATAATAGATGATACAAAACGATTGCTCTGCGATTTTCTCCCCGTCACTGCCATGGGAAGTATGTGAGAAGTATGTGACTGATTTGCATGGAAGAGATCTCGAGTCGGTTCAGGGTCCACGCCAATCCTGACAACTGACGAGCCAGCTGGCAGCCTCACTTCACGTTTCGACCAGCCGCACCAATCAGCTTCATAGAAACATTGAACACCAAGTGACAATGCATCGAGAGAACAATCTTCACGCTTCCAAACAACTTTTGCGTTTTCGGGTTCCCTCACCACGACTTTGCGTCCTTTCGCTTCACCTCTCCACCTGCTGCTGATCTCAGCACCTTACAAGGGAGAGCATCCCAGCTGTATCGCAGCAAGGCAATCCTATTCAAACAACTCGCTCTGCCATGCTCCCTGGAGACACCACCGAAGATGGATCACTCAATCCCCCCAACCCTCGTCCGTCTTCCACCCCCATCGTTCACGCTCACGCTCCCCCCCAAGCCGACGACGAAAACAGACCCAACACCAACGAGGCACAGCCCCAGACTCTTCTACCCACCCACCAAACAACAGCCCATCAAACTGACGGAGAAGCTGCCCTAGCAAGACAAGCCGTCATCCTCGTCCGAAAGCTGCAACACGATGCCGCCGAGCTGCAAAACAGGTCCTCGCCCGCCAGCATCGAGGACCTGCTGCCCGTGATGGAGCTCCACCGCAGAGTCGCCCGCCTCGTCCGGCCCGCCAGCAGCGCCGAGCGGCACAGGTGGGAGTCGGTGCTCGACACGCTGGGCAGGTCGCGGAGCGCGCACGAGGAGATTCGCAAGCTCGACCGCGAGGACAGGGCGGACTGCGAGAGGATGAAGGACGAGTGTGCGTATATCCGACGGAAGTGCGTTCGGTACTGCAGGTGGTATGATAAAGTCCAGGAGCAGGTCAATGCGCTTTTTGACGATGATGACGACGACGACAAGGGTGAGGGTGAGAAAGATGATGATGAGGAGGAGGATGAGGTCACGTCGGCTGAGCTGTATGATTTCGTGGTGGGCTCGATGGGGGAGCAGGAGCAGCAGCTGGAGGAGATGCTGGACGAGGTGATTGCCGTGATGCAGGGGATCGACGATAGGGTGGCCTGGCTGGAGGGGCAGGAGGAGAGGACGATGGGGATCATCCGGGGGCTGAGCCGGATGGAGAGGATGGTTGTTGATATCCTGTTTTCCTTTGACTGCTGGTTTGGGGAGGAGGCCATGGGAGGATGAAGAGGGTGATTCACATGTTACTTTCTGCGTCCCCTTGGCTTCCTCTGATCTTCAGCTTTATGAGAGACTGCAGGACTTTAGCTTCGACGCACGGAACGACAATTGACGACATCGAGAGCCACGGCGGAACTACAAAGGCAATATCGCTTCACCAAACTCGGAACATAACGGCGCAGTTAAGAAGCCATCTTGAGCATATTCAGTCAGGTAAAACAAGCACACAACCCCAACCAAGGCTGGCATCCAAACTAGCCATGAAGCATTTTCCATTTCTAAGATTATTTCAACTATTCTAGCGGGGAATCAGAGCCAACGTCAAGAGTAACATCGTCAAACGCGTTTACAAATAAATCCATCTCAAGCAACAAAAATTAAACATCATAAAAAAACATCCAGGCCTTAAAACACCGCATAAACGTCCTGGACAACAACACATCAAAAAGTCTTTTTTCTCTCTTCTAGCTTTTGCGAACAAAAGCATCCGGAATCTCGTGGCCTCAGATCATTTCATTTGATCGTAATTCTCGTCTTCAGAAAAAAGAGTCAGTATTCCACTTGTCTTGTTATAAGAGCACGTCAGTGACAGAAGTCCAGAATAAGAAACTCACAGCTTTGTTTTCCTCAAAAGTTGGGCAAAAAAGCACGAGAAAGCGTCTTCCTCTGCGGACGGAAGCGCCGAATCAGGGGCACCGGCTGATGAGTCTGCCCGGGCGAGAACCGCGTCTGGTTGTGGTTCACCCACGTCTCGTTGCTGCCGACAGCCTCGTTCGTCCCGTTGCTCCAGTACGGAGACGACGAAGGCGGGACGGCGGCCGCCTCCGCCTGGGGGAGCGCCGTCGTCGTCGAGGTGCTCACGCCCGTCGGGCTGCTCCAGCTGGCGGTTGAGGAGGAAGAAGAAGAAGAAGTGGTGTTCCAGTTGGTGGGCGTGGTCGTGTTCCAGTTGACGACGGTGGAGTTCCAGTTGCCGGAGCGGTAGGTGGGCGTGGCGCCGGCGAGGGAAGCGCATGCGGCGAGGATCACGGCCGAGGACTTCATCTTGACTTGACTTGACTTGACGTTTGTTTGTTTGTTCTCTTGGGTTTGACGTGTGTACGGTTTGGGGGGGTTATTAAAAACGAGCGTGGAGAGTCACGAAGTATAACGAACGAACGGACACTTGACAATCACGACTTTGTTTTACCAACACACAAGGGAGACAAAAAACGCAGCAGAGAAGAGAGAGGAAAAAAAGGAGAAGAAAAAAGAAGAAGAAGAGGGCCAGGCCAAGGGCATGTGGGAAACGCTCCTTTACTAAATACTCGTCGGGGGGGAGGATCCAGCCTCGTCCCCACGATGGAGAGGGAAGAACAATGCATGCTGGTGTTCGTACTCTGTTCATCGCTTCCGTACTCGTACTCAGTTTACGGAGCTTCTTTGCTGTGGTGTGCTCATTGTCCTATCAGTACCCTTGATCGTGAGCTAGGGGGAGTCCCCAGAAGAGAGGAGCCTTGCACGGAGCCTCAGCCGAAGGACGATGCAAGGCCCCATGGGCTGCGAAGAAAGAAAGAAAGAAAAAGAGCGAGGTCGGTGTGAGAGTCAGTTCGGATAGGGAGAGCAGGCTGGACGACGGCCGAAAAAAACAGGGCAGACGTCGTGCTGAGTGGCCCGTCTTGGATGGATCTCGTCGGTGGACCGACGGTACGGGGGGTCCCCGTTGGGTAGTGCAAGTGGGAAAAAACGGCGACATGTGAAGTGATGCCTGTTTATGAGTGGGAATCTATGGAGAAAAGCTCGCTTGGAAGGATGTGGAAAGGGTTGGTGGTGGGAAGAGGGAAGAGTCCGATTTGTCTATCTCGGGAACTCGATGGCGATGTATGAGTTTATATCGATGTCCGTCCACTACTGAAAGCAAATCAATGCACATCGATCTTCGTAGTCGGATCACCAATAAGTGACGGTGTGCTTGCCCATCACCAGGTACAAGAAGAAGAAGGAGAAAAAATCGTCAACCTTATCGGCCCCCTTTTTCCCAGCGCAGCCTTGTGTCGTTATCAACAACCTTGCTCATCACATCGTCCAACAGGCAAACAAACAAGCAGACAAGCCCCATCGCCAGCACACTTTTGCGGTCCCCATCGAAGACAAGGATTCTGGTCAAGCAAAGTGGGACCTTGCAGAGAGGCTCTTGACTAATGAACCCGGCGCTCATCGCAGATGCTGGATGCTGTAAACGAAATGAGGTTGTTCAAGCTTTTGTTTTTCTTTCTCACTCTAATTGAACGGACGTTGAGAGAGCGTCGTTTTGCGTTGGCATTGAACTTGTAATGAAGTTGTCAGTCTGTTCGGCGTTTATTGACGGCGGCTTACACGATGGCGCGAGTTTCTTGGTATTATCGCAACCCGTGCTTTTCCATATTCGGTTTCTGAAGATATGATGCTGGGCAATACCCTTTGACCTCATACAATTCACTCATTCTTTGTTGTAGGAACATGAAAGAGTGCATCTTTAGAGACACTCGAACAGCACCAATTGCGGGCAAAAAGATCATACTAAAACAAGAGAGAGATCGTAGGAAGAAGTTGAGGTCGGAATAACGCCATTTTATCTCAGCCACACACACACCGCCCCCAAGAAGTTCTAGATTGCAGATCCCCATTGCCCAAATCTCGCACATCTTCCGAACAGCCGCGTGCTAGTTCTGCAGCAGTAGTAGTAGAATGATTATCATACGCAATGTTGATGAAATATATTCCGAAGATGTGAGGCAAATCTGATGAATGTAGCCTACGAAAATCTATGCAGGAACAGGAGCCGATCAAGCATCCCATAAACGAACAGCAGAACAAAGAGAAGTCTCTCCAAGCAACTCCGTACCGTAGGTATAAAAAAACTCCAAAAACAGACACAACAAAGGCCAAAAAACAGTCAAAGAGAAATAACAGACATTCCAAGCGTCACATTTGACAATCAACACAGCCGCAGAGATCCCAGAATCTTCCATGTCGATGCGTGCCTTGCTTGCTTTCCCCCTTCTTCTTCTTCTTCTTCGTTCTCTTCTTCTTCTTCAGCAGCAGCAGCAGCAGCAGCAGCCCCTGTCCATAGAAAAGCAGGACTCCTCAACAGAAAAGCCAACCAACTTACCGACTCTTTCAGTCTCCATTTTCCCTGTGCGGCGCTGCATGCCGTCGATCCACCGCTTGATCCGGCTGTAACCCCGGCACATCTTCTCTTTCGGCTTATCTGCCTGCATCGTCTTACTAATCTCAGCTCATGCGTCTGTTCAGGGGCACAGTCTCTGGCCTCAAAATCCTCGATATAATAATGGGAAGCGAGCTTTGAGTTGGAGAATGCCAAAAAGAGTTTATCTAGACTTTCTCGCAAAATGAAATTATGTAGTCATTATACGTAAATCGCCTGAGGAAACGGCGCTCTAGCTAACAAGTACCCTGATAGATCAACTATCGTCGTCTGCTGCCGGGCAAGTCCCCCTTTTCTACCAATTGTTTTTTCACCCCTACTTCTTCATACCAGAGCCATGCTTCCTGTTCACCAAAGCTCATATACACTCGTCGTAGATGGAAAGAAAATGAAAGAAAGCAAAAACCCCGTCGAGGGCACATTATCGATTGCAAGGCTCCTCTGCTTGGGAAGCCCCTTGCACCGCATGACGCAGACGCGGCGAGACACAAAGAGAATACAAAGAGAAAGAAGAGTGATACGAAAAGAAGAGCAATCGCCATGTGCCAGCAGAAGAGGAAAAGAAATGCACGAAAAGAACAACCAAGGCACTGTTCAGTGTCGTAGGGAAGAAGATGCAGTCTAAGCATAAGAATCCCGCACAAGGTAGTAAATCGAAATGAACAAGAAAACTGGTAGGCTCCGTCGGACTATCGGGTCGTGATAGTCGCAGCGAACTGGCAGACGAGTCTGCTTGAGCCCTGTCGAGAGCGTCGGATGGGGTATAATTGCGTTGCGCATGTGTGTAACAGAAACAGTTCTAAACTTCGATGACCCAAATCTAAAAAAAAAGAATGTTAGACCGCCATGCTCGCATGTCAAAAAGAAAAGCCAAGTTTCGAAAATTGTAAAACATACCTCCATTTTGCCAGTATCCAGCTTCTGCCTCCTTGCAGCGCTCTTCGCGCTCTGGATGGCCACGTCCAAGTCGTCCTGGTCGCCCATCGTAATCATGTCGTCTGGCACGTCCTCGTCCTTCATCTTGATCTTGAACCGCTTTCGCAGGCCAAACTTGTCTCGGATGCGATCCACAAAGTCGGGAAACTCGATCGCCGTGCCGATCATGATGTATCTCACGTCGTCCGAGTGCACCTTGACGCGGATCTTGCGAATCTCCGGTGGTCGCCGCGATGCCGCACGCGATGGCCGGGCCACCGACCCTGGGCCGCGTCGCATCGTAGACACCATCTCGAACTCGCCCTCGTCAAAGGAGCCATAGTCATTTTCCGAGTCCTCTTCGTCCTCATACCGATCGTCGTATCGGTCGTCGTATCGCTGTTGCCGCGACCGAGACCCCTTGCTTCCTCGCGGGCCAACGGCGTAGGGATCGTATTGTTCGTCGCCATAGGGGTAGTCCTCCTCAATAGGCCTCTGTCTCCGCTGGGGATCCCTCGTCGAGATGCCTCTCGCAGGGGCAGCAGATGCCGACCGTCCGTGCCTAGAGCGTTCTTGGGGCGAAATAGCCTTCTCGTATCTCCGGCTGGGCTCTTGCGTCTGAATGCTAAGCTTCCCTCTCCCTCCAGAGTTGCGTTCGGAAGGACCTCGGTTGAGACGATCGTTCTCCGGAGGAGGAGTGGGAGGGAACGCGTTGCTGCGATCGGTCGGCGGCTCGGACTGCTGTCGTCGTGACTGAAGGCCAGGCTTGACCAGGTTCGTCGCTGCGAAGGACAGGTTCTCGCTTGGTCGGTCGTCTTTGGCTTCTGTCAAGGCCTAGGGGGGGTTGGATAAGCAAGAGAAACACAGTGCTGGAGCAAGGGGTGCCTACGTTTCTGATCTCAGCACCGGCGAACCCAGTGAACGCATTGGACCGATCTGAGGCCGCAACCAGCTTTGCCTTGCCAAGATAGTCCTTGGTCTTCAGATTGCGAACCTTGGCTTCGTTTGGTCGATATACGACTCCCACGGGAATGGAAAACACAGTGTAGCCCTGTTGTAACGCAAGTCAGCCGGTTATTGTGGCCACGAGAACGTTCGGTAGTCCTTACCTCTGCTTCTTCGCGAATAGCCTCGTCAATGACGTTGTGGTCTTCGACGACCTTTTCCTTAACAGCATACGCCAGATCCTGCATACCAGCATCCTTCTGTTGCAGGTAAATATAGCATAATCCTCGGTTGAATAGGACCTCGCACGAGTACAGTTTGAAGAGAAGACCGAGCTGAGCATAGTCGATCACGCTGTTGCCTCGCAGATACAGCAGCGTGTCGTTGAAGTTGGCCAGGGCCTCTTCGAAATCGCCCAGCAGGAAGTTGGACACACCCTGCTGGAAGTAGGCGACGGCCAGATACTGATCCAGTCGGATGGCTCGTTGGTAACACTCGACCTAGGTATTGCGCACAGCATGGGTTAGTAGGGCAGATCGAGGCGGTGCTGGGAGCATGGCACAACCCACAGCTTTCTCGTGCTCGCCCAGAGTGGCGTGGATGACGCCCATGTTGAAGAGGATCTTGCTGGTATCGCCAATCTTGTCGAACTCGGCAAGAGCTTCGTCGAACTCGTTGTTGTCGTAGCGGCCCAGGGCCGCGACCCAGGTCTCAATCTCCTACACAAGCCAAGGGTATCAGCATATACCACGCCATCGTCCGACAAGACCATACGGCCGATTTCTCTTACCTGTTTCAACGACATCGTACCCGACTATGCGCAAAAGCAAAGGGAAGATGGTCAAGTTTCTGGCTGGACGATTGTCTGTCTATTTACAGCCCACGACAGGGCTCGCGCCTCAAATTGCTGGGGCTGAGAGAGACAAAGGAATACCACGGCCTGACGGGGGGGAGGCGAATTCCAGCTATGATTGCAACGAGCTGTATTGTCGGAGCAGAGTACGAAGCCTCCTGGCTTCCAAAGGACGTTAATATCCCCCGCCTTTGTTTGCTTTGGGTCAACAAGTTGTGCAAGCTGCGGGCTGGACCTTGGCGAAGCGTGTGGCGCCAGCCGAGGGAGGATCCTGTGATAATGCTCGAAGTTCCCGACCCCTGGAATCGCCCGAAAGAAGCTGTTTCGAGCTCTTGGTTTCGATCAACCTGACAACGTCTGCTTTCGCGAGCTTCGAAAGGGAAAGCTGATCCGATTGTTAGAAGATCTTGCTCTGTGCTCGGTGCATCCCCAGAAGGAGACCAGTAGATTCGTGGGGTATGTGTACTTCGTGCAAGCGATGCTGATCTGTATGTCACCCGACTTATTATTATTTCTGTCGCTGGGGCGATCCGTCCGTGTAACGCCTCTGTGCTGCAGTGTAAAGAATCCGGCCGGCCGAATAACGATTCTTTACTTGAATTCTAGCTCTCGTGACCCCGGAACGAAATGAGTGAATTAAGACAAGCGAGCGATGTAGAGCAGAAAGAGAAAAACGATTGTAGTGTTCCGATGGTGGACGATGGATTTTGCGGCGCTATCGACAAGCCAAGGTGACTGGTCGGGTAGCGTGCATTGGGCTGGGAGGACGAACAGAAAAGAATGAGTGACGAGTGGAGAGAAAGACGGGGGGCAGTGGGCGTGGCGTGCAGGAGTAAAAATGCGAAAATGGGGACTCGGAGCTTAGCAAGGATGGTGGAACTGGGAACTGGCCTCCCGTTCTCTGGGGGGGTGCCGCGGTTTTGGACATGGGCTGGTGAAGCTTCACCTCTGTTGCAGGTCTCCAGAGGGGGTCAGTGAGCGACCAAACAGCGGGCAGGGGAAGTTCGAGATGGGGGGTATGTTTGAACGGAGTGTACCAAGCAGAGCGCGAGGTTTGATCCCGGCTCTGTATTGGCTCTGGCCTGTCGAACCGCGACCTTCTCAGGGCGTCCAGAGGTCAGAATGTGACTTGGGAAGAGCATCGATGCCGTCGTGGAACCAGGGGTGGCGGCGGGTCGCTCCCTGTTGTCGCAGGTCGGCTCGGTGGCTTGTACCGTCGTGTTGGCCTTGGTGCTAGGCCTTCGTCTGTTGTTTTCGACTCCGAACCGAGGGCTCCTAGCTGGAGACGAGCTGCCATCTTCGCCTATCAGAGCGTTCCTCCGGGTCTGTTTGCTCTGTTTGGAGTGCACCGGTGCCTGTCTAAGTTGTGTATGAGATCATTGCTTCGTTGTAGCGAATCAAGGGAGCACTGCTAATACCGATCCAAGCTCCAAAACCAGCTTCAGCATGCCTAAAAGAGGACTTTGGGGCATTGACAGACGCACCGGTGGCGTTGCGTTGTACTCTAGTAATGGGCCTAGAGGCCATCTGCGCTCTTGGCGGCGATGGATCGGGTAGGTCGCAAGTCTGCGTGTGTTGCGTCTGTTGCTGAATTGGTCGAGAACTCGCCAAAGTCGAACCACGGCCATCCAGGGACTCGGCTGCGCCGCGTTGATCTTGTTTCTTCGTTTGAAGACGCTGTCGATGGATTTAGACGAGATCGCCTGATGACTGAAGTTGGGTCGAATCTCTAGTACCACGTGTTCGTTGACCGGGTTGGAACAACACTGTTGCGATTCACATCCATCAAAGGGGAGGAGCAACGCAGGACTACTTGCCCGGCGATCTTATCAATCAGCAATGCAGCTTATCAAAGATAAGATCTGATCTCGCTCATCTCTACTACCTTAGGAACTACGAGTGTCATGTAAATCTAAATCTCTTCCCAAGCTTCATCTTCCTCTCATTGTGGCGTCAATGTTCACGATATCTGATACCAGCTTCGTACGGCATCCTCCGCAGGCACTGCCAACAACCGTCTGGGTACGAAGCTGATGCCTCGCATTCGGCGCTCCTGCTGTCCGCGGCTCCTCCTCCGCGCACTTGGTCGATAGCCCGCATATGTGCGTCTGCAGCTGCAAGGGCTTGGCACGCCGACGGGCATTTCGTACAGTTGGATGCCAGTTCACCATCTCATCAAAGGTGCGCTATTCTGGGACATGCGGCGTTGTAGTCCCCAAATCGATGTGCCTGACAGCTCCGCTAATTGGCCCCCAGGGGTCAGGGCTTGCGGCCAACGACGGCGCGTACCTTTTTCCTGACCCTGGCAGCCCGAGGTCATCAAGGTCGAGGTCCCAGCCACCAGCAGAGGAGCCAAAAGGTCTTGCCGCTGTTCCCATGCCGGTAATATCGTTGTTGGCCGATGTGGGAGGGACAGTCCATAGGTCGAGTCGCGCTGCCAGGCCCGGCTGTTTGGGCACCCATCGCCAGCGGCGTGGGTGAAAGGATGATGAGCTTTTAAGCGCCCTGAATAATGTTGGCTCGGGCTCATCTGCGGCTAGCATATTAGCTCCCTCAAGCCAATCTACTCATCACCAAATACTGCGATGAGATTGGACGGGGCGATCACTTCGCGCTCGATATTCTCCGTTCGACTGGATCACACAGAGATGATGGTGTCATGGCTGACGGGTAATCATTCATTTCCCAAGCTATTTTTAACTGCTGGCGGCATATAGGTATTCCACGCATCCGACGGCCAGAAGATGGATTCTATCATCATTCACCGCCAGACCACAGCGAGCACATGAGCGTTGAGCCGGGACCGGGTGCCTCATTCTGGATAGGAAAGCTGGGGTTCCCTTGGCCATCACATGCATTCATCACCAATAATGACACGCATCGCGGCCACTCGGCGGCGGCCAGTCAGTCATCCTGTGATGATACGGCGGCAACCGTAGGCGGGTGCATGATAGTCTAGCTCGCCGAGATGACCTTCTCAACCACCCCCCGCAGATACACGACTGCAACCACCTATCGTTGCTTCACGTCATTCCTGGAGGGACGTTCTTGGGAGCTACCCTAGCTTGGAAGCTGATGGTTTCCTGTTGGCTGGCCAGTCCGTCACTGCATCATTGCACACACCTGTGCCATGGACTCGGTCTCATTAGCTCTCTACGCGCCAGCAATGCTGCAGCTAGGCTGCGGAGCCCGTCGAATTTCTTCATCATGGCAAGCTCATATGAAGGTGTCACCCTCGTCGCCAGCTCTTGATGTGGTGACGAATATCACGAGTGTCCCGAAGACTTAGCCCACAACCCGACGCCGAAGACTCTGTACCGTCTGACAGCTTACGACGATGTGACGGGGGGCGTGCACCCAAGGTGAAGGGACTTCGAACATTCGAAAGACGCTTCTAGGCTTCCCAGCAGTGGTGCCATGCACCAGGCTTATCGTTCGATCATCTGCTGAGGACAGGCACCAGGTATCAACTGTCACAATCTTGGCGTTTGTGTTTTATCACACCGTCGCTGCCGGGAGCGCTGTAGCCCGTCGTCAACCCCGCGCAGCATGATTTCGACCTCAACAATCCTTGACGGCGTTTCAAAGAGAGGTAATGCGGTCGCTCGACGTCCATGTCTATCAACGTCAGGCGTATTCGCATCGCCTGCCTACGTAAGCCTTCGGACTCTCGGCGCCGTGGGCAATCGATCCATTATCTTGGTACCTCCGCCACGAGCAGCACCAAGATGCAACTCGATGCGATGAGATAATCATATACGGGGCAAGATGCATGAACTCGAGGCGTTTCAGCGAAATTTGAATCAAGGGACGTGCTTTTACATGGGATGACTACGTCTTCGTACTTGGCTTGCCTTGTCTTCATGTTGCTGTTCCCCGTGTACATTGGACTTGACAAGGGTGGCGTTCTATGGCTTCTAGATCCCTGGGCGGCATGAAACTCGTAAATGAGCTTTGATGAGATAACCCCGCCATCGTGAAGTCGGCACTGTAATCCAAACGCATCCAACTGGATTGCCGGCTTACAATCCATCTTTCTAGATGACAATTGCCGTGAAAACTGAGATTCATAGGAGATTGAGAGATAAGCTTAAAACGAGCTTCGAGGAGAGAGAAAGTGGAAGTGAGAGAAAACAGTCGCTTGTCTCGTTTATTCATTCAATCTATTTGCTTATCCAACAACCCCCGTTTGAGCCTTTGCTGCAGTGTTACAGCATGCCCTTCTTGACCTCATCTTGACGCTCCTCCCACAGCGTCTTGCCCGTGCAGGAACACACAGTCTTGTCGTTATCCCAGACACCGGCACTTCGCGCAATGACGCCCACCACGGTATTGTCGTCGTTCTTGAGCGGCGTAGACTCTTCTTGTCTGGTGAGCACCATGGCATGGCCGATGACTTCCCAGATCTGGAAGGGATGGTCCACGAAGACGGATCCCCGGCCGTCCTTGGACACCTGAACGATGCCGAGATCTCCCTTGGGGGCTTCCTTTTCGCCCCCAGACCACACGGGCCCAGTAGATGCAGCGCCGTCTTTGAGATCTCCGTACTCACGAATGGTTGCCCGATACGTGCCGGGAGCGACGCCCCTCAACGTCAGATCGATCAGCGTCCGCTCAGGGCTGACTTGCACCATCCTGGCGAGGCCTCTCACTTCCCGGCTGTTATCCACATCCGAGCGCTCCTGCTGCTGGTCGGCGAACGTCTCCAGGATGCTTACAGCGGCACCTGAGTGAACATTTCCCTGGTTAGCCACTGGTTTTTCAAGTAAAGAATGCTCCTTGGCGAAACATGAGTTGACGCCCCCCCATGAAACGGAAAAGGGGGGAGCCACGGTCATAGACCTGTAGCAGGGCGGGCGTCTTTGAAAGCCTGAAAGTTGAGCAAGGAAGGGCTCTCTTGAAACGTACTGTTGGAAGCGCCAGAACCCCGGAGGATGGCATCTCTGCCCGTGGCCTGGATGGCCTCGACGATGGCAGACGGTGCGACTGCGGCATTGGCCCGAGGCGTTAGCAGATTGGTAACAGGCAGATTGATAGTTGGCTGTGCACGAGCGAGGGAGCACTCACCAGATCCCTCGACCGATATCAGCTGGTCCTTGAGGTTGGCCTCGACCTTTGTGATGCCGTCGAGATTGTAGAGGGAGTCTGAAACGGACTTGACGCAGCCGTCGCAGGATAGCGGAACGGCGAAGAGGGTCTGTTTGCCGAGCGTTTCAGTAGGTTTTCTCTAACTGTTTCCAAGGACAGTGCACGTTTCTTGTTTTGAATGGGGAAGAAAAAAAAAACAAGGAATTGAAGATCATCTGGAGAAAGACAACGGGAGGAGAAATACCTGGAAGCTGTGTTTGACAGCCATGTTGCCTTGTCGTTGTGTGTGAGTTGTCAGCACATGCGGGGGGTTATTTGAGCGTGTAAACTGAATTGCTGGAAGGATCCAATTCCATGAAGTTCATCGGAGGTAGCATGAGAACGGTACGTACCTGCTGTCGCGAAAGCGCTAGAGGTAGCAGCGTCGCTTCGCTGCTGTGATGGAACCGAGTAATAAGAGGCTCTGTATCGATACGCAGAATAGCCAGCAACGAGGCCGAACGAGGCTGCCAGGAGCTTGGAGGACGTAGCGTTGCGAAGCGCCATTTATGATTGAAAGGCTTGTGGTTTCTTGGTATTACGGTTACCTGAATATTATGTGCTGCGCTGGACGGAGACACACGCAGCGTCTGGGCCTGCTTTGAAATCCACTGGGCAGTGATGCCATACCTAGAGCCGGGATTTACACGGTTTCCGGGCTGTGGAGTCGGCGAAGAAGAAAGGCCTGGCTGGAGCTTATTGTGAGAAGTGGGAAGAGGCACTTGGTGTGTCATGTGATTTTGTGAGATGAGTCAGCATTAGGACGTGGGTTGCAATTGGACGTGCAAACTTTCGAGGTTCGGGTTCGTGATATCAAATCCCACTTTGAAGGCAGTCAGTTGGTGAAGCGTCAACCCGGGGTACCATTTGTCGCCGGTGCTGCACTGCTTTGAAAGTGCGGAAGCGGTTGCGCTTGAGTTCCTGTACAAATCACACAACATGTCGCAGACAATTGGCCTGGTCAGTCTCGCTCGGCCGACGATGAAGAAAGTCTTCCTCCTCTAACGCTGCTTTAAACCACAGACAAGGCTCGCCTACTCCCGAGTATGGCACCAGATCTCCGCCTCGAAGCCTCACCCGACCCTCACCACCCAGCCCAACGTCACGCCCCCTTCGCTCGGCCGCCTGGCGTCGCGCATCGCCGTCCTGCTGATGGGCAAGCACAAGCCGACGTTTGACCCGTCGACCGACTGCGGCGACTACGTCGTCGTGACCAACTGCGCCGCGCTGCACACGACGGGCAACAAGATGTGGCGCAAGAAGTACTACCGGCACAACACGCGGCCGGGCAGCCTGCGGACGGTGACGATGGACGTGCTGATGGAGAAGCACGGCGGCAGCGAGGTGCTGCGCAAGGCCGTCAGCGGGATGCTGCCCAAGAACAGGCTGCGGGACAAGAGGCTGGCGCGGTTGAAGGCGTTTGAGGGCGAGGCGCATCCGTATAAGCAGAATTTGATACGGTTTGGCGGCAAGGTCGTGGGGACGGAGGGGTGGGAGAAGGCTGTTGAGGCGATTCGGAAGACGGATCAGGATCGGTTATGAGGGGGGGGATTGGGCATGATGTTTGGGTGATGGGAGGCATTGTTGTGGGGGACCGGTGTGATAATTGTACTATATCTTTTGCATTTGATGACTATGGCATGAGGGATGTGGATGACTGAGAGTTTTACATGACTAGAGCCCGGAGACACTGGCTGAGGGAAAACAAATCTACGTACATACAAGCAAATGCACATTGGCACATTTCATACGATATATGGGAAGCACAGCATGGTGAATGAAAATGTAATCCAATTCAAATACGCTATACAAGCAATCTGCGTACACCGCAGGCGTTATGCCAATCATGGCACTCATAATGACCCTCCTCTAGCCCTTGATCCCTGACATCGACGTAAACCGAATCGACACCACTTATACAAACAATTGATAAATGAAATTCCAATCCTCTCCAAATTTACAAGTGCGAGCCACGGCCGGGGGGAGAGCCGCGCGCGACCTCGCATTTGATGAGACCGTTGGGGTTTGACTGGGGGACATAGACCTCGGCGTCTTTGCCGGTGTTCTTGATGCCCTTGTGCCAGCTCAGGTCTGTCCATTGATTAGCAAATTGTCCCTCGTGGATATATATCAGTGATCAGTCCGAAACGTACCGAGCTCGAAAAAGTGCTTGTTGGGCAGCGAGTAAGTGACCAGCTCCGTGTCCGGAACAGCCGTCAGGATCTGCTCGCACATCTTGTACATGGTGTTCTGCACGCTGGCGCTCTCGTCCTCGGCGAACCTCGTCAGCGTAATCTCGCGGGCCTCCTCCCACGCCGGGTTGAACTTGGAAACGGCCTCGCGCACGGCCTTGACATCGGCAAACGGCTTCCACTTCCAGCTGGCGTCGACGTCGGTCGACAGGATGCGGTCCCAGGTCTCAGGCAGGGTGGTGAACTCGTCGCGGACGAAGCCGTGGAAGGCCGAGCCGGTGCTCTTGAGCACCGTCAGCCCCTCGATGCCGCTGGTGATGGCGATGCCGTCCTTGCGCGAGACGCGCGCCTCGACGTTGCGCGTCTCCTGGCCGTCGCGCAGGAAGCTGTGCGGGTGCGGCTTGCCGCGGACGGTCATGCGCGTCCAGCGGTGGGTGATGACTTTGACGTTGGCGGCGTGGATGTGGGCGTACGTGTCGACGAAGTGGGCGCCGAGGACGGCGGCGAAGAGCTCCGGCGGGTTGACGGGGTTCAGCTTGGCGGTGATGAAGATTGTGTTCTTGATGGAGTCGGTGGCGACGACGACGCTGTTGTCGCCCTTTGTGTAGGAGACGTCGATGTCGCCCTCGAGGAGGCAGCTGACGGTCATTTCGGTGACGGTGTGGACGCCCGTGGCGGCGTCGCGGTCCGTCTTGAGGACGCGGACGTTGTCCTTGCCGTAGCGGGCTGCGGAGACGTATGCGGAGGAGGCCATGATGAGGGTGAATTGGGTGTGCTTAAGAAAGAGTGAGATGAAGTTCTAGTGACGCTTTTCGTGGGTTGATGCTACCCAAGGGGGTGGAAGTGGTGATACTGATGAGGGAGGATGGACCGGAGGCGGAGACGTCACGGAGGTGCAAGCTGGAGCTGCGTGTTAATGCCGGAACCGGGTGACAGATGGGGGTGAGATAAGAGGAGGGTGAGAGATGGCAATGGCAACAGATTCTACAAGGAAATGGAGAGTTCAAGTTCCAAGTCTACTGGAGCATGGTCTGGATTTATATCTGCGTCCATCACATGTGTGCCGATTGTTGGTTACATCAACGTCAGATGCACTGATTCCACTTCACTGCCGTCGGACGTCGCCTCACCGGGCCAGAAACTCTCTTTCAGAGAGCCGTGTTCCCAATTACGAGTACCTAGTAGGTAAGCAGCAGATGTACTCGATAGCAGCTTCGGCTCAACTTGCCCGCAAGCGGCATCAGCGGCAGAATCAGAACACATGCACGCATGTCGTAGCAAGAAGCACACAATGAGCTCTCGGGCCATGGCGCTCTACTACTAGCAGCTCTGCCTATCGCTGGTGGGGTGGGTTGGCCACAGGGTCCGGAGCCCGCCGAATCCCAGAACGCGGCGCTCCGGAGACCCCAGAACTGTTGAGTCCCTTGAGATCGGGGGTTGTCTTGCCTCAGGAGATGGGCCCATGTTTTTGGCTTTCAGTTTTGAGAGGATGGTTTGGAGCTGATATGATCAAATACGAGCGATGCAGTTAGTTGCTGACTTGGAGGGGGTTGCAGATGTCATTATCAGATTCGGGAGGGCAACGGGATCAGATGGCCTGATGGCAGCATTTGCCGATGCCGGTGATGGTACAAAGTATCTTCAGAGCGGCAGATGCTAGGGGAGTTAACGATAAGCCGGGACTAGACAAGTTGCTTGGGGCATTGGAACACAGCGTCTTGCTAGCTGTACGGAGAGAATGTCGATTACTTCTCTTGTCTGCCCTTTTCTTGTCTTGTCGAGGCATCAATAACGTCTCGGAGAAGCGGTTCGTGCATCTTGGTGCATTAATGAAAGCGCAGATCTGCCGCGACTCTTGTCACAGAACTCACCAGCCACATCTTGATACCACCTTGGACGCGATCTGCCGAATGCACCCCGAAGCCGAAAACAGTGATACCGATGTCTACAAGTGGCAAGACGCTCGTTCTCTGTTCATTGCGAGGGACCCTTGAGTTACATAAGTTGCCCTTTCTTTTGAGTGGCTGCCAAACTGTCCATTACAATAAGAAAACCGAATTCAAGTCACAGCTCATAGGGTAGTTGAGCCGCTGAAGACGAGCACTGGAAACCTTGGAAGCTTACCCCAGCTCTGCTGTAGACCCGTGCCGCCTAGCAGATGGCCCCTACTGCTGTGCCACATGAGGCTCCAAGCCACCAACCTCCATCCATCTGGGGCATGCTTCCAACCTGACTGCTTCCCGCCGGCCTTTTGCGATCCTGACGGCTGGCACACTGCCTTGCATACAGCCTCTGCGTCCTCTTTTCTTCGTCTTTTCTCCCATTCTATATCGCGGGCTGAGCCTCGTCTTCTCGCATGCCTTGACCAGCTGCCACCGCCCGCAGCGCTTCGCCGGCCGTCGCATGTGCGCAGTTCGCCCTGGCCTACTATCTCCGCTCAGCCTTGGGCTTTAGCTTGCTTCGAGTTCCACCGGCCAGATCTGCGATCTCCCATCGTTCCCTCCTCCGCCCGCCAATAAGCACCGCGGCCGCTCATCGGGCTCATGAGCTTCGAGCCGCACGACTCGAGAACCGTCACCGCGCCTCGCCCCGACACGACTTGGATCCAGCGCCAGCGAGACGCCCCCATCGCCGCTGCGCACGCCCTGGCCGCATACCCACGAATGCCCAGCAGCCACCAGAGGGCATAGTCCCCCCTTGGTGGGCGTCGCCGTCGCCGTCACCATGCTGGCCAGCTCCTCGTCCAGCCAGAAGGGCTTCGCCACGTCCAGCCAGCCCTCGCAGAGCCTCAAGCAGACGGACGGGGCACCCATTGCCGGACGGACCAGCATCGACCGCGAGGGCACCGGCCTCCAGATTCCCAATGGCGGGGCTTCCAGGAACCTGTCGGCCTCGGCCGTCTCCTTCGCTCCCCGAGCCAGCAGCAGCCTCAACCCTGGCGCGGGCCCCGGCAGCTTCAGTTCCGAGCTGCGCAGCCAGGTGGTACCGATCCGCCAGGGGAGCCGAACCGACGCGGGACCCGTATACCCGAGCAGCTTCAACGACCAGCTGGAGGAGGGCGACATCGTGGAACAGAACCTCGTGCTGCTGCGGGACAAGCTCAAGCGCGAGATGAAGATCAAGGAAGGCAGCGAGAACATGCTCGAGGCGCTCAACCTTAAAAAGGCCAAGCAGACAAAGGAGCAGCGCCAGAGGGTCGAGGCCGAGCTGACCGCCAGCCATTCGCGCATCAAGGTGCTCAAGCAGCAGATCACGGATGCCCAGGCCACCAAGGCGGCACCGCCCAGCACGCCTCCCAGAAACAGATCCCAGCAGGATGTCCCGCCGCATCGCTCACCGCATAGCCTCCGATCAGGTCCCGGATCCGACATCGAAGAGGCTACCGAGAATCCCACATTTACCCTGGCCGAGCTCCTCCAAGCGCTCGAGGTTGGGGGTATGACACCCGACTACTACGTGACCCGAGCCAACCTCCTGGTGGACCTGTTCAAGAGATATCCTACCCTCAAGTACGACCTGGTGTGGTCCGTTTTTGGCCTCCGCATGCAGATGATGCTCCTCAGCGAAAGCAGAGAGGTTGTCGCGGCTGGCTACCGTGCGACGAGATATGCGATTTCCGACCGAAACTCCCTGAAGAAAATCAGGAGCTTGAACACGGACTATCTAGTTATCCGGTAGGTTCTGACGATGTGAAGGAGAACCACTTCGCCATTATTCTCATCTGGCAAAGACCGCAGACTAACGCGTCTCCCTCTAGGTCCTTGAACAACTATCGCAAGGCAGACGTTGAACGAGAGCAGGCTCTCAAGTTCGTCCGAGCATTTCTTGACGTCAAGGATGGAGTCCAGGAAATCTCGCGCGCCGTTGTGCGGACCATCGTAGCCGTTGCTGAATATGGAGACGATCGATCTGGTTCCGCTCAGCCAACAGAACAGAACACCGATCGCCTGCGGCCCATTTGCATCGAGACGCTAGCTGAGATCATGGTGCGAGATCCTCGTCTGCTCCTTGCGTCAGGAGGCCTTGGCCCCTTGTCTGAGGCTCTCGCTGAGGGAACCTACAAAGCCCCCGAGAGTCTGACATCGGCCTTCCTCTATCTCTTGGATACCCCTCACAGGAGAAAGTACATCCAGCCGGGTTATGGCCTGGACGTTGTCTTCAACTCCTTTACGAGCCAACTGGCTGGCAGCGACGTTGTGCTCAAGCAGAACTGCAAGGCCATCTCCGTCGCTTTGCGGTCGTGGTCTGGCCTCATGACCCTCTGCATGTACGACTTTCGGTCCATCCGGTCTCTCGTCATGAGCATCTCTCTCCCGAACCCTGCAATTCGAGAAACCATCCTGGACTTGCTCTTTTCGTTGCTCCGGATCAAGCCCCCTGCCTGGGCCGTCTCATTCCTGGCAGGACGTAGGCTCACTACTTATGGAAGAGTGAACAATCTGAACATCAAAACTGAGACCAGGGACAGAGGGTATCTGGAAGAAGATACGGGGGAGCAGAATTTTGTGGACCATTACACAGCGCTGATCCTGGCGGTCCTGATCAAGTCTGGGATCATTCAGACTTTGCTGCAGGTTGCCCGCTCCGAGAATGACACCATGCTGAAGCGCAAGACGACGCTGTTGATTGGCGAGACGCTGAAGCTGGCCGCTAAGCTGCTCCCCCCATCGTGGAGCGCAGAAATACAACTCTTACCAGAACTCTTCTCGGCGGCCGCCAAGTTTGGCGATAGCCAGTCCTACATCGCATCAAGCATCGTATACCAAATGAGCAGCATCAACCGCACGTTATACCGAAGCGCGCCCACGGATACACTGGCTGGCTTTCTGCCGTCGAGCGATAGCATGAACGATCTGGCCCTCCTCGATGACCAGCGCAAGGCGGGATCTACAGTGGCCTTTGATGATGCCACTTTCCGCCAGCTTCTCATCGACACCGGCGTTCTGAACAGCTCCAACTACTCCAAATGGAACTGGGAGAATATACTCAAAGTCATTGATGGCCCCCTTCAGGTCGGCAAAAGGCTTGAAGAGGCCATCAAAGCATCCAAGTTTATGAAGCGGATCATGAGCTTTTACCGACCCTTCAAGTACAAGTTTGCGGACGTGCGGAATACGCGCAACGCGCAAAAGTATGTCAGGGCTGGGTGTGCCCTGGTGCACTCTTTGCTGCAGTCACCGGAGGGAGTCAGGTTTCTGGCGGATAGCAAGTTGCTGAGGCAGATTGCGGAATGCCTGGCCCAGTGTGATCCGGTGAGTGTCTGCTGAAATTTTGAGTGTCTCTTCGCAGTATCTTTGCTAACAGGTTTGACGTAGACCAGCGGGCTTACTGCACAGTATCCCATGTTTTCCAAGGACAGGCTTACAGACACCCTCTGTGCTGGCTACTTCCCCATGCTTGGAGTGCTGACGGGGGACCCCAAGGGCCTGGCTATGCTAGAAAGGTGGCGCATGTTCAACATGATGTACCACATCTACGAGCTGACCACACGCCCTGACCTGATCAAGCTACTCCTCTCCAGCTTTGACTATAGTCGCCAGGGCCACCATCGCATTCTGCTCTCGAAGGCACTGACGGCGGGCACAAAGGAGATTCGCATACACGCCACAAACACGCTTCGGAAATGCACCCTTCGTAGAGTCCCATCTATTGACGGCCGTGGCGAGCTGAGCGACTCCAGATGGGCCATACAACTACTGGTCACCCAGCTGTACGATCCGGAGATCGAGGTGTGCTCTACTGCTGTCAAGATTCTGGAGAAGGCCTGCAACAGAAAAGCCTACCTGGCGTACATTGTCGAGTGTCGACCGGCTCTGGACCATCTCGGCGAAATTGGAGCGCCACTGCTGCTGCGCTTCCTCTCGACGTCCATTGGCTATCACTATCTCGACGGACTCGATTACATTAGCAACGAAATGGATGACTGGTTTCTCGGACGAAACGACACCTACGTTGGCCTTATCGAAGCCAGCTTGGCCAAGGCTTTCTTAACAGACACTGACGAATATCACCATCGCCTGAGTGTGTTCGATGAGCACGAGGCAGAGACGGATTATCACGACAGCCATATCCCCCCTCACTTTTACAGGGAGCTGACGAGAACCCAAGAGGGATGTAAGCTGCTCAGCGACAAGGGCCATTTTGAGGAGTTTGCCAACACAATCCGTGAACATGGCATGCAATCCGAGGACCCAGAGCTGATCACGAAGGTCAAGGGCTGCCTCTGGGCGGTGGGCAACGTGGGCTCCATGGAGCTCGGTGCGCCATTCTTGGAGTCTACCGATATGGTTGAGCAGATTATCAAGATTGCAACAAGCCATGAAGTGATGAGTCTTCGAGGCACGGCCTTTTTCGTTCTGGGCCTCATCTCTCGATCGACCCATGGGCTTGAGATCCTGTCGGAGCACGGATGGGATGCAAACACGACGCTGATGGGCAACTCGCTTGGATATTGCATTCCTTCAGATCTGTCGAAGCTGTTCTCGCTTGCGCCGTGGCATCACGAGACGCCTGCTTCGATAAGGCTGCCAGAATCGCAATGCACCATAAAGGAGCAGCCTCCGCCTCGACCCGCTCGACCACCGCTGGAGCTTTCAGAGATGCCGCCCCTTGTCAACGATGTTGCCATCAGCGAGCGCATCCTCGAACTCATAGTGGACCTAGGGAACACGGTACTGTATCGCAAAGCTGTCACTGAGCTGCAGAAGCTCAAGGCTCGCAAGCCAATGGCTTTCCGCAGCGCGGAATTCTTCAAAATGGTCATGGGCCTGATGGAATGGAACCACTACCGTCTCGGCGTCCGTAGAATGGTGATTGACCTGTTTGAGAAGACTGTCATGCGTCAGATCGTTTTTGACGAGGAAGAGAGCGATAGCAGCGAGGAGGACGAGAGCAGTCAGGTGGAGGTGGAATATAGTGCAAGTTCCGGAGAGGACAGGGATGACAGGACAGAGCGGCAGAGAAGCATTAGTGAGCCCACGGAGCCGTCGCCGAACCTGATTCCTGCGCCTCTCCGAGTCCGACGATCGGAAGACCAGGCGATGAGGCCAGCCGGAGCTTTCGCCCCAGGAGGGCTGGCGAGAGACGACGATGTGCTTGAAAGACTATGAGAGACGAAGTGAGATAGCGAGGATTCGGCTTCAACGACTTTGAAACGTCGACGCACCGAGGAGGAACTTGTATGCCCGGAGTCTTTCGGCGAGCAGGTTGTCTGCACCAACCTTACTTTTCCTCACCCCTACTACCTATATAAACAAATATGTACACACATACACACATACCCGCACACACACTTTTGTATCTATTTGGGCCAGCGAGGTTGCAGCTGTCTTTGAGTCTTCTTTGGCGCGAAAGGGGAAAGGGGACTGCTTTCATTCTGGCGCTTTAAGGAGACACAGAGGAAGGGGTTGCGGGGAAGGCGATTGTTCTGTTTTCATCTGCTTTCTTGTGTGGGTGTGTGTGTGTGTGCTGGTCTTCTAGCTGAGTTCTTAGACCAAGCAATGTTAGATTGAAAATGGACACTGAGTGGTGAACGCTCATTGAGTTGTTATGCCCGCGTCTTCTCAATCTACGACAGGCATGCAAACCTGATCACGGCCGATACAGTGGAGAGTAATCAACTAACTCACGGCCAGTTCCGCCTTCATCAGTCGGCAAAAGTTGGATGTGTGGTTTCGGTGAGCGGAATGTCATCGTGGCAAGGCTCTGACTGTGACAACTTGAAGGTCAAATCTAGAACACCATCACCATTCGGAGGCCCGCGGAGCTCACGCATTAGTAACCGATTCACTTCATACCGGCCGCCCTATGTTTCATTTTCCAGGCATTTCCGGGAGATCCGCGGACGCTCGCTCTCTGGTCTTATGGGGAGAAGATGTGCTGAGCTGGTCAACGAGGGAGAGTTTTGTTACAGCTTACTCCAAGGACAGTATGAGGAGTATCTGCCACAAAGATGAGGCGCGTCTTACATGCGGTCCCGCATTAGATCAGCATTAAGGTTTAGAATGGTTCATAAGACCTATTGATCTTTCCAGAGCTACCTACGTTTGAACGTTGCCACAACTTCGAACTTCTTCTTTCTCTAATTCTCTTGCAAATTGGTCTCTTTCTTCATCATGCCCCGTCATAACGGGTCTGAAAAACGAACACGGATAGCGAAGGCTTGCATTCTCTGCCAGACTCACAAGACGAAATGCGATGGCCTGTGTCCGTGCGGGCAGTGCATCAAGCGGGAGAGGTCGAGCACCTGCTCTTATTCGTCTCATAGACGGTTATACGGACGGCAACGGCCATGGCCTAAGGAAGCGGATATGGACGTGTCCAGGGAGACCAAGACTACGACGATAAAGATCGAGGAGACACAAGATGATCGTCTTGATCCTGGGTTTAGAGAGCAGGATGGGATTCACATCGCGATTCCAAAGGTGCCGAATACGATGCGTGATACAAAGGGGCGAGCCAGTACGTAGCCTTTTCATCACCCAGATTTGTGTTCGTGTCTTGGATGATGGTCACTAAATGGTTTTGCAATTGTTGTAGTGTACTATGGGGACTGCGCGGCGCTGTCCTTCTTACGAAACATACAGGAGCTCATTCAAGGCGAGGAGGAGCTTGCTGAAGTAGCGAAAGAGATCTCATCGTTCTCGGTGTTGGCGGAAGCTCCGCCGATGGATGGCGAGAGTGTTTTGGCTTATAGCAACGCGAATCTCAAAGATTTGGAAGATTTGATTCAAGTCTTCTTCACTTCGGTAACGCCCCCCTTGTCTTCAGAGCCTCTTTCTGTTCAACTTGAGTCGTGAGCTGTAAAAGGACATGAACTGACGGCGTAACTACAGACGTGTGGAATGCTGGACCTTATCAACCGAGCTACGGTAGAGACTCTGCTCAGTCGCTGGATCAGCGGGAACATCTCTGTCACGAGTAGCAGCTCCGCCGTCTTATACCTTGTGCTTGCCCTTGCAGCGTTAATCCGGAGTGCATCTGCGTTGGATGAGCATCGATCTCGGTCATTCTTCTACCACGGCCGTCGTATAGCGCTGCTGGAGTTGACGGAGTATCCTACCATGGAAACAGTCCAGGCATTCTCGCTCATCAGTCTGTACATGCTTGGCAGCTGTCGGCGAGACGGAGGGTACATGAATCTGGGCACGGCCATAAGCGCCGCGAAAGCACTTGGGTATCATCGTGCGGAATCTGTACCCCAGTGCCCGGAAGACAGGCGATTAAGGTAGGGATAGACTCTCTCAGAGGCAAAACAAACGGCATGCGGTATTCTGCTGACTCTGAACTACTACCGCCAGAAAGCGAGTATGGCGCAGCTTGTGTGTGTTCGACATCCTGCTCTGTGCCATGATCGGCCGCGCCCCGATGACCTCGGCCATGGACTCGGCAGAAGAGGACTTTGAGGACTATCGACAGCGGCCCGATCCGAAGCACCCTGACAAATGCCAGGAACTCGGCCTCTACGAATCGGCGCGAGCAATCTCCATCCTGAAGCAGACCCTGCTGGAGATTTACACGAAGCGTTCGGCGCCGCTGGAGCTTCTGCAGCGGCTCTCGAGCAAGCTCCGGCAGATGGGGACGGAACTGCCGTTTGAAATTCGGAGCATCAGCCCTGCGGCGTTTTCGGATAACAAGTGTCCCAAGACGAGGCAGCTCATCATCAGGAACGCGACGGTGGCGTGCAATTACTACTTCAGCATGATGCTGCTGACGAGGCCGTTTCTGATTGCCTGCCTCAGGGCAAAGTACAGCAAGTCGCCGACCACGACCGTGGGATCGGAGATGCGTGATAGCGAGGAGTCTTCTGAGGTTGACAAGAGCGTCAAGTACGGGGCCATGACTTCTTTTGACACTGCGCTCAAGACGATTCAGCTGCTCCATGAGTTGTATGTTGCCGGGGTGCTCTATAACAACATGCCGCTTGCCGTGTAAGTCGTTGAATCACCCCGAACACGAACAATGTATCTGTGGCACGAGATTTGCTGACCTTGACGACTCAGGGGCTGGACGTTTGTATCGGCCTTGACCGTGTGCGCCGCCTATTTTGGGTGTCTGGGCGACGCAAAAGAATGCGAGCTCGCCATCTACCGAGCGAACCAGATACTGCAGCACTTTATGCAGAACAACCAGCAGGCGAGGCAATACGAATCCATACTGAGGAAGCTCTCCCGCGTGGCCCTTCGCAGCATAAGCGGAGCAGAGGACCAGCCGTACGGCAACAGCAGCCGCGTCTTCTGGTCCGACCTGTTTCGGCTGACTCCGGCGCATCTTCATCAGATGAAGGAGGAGGAGGAGGAGGAGGAGGAGTCTTGTGATGGCGTGCCGTGTAGTATGGGAGGACAAGAAGGGGGGTTGGCCATGGTGGATGGAGAAGGTGTTAGTTCGGAGGAGGGGGGTTCGCTGCAGGATGAGACTCCCTTGGATGAGGGTTTGGGGGACATTTTTCACTTTCCGGATGATGCGTATAAGGACTTTGCGAATTATACGCTCATGACGGAGGGGCTGTTTCCTGAGCAGCATGATTTTGCCTTGGATGTCTAGCTAGAATTAGGTGCATGATGCATCGTTATGAGATAGCTGTTACAGCCCGGACCAGGTCCGCGCACCGCCCTTCTGAACCCTTCCACAGTATTGTAGAAGAATAACGGTCTTGTTAGCTTGGCCTTGCAATTAGACACTGAAGTAACAGAGGTCTCAATTTCTGTGCGTCGTCGCCTGATGGTGTTTGGTTCATCTCATCCCCCAACAGAGGATCAAGAACGATATGATGACTAAGCAGGTTTCCAACACGTCCAAATCGAGCACCACGTCACCCACGTGACTTGCTTTGCCGGCACACAGTTCTTCCGCTCCGAACCCATAGAAGCAACCTCTCTCCGCTCCCCATTTCCCAGCCATTTCTCGCTCACGCACGCCTCACCTCATCACCGCCCGCATCCGTGATCATGTCGACATCCCGCCTCGCCGACAATGCCGACGAGTCGACGCAGCCATTCTCTCCGCCTGGGTTAGTGAATACAGTTCCAGTGTGATTCCACTCGGCGGCCTCTGCCTACGTGGATTACCGTTCCCTCGGACTCGCTCGCGCGCACCAGAGACGGCCCCCTGCGAAGCAAGACCGCGGTTCTTTATTTTCCCTCCGTGGAATGAACCACTAAAAATCCGTCGCATACTCAGCACGTCCCTCGTACCTCGTGTGCGGGGGGCCTGCTGAAATGGGCGGGGTCTTGTATGGTCCGCCGATTGTGGTGAGAAAATCGTTCTTGATGGGCGCAAGCTTGCTTGAACGTGAAGCTGTTACTCGCTGTCAAAAGCCGGTGACAGGTCTTCGCTCCCACCGGCCGCCGTTAGCAGTTCTCTCTCTGGTGTCGACGTTGGCCGGTACTGAGTGGTGGGACTTTCCACTATATCCGATTCCGCCTGTCGCCCTCGATCCTTTATGACAAACCATACTTGGAATATACCCTTCCTGTTGCTTGTGGCAATCGACTAACATCTTAGGTTCAAGTCATGATCGCATTCTCCAACGGTTGAGTGAGGTTGAAGCTGAGCGTGATGATGGCGAGACTGACGGCAATGGTGGTGATGGTGACGCGAGGGATAACGTACACCACGATGAGATGACAATGTCCGACTCCAGCGACGGACGCACTTGCGATGGCAACATGGTTTATCACAACAACGCAGTCACCTGGAGTGATGACAGCAATCAGAAGCAACGTGGTGATGGCGTTCATCTCGACATTTTCCTCGATACTATGTCCAACACGTGTCTGTTCAAGCTCTACTGCTCCGTCCTTCACAAAGGCAGCAAAGCCAAAGGCCAAAAGCATACCCTCTTTTTGTTTATACACCCCGAATCAGTTCGAGAAGTCACCTTGAACAATGGACGGTCCTCGGGCCCGAGTACCTCCAAGCCCAGCCGCTCGATGTTATCGTTTTCTTTGACAAATCGTCCTTCCCTTATTGTGCCCAAGGGTCATGTTTTGGAAACGAAAGAGCAGAGCAAAGGTGCACTGAATATCATACTGGCGTTGGCTCAAGCGACTGAATTTACACTTCACCTCAACAATTCCAACCTGAATTCACCTCTGAAAAAGTCACGCTTGGAGTTGATTGCCCGCAAATTCTCGCCTAATTCTGTATCTAATCGTCCCCTTACAAACGAAAGATGTGCCCACCTCGGGTCATTGTATGCTGGCAGGGGAGGCGAGATTATAGACATAGACAAAGCCACTGGAGGACTAACCGATGAGGCTGACGCGCCTCCATCTTATGCTGGACCAGCGCAAGGCCAAGCCCCAAAGAGTAAGTGCTCTCATCTTGTGGCTCAGATGAAGCTCGATGCTAATTATCAATCGAAGATAAACGCCGACGCATTGATTCCCCCATTGACAAGGGCAAATCTCCCGCCGTTGAGAATGACATATTCAATTTCATCCGCACTTCCTTCGACACCATGGAAACCCGCATCTGCGCTCGTATAGACAACATGGCAGGACAACTCAAAACACAGCTCGACGAGTTCGGGACTCGCCTCGACAAGTTCGAAGTTCGCCTCCGGCAGCTCGAAGATACAGTCACAGACGCAATAGACCATGACCACAGTGCATCCATACAAGGCGAAATAAGCGACCAACTGGACGACTGCATAACGGGCATCAAAGTAGAAACAGAAGAAGTGTTCAAGTCTATTGATGACCGGTTCGACGAGACCATGGAGCGGCTGGAGCAGGAGGTGGGTGAGAGGATGGATCAGCTGGAGGAAGATGTCAAGGACTGCACGGTTGAGATTGTAGAGTCGAGTTTGAAGCGGAAGCTGACGAATGCGAGTTTGCGAGTCGATGGCTCTGTGTTTCTCGATTTGTAGCCTCATGTTCAATATAGTATCCTTCAAACCAAGCTTGATGACCTTGACGGGTCGAACGCTTCAAGCCTGGATATATCAGAGAGGCATCAATGAAACCTACTTAATAGAAGGATCCGTCAAAGAATAAATTCCTCTATATCCCTGAACTTCATGGCTAGATTCTGGCTTCCTTACCATCACAAGAATGAGGTCGTTGTCTCGACGAAGCGTCATCAACGGAACATAACGGAAATCCCTCACTACACGACCCGTCATAACATCCCATAACATCTCTTTCTGTGATTTGCAGTCTCCCTATGTATCCGTCATCTCATCATCCTCAGACTCCCACCTCTCCAATATCCGCGCAGAAGAAACAGTATACGGATGTTCCGGCCCAAGTACCCGCCTCCGAGCCTCAACACAGTCCCGCATCCTCCTCCACCACGCCGCCCCATGCGGGCCCTTGTTCCTCCGAATCATGGCGAGATTGTTCAAGCTCGTCAAGGTATGAGGATGCTCCGGCCCTAGCTTCTCCTTGCAGGCATCAACGACATGGGACTGGAGCTTGCTCGCCGCGTCGTGCTTCCCCTGGTCGTTAAAGATCAGGGCGAGGTTGTTGATGCTGGCTAGGGTGCTGGGATGGTCTAATCCTAGCACCCTTTTGCGAGTTTTCAGCGTATGTTCTTGGAGGTACATGGCTTCGTTGAGGCGGCCTTGGAGTCTGTATGTGGAAGCGAGGCTGCTCATGCTCGCAAGGGTATCGGGGTGGTTGGCCCCGAAGATCATCTTGCGGGACTCGAATGCCTGTTTCTGGTATCCCTCGGCCCCGTCTAGGTTCCCAAGAGTCCTGTATATCGAGCCCAGGTCGTTCATGATGGCGAGGGTTCGCGGGTGGTCTGGACCAAGCTTCGCTGTGTAGCCTACAAAGACTCGTCGAAGAAGACTCTGGGCCTCGTGATAGTGCCCCTGGGCCTTCCTTGTTGACGCCAGGTTGGCCATACTTGAGAGCGTCTTTGGATGATCTTCACCAAACGTCTCTCTTCGGTGGTCTGTGGCCTCGGTCAGAAGTGCTTCAGCCTCCTTCCATCGGCCCTTGAGCTTGTAGATGCAAGCTAGGTTGTGCATGCTGGTGGTCCTTCTTGTGTCATCTATTACATCTGAGTCCTCTTTGCATACGTCCGCGACGTGTGTCAACAGGTCTTCGGCCTCGTTATATAACCCTTGATCCATGCGTATAAGAGCAATAAGCGGAGAAGCCCTTGGCGATCCCATACTCTGCCTCATAAGATCGCCTTCAGCTCTTGATGCTTGACTGGCCAACTTCAGTGCTACTTCATATTTGCTTTGTGCTCGCGCGAATCGGGCTGCATGACAAAGAAGAGATGTCCAGTATCGCAAAAGGTAATCACCTGTTGGTTGGCGGTTTGCTGCGACTTGGACATGGGCAAAAAGTTCTTCGCAGGTTGTCCAATCCGCATAGACATCCCTTGGAAATGCTTCTTCTAAGCGCTTGATGAATAAATGCTCGTATGTATGACGAGTAGAGTGATTTAGGCTTCTCTTCACGGCGAGCTGCATGAGGCCGTGCATTGAGAATATGTCGCGCGTGTCATTTGTAGATATGAGGCAATGATCCAAGAGCGTGGCTATGTCGGAGCTTATATCATGCTGTTCGGTCAGCCTGGGAGGCTCAAGGAGCCATTTTGGAATTCCACGGCGGTCAAAGAAGCTCATTAGAGCTAAAAGGTCAGCTGCAGACGACCTCTCCGAGCGAACGGCCTTGAACGAAGTCTGCCAGATTGTGAGAATGCTGTCCAGTGTCTCTCCGCTTCCATCGGAGCTAGGAGGTTCAAATTCTAGCAGCTTGGTTCTCTCCTGCTCACTGTTCAGTAGCTTCCTGAACTTGCGGGCCATGATATATCGAGCCTTTCGTCGGTCCGTTAGCTATATAAAAAGTGTAGAAAGGTATGTCGTAACTCATTTGCTTACCTTCTTCTGCTTCTCCTCCTCCTTCTCCCGCCTCTCCCTCCATTGTCCGACACCAGGAGTTGCCAAATCGATTGGAAGTCTTTGGAGTTCTGCTTCAATACCCGGATATTCTGCATCATGACCGATGTACAAGGCTTCGCCTTCGTCTTCGTCTTCGTCGTCCTCATTCTTCTCGTTTTCGCCGTCGCTGTTTTCTCTGTTCCTTTCTTCTGGAGCTGGCATAAACTGTATGTAAGATGCCGCTCGACAGATGGCCAATGGACTCAAGCCAAGCGACTTCACGAGATCGCTTGTTGAGCGTGGCCCTCTCCAAGAGTTATTCTCTGAACGCCCCAGCTTTTGCCCTAGCAGAGCCACAGCATCAAAGACTGCCATGGAGTCCATCTCGATCACGTTGTGGCGGTTTCCAGCAATTCTGTGTCCCACCTTCCTATGGCGTGTCGTGACGAGGATTGTGCCAATTTGGCTTTGCAGCAAATTCGAATTGTTCAAAAGGAAACTGAGGCTGTTTTCGTTGACATCGTCTAGGATGATGAGCCATCGGCCGTTTCGCATGTTGGACATATTCTGAAACACAAAGTTCGAATACCACCATTGTAGATTGGATCTGATGCCAAAACCCTCTTCAATACTTGACTGAGTATTGGCTTGGATCCAGGAAATCGATGTATCTGCCGAGAGCATAATCCGGTGGGCAAGTTCGATTGCCAGGTGAGTCTTGCCAATTCCACCTTCACCCACAATGGCGATTCGACTGGGTGGTTCTGAACACATCTGCACGAGATTGTGGAGAAGGGATCTGTGTCCGGTGAAGGAGGGATCACGGCGGAAAGGAAGGCTGATGATGACACCTCGTTGTGGGTGATCTCTCCCCCCTTCGGGGTGATGTCTTTGTGGCTGGCTGCTATTGACAGCAGCGTCATCGGTGGTCGGAACCCGATCCTTCGTTTGAAACGCTCCAGATTCGATCACTTGTTGTAGGAAGAGATCAGCTTCAGGGGAGGGCTCGTCGCTGAGCATCACATCTTGCCAATCAACTTCATGCTCGCAATCAGGGATTGACTCTTCCAAAAAGGGTTCATTCATATCCACATTGCTGTCATTCTGGGTCCCCTGCGTCCCCCTTGCTTCTATATCCGGGGTTTCGTGCTGAGAAGCCTGTCGTGTCGAGCCAAAGCGAGACAAGCCGTCGTCGGTGCCGCCAGACAGACCCTCATCGTTGGCGGACGTTTCCGGCGCAAACTCCAAAACCATCATACGCAAGGTAAGAAGCATGATGCTTTGAAGATGTGAAGCGACATGCTTCGCGATAGCCTCGAAGTGTAACGCAGGCCGATGCTGGGACGATAGAGCTTGAGCACCTGGTGCGGTTCGCTCTGTCGACTCGGAGTTTGTGGCATTATGCTGCTTTGGATGTTTTGCGCCTGATTCTGTCTTGATGCGCTTGTGACTTTCTCCAACCTGATCGTCTTGCACCGACGGATCAGGAATTGCCTTCTTCACGAACTGATCACCCTCTCCAGACTCTTGCCCATCAGCCATAGAAAGGCAGCATAAGGGACATGTATCTTGTGACCGGGGGGCTTGGAGTCGACTCTGGTGAACAATGATCTGGATCTGTTGCTCAGTGAAAACGTCTCCATGAAGTTCCAAGAGGTGCTCAGTAAGATCTGTCGCTCTTGAATAGGTCGTATCTTGAGTGTTGCATAATGGACAAATATACCACAACGGCAAATGGACATGCCGATGCCAGTGTTGGCCGTGAGTCTCCAACATGTGGCTAAACCAGGCTCTGGAAGTTGCGAATCTGTTCAACGGCTCGCTGCAATTCTCGGAGATGCATACGAAGGGCTTGAAATCTTCATTAACATGTTTCCTGGAACCCGCGGCTGTTAGAATCTCTTTCTTGAGACAGTGAGAGAGCAGTCTCCGTACCTCCAATTCTCACCCCTCAACTCATCTTCTGAGAGAGGTGAGAAACACCAATCACACATTTGGCTGCCTTCCGACTGTGGAGGATAAGCCATTTGTGTGGCGAGGATAGATCTTGTCTTGCTCTTCACCGAACCGTCCCTTTTCTGCGAAAATCGCCTCTTGAATTCTTGGCTGTCAAGAGATGTGGGCTTGGATTCCATTGACTGATGTGATCTGGCGCCTAGATGGGATCTTACTATCGGCGGATTCCCCTGTCTTTGAAAGGCGATTGCGAGAGGAGGAGCTGGCTCTCGCACTGCATCTGCTGTCCATGAGTTTGGCTGAACGGACGAAGCCGACTCTTCATTGATAGAAGATAGGGTTACGGGCGGTCGAGCTCGGAGTCTCACTCGACGGGATCGCCGATACTGGAACTTGTGATACATGTCCGTCATTGCGCGAGCAAGATGTTCGAGTAGAGGCGGGCTGGCCTCTGGAAAGAACGAACCGATAGCTAGCCGCGCAAAGTGCTCGAAGGGGGAAGAGTCAAGTCTGGATGCGAATTTACCAATCTTGACTGCCTGCCTTGCTTCTGACGATGATCGGATGGTCCCGCCGAGGTGATGGAGGCGCTCGATTGCCCCTTCGATCCCTCGTAGACTTTCCACGCTGATGCGGAGGCGGTACCTAGACGGCGATGCCGGAGCGGAGGTGGTAGGCTCGATATCGTTTTTGGTTGAGAAATCGGAGGTTTCGAAAACTGTAGGCTCATGAGTACCGTGTATACTGAAGCTGATACGCAGGGACATACGATAAGTCAGGTTCCTCTTCATGACGTCGAGCAAGCGAAGCACCAGATCCAGGACTTCGGCATGACGCTGCAGTTTGCGATCAAGGCTCAGTTCCGGCGCGGCGAAGACGCCTAGGAAGGCGGCCCATGCTGAGAATCGCTGTTGGAATTCTCCCACGGCCTTTGCTGCATTTGCGTCGGCTCCATCTTTGAGTCTCGAGACGTGCTGGGCAAACAGCTGTTCGCACTCGCTCGCCAACTCAAAGATGGGCTCGCTAGAGTCGGTGCACCCGTCATCCATAACTGTTCAGGAGCATCTGGATGTTGATGTATCGAGAATGAGATCGAGTCATGGGGCCGACATATTTGATGGCATCTGTATGACGAGATCCGTTGGCCTGTGATAGAGGAGCGCTGGAAGATCGTGCAAGACTCGACTCCTGTGCGGAACCGGAGCAAGTTGCAGGCAATTCGAGGACGGCTTCCAAGGACAAGACATGAACACGTCAAACAAGCCCAATCGTCCTTTCCCTTCACAGTTTCTGCTTGACCCCGCCCCGATATTGGCCATATGACCTCTTGGGGATAATTACCTTAACCTACCTTACACACGTGGTATAGAGATCTACTTCTAAAGTACTTGTAATGATCATCTCGTCTTACCATGCAAATATGACAGAGCAGATGCATCAAAGGTATAAGAATGGTAGCAGGCAAACATTGGCGCTGTGATACTGCATGTTTAAGGCGCAGCAAGGCTCTAGCATTCGGACAGGGTCGCTTCATGACTGCTTACGGTATGAGAGCCTCACATTACCCCCCGCTTTCAGCTCTCACCCTCCATTGTCACTCTCGAATGATACAAACAGCAGCCGGAATCTAACGACATCTCGTGTGCCGATAACAGCGTATCAAGGCATAATATGCCATGCTGCCGACGGAATCTCTTGCCTGGATCGGCTTCCAAGCACTGAAAGTGCGCCTGGCTGGTCGACTTGCGGCGTTCACGCATCGCAAACCGATTGCGAATCGTCCGACCAGGGTCCAGAATGACGCCGATTTGCTAGACTGCGATCTTCGCGATATCTTCAAGACTGCGACTCTAGATGTGGACCTTTCAGTCGCCGACTTCGAGGACTTGGATCATAGGGCACATGACCTGTTGTCTTCTCTTGATCGTATGGTCAATGAAGACTATACCCAAGGATATACGGAAGATGACAGGGAATATTATCGCACCGAGCCCCACGACATTAGAAAGATTGGCACCGTCTATCCGAACTTGGCAGCGTTGATGCTCTTCCTTGATGAATCGGACTCCAGGCATTTCAACCTGGCCAGCGATCCCAGCTCGTCCTTATTTATACCTGCCTACGGCGAGACCAGAATTCAAGCTCTTAACCATGTGGCAGCTTGGAGGACTTCTCTCCAGAAGCTGGCATCAAGAACGGAGCAGTCCCAGGGCTGGGATGGCATCGTGCAGCGCCAGAGGAGTATAGGGGCGACGAAGCCGGAGCGAAACCCTGAATCAATTGTACAAAACCCGGTGGGAGTCGTCGTGGATGCCATTTTCAAGGAATTCGAGCAAGTCAATTGTGGCATGGCGCACGAGGTTAAGCTGAGGGTGTTGGATGAGCTGCACACTGCCGGATCACACTGGCCCAAGATTGAGATGCTCATATCCTGTTGCCAAGCTGAATGTGATTGGCAAGAAGCTATCTGCGATTCCATACAGTATGACTTCAGCCAACCAAGGTGTCCAACCAAGGACGCAGCACTGAAAAAGTCCAGAGCGCCCACCAATCTCGAGAAGAAAAACAATATCTGCATCGCCATACACGAATCATGGAAGCAGCGTACAAAGCTGCGCCTCTTCTTCGACCAACGAGGGCTATTCGGCATCACGGATGAGGAGCCGCCCATTGCTTCTTCCATTCAGGACTACGAAGAAGAAGCTCTCAACTCGTTGCTGGACAAGGATGTGTTTCGTCCTATTAGCCCTGGCGCTTACCTGCGGGGACTGGCAATAGAAAGATTCGACCACCGGGAAAAGACATCGTTGGCATTGGCCCTTGCTAGATGCTTGATGGTATTCTTTGATAAGAGCCTTGAGCGTGCTGTTTGCAACTGGAATGCTGAAAGCATATTTGTTATGCGCTCTGCTCGCCGTCAAGGAGAACCGCCTTGGTGGCATATCCTGGTGAGATCACATCCGCCAAGCTCAGCACACCACAGCCTACACGATAAAATTGGGCCTGGCAATCCGGTGCTTCTTTCATTTGCCAAGTTGTTGTTGGAAATTGTCAATGGCGAGAAGATACAACTTGACGTTGACCCCCAGAACATTGCCCGGAACATTGGAAACTGGGCGCAGATGTGCGGTTACGTGGAGGAGGCACGACAGGACCGAAACAGTTTCTACCTTCAGGCCGTCCAAGGATGCCTGTACCTACACATGCATTTGCAACAAGGCCTACATGAGCAGAACTCATTGTCTGGCACCGCTATGAGAGAGGTCATCTACGAACAGATCGTCCGGAACCTCGAGAAGGAGCTTCACCCCGAAGGACTCAAACGGAAACGCCGAGAGTCCTTTTCAGATACGCCTCCGCCGAAGAAGCCGTATAGCATGGAGCCTCTGGGACTGGATGAATGCGTTGCGGGAGAGCTGACAATGCAGCAGAGCAAAAGTACAATGGGCATCTCCTCACTCCTCCATGGCACGAACAATCGTGCGCCTCCTCGGGCCGTACCAAGGAGCACTTCCAGCTTTTCCAGCTACAAAAGCTCAGAGGTGCTTTCCAAATCCTTGTATGTAGCCCGCCAAACACTATATTCTAATCAGTCACGATGAGATGAAGAGATGAGTCTGGGCAGCTAACTGTTTACGCTAGATTCCATTCTACGATGACAACGACTACTGTCATTCCACCGGACCGCGACCACTTCAGTGTTGCCATTATCTGCGCTATTGCAACCGAATACAATGCCGTCTGTCACATATTCGACGAATTTTGGGATGAGGAAGGAGACCAATTCGGGAGAGCGGCGGGTGACCTCAACACTTACACAACAGGTCGCATTGGCAAGCATAACGTCGTCCTAGCCCTGCTCCCACAGATGGGAAAATCGAATGCCGCCGCCGCCGCCGCCGGTTTCAGATCGAGTTACAATAACATTGAGTTGGCGCTGCTTGTGGGCGTTTGCGGAGGTGTGCCTCGTGTTGGCGGCTGTATAGATGACGAGATTCTGCTTGGCGATGTGATTATTGGCAAAGCGGTTGTCCAGCACGACTTTGGGAGGAAGTATCCGAGCGGATTCGTACGCAAGGCTTCGTTTGAAGAGAATCTCAGCAAAGCACCGAAGAAACATTCAAGGCCTCCTGAACACTTTCGAGACCGACCGAGGACTGGGGCTGCTTGAGAGTCAAACGGCGGAGTTCCTATTACAGATGCAAAAAACTCGCAAAGGCAGAAATCGTCGACCGCCTGGGAAGTATCGTTACCCCGGGACAGCCAAAGACAGGCTCTTTCGCTCAGATTACCGCCACAAGCATCGCGGCTCACGAGCACCACTTTGTGCTATTTGCAGCAGCAGCGCTGACGCTGTTTGTGAAGAGGCTCTGAGTGCCACCTGTGAAGAGCTGGAATGCGAAGAGAGCTCCTGCATAGTCCGGGAACGCCTGCAAGAGAAAGAAGATCTTGAACAGAGCAGCCAAGAAGAGGCACAGAAACCAGCAATCCACATTGGCGCCGTGGCATCGGGCGACACGGTTCTTAAATCAGGCGAGGATCGTGACCAGATGGCCAAGAAAGAGGGGGTCATAGCCTTTGAGATGGAAGGGGCGGGCATCTGGGAAGAGATCCCGTGCATTATTGTCAAGGGAGTCTGTGATTATGCGGATGCTCACAAGAACAAGAGGTGGCAGGATTTCGCGGCGGCGACGGCGGCTGCGGCGGCGAAGGCTCTTCTACATCGATACCCCAAGACTGAGAAGGCGAGATATGTATGAGTTATGATGATATATGGAGCCGCATGGAAGCCATGCTCATTCTATAATTCTAACTATGTTACGGTACCTGTGGGTATATAGGTCAAAAAAAGGAAAGACAAGATTATTATATAGGTAAGTTATAAACAGCCAGTGTTTGTCGAGATCGAGAGGGCAAGCACACGTCAGTCGTCAACTTTTAACACAATACCAGACACACCAATTTTCGCGACCGAGTTCCTTTCGGCTTGAGGTTATACATGGTCGTTCCAGGAATAGTCGCCGTCTTTGCGATTATGCCGAGGCTCGTCGCCGTCCGCGCTGCTCGTCTCGACGTATACCTCTGTTGACTTGACAATGTGTTGCTGGCTAGAGGTCGACTGGCCATCGTCGAGCCTGTCCCAGTTGGAGCCTTCTTTGCGGCTGATGCTCGTCAGTCCCGCATTCAGTTTTCCGCTGATACTGTTGAGCTGGGTGCCACCCTAAAAGCGACACAATGGTTAGCAAACGTTCAATTATACAAGATTTTCTGGTAGGAGGTGGTTCTCACGTCGACTGTTGCCGGCCCAGACCTCATGCCGGACTGTCCTGAGGAGCCTTGGTAGAATCTCCTGAAGAGGCGGCGGAGTGGAGGCAGCGAGCAACTGATGATGCCCAGACCAGCCTCCAAGACCGACCACAGAATTGTTGAACCCCAGTTATCTATAGCAAAACAGTGGTAAGTAAACTTCTGCGTGACTTTGACGTGTCAGGCGGAAACGGAGGCCACACTCACAAAGGGATTGGTGCGGGTACTTGACGGTATCATAGGCATGGTAGTATCCCAAGCGGACCAGGCCAGCGGCACTACCAAAGATACCCAAGCCGAGAATAATCTGTACGGAAATCTTCCTCCGCTTCGGCATCTGCAGACTTCGCAGCATGAAGAACGGGGTGATTGCGCAAGTCCAGTCCACGATGGCGAGAACGACAGAGCCTGCATAACTGATGATGATCCAACCGTATTCGATACGGCAATAGCCACTTTGGCGGCTCTGTCAGTTCTATGAGCATCTCCAAGATGGGGGTGAGGAAACATACAGTTTCTCATTCCACAGCGCCGGAAGGGGCGAGCAGCTGACGAACATGATGATCAAGCACACGGTCGCGTTGACGCCCAGCAGCGCCATGTTTCCCCAGATGATGTAGGCATAATGCCTGGTGGAGGTCAGCCTCAGGATCATGATGGCCATGGCGAGCTTCGTCAGCACCGACGAGGCGAAGTACACCATTTCGAAGATGAACATGTAGCCCTTCACCCTGACCTGGTAGTAGATGAGCATGCCCTCGGGCACATGGTCGTCGCGGGCGCCCAGGCCATAGTAGGTTGCTAGAATCAAGAATACGACAGAGGGTAGTAGCGGGACCTGCCTCCGATTTTCGTTAGTTATCGACACCACCAACGGCGTATCATGGGCGAAGAGATATGGGTGAAGTTGTTTACCCAGCCGGCTACTGCGAAGATGTCGTCCCATCCCCACGCTCGCTCTGATCCCGATAGCCGCATGCGCACGTAGATTCGCAGGGCGACGGTCAACGTCGCGAGGATACAGACGGTATATGTGATTGCTTGAATCGTTTTTGTGAAGCCATGGACGGGTATCGGGGGCAGGCTATTGGCGATCTGTTGTATGCGTTCGCCTTCTTCGTTTCGACTCATTAAGGAGGCCATACTGGCCAATGGGGGAGGAGAGCAGCCCTAGAGGAGCTGCAGCGAATCGGAGGGCTCAACGCAGGTAACACGAACGGTCTTCGAGAAGTCGCAAAAAGGGAACCAAGAAACTCCTAACGGTTGTGGCTTTGGGGTGCCATCGTGGGATATAAAGCAGTATGAGGAGAGGACAACATAAACTCGCTTCGGACCGTTCCGTAATACTCTCTCAGCGGTGTGTGTGTGTTCTTCGAGGATTCCTGCTTTGTAGATCCCAATTGCCAAAAAGTTGGACAGCAAGCCCATGGGATATGGAACCAACATGGAAGAGTCTGACCGGCCGAGAAGCAGGCATTCCCCTGGCGGCTGGGGGGCTTGGATGCGGCAGCTCCTCCCAAATTCCGTATCGTATATCGTATTGAGCCGAATACCTGGTTCCCTGAACTAGACTTGGTTGGGCCGTCTGTTTTGGATTGCTCTGGCTAAATCCTTCTGTCATGCTATTGTGTGAAGCTGGTCAAGGCCATCATACCACTGTTGTTTGCTTCGACCTTTGGCTTCTGATTCGCAATTGCGATGGCTCAAAGAGATACAGCAAATACAGTTGGACTCTTCCTTTACATCGTGTTACAAGATCTTACGGGTTTGGAAGCGTACAGGGTCGTAACGGGTTTGGAAGCTCCTTCGCCTTGATGGCAGGCTTCCTCTTCCCCCCTACCCATGGCATGCGTATTTCCGGCAGAATTGCCCCCCCACCCCGAGTTCGTGTGCCGCAGAGAAGCGGCACGGGTTGAGGTTACTTCGGGTGGCGTTTCTGGAATAGTTGAGGATGGACCCAGGCAAGCGGTTTGCGAGAACAGAAAAAAATGTTGGCAGCGAGACAACAAGACCCATGAGACGCACACAAATCGAGCATGCCGAGGATTTCCAAATCTCTACCACAGCCCATTTTGCCCCAGCATATGCACGTGTTCATTGGGCGGTCCCTGTCGTTTTGCGGGCCTCTTGCCGAGGATAGCCTCATCCGGGGGAATCGGCCCCGGGTCCGCGCAACCCCTGAGTCCGGGTGGTTTCGTCCGAGGCCGCTGGCAGATTGCTACTGGCTGCGGTTCCGCGGGCCTGTCAGTTATCAAATGGAAGGCTTACTATATCTTCGACAAGAGAGGGGACGCTAGAGAAACTTCAACGTTCCCAATCGGGAGACCCTGGCTAGTAGTAACGCCGACTGGGTTCTCCTGTCGCTTGCATGACAGCAAACCCGTCGTCCCGGCTTTAAGCAGGACTACAACTGTCTGTTGGTTCTTGGTTCCGAAGAGGGCCTGACTTTTTTTTTTCCCACTCATGCGGTCAGGTAGAGATAGATTTCAATCTCGGGTAACGGCCGATAATGAAGAGAGGGGGCTCAACAGGGGCAGAGGGGAAGTGAAGAGGGGGACTGATAAGTACGGAAGCCCCCGGTGCCGTCGCAGAACGGCTGCTTCGCCGCCGCTTATTTCTCTCTCATATTAATAGGATTCGAGGGGACCATGCTTCTTCTGCCGAGGATCCCTTTCTGTGACAACTAGACGGTGTAACGGCTTGGCAAAGATGTTCAGTTTCTTCTCCGGGCAGCCTCAGGCGCCTCCGCGTGTGCCCACCGACGTGGTTGTCCCGGTCGGCTTCTTTGACGACACAATCATCTTCAGGACCTTCATCCTGTATACCCTGTTTGTGTTCGACGATGTACTGGACCCGGAGAAATTACGCACCTCCTTGGAGCGTGTGGTGAGCCGCCCCGGCTGGAAGAAGCTGGGTGCTCGGCTGAGGAAGAATGTGCGCGCAATAAGCCCGAACCCCTTCCCTCCCTTTTCCCACCTCCTGACCAGGCTGACATCTAACAACTTGCCCCTCCCGCATGAATTAGAATCGTGGAGAACTTGAGCATCACATACCAGCCAGCTTCTCCCCAGATCGTCCTGCAGTGGGGTTCGACCATGTGAACCACGGCGACTTGGCCGTGGAGGATCATCCCGCGGCATCGCACATACCCCGTCCTCCCCACAATGGACGACCGGCGCTCGTGGGAGATCCTGATAAGCTCTCGGATCTGATCTACGGGCCGGAGGTGCCTACGAAGCTCGATGACTACATCTACTCCGACCGTCCTGAGCTGGGTCTGCGTGTCGTCTCGTTCAAGAATTCGACAGTCGTTGTTGTCCATTGGATACACCTCGCCTTTGACGCGACGGCAAAACGGGCTCTCCTCGATGCCTGGATGCTGATGCTTCAGGGCAGGGAGGACGAAATTCCCGAGCCGCTGGCTCCTGATGAGTATATCTTGGAAAACGTCGGCAAGAATCCCACTAAGCCCCATGTCCTCGCCCAGCACCATGTGTCCAAACCCGGCCTTGTCTGGTGGGCACTCCAGAACTCCTACAACTTGATCATCAGAAAGAAGGAACATCGTATGCTCTGCATGCCTGCCGAGTATCTCGAAAAGTTGAGGGTGAAGGCTGTCGCGGAACTTGCCGCTCAGGCGCCCCCTAACGACGAGAAGTGGGAGCCTCCGTTTCTTAGCGAAGGCGATGTCCTCCTCGCTTGGGTATCTCGATTGGCAATCTGTAATCTTCCGGAGAACTCTGAAAGACCTGTGAGTGACAACTCTCGCTGCATCCCGGACCACTGGAAATCTAATTCGCCGTTCAGATTGCCGTGCAACAAGCCTATCAGTGGCGACCCATTCTGAAAGACTTGATCCCCGAAAACCGACCATTTCTCAGCAACTGCGTCGGCTTCCTCGTCACTCTGATGCCAGCCAAAGAGATGCTCCAGAAGCCACTCAGCTACCTGGCATCCCAGATCCGCCGCTCAATCAAGGAGCAGGGCTCTCGCGAGCAGGTCGAGGCCTATACGTCGCTGATCCGGCTCGACCCGGCCAACAGGGCGCCTCCCTTCTTCGGCAGCAGCTCGATGCAGCTGCTCATGTTCTCCAACTGGCAAAAGGCCAACATGTACGGGACCGATCTGTCGGCCGCGGCTGTGACGCCGCGCAGCACGCCGCTGACGCCGTCGTATGTGCAGAGCGTGCAGGGCCCGTACAGCTTCAATGATGGGATTATCATTGTGGGGAAAGATGCGGAGGGTAATTATTGGCTTTCTGGGAATAGGGGGCAGGGGCTTTGGGGGATGATGGAGAAGAAGATGCAGGAGGAAGTGATTTGAAGAGTGCACGTGTGCTCCATATCCGACGAAATGCCCCTAGCATGAGAGGCTGGGCGCGGCTGTTTGTTTTGATTTAACTGCATGAATGATCCCTAATACTTAATGTTTAAACAATGTAATGATACCTTCGCCTTTCCACATGCCAATCCATCAACGCTGCATCTTATGACTTACATCCATGAAGTTCCTTGCCTCGTAACTCCTATTGCATTCTCTGAAAGTACACTTAGAGTTGAATCACTCAAAAATGAAGAACCAAGACCCAACTGAACTATCACGTAGTATTTGGAATATCTACATTAATTTGGCCCCTTCTCTTGTTTCCATTCTGCTTTGTAATCTGTAGCCTGTTCGGAAGATCAAGCTGAGCAGATGATACCTGGCATGTTTCATTTGCTGGTCTTCAAACCGTTTCCAGTCTCAAGGAGACCAGCGTCGCTCTTCTCCCACGGGTGGTCCACCTCAATGCAACGAATGAGCTCTTCGTGCCTCTCGCTCCTCGCAGTAATCAGCGTAGAAGGAAGTTTTGCCGGATGCGAAACGAGCCCAGGGGTATACTCTACTTGAAACTCTATCGAGTTGCCCTGTCCGTCTTCCGCCTTGGCAATGTTGAAGACAGCTAGGATCCTCGCAATCGTTATGAAGAGGTTATCATCGTAAATGTATCGGCCAGGGCATATTCTGCGGCCCCAGCCGAATGCTTCGTCCGGTTCGGGCTCATTGCGCGGCTCGAGGAACCTCTCTGGCGAGAACACAAACGGATCTCGGTATGTCTGCGGATCGTGGTGGAACCACCAGACTATGGGGAGCAGGTATGATGCTTTTGGGATGCAGTAACCGCCATAGGTGATATCCTCGTCGGCCACATGAGCCGTGGAGATGGGCACAATGCCATACCACCGCAACACTTCCTTGACGAGAGCCGAGGTGTATGGAAGGCGTCCCTGATCCTCGAACTGGGGGAGTCGCTCGGGATGTGTGCCGATCAAGCCGTCGATTTCCTCTTGTGCCCTCTGCTGGGCTTTCGGAAAGAGGGCGATGGCTAGTATGAAGGAGGTCAGGGCGGCAACAGTCGTGTCGGAGCCTCCGCCGTACATGATGCCGGCCGCCCACTTGATGGCGTCCTCCTTGTCGTGGTCCAACTCTCCATTTTGTGGATTAGCACTGGTGTATCGTTCAAGGAGATCCGACACCATTGATGGTCGATGCATGCCGCTTGCCATTTGCCGCTTGACGAACGAATAGGGGATATTCACGGTGTCGTGGTTGATCTTGTTCCATTGTCGGGCCGTCTCCTTGTATGATGTGCCAGGAAACCAATCGGGCAGATGCTTGAGAGCTGGTATCAAGTCGACTAGTCTCGATGAGGGTAGCATGGCTTCTGAAAAGTTGGACATCATCTCGTCGATCAATTCTACCAAAGGATCAGTCGCGTTTGGTTCGATGGAATAGCCGTACACGATCTTCAGGATCATGGCGGCCGTCCCACTGTAGAAATAATGCGCTTAGCTGTATTCTTTCATCATCTAGAACGCATCCCTGTGCGGACTCACGTCTTAAAGTGTTGGACAAGTTTGTTGGGATCGTCCAAGATGCGCTTCAGAAGGCGCCGCGACTCAACGTCATGGATGCCATGGTATTGTGCGGCAATCGCTTTCGTGCCTGCTTGCTGGTGCATGAACTTTCGGTGCAGTCGGAAGGTTGCGTCGTATGATCTGCCTGGCGTAAAGTTCTGGAAGCCACAAAGCTCGTATGCGAAAACGGACTTTGGGCGGCTGGAGGTCTTTAATGACAATTTGTTGAGAATGTCGTCCGCTGCCTGCTTGTCGTTGAGGATGATCATGGTTTGGCCTAGGACTGTTATAGAACTGATTGGGCCATATAGATCCTTGAACTTGAGCCAGTGTTGGAACTCAGGGGTTCCAGGCGGAGGAAGGTCGAAGATGTTGCCAACGATGGGCAGAGGCTTTGGCCCCGGAGGAAGTTTTAGGAAGGCATTCTTCTTTTGATAATACTGGTGATGTATGAAGAGACATATCACTGTGACTACGCCAGCAACTATAATGCCAAACATGATGATGAAGTTGGGCTCGATATGAATCAAAAGTGAGAGGGTTGGCATGTTTTGATAGAGCTGGAACTCCGCACTGATAGACCTCATGACGCAACTCCTGGAGTGGTATACCGTCGTAAAGTATGTTGTGACTGGTGACACTCGCTGCATGGTCTTCCGAGAAATAAGCTTGCTGTTGAAGTTTTGTACTACATGTATGCTGGCCAACCCGGAAACCTATCTTGCTTATCTCCCTGCCTATCTGCAAAGGAACGTTCCTCTCCAATGGAGTCGGTCGAGCGAGTTAGCGAAGCCACATTCAACTGTTTAGTCTTCGTATGCAGTGTTCCGTACGGCACCCCTGACATTCAGGCTGGTGCATCACACATGGTAGGATAACTGTACCTGTCTGACTCTTCTAGGAGTAGGAAACCCAAAGTAAGGGTATGTTTAAACAATTACTGCTGTTACACAGTCTTGCCACATACGGTCGACGTCGCCGTCTCTTTCGAGATCTCGGCTTAGCTCAACCATAGCCATCGCAGCTTGTCAGCAATATTGCACGCTTGGTGAGAAGAGCTCCAATGACAGTGAAGTAGTAGCCACAACCGTCGTCAGCGTTCTTCCTAAGGCCTGGGTAACTGAGCCGAATAATTATCAATCCAATTAGCAAGCCTTGACGAAGTTCGAAAGGTCCCTCTCCCTATCGTCTGAATCACTCGGACAATTATGCGCAAGGCTGGCTCTCCCCACGCTGGAATCTATGAGAAATAGTGGTTTTCCTCGGTGGTGCTTTCACCATCCAGATTTGGCCAAATAGTCAATTCGTTGACCTGGAAATAAGGTTGGTCTTGGAAACTGGAAGTCGAACATGATCAGTGTTTCATATATGGTGTGAAACGAAACATACTCTGACCTCTTTCAACAAAGGCACTACTACCAAGACGTCACTGAAAGAGCCTAGACGTTCTGCACACAATACCATTTCATGTGCCCATCAGATCAGAACCAGTCTTTCTCGCCTTAGAAACTTCTTGACAGCAATACTTCCTCACCCACTTCCGTGTGCTGTTACAGCTCTTACCTGGATCAGCATCAGTAGAGGGAGTTTCGGATCATGCAGTATTTGCTACCGAAGCACTAGCAGAACACAGATAAGGGCCCGAGGCCCTTCAAACCACCTTTGTCATGCAGTAACCCGCGATGGTGCGCTAAGAGCTGAACAATACCTACCGCAATGCCGACGGACCAGTTCCGGAATTCGTAGCTGAGTCCACAGATGTGCGATTATCTGACGGCAAGAACTCCACAAGCTTCTCCCCCCCACGCTTGACAACAACGTAGAGTGGCGTACGTCTGAAAGTATGATCTGCTGCTGCCATCAGCAACAGACTCGCTATATACAGGTGACTGACAGCATGGTGTAGGTATGTCTCGGAGGCTTTGGTGGTGCTATGCTCCAGCAAGAATCCCAACATTGCTTCGCGGCTTTAGTCAACGGCGAGGGACACTGGATCTTCTCCTTGAAAACCTACGACATCTGGGTTGGCCCCATGTCGTAGCAACTCTGCGGCAGTTGCCTCATGCCCATTCCTCACGGCCACGAGAAGCGGCGTCTCGTGGGTTGGATTTTCAAACTCCAAATCTCCTCCGTACCGAATTAGTTCGTTGACAATCGGACTGTAATTCATCCTTGCAGCATAGAAAAGAGGAGTCTGTCCACTGTTGTCGACAGAGTTTGGATTGGCCCCGCGCTCCAGCAATTCCTCGACGATTGATTCATGACCGCATCTCACCGCGATGAAGAGTGGCGTCTCCTGATCCTTATTCCGGTGCTCAAGGCTTCCTCCATACTGAAGTAATTGGCTGGCAATCGTCCTAGAACCCTTCTCTGCAGCATAGAAAAGAGGAGTTTGTCCACGGCTGTTGATGGAGTTTGGATTGGCCCCGCGCTCCAGCAATTCTTCGACGATTGATTCATGTCCGCATTCCACGGCGATGAAGAGTGGCGTCTGCTGATCCTTATTCCGGTGCTCAAAGCTTCCTCCATACTGAAGTAATCTGCTGGCAATCGTCCTAGAACCCTTCCCTACAGCTCCTCTTGGCCGCCTTTTTAGAGCATAGAAAAGAGGAGTGTTCCCTCGATTATCAAGGGAATTTGGGTTTGCCCCGCGCTCCAGTAATTCTTGGACGATCGCTTCATGACCACTTCGCACTGCGAAGAAGAGTGGAGTCTGGCCATCCCGATCCTTCAAGTCGACGTCTGTTCCACTACTGACAAGCAGATCGAAGATGGATTTATGTCCCATTTCAGCCACTATAGATAGAGCAGTCCTACTCCGACTTGCCCAGTGTGGATATGGAAGTTGTGCAAAGCGGGCTTCGGGGTCTGAATCGTCCCAGTCCCGATAGGTGGGACTTGCTCCCTCGTCCAGGAGTAGCCTGAATACTGCTTCGTTGCCCTCACTAGCTGCCATCAGCAGTGCTTTTTGTCTTTCAAAGGACAACTCCTCCCCGTGTAGAGACCTGAGAAGTAGCCTGACCATTGCCATACTCCCATTCTTTGCGCTCTGTAACAGTGGTGTCCACCCTCCGGAATTGGGATTCGCGTTCTTTCTCAGCAAAGATTGAGCGATCTCCAGGAACCCTCCTTCAACCGCGTAGTGCAGCGGCGTTTTGTAGTAATCGTCTCTCGCGTCGACATCATGTGTGTTCTCGAGTAAAGACTTGATCGCACCTTTCAGTCCAAAGCGTGCTGCAAAATGCAAGCCTTTCATCCCGCTTTTGAATGAATCGACGCCGTATACGCTTGCTAGCAGCGATGCAGAGGTGACGTTTGCACTACTCGCAAGTAACCTTAAAACAGCATTTTCGTGATTGGTCTCTTCATCTCCCGAGACCTTGAAAGCATGATGACCACAGTATTTCAGGGCATAAAGCAGGAAGGGATGGCGTGACTCTATCTCATTCCTCCGTCGATCGTAGGTGGACCACCTCCTATATGAGTTTGAGAAGCCTGTGGGGATGTGGTCGAACGAGCTCGGTGCCACCTTTCGCCGCCACCATTCTTCCCCCTGCAATCTGGCGTGTTCTGATCCCAGGTATTCGAAATCATTGATAAGCTTCTTATCGGCTATTCCGACTGAGAGATAGGCAAAGCAAATCTGTGTTATGTATCTTTGCGCACCCGCTTCGGCATCGTAGGCGGTAGGATGCTGCTGGCCATGGTCGAGGTCGAGACACGCCAAATTCAGTCGCAAAAATTCCAGAGCTGTGTAGTGGATCAGTCGAATACTGCGCCCATGACCTTCGGCTATCACCAAGCCCATGCAGACATCGAGTATACTGTGCGTACTCTCAAGGCTATCTTGATCGGGCAGCGACGTATCACTGTCGTTAAGAGAAAGAGCCTGTCGAAGCTCCAAATTCGAAAGCGCCCTCTCCGAACAAGTAAGCCACTGGAGCGCGCGCTTGGCAAGGAGTCGAAGTTCTGGCCGTTGGCTGTTGATCCTGTCTATAGTCTTCTTGTACGCCTGGGCATACGCATCTGGTCCCTGATATAGTGTTCCCAGCTTCTCGCGAATCTTGCGGGGTGTTGTTTGACCCTCGAGAGCGTCAATGTGGAGTTTTGCCAAAAGGAATATCCCGTCGACAACTTCGCTCACTTTGCGCTTGATGTCATGTTTCAGCTGAGACTTGACTTCTTGGCTGTAATCTGTTACCTCATCGCTGAAGAGCTTTACATGCGAGAGACGTTCGTCCATGTAGAGCTCAATATCTTCACCATGTGCGCGAATCTCGAAAGGAGAGGGTTTGTCGAAGTTGCATTGGAACTGCTGTTGGATCTTCTCAATAGGTCGAGATGTGGCGAGCAGGCTTGCAGAGGTTGATTTCAAGATCTTGAAGATCTCAAGCAAGGACGACTCTGGTTCATGAAGTTCGTCCAAAGCGTCCATGATGAGAAACACCCGCGTATAGAGAGAAACTATCACCTCTTGCAGCATTTCGGCAAACACGGGGCTGTCTTTGCTCGAACGGGATGATGCTGATATTCCTCCGTACTTGTCGTAAAGATCGCATACAATCTTTGGGACCCGTGATTGATTCCGAAGGAGTTGTTTGATCAGGCTAGCTAATATGTCGACTGGCCTATGGTGGGATTGTTGAACGTAATCGCCAAATATAAACGCCAACCCAATCTTTTCTTCTGGGAGACTCCTGTGGCTATGTTGCAAATAGTTGATAACGATCGATGCGAGGACTGTTTTCCCAGCACCAGGAAATCCTTCGCAAAACATTATCTTTGAGTCTCTCTGTAGGAACTGTTCGAACTCTTTCGACTGGAGAAACCACTGGCATGTTCCTTCTTGGCCTCGATGGAAGGTAGAATGCTGCTGAGAATCGTAACTGACAGGCGTCAGCCACTCGAGAATCGCTGTGTGTTGGTCACTTTGTTGGCTGTTCTCCATTTGCGCCGATATGCGGTCCAACTTATCGGAAATGCCAGAGAAAATACCTACAGAAGAATACTATGTCAGTAGATGGCCATTTGCATGTCACGGTCACACTTCGTAAGGCGAGTATCGCAGCGGGAAGTGTTTGGGCTAAGAGTAAATTGCTAACCTTGTATTGTGACCATCTGCTCTACCGCACGACATGGAACCACCATGAGAAGCTCCTTTGCGTAGGCTGCTGCTACAAGGGCAGCGTATCTCTGCCATTTCTTGTTCTTGTGTGAGTCGGCATAGTCGCAGATTCCCCGGATGACGAGACACGGAAATGACTCCATCAATCCGGCAGCCTCCATCTCGACACAGAGGACTTTGCCACCAAGACTCGCGTTGAGCTTATCTCGAAGGCGGGCGTCTTTGATGACCTGGTTGCCTGATGCAATCAGCCCGTAATGAATTGTTACGGGCTCGTCGCGATCCTCCCTTTTGATGATTTTGACAGTATCGCAGGCTTCGCAATAACTCACGTTTCTGCTACTGCCATCGTTTTGATGTGGACTGTCGGCTGAGAATAAAATGTCTCTCAGGACATCCGATTTCCCATAAGATCGCATCAACTTTGGCTCCCTCACTTCAAGCTCTTCTAAATAGTCTGGGATTGAAGAGCCCTTCCTTTCGTGAATCGACTCCAACTGCGTCAATGCAGCGAGCAGCACGCGAGGAGGACTGTTGAGTGCTCCCGTCCTCTCGAAGGAGCCACCGTCAATTGCTTTGCCCAGGTCCCATTGGACGACACCGGGGAAGTTGAGGGTTGGTGAGCCGACAACGACGTCGCCGAGTCGAACATCGTTTTCCTCGCTTGGGACACCGCCACCGATTCCAACCATGAAGCCAAACTTGATTGATGGGAAGGAGTCAATCATGGTTCGGGCTGCAACGGCTGCTGATACGGTGCCGATTTTGCCTTTCGGAAGTCCTGTCAAGACTACATTGTGCTTGCCCACCGATCCAAAGATGTACACGTTGTCATCTGTGGGAGATACGATGAGATCGATGGGCATTGCATGAACATGGTCGAGCATGACAGTTGCCGCACTCAACTCCTCTGTCAGAGCGCATACCCAGCCAACGGTATACTGGCTCCGGGTGAGCTCGATGTCAATCGACTCTTCTTTCTTGCCGTTCATTCTGTTCGACTGATGCCTGTCTCGAAAATGGTGAGTTAAGAGAGGACGAAGACAACCGCAGAAAGAAATGTATCGAGCGGGGTTGGGCGGCCTTGGGCATCATTCTATCACGTGTCGTTTTGTTGAGGCTGCAGGTAAATATATAGGAAGGGGTCATGATGGGCTGAGGCCAACCTGTTACTGGCGTACAAGACAGCCTCTGGGCCATCCTTGGATGGACATCAGGAGCCAATGATGCTCTACGGCTCCCTTTCCAGAGGTCGGAGCTTTTGGGCCTTAAGCCTGTTCTCAATAGCTTGTGTCACGTTGACTTACATCTTTGTGATAGGGTGAAAATACGTTCAGTGCATCGGTGGACTACCACCAACACGCAAGTTGTATCACCAAGGAAAGGCGTGGATAATAAGCGTTGGCAGAGATAAGCCTCAACTTGCACCATCCTTCGATTCGGTTTTAGAAACGGGAATTGAAGCAGATATAGATGGGAGCGTGGTTCACCTTTGTATGTATTTGTGTTAATGTTCAGAATTGCACAGCTGGAGGGTACCTAGTAGAAAGAAGTTAGTCAAGCTATGTAGGTGACGAAGCTGCATTTCACTCCTTAACCTTCATCAGTGTGTCCCACAAGGCGCTCCTGGCATACAGGCATCTCTGTAACTCTGTTAGTGTTATGAAGAAGATTGCACGGGAGCATCGTAGACCAAGAGACGTAAGAGTGGTTGTAGACTGGCAGAATTGCATTACTGGTTGCTTCTATATCACATGTCAGTTTCAGAGTAGTAATAGCATCAATATGAGACCTACATATACCATTTGGCCCTTCCATACGGAACCTAGGCCGGTAAGACCCTTCGAACCAGAGGAGGCTTCTCCTTTCGAAGAGGCAGACAGAAATGTTATCGATATGATGGGAGTCCGTCCAGTCAGGGGAAGATGCCAAAACAGTCAAGGGAATTGCGGTCAATATAAACTACTCCCTCGCACTGTAAGCATGCCGTTTTACAACGAGGGGAATGGTATAAAGCAGACCAACCTGACCGGGCGTTTCACGCCAAGCCGACCACTGTGCCCTTCCGTCAAATCGGGGTAGGTCAAAGCGCCACCCGCCTGAGCCAGAGCCCCCCCTGAGGAGAAAGTCCTGTGAATGCTCAGTGCTTCTGTTATCTTCACCCTTTTTTCTAGACTTGGATTCAAGATGATGACTAGCTACATTGGCTCTTTCATGTAGACAATATGCTGAAACTGTTAGAATTCACACATTCGCCATGGGCCAACAGCGTCCCTCTCGTCTGTGGACGGCTGTTTCACGACGCCATTCGCTTCACTATGTCGTCTTAACCACCGTCCAATAAAAATACTGCCGGTAAAATGTTGACTGGCTTCACCCGGAAAACCATCTCTTCGTCGCTCACTGTAGAGCGATCCACACGAACGTTCAGCCAAAACCAAGTCCTGGACTTTTCTTTCTGCGCCGATATGAGATTCTGAGAGAGAAGATCTGAAGTGAGAACACCGGATGAGTAATTGCTAACATCAAGTCAAATACTTTAAAGGAAAAAGCAACCCGTAGGATATCCCTTTTCATCACAGATCAAGGGCCCTTTCCTGAAAGCGTACCGAATCGTGTCCCGTTTAACGCTCAACTGCAGTAGCTTCATGACTAGTCCTGCTGGGTATAGGTATTTACGCAGGGCAAGTCAACATTTGCGTTGTTTTCCTCTGCCGTATCACTTGTCTCAGCTTTGTATCGGCACTTGTTGCACATCTGCCGCTTTGTGTCTAACGCAAGATGTCACCGCAGACACACTTCTGGAACACTGCTGCCCCGAAACACCGATACACGTCCTCGACAGCTGTGTTACTCTGGTAAATCCTATAGGGCAAGTACTTTCCGAATATTCAAGAGGTGGCTCATATTAAGTTTCGGTCAAGGGAGCAACGCTATGGTTATCGGGAGTATTGGTGTAATCGATTTATGCGTACTTTGGCAAGTATGTGCTACTTCATCTCACTCCCTCTTTTCCTGGGGTATACCTCATTAACGCCCCAATCACGTATCCCATTCTTCTCTTGGCAAACTATTCAGGCAATTATGCATGGTCCAGAACAAGCGAGATCTCAAATCTTGAACCAATTACAAGCTCCTGTCTACTCTTCTTGGTAGGCACCGCTCACTTTGCCCTTCCACATTCATGATACTTGGACGGCTGCTCAGCTCGAGCTCATCAACTATGCAAAAAGCATACTATTCCCAAAAGAAAACGGAACGAAACAAAACTTCCCAATGGAGCAGTGGACTGAGGCTATAAAAAGAAGATTAGCCAAACATTTAAGCATATATCATTAGCCGCGATAGAATCCCGCTGGCTATATACGGCGAGATTGTGTCCACTTGTCTCATAGTAGCATTGCCTCTGCCTTTTATTTTTTCGAGCTGGCACTGGCTGTTGTGAGAAGCGTTGAGCTATCATGACTTCAACCTGTATATGAGGTGGCATTTGGGGCGCCCGTCACATGAGGTGTTATTTTCTCCGAGTACGACGTGAGGTGACATTTGCTCCCTAAATCTTCTGTGTTGGAGGACTCTGTTTCACCGGGTCCGGTTAAATCTTCGTTTCAGCAAGTGTCCGTGCCTTCTCGAGATCATTGAGCATGGGCCCCGTACCCCAGAGATCTATAAATACGTAGAAGTGTGAGGATGTTGGTTGTTGAGACAGGTGAGCCGCTTGATATCGACGCACTCTGATCAGGAACTGAGCCACATCATCATGAAGACTTGCGCAATTCTTACAGCCATTGGCTGCCTTGCCGGGAGCGTTCTTGGCCATGGACAAGTACAAAACTTCACCCTAAACGGCGTATACAACCAGGGCTTCATCCGTATGCCTACCGCCTTGCATTAAACCGGCCAAGCAACTGCTAACACATGTGTTCCAAACAGTCGATTACTACTATCAGAAGCAGAACACTGGTTCCTTCCCCAACGTCGCAGGCTGGTACGTTACAATGGAAATAACAATAAACTCGTTTTCAAGCACACTGCTGATATGGAAGATACAGGTACGCCGAGGACCTAGACCTAGGCTTCATCTCCCCTGACCAGTACACCTCGCCCGACATTATCTGCCACAAGAACGCAGCCCCAGGAGCCATCTCTGCCACTGCAGCAGCCGGCAGCACCATCGTCTTTCAATGGGGCCCTGGCGTGTGGCCTCACCCTTACGGGCCGATCATCACCTACGTTGCTGAGTGCAGCGGGTCATGCACGACCGTGAACAAGAACAACCTGCGCTGGGTCAAGATTCAGGAGGCGGGCATCAACTACAACACCCAAGTCTGGGCGCAGCAGGATCTCATCAACCAGGGCAACAAGTGGACCGTGAAAATCCCGTCAAGCCTCAGGCCGGGCAACTATGTCTTCCGACATGAGCTTCTTGCGTATGCTGCTTCTCCACGCTGACCCCCTCTGAAATACATGGTACTAAGCTGACTTTTGATGTTCAGTGCTCACGGTGCCTCGAGCGCAAACGGCATGCAAAACTATCCTCAGTGCGTGAACATTGCCGTCACAGGCTCTGGCACGAAAGCGCTCCCTGCCGGGACTCCTGCGACTCAGCTCTACAAGCCCACTGACCCCGGCATCTTGTTCAACCCTTACACGACAATCAAGAGCTACACTATCCCTGGCCCGGCTCTGTGGCAAGGCTAGATCCAAAAGCACGGTGTTCTGTCCTTGAGGTCGCAGATGTTGACAGGAGGATGATGGATGCAGAAGCGTGAGGTGCGGGCCGGAGAGTCTATGTTCTTCAGGATTCAGCAGTATATAACACTCAAATGAATCTTGCTCGTTTTTTTAAATTGCAGTATCTTGGATTTGGACTGCCAAGATGTCACCATGTGTATAGCAACCAAGAGGTCAGGATGTAGACGGCAACAAACGTAGGTCTTCATGAATAGTTCATGACAAGAGGCTTTTGCGGGCATGGACACGTTCAGATATGGAACACGCCAAAGGCATATGATATAGAGGACCACTACTATGTGAAAAGAGCAAAGTCTGCTATTGCCCCCCGTTTGTGCTGTTGCGAATGAGCTCTTCTCAGACTTCCCATGCTTAGCTAATTTGTGACACAAGGGGAATTCTCGAACAATTCCGCAGTCCAATGGTAAAGCCGCAGGTTTGTGCGACACCACACTCAGCGGATTCGCTCAGTTCATGTCCCGTGCTGTAGTATTCGACTGCACTCTTCCCCTCATAAAGCTGCTCTCTCACAGGAACTACCGACAGACCTCCAAAGCTGTAGACACTGACACAGCATCTACACGATGTCCGAGGCAAGCAACCAGGTTCGCTGCCATTGTGGCAAGACCTTCAAGTTTCCTGCAGCGATGGGCCAACACTTGCGCGACTCACCAAATCATCCACCCGAAGGTCATGCTTCTCCGCCTGCACCCAAGGAACGGACAGGGTGCAGTTGTGGCCGCAACTTCAAGTCAGGGTACGCGCTTCAACAACATAAACGCGACTCTCCTCGGCATGCGAGAGAAGCACTGCAGGCGCAAGCAGGAGAAACTGCAACCGCTAGTCAGGAGAAACCTGTCAACGAGCCGAGGGAAGACATTGTACGCCCCAGTGATTCGGCGGCAGAGCAATCGAAAACAATCCGAGACAAGAAGAATAAGGGTGATGGCAAAGTAGGTTTTCTACGAGGTGTCTGGACGTCGAGAAAGTTACATACTAACCAAAGGTGTATAGGCCAAAAAGAACCAGAAAGCAAAGTATACATCTCAGCCTGCGTATTCGCCTGGTTCAGGAGTTAGGAGTCATGGATTGTGGTGGTCGTCTACAGACTACATGGGCTCTGACAAGGGTGACGATTTCGGCTTGTGTGATAAGGACTGTGGCTGGTGTGGGCATTGTGCTGATGGATATGACTTCGACTATTGAGACCATGGCCAAGTTGTTACTACGTTTTGGACCGCAGAGTCTGCTATGTCCTCGGGGATCCCGCAATCTCATGCACGATGTAAGGGGCCACTGCAGAAGAATCTGGACCGCTACCTAGGCTGAAACCGATCAAAGCGATTCTTCAACAGGCTAACGCTCCCACGTGGAGAGAAACAAACGCAGCTCTTCGTTTGTGCTGCAGTGAATGTGCCCTCCTCGAATCTCTATGCTTAGCTCATTGGTTGTACAAGAGGAGTTCTCGAGTGAATTGACAATTGGGAAAGCTGGAGGTTTATGCGGATGAAATCCACGAACCTGGCTGCTCGCCTGCTGTATGAACTTACTTCCCTCACCAGCCCCTGAAAACTGCCTTTTCAAGGAAGCAACAACTCTTAGAACGCAGAGAGACTGCTTCAACGTCAGCAAGATGCCTGAAGCCATCGTCAACAAGGTACCTGAGGCCAGCACTCAGGTTCGCTGCTACTGCAATAGGACATTCAAGGACGCATCAGCGATGGCGCAACATCGGCGCGATACAAAGGCTCATCAACCTAAGAACCCCAATATCACGCCTATTCCCGACACATTGATCAGGTGCAGCTGTGGCCGGGGGTTCAAGTCCGAAACGGCACTCCAGCAGCACAAAAGCATGTCTCCTCGTCACCTAAGAAAGGCGTCACTATCACGAAGAGACACAAAGGCCCCCAGCAACCCAGGAAACTCGAAAGGTAGCGACGATAGGAAGGGGCTTTCAGCGGAGACCCGTGCTACGGTCGCCGATGCCATGAACCTTTCGGGGGACAAGGACCACGAAAACGATGATACGGTAAGATTCCAAAATGATGCCAGATCACTGAGATGGCTTATCCAGGTATTTACTGAAGCTGTCTAGGCCAGCAAGAATGAGCAAGCAAGTCAACCATCCCACCATACAGACCTAGAAGATCTGGGGAAAAGAGCATATGAAGCCGCATCGTCGTCCTATACCTGGTACCCTGGCGTTGGCGACGACATCTCCTTGTGTTGCGATCGCTGTGGATGGTGTGGCCACTGTGCGGGAGGAACTTCCAGATTTGCGACCATCTTCAATCTGTCACTCCGGATTGAACTGCAGGGAGATAACACTCTGGTATGTGTCAAGAGGTTTCCTACGCTCAAACAAGATCTCTTGCCCTAGCTTTGATCTTCGGCCTGCTGACGCTTTCAGCAGCTACCAACAGGAAGATATCCACATGTCCAGATACAAGTTAATGGCGGTGTCATCTCCAACGTTGGAGAAACCAGTACCTGAGTTGCCAGGCAGGTACATATTTGAGGCAACAAGAGGCCGGAGCTGCTGGCAAAGCATAGATTTTTGTGGAGATGCGGCGTGTCACAACCGCCCGACATGATCGCGTCAAGGCAGCCAGCGTGTGTGACGGAGCAATGGTACAACAGTGGTCAACAAGAAGTTCAACGGGAACAGAAGCAAAGAGAGATAGATCACTACTTGAGACTTTTCTAATCCCATGAATGATATCGACTCAGAGAGCTATGATGTGTTGTAGCTCGTCAGAAGTGCACTGAACGCGAGGAGTCATCTTGCATCAAGCTGTAGTAAAGCACGAGTGAGAAACATTGCAGGACCTCCAGAAGCGTATTCGGTGTTGATGAAGCTAAGATACAGACATTGAGACTGATGTAAACAAGGAGAACATATCCGTTTAGTTTGCGCCTTTGTTAAAACTTGTCGTTATTCTGTTTGCGTACAAAGAGACGGAAGGTGGATGAGCATTCTTGGAGAGGCTTGGGAGCCATCACCTGTCGCAAACTGCCGACTTCGCTGGTCAGCAAGAGTCAGACATCTCATTGGCTGGATCGAAGACATCAAGTGAACGAATAAGACAGCAAGAACATGCTTATCAGCAACGGGCCCTGATTTGATTACATGGAGGTCGGAATAAACAATGCAGGGAGGAACTACGGTAGGTCCAGCAATTTCAGGCACCGTCGGGCATCACGTGCAGAGTCGGCTCAATGCTAGTCGTGCGCTTTTCGGTAGATTTTGTGGGTGCCAACACTCATTGAATCAGCATCAAGACACTTCATCACCAATTGGCCGTTCCTTTCCATCACTTCGGTCCGCTAAATATCCTCGCCATGATGCTAGGGGGACACGATGTCTCGCGGCTCATGAGGTCTCCTTACTGGAGCGACGAGAAAGATGAATATGGGAAAGAGGAAGAACCGACAAGGCTGCTGCCACTCCCGCTTCCAAGCGCCATGGATGGCCATCCAGTTGCATCGAAGAGTCCCCTCTTCACCTTGCCTCCCGAGATTCTTGGAGAAATCATGAACCTACTGGTGGACGATAGAGCTACTCTGTCTGCCATGGCCTTGGTCAACAGCGACTGCAGACAGCTGGCCCGTTCCTGTCAATTTGACGAAGTGTGCTTTGACTATGGTCCAAGATCCAACCGGCTTCGATCTCATCTCATGAAGGAGGCATCCGCCAGACAGAATCCTGATACGCCAGACACGACTATTCGCCCGCCTTTCATTGGATCCTGTATCCGAAAAGTGACGGTTCGTTCCGACCGCGACTATGTCGCCAATGAGCACAGCGACCTCCACGACTCTAGGGGCGTCACCTCTCAAAGGCGTGCCGCACTGCGCAAGGAAGCTACAGAGTACTACTTTGGAACACACTACGCTTCTATTGTTGCTGCCATGAACGCAATGCCCAACCTAGAGTCAGTATCATGGTACGACAGGATGTGTCTTGGCAGCGATTTCTTCAAATGTATCACGAATCTGCCCCTACGCCACCTCAAGATTTGCAGAGCGTACATCGGCGACCCATTTTGCCTGCACTCCCTGGGATCGACTGCCATGTCACTGGAAACGCTCTATCTAGACTTTTCTGTATGCGGTGACAAGGTCCACGCAGACGACAAGCTCTGCAAAGACGACGACTCCTGCGAAGACGACGATCTCGACGAAAAAGAAGAGCTTGACGAGGACGACGAGATGACCGAAGACGACGAGATGTACGAGGATGGTGAGATGTACGAGGGCGACGAACTCAACGAAGACTTCGACCTCGCTTCCAAACAGTTACCCTTCATAGTGAGTTTTCTACAGCGTTGCAGTGCCACTCTCCAGCACTTGACCTTGCGATGCATCGATCCTTGGTGCTACCAGTCTCTTTCCTTTGGCGATGCACAGGTAGCATTTGGCCAACTACGATATCTTGATCTATCCGGCTGCAATGGCGCTCTCGCCAGGACGGCCTGGTGTTCACTACTCTCTGCGCCGCTGAGGCACCTTGCCTTACCCCTCAGGAGCACAGAACCCTTCCAAGCCTTTCAAGTCTGCCAGCCTCTACCTCACCTCGAAACGCTGCTTTTGTCAAGTTTGAACTACAAGGATGCGACAGAGGCGTCTCCGATCTTGGATTTCATTTCGCGCCATCCTAATGTCCGCAAACTTTGCATCCACAACGGTAAACCAGAGCTCATGGACTCTCACCTTGTTCCGCTCCTCTCGGATGAGAGATGGTCAAACCTGACCTCCCTCTCACTTGCATGGCGTGGCGCAGTTTTTGCAGCGAACGCACCGCCATACATTGCTTCCGTTTCCGCGCGATCCCTAGCCGCCATCGGCAGCATCAAGTCGCTGGTGCAGCTACATCTCACCGCCGGAGACGTCTTTGGTGATCGTCCTCAATGGCTAATCGACCACGAACTGGTGCGGTCGAGCTTCCGAGGATTATCAAACCTCAAGAGACTCGCCTTTTCACGAGATACCTACATCAGACCAGGCGGCTCAGACGCTAACGTTGAAAGCTACTACGAACGTCAATTGGTGACCTCGGATGACTACTACCTTGCCATGAAGCGGCCGTACCTTGACCGGCCCCGATCAACTCTGCGTGCGGACGAGGGATCGATCGACGACGATTCAGAGCTTGAGCTCTATTATGCTAACCTCAGCGCGGGTCGGCTCTGGGAATGTGCTCATCGTAACATCATGCTTCAAGAAGCAGAGAGATATCTACGCGTTTTGCCTTCTCTGGAGTGGATTTACTGCGGGCAGCGGCCGATGGGGTTTCGACGTGTGCAGACAGTCAAGGGTAGACGTCGCATTTCGGTGCCTCTGACTAGGCGGAGAGATACTTGCCATTCGCTTCTGAAGCGCCTGTCTGCAATGGGCTAAGATGATGACGATGATGATGACGATTTTGACTACTCGTAGTCTGAAGATCGGATTCGCTACTTGAGCTCTAGAGGGAAACGGAGAGAAGATGAAAGATACCACCTCTGGGGAAGATTCCTCCTTGAGATCATGATTCGTCGTTGGAAATCCAGCCTCTCCATCGAACTGAAAGAGTACTATCACATGCACTTGACTAATGAGTCTGGAGGAGATAACAATGCGGCCATTGAACGCGTCTCGAACCCCAAAAGCAGCTGAAAAGGCCTCCCTTGCACAGTTTCCTCGTCGACTCCAGTCAATTGGATCATCTAAGCGCCGGCCAAGTGGTCGACCGCGATAGACCTCGAGAGAGCCTAAGCTAATGCGACCGCAACGATGGCCCGTCTCAGCGCAATCGGGAAGGCATCTTGCACTGCCCAAGCTGTTCTACAATGGAACCTAAGTGGGTTGATCTCTGGAGCAGATGACAATTTTCAAGCCGTGCCGACATGAGGCTGAATTAGAGCCGCTCATGGGGGAGTGCGTGTTCAACAACCCCGGACATCCGCATCCTGCAACTGGCGCATGTAATCTTGGCATTATGCCCTAACAAGAGGATCAAGAAGATCAAGGAAAGCAAAGGAGGTGCTATGCGTTTTTGGCTGTCTCGTTGAGTGAAGGGTTTCCGAGATAACATGTCCAAGGGCTGACAGATGAGCATCCAACATGATGTATGTATCGTATCGCCTGAAGACATCACCGGGCTGCATATAAAGTGTCGTTACCAACGCGGGGGTGCCAGTTCGCTGAAACCGCATGCCTTCAGCTGTCACTGAATAGTTCCGTTTCGATGACTACCAATATACATGTATGCACGTTGGTAGTAAAAGGCCAATCTTCAGCAAAAAATCTGCCCATCCATGACGGGGTCCGTGATACCTCGCAGCAAGCCACAGCCAACATGCATAACCACCGTTTCGCGAAGCGCCCTTTCAGCTTCACAGCCTCACGATCCTGTGCATTAATACACCGATGCCTCTCGTTGCTGTAGCCTCATCGAAAGCAAGTTAGATAGTACAATAAGATAGTATCATCAAGATCTACGTCCTTTCAAAAAGTAAACGAATCAAAATGGCCCCCAGACCAGCAAGGCAAAACCCCGTCTTCCGGGAACTCGCAGAAATCCAGCGATACACAGACGTGTCCCCAAACCCACAAGATTTCGACTTCAGCACCTGTCGAGCAAAAAGACGCGACGGAGGACGCTGCCGAAACCCTCCATGCACGCAATACGAGCGATGGCAGATCCCCAGCCTCCTGTCCGAGTTCCGCGACATGACGGACTGTCCCGATACGGACACCTTCTACAACAAGATGGAGACTTTTGTCACGTATACGCACTGCAAGAGGTGGCATCGCCCAGTCGCCTGTCGGGCTTTCAGCGAGTGGAAGAGAGAGAGAATTGCCTCGAGATCCAACGCTCCCGTCATACAGCCCATCACGGCGGCGGCACTGCAGATGCTGCCTTCTACGACTAGGGTGCTTGTGCCATCGTCGGCAAGTGCTACATCGGACGATGGGAGTTCTTTTGATGAGAGCGTTGCGGAGACTCGTTCTCTGGCTAGCAACACTACGTTCATGAGCTCTCCCCGTCAAACTCCCTTGCGCAATGGAACAGTTCAAGCTTTCCAGTTTCAGGATATTGTTGAAGAAGTCACTGCTGTTGAACAGACTGTTCCTGCGAGGAGGGTGGCTGATGAGGACATCACTCAACAAGTGCCTGTTGCTGCCATTGAGGCGTCTGTTCAGGTGCGCTCTGTTCAGCCGAGTGTCATTGTGAGGGTGTCTGTGGACGATGAAGCTCCCCACCGGAATACCCCCGGAGAGAACGATGAGAGAGTGCAAGACTTGGTTCTAGCCCCAGGCATGAGTAATACAGTACCCCAGGTAGACGGTGACACGAGAGAGGACACCGTCATCAAAGCACTTGGAATCACCGGCCTCCATCGCAACGGCTCAATAAGAGACCACTCCCCCGTCTTCCAAATCATCAACAGCCATCCAACCCCAGACAAAATGAGAGAAGGTGTCGTCTACATCCTCGAGCACAAGCAAAACCCATCCCTCTTCAAGATCGGCTGGTCAAGCAAGAGCGCAGAACAAAGGCTTCACCAGCCCAACAACTGCTACGGCACCAACACGAGAGTCATATACGAAACGGCAAGGTTCGCTGGCGCACCCCATGCGGAGAGGATCTCGCAAATCATACTCCGACATGCGAACATCCGTGTTTTGGAATGCGTTCATTGCAAAGGGGGGCATAGAGAGTGGTTCGCGGCGAGCAGGGAGACGGTGTGCGAGACTGTTGCGTCTGTTGAGGAGTTTGTGCGGATGCCGGCGTATACTCTGCAGGATGGGGAGTATAAGCTTTCGCCGGAGGCATATGATCGCGTGGTTAAGCGGATGTGCGACTTTTCTGTTTCGAGGCTTGGGGAGCTCATGCGAGGGCGCAAGGAAACCGTTGTTGAAGAAGAGGTTGCTTCAACCGATGTTTCGACAGAAGCCATATCGACAGGTTTGGCCCAGATCAGCGACACACCTGCGGAGATGGCTTGCTACGAGAGCGACAATGAGATTTCGGAGCTACAGCAGGTTGATGAACGTTCCATCGTCTCCCCGTCGTTACGCAGCACCGAGCCTCAGAAAGAGGCGTCTGCTGGTACAAAGCTGGCAAGGAAGATGAAGCGCCTCCTCGCTGCCGGAGACTCTGCCAAGAGATACTTTTTGAGACCTAGAGAGCCGAAGCCACAGGCCAGTGAAGGGTCTAAACGCGCATTTGGTTCGGCACTTGTTGGGTTGAAAGGAAAGGCGCGCGAGGCGGGCACAAAGGCGCGGCAGGAGGCTCGAGAGTTTCGGAGAGATTTCAGGGAGGAGCTGCGTCGCAAGGGTGAAGAGGATATGGCATGATTACTTCATAGAATAATCATTTTTGTATTGATAAGCGTTGATCAGTACAATCTGAGTTTCACTAGCAAAGGCGCAAACAGTTGGGGTGATACAATCACGAAGCATCTTGGACCGAATCTCGCTACGATTGTTAGCCATTGGACATACGAAGCTATGCCGTTTCTCAAACTACGATACCATCGGATTCTGAGGCTGGGCAGCAGATGGGCCGGAATATGGCCTGAAGCTCGCGGCAATGACTGGCCTACTGGCCTTCAAAAGATACGTGTCTGAATGCGAACCTTCGATCATCAAATGAACTGCTTGATTGTATTTCACTTGCACACTAGCACTCTCATTCGAAACTTCTAGGATGCTCTTCTAGATTCACCTACACCAGATCTTTTTTGTTTTGTGATACTTACTTGCTGTGCACAAGGGCACGTGGGCGAGTAGATGCTCTTCCTTCTACCTCGTCCCAGTCTAGGCTATCGGCATTGGCCGTCTAGAATCTGGTGATCATGGCGTCGCGGTCGGGGCCGGTACCGATCCACTTGATCTGCGGATTGTTAGTAAGTGAACGTAAGGCTTTGGGCTGTCGATTAAGCGTACCTTGACACCAACAAACTTCTCAATGTACTAGTGCAAAAAGTTAGCAAACAATGAAATGTAGACACGTTCGATGCTTCTTACCAAGATGTAGTCCTGGGCTTCCTTGGGGAGGTCCTCAAAGGTCTTGGCGTTGGTAGTCGGCGTGTTCCAGCCGGGCATCTCGTGGTAGACGACCTCAGCGCGGTCGAGGATGTCCAAGGATGCGGGATACGACTCGATTTCCTACAGTGTGTAAGCATATTTCCAATTTTCGAGATCAGGATGGGAGGCAAGAAGGGACCTACCTCGCCGGTCTCGGGGTCCTTGTATGCAATGGCGATCTTGATCGTGCGGAAAGTGTCCAAAACGTCGAGCTACACGTTGTCCTTAAATCAGCTACTATTGTTCGGATTGATTGCCAGATATGGAAACAAGGAATGTTTGGTACCTTTGTGAGGTTAAGCGCCGTATAGTGGTTGACGTCCTGTGATACATGGTCAGAAAAGTCGCCCAATGTCCTCGCACAGCGGATGGATCTGTACCGTGGTGTATTTGACAACGACAAGGTCTGCAGTGTCTTAGTCAGTAGCAAGCCCCAGAGAGTGTAAGGTTGATGGAGAAGTCCGCATACCGAGCCTGCTACAGTTAGTCGTGGCGTCTCATTATACGTTTCTGAAGGGTGAATACTGACCAGCCGCATCGTCGAGTCCGACCAGTGGAGGTTCCCTGCGATGCGTCAGTTCGTCTTCATGCTAGTTGAGAGAAGGCTTTCGAGTTCTACCCATTCGCGGCCTCGCTGCTGCAGCTCATTGCCAATTCTAAGATGATGTCAGCTATCTTCACATGCCAATGGACGGGGTGAGACCATACTCTCCGAGGTCCTCAGTCTTGAAAGCTCCGGAGCCAACACGGGTGGTGTAGGCCTTGACCACGCCGATAACCTCGCCGATCTTCCGGATATCGAGAGCAAGTCCAGTGACCATGCCACCGATGCTATCCTGAGTTAGTATGATGGCGTAAAAGTCGGAGGTGTCTTGGGGGATACGAACCCAGTAGAGCTGCTAGTGACGTATGGGTACTGTTGAAGCCGATGAGCATGCATTCAGTGAGGCGCAACAACTTATCGTTGAATTTGACTTACTGAACCCCAGTCAAGATCCAGCATGAGAGCTAAACCCTGTTAGAGACGCGAACGAGAGGTCGGGACGCAGAAGCTTGGGTCTCACCGTTTGCTCCTTCGCAAAGAATCTTCATGTTCTTCTCTTGTGCTTGCTTCATGAAGGAGATGGCGTCGACAGTGTACTTAGCAAGCTTGGGGCGATACTCCTTGAAGCGGGCAATCTCCTCCTCAACATCGTACTTAAGCAGATCGCCGTATCGCTTCTTGAAGCCCGACGCAAGTCGTCGGAGCTTCTGCTCAAAGACTTGCTCATTGAAGACCTCGGCGAGTCGGATTCCGCTTCGCTATAGCTGTGTTAATAAAGATCACCCACCAGCTATTCATCATTCGGTTGGCCTCTTACCGCAGCTTTTGTGCTGTAGCAGGGTCCGATTCCTCGCCCTGTCGTGCCAACCTTGCGGTCTAAAAGATGTGAGTAAACGATTGCAGGCAGCCTCTTCTGATTCGCTCACCTCCGAGTTCCAACTCCTCGAGTCCGTCGACGGCAACATGGAGATCGAGGTCAATGTGGACCTATCGCAATCCGAGTGATTAGTTCGTGGGTTCGCTTTTCTGTGGATTATCATCCTTACTCGATCGCTGATGAAGATTCGGTCGTGGACGCTGTGATTCGGTCAGCAGACATCGTTTGCAGCTGATCGGAGGTTGGCTGGGCCAGACATACCTGGAAAGTCCTTTGCGCTCCAGTTCCTCAAGCTCCTTGAAGAAGGAAGGCTACGCGACGTTGTCAGCTGAGTGACGCCCCTGACTGGCGCATGCTTGGGGACGAACAATGTGGGCGACCACCGCAGAGCCGATGAGGTTCAGGCTGTAGCACGGTTAGAGTCTTCGCTCCCGAAACCTATCGAATGGTTGACGTACCAGTTGGGGTTAACCAGGCCTGAAGGAAGCAAGTGGAAACTGGTAACTGTAAGTCGTGGCTCCTGGACGAGACGGTCCTCGGGCGCGCATACCTGTACGACACTCCATTGGCACTGTTGGAAGCTGTGGTCAGCAACTCAGGGTCCGATATAAACCAGCAATAGGAGTCTTGGACTCACACAATCGAGTGGCCCGCGTTGTGTCCGCCCTAGATGTCGTCTCAGCTCGTCGTCCTCGTACACTATATGGATATTGTAGGGGTCGGTCCGGGGGAGGGCTCACGGCAGCTCGCGCGCAAAGCTGCGCTTCAGGGGCAAGGATGTCGGTCAGTTTTCCTTTCTATCGAGTCGCCGTCGTCAGCAAGAAGAGGTCCGGTCCGGAGAACAGCAATCGCGCGGGTAAATCGTACGCCTTCGTCGCCTGCAGAGTCGCAAATCGTCATGTTAGCGCATCGCGATATCGGCCGAATGCGGCTGCGGAAAGGAAGCGGCACGAACCCCATTGGGCGCCCAGCTGTAGAGGAAACAATGTCAGCGTCTGTATAGCATCACAGCTCCGGTCGGGGCGACTCACAATGATCGTAGCCATGGCTTCTTCGTGGGTGCTTTTTTTCTTGCTCGGATCTCGCTGGGTTGAAAGATGCAAGATGCAAGATTTGGCGCTTGTGCTAAATAAAGCGGCCCGTTTGAGTCACTGCAAGCTCCAGTCCTTTCATTCGCCGGCCTTAATTTTTTTTCGCTCCGCTAAAGATTTCATCATCAACCTCCGATCTATGAGCTTTTTATAGCCAGCTGCTTCAATACATCATGTGGTTATTAACTGCGTATATCGTATATGGGGGACTAGGTACATGGAGTCTCAGTATAGCTGATTGATCATCGAAAGCTCTGCCTGTGCCGCACCCTGTCTGTGTCTCAGGGCTTAATGGGAGCTCAGGAACTGCATAATACCTCACGAAGGGCAAACTGAAGTTCTCCAATGGCGCTAATGACTGGATTTGAAGGTGCACATGCATCACCTCGAGATATCAACATACTGTCTACTATATAAGGTATTTAGTTAGGCCAAAGGAATGGCAGTAATAACGAGCGATGGCCCCAACGCCTTCTCGCCGCGTCTTTCATCCAGGAACCGCAACGTTTATCGATAGCCTCACGGCAATACCCGGTACACTGTATTCTTGTTTCCCATACTGTAGATCGTTCTGTTGGAAATGCCTTGCTCTCCTTCACCCATTCTCTTCTGCCCTTCTTCCACTCTATTCTTCTTTGAACTACTGAAGTTGCTTCCGTAGTCGAACTCTGTACTTGTAGACTGATATAGTTCGTCGCCAGAAGAGCTAGAAGTGCGAGTCAATCAAGCTTCTGTACGACTGGTCAAAGTACAAATCCGGCTTCGAGACAGTTGCGGTAGACTTTCAAATTTAAGGTACTATCCAATCTGGCCTACCTGAAAATACATCGGTACAGCTTGAGAGATAGGTACATCTGGCTGAGACAAAAAGTTACGCGCGAATGGCCTGGACTTGCTGGAGGCCTGCCGCCGTTGCGGGCTTGCCCGCATGCCCGTTATACTTGACACTGTCTTCCTTCTTGTCAAGATTGTAGACAATGCTGTTCCTCCAGCGCTGAAACTCCAGAGCAGTGATGTCAGGGTAGATTGCAGGCTCCTTGTCAGAGACAAATTTGGGCAGCGGCCCAACCGAGGTATCACGTCCCGCCTTGAACAGGTACGCCATAGACATTCGAGATGGGATAATCAGCCCACTCTTGCCTCTCATGGCTTCGGGAACAGCGACCTGGTGCACGCCTCCGGTGATTCTACCGTTGGTCCAGCGAGTCAAAGTGTCGCCCACATTGAGGATCATCTCGGTCGTATCCGTGGGCGGCAGGGGAACAAACTTGTCGGCGCTTCGGTCCTCAATCTCCAGCCCGCCGGTGCTGTCCTGGAACAGCAGGGTGATGGGGCCAAAGTCCGTGTGAGGTGCAATACGGGTGGTGCGTCCCGTCTGCAGCTCGTCGACGGCAATCTCGGGATAGTGTGTCAGTCGCATGTCGGTGGCACTGGGGGCGCACCGAGCCACGAGAGACCCGTCGTCAATGTCCCAGGCGACCTCGAGAGCATGCATCAATGTGAGACAGACGTCGTTGCACTGCTGGTAGAAGGCTTCCATGAAGGGCCGGAAGCCAGACAGGCTGGAGTCAGTGGGCCACTTGTTGGGGTATTCCGCGTCGTCGGAGGGACCTTGGTCGAAATGCTCCTAACCATTGAATATCTGGTGGTAAGTATAACTGAAACAAAGTCAAAGGCAGAAGATTAAGTGATGTCTTACCTTTGAGTCTTTCATGATACGAACTTTCTCTTCATGATGCAGTTTTCCGACCTCTTCTACTCGCCAGGGCGTGTAGCCACGCATAGGCCTCGGCCCAGGTTCGTTTGGAATGGCATTCTTGGCCTCCAGAGGCTGGTTGAAAAACGAGTGTCCCTGGAAGATTGTGAAGCTTGATTAGCAAACTTCTCACCCTGCTGGCTCTACAAGACGTGACTTACCCAGTGAAATAGTTCTCTCAGTTGGTCATTGCTGAAAGTATGGTTCTTAAGCTTTGCAAATCCGGTCCTCTCGAAGCTGTCGAGCAGGTCAAGGGCAAACTGCTTGCGCTCCTCAGGGGTTCCTGAGAGGAACTTGCTGAAGTCTAGAGTAGGGACTGCCATATTGATGATGTCTTTTGCAAAGTTTCTTGAATAATAATCTCTCAAAATATATAGAACTGAACATGTCAATCCTGATTGTCCTTACAGCCTTAGGTGAGGTCGCTCGCTTTCACACTTTATAGACGATTTACTGTTTATCACCTGCGACGTCATCATCGGTCTACCTCGAAGGATCGATGGAAACATCCAATGCAGTTGTGAAAACAGCAGTGATGGGTGCTGTCCGTTGCGTCATGTGCGGACTCATCCTTGAAAGCTGATGATATTGGATTACCATGAGGTGTCACACACGGCCTCGATGTAACTCGGCCGACCAAGGTTGACAGGGCCGAGGGTGCCATACAGACAGCATCGTATGATCCTCGCATCGAATATCTAGACATAGGAATCGAAACTGACGATCAAATGGTAACTGAATACGCCTGATACGCAGTCGTATACTTGGCCATCGGAGGAGTGCATCGCTCGATCTCTTGCAGATATCCTGGGCTGGAGCTGGTTATATTGCAAGGATGCCGATAAATGATACCCTCCGGGTAATCTACAACATGTCCGCCTAGAATCTCACCACCAGAGATCTTTGCCTATACAGCATATTGCATGAGGTAGCGTCTGCTCCGCCTTGTCCTTGGCAGCCTCTATGTAACGCTCCGCGCGGCCTGTGTTACAAAGGTGCACTCGAATTACTAATATATGTGTGAACTGGAAGAGAACCTCTGTCAAACTACAGACAGACGTAATGTGACGATGCTGTACCTACGTTACACTACATGTGAATGTCAGATTATAATGCCTTTGGCAAGCCTAAGCATGCCAATTCGAGCATATGCCGACGTCGCAGGTAGACACGGGATATCAGATCTGCAAGATACACGCCTGGCTACCGATCCAATCGGACTGTTCTATTACATGTCGTGTCGACATATTCTATAGCGGTCCAAATCCGGGAACTCGAAGTTCTACCACTTGATCCGCCATGACCAGCCCATGAGCTTGACTCTCACCCACACGAAGCAAAGGAGGGCGGCCACATAGCTCAGGCCCGTAAACAGGGCAGCACCCCAGTACTTCTCTTTTCCGCTGCTACCCGTCACGCTCAGCAAGCTGCCGGCAATGGGCAGGCTTGCCAGCACACCAAACGCAACCACTGTGAAGCAGCTCGCGTAGTATCGCCCATACTCTTCCGTGGCACAGAGCTGGCCCAGGCAGATGGGCGTTAAGCTGACGTTGGAACCGCTTTGGAAACCAAACAGAACGACAAAGGCCACGAGGAGCCCGTCGCTCTTCAGTCCAGGTACCAGTATATCCGTCATCCACAGGCATAAGACGGAGATTGTACAAAGAACAAGAGAGCCAATCATGGTGTTGTATCTGCCGAAGCGATCGGCCAGTTCGCCGGCCACACAACGGCCTACGCATGATGCCGCGTTCAGGATGGCGAGCAACTGGTATGCAAACGCGGCCGAGCCGGTGAGGGATTCCTCCGAGGACAGGCCTTGGCGATCAATGTAGTAGCTTGGCGTGTACGTGATAGGGATGAAGTACGCGAGGTCCGTCAACAGCACCCCGGCAGTGGTGGCCCCCATGGCTCCCGTCCCGTCGAGGAAGATACGATGATCGGGGAGCGTATCCCGCCATGTCGTGGCGCTGCCCTTGCGCGGGGGAATGCGGCTCCGACAAAAGGCGATGCTGACGGCGCAGAGGACCAGCAACACGAACCCCAGGATCCGGATCGTCCAGGCCCATCCGACCTGAGGCAGCAGCGCTTGCATCATGAGGGGGAACAGCACGCCGCCGAACCCGCCGCCAATGAAAGCGATGCCGCTGGCGAGGCCACGGCGTTTCATGAACCAGTGGGCGACACAGCCCATGGACGGCGTCAGCAGGAGAGACGATCCAATGCCAGTCAGGATGGAGAAGGACAGGAGAATCTGGTAATACTCTGCGATGCCGCACGGCAATGATCGTCAGCCCAATGCCCTTCGGCAAACTTCATGATGGAATCCCGGAAGCCTACCCGTGCATAGGCTGAGTGTGAAGATTCCAACTAGCGTGCAGACTGTGCCGGCAGTGATGAGGGCCCGCGGGCCAATGGCGTCAAAAGTAGGTCCAACCTGAACTCCGAAGATCCAGTTCACAAAGGCGTATGTGGAAAAGAGCCAGCCGAGGGTGGAGGCAGAGTATTGCGGAAGGATGACCTGAGAGATGACAACCTCAAAGACCCCAGACGTGTTGTAGATGCCCAATGAAGCAGTCAAGCCGCACCACGCACCGAAGACGACGAGCCAGGCATCGCGTCCGCCCTCGGGGTACGTATGGTGGTCGTGTGTAGCCTCTGTTTCTACATCTTCCGCCTCTGGCTGGGCTTCAGTCTTGTTGCTGCTAGCCGGCTCTTTCGTTTCGGAGGTTGTTAGCCAGATAGCGTGTGAAATATCTGCGCCGCGAGGGCGCCTGACTTACCTGGAGTTTGTGACGCGTCTTTGCTCTCGCTCGTTGTCCTGTCCAACAGCAACTCTGGCTCACGCGACGGGTCGTGCCGCATCATTCTTGATGAGACAATGGTCGATTTCCTAGGGTCCTGTTTCACGCGGACTGCCTAAGACACGTCCAGAAGTTGAGGATAAGGACAAGATAATGCCGCCGCGAGCGGCAGCGGAAGGAGGAATGCGGGATGTACAGCAGGTCGAAAGGAGGATCGGCGGAAAGGCGTGAAAAGCCTGCATATTGACGAGCCGCGAATGACGCAATGAGACATTGGCAGCAGAGAAGAAGCGACAGCCAACAGCTAAACCGTGCAGCCGTGTAACACGAGGTGTTTTGACAGGTAGCAAAGTCACGACTAACCGCAGGCAAACCGACAAGGCTGCCGGCTCCACACGGAACTCAGGAGGATTCGCGTAAGCCGCATATTGGAACACAATCAAGATACTAGCGCCGGGTCTTGATGGCGCGGGACGGGAGAGAGTGGCTATACAGCGGGCTTGAGAAGCTAGATCGATGCGAAGAAGTCCGTGGGACGTCGTACTATGACGAAATATCGAGTAGCCGAGGCGGCTCGGAGATGGAATTATAAATGCTCATGGTAGCATCCGTGCTTATATGCAGATGATGCACGGATAAGCAGAGGATACGGAGTAGGAGATCGAGATTGAGTAATGATGGGCACAAAGCCGTGGATTCATGCCGGCCCGATCGTAATCAGGAAGTACAGTAACTCTAAGTAGACACTCCGAAGAGATAGGAGGGTCTTTGTGAGATGATCAACCCGGTAGGATCTTGGATGGCCTTGAAGCTCGTGGGGGGGTTTTGTCTAGATGCCTGCTCTACCTCGTGTAACCGAGTGTTTCCGTTTCGAGGTGCCTATTCGTACATCCCCCACAGCTTGGTCAAAACCAGGGCAGCCTTGCAAGATGTAGAAATAAGGTATTTAGGCAAATAGGACCTTGAACGATCTAACTGCTTGGAGAATAGTATTGTTACTAATTGCTCCATACGTGATAAGCCTTCGGGGAAGACATGTCCCAAAAGGGAGAGCATCGGCAAGAAGACGGGGAGAAGCGTGATAGGTCAAGAAGGTAGGCTATCAAACAATGGAAAGAAGATCTAGATTCAACTCATAAGTCGGAAGAAGAAATGGGAAAGCAAGAATTGGTATCGGGGAGAATACCTGAAATTAATAAAAAATAATAGTAAATAAAATACATGTGATGATACGAGGGATCTGATGACGGTATTCGAGAGCCACGCATGTAATCGTACTAGTGATTGGGATATTCTTCACAACTTGCTCCTTTCCACCATAGCCAACGCCCATCTTCTCCCTATTCAGTCGTATACCAAGAAGGCCGGGATACTGTAGCTTAGACGATGTGTAGCCTACGGACTGAAGTGTTGATGTCGTGGTCAATATGCCGTTGCACTAGTCCGTCAAGACACGCTCGATTTCTAGACACCCGGCTCTATAAGAAGCGCCGTATTCCTTGGTCAAAAGAATAAAAGAAGAAGGGAGAATATCAACAATCTCAACGACATAGAATCAAGACTCTCTTGCACACCTTGAACCTTGACTGAATACGACCGTCTTTCTCATCCTTCAACTTTCTCCTACAGTCAACGCAACGTCAACAGACCATCTTCACGATGATGACCGAAGTCCAAACACCGCAAATGTATCTCGCTCAAGCTCGTGCTTGTGGCAGCGTGCAAGATTGCATGAGTCTCTATGACAAGTGGGCTGCCACCTACAACATTGAAGTTGGCGACAAAGCCCAGAATTACGTCGCTCCTGAGATCGTTGCCCAGGTGGCTCAACGGTCATCCCAAGATCTAGCCAAATACACCATCTTGGACGCCGGCTGCGGCACCGGCCTGGTAGGCCAGGCTCTTGCCAGGGCCGGCGCAAAGGCCATTGACGGGCTTGATCTGTCGCCCGCCATGCTCAAGGTTGCAAAGGAGACGGGCGTTTACCGGAACCTGTACCAGGCGGACTTGACTCAGCGTGTGCAACAGCCGGAGGGCGTTTACGATCTCGTCACCTGTGTTGGGACTTTCACCAACGGCCATGTCGGCCCTGATCCTGCCCTCAGAGAGTTTGTCCGTCTGACCAAGACGGGAGGGACTGTTATTGCCACCATTCTCCAAGAGTTTTGGGAAACGGCCAAATTCGATGTGGAAGTTGAGAAATTGGCAGCCGAGAAAGTGGTTGAGGTTGTTGCACAGGATGTCATTGATTATGTCAAGGGTCACGGTGACAAGGCGGTAGTGGTTATTCTACGGAAGCTGTAATCCTGCATGGAGAGGCCCGGTGATGTAACTTTGTGAAATTTGAAAGATGTGAAGAGATACAACATGTTGGATACAGTTTGCATCTAGACATGATTGTGAAAGAGAAATGAAGATTGACGGAAACGCTTGAAACCTACGTGACTCCTGTATCTTGAGGTAGGATTCGGTGCCAGTATCCTTGCGATAATTCTCTTCTGTTATACTGATACTTGAAGCTCCCGCGTATAATGACATACGAACATGCCGGTTGTATCTCTAGGCCTTCGACCAAGTCATCCCTAGTCTTTGGAAGAATGAGAACAAGGATCCCTTGGGGATGTATCCGGCATACGTTGACTCCCACCAAGCAGCAAAGGACCCTAATGAAGAACATAACGTTAGCCGTTTGATTGCAGAATGAACGCGTCGATTTTGGGGCTCACCGGCCGTTGGTCCCAGTTCAGCAAAGCCCAGGAGCTCCAGCACCACGGGCATCAACCTCGCTAGAACACCGAAAGCAAAGAGGGAGAGCAGCACGGTGGCTGCAATCTCGACTGGATGCTCCTTGACATAGGCGCAAAGGTCGGAGAACGTGATCTCTGCAACTTCGCAGGCTTGATCGTAGGCCTCAGCCATGGCTGGGCCCATCTTGTCGCGTCCGCTTCTAAGCACACCCTCCAGCTTCTTGAGAACGTTCTTGGCTAGCCATTCGGACCAGCCGGTGGCGGAAACGGCGTCGTCAATCTGTGCAGAAAGAATAGTGCCAGACTTTTCGGCGCGGAGGAGGATGTCGATGATCTTCTGAGCGGTGTCTTCGACGGATGGCTGGAGAGGACGAGATTGGAGTGGTGGCTTTTCGGTGATGACGCCTTGAGTGCCCTGGATGGAGGTGGATGGCGCGAAATCATCGTCGCAGAGACAACGGAAGCAGTCCATGTTGGTTGCGTTGCACTGAGGTTGTATACGTGTGCGGGTGATGTAGAATTGGAATGGCTGGCGAAGGGAAATCTGCTCGGAATTGTCAGGTTGAAGTGACGAGGTTCAAGTTGGGCAGCTATCGTTTTTGTTCGCTGAGGATCGATGCATGCTGTGCACGTGAGCACGTGTCTGCACAACACCATTTTTGATCTATCAATGATACTTCGTACCAACAGCAGACGTTGATTGGCGTCGAGTATCGAGGCAAGTGAATCATGCGGGCCGCAGTGATAGGCCGGCGGTTAATATGTGGGAGGCCGACGGTGGCTGTACGTCGACCTGATTCAGGGCCGAGTGAGCAGGCCTTGAGAGGGGCCCAACATCATGAGATATGAGAACACAAGTAGCTTTCGCACAATCACAGTATGCTTCGAGTTCTCCGAAGTAAGGCTATGCGGCAAAGCACGACTTTCTTCTGCTTCTTACAAGGCCAAAGCCTAGAATGATTCACATCCAGTAGCAACGTACTCATTGAATGATCATCATATAAGTCGCAATTCATGAGGTTGCATATATTCTGGCTCACCAGCATCTACTACAAGCCATGTACAAAGGCCTCGCTATTGACAACGACGAGTTGCTGCCGGAAGGATTGCCATGGTGCATGAATGTATCGCTAGAGGATCGGTCATCCTTCCAGTAGATTGCTGTTTATCTCCTGCGTCTGCTACCATTTGACTCTGTGTACACAGTTTGCCCTCGACATTGTAAGCAACACTCACTTCACCTGACTGTAAATAACGGGCGGATGGGGTCGTTCACGGCTTCTGAGTTGCGCCCCCGAATGTTGACAGATCCTTCATTCGCCTCAGATTAGCTTCTGATCAGGCTCTTGAACAACCATGGAATGAAACACCTGCTCGCGTGTTATTCCTGGAAAAAAACCTGCGAAAACTTCGCGAGTTCACCCAAAATACGCGGTAAAGGCTCTTATTCGAACAGCTTATCGAACGGCAAACCCGCAATTAATACACACGGGTCCATGCATCCTTGACTCTGTTGTTTGACTTCTCAGGAAGCGATAATAACCCTTCCCTATTGAGGTTGTTCTCGGGACTCTTTTCAGCGGCTGGTATATTTGTAGGCAAATCGTATTATGACTGAATACTGCTCAGCTCAAGAAGGTCTTCCACTGCCGGAATCTGTATGGTTCACCGACTTAGATGCACCCAGCCGTGCAGTCCCTGCTGTTCACTTTAAGCTTCGGGGTCAAGGGACTTCCTGTGCAGTTATTTGAGCCTCCCAGGTCAGAGAACATTTGTGCTGATCCTGATGGAACAACTCTTTCATTCAGACAAGTGTGACATTTTGTTCAAGCAGTCTGAACTGATTCAATTATACCCGCGAGAGACAGGATAACGAAGGATGTATGGCCCATAAAGGTCTGCCTTCCCACCTCAACAAGTCTCAAAGGAGCCCCTCATATTACTTCCAACAGTCCAATATCAATCATACCTTATGCAGCGAGGTAAAAGCTGAAGCAGAAATTGACGATACATCCCGGTTGCTCTTGTCTCGTTGATCTACTTTGAACGTCACGATTACTGATAGGGGTATCCAACACAGCCCCTTTTCTTCGCAACGATGCCTTCTTCGAAAAACAATACTCTGGATCTCCAGGTTATTCAGAAAAGGCTGAGCGAGTCCATGCAGAACATTCAGAAGAAGGAAGCGGAAGTGCAGGGAATACTGAATATGATGAATAGTCTTCCCAGCATTGGCCAGCACTTGATGATGCGCAGCGCATCAAGCTCCAAAACGAAGAGAGATAAAGCCGGCATATCGCCAGGGGAGGGATACCGGGAGGAGCTCGAGAGGCAGGTCGCTCAGAAACGGCAAGAGATCGGTCTGTTATGGGCCAAGATAAACGAGCTACAGGCCAAGGAGAAGGAAATAAGGGGACAGAAAAGCAAACCCAGGCACTAATATGAATTACGGCAGATGGTCATCTCAAGGATCTTAGCAACTCCTCAGCCTTAGCCAGCCACTCTTGGTCCATTTGAGATTGTTCGTCAGCAACAAATAAACCTTGATCTTTCAGATATTGCGTATAACATTCCGACTGCTCAACCCGACGACTGACCTCGGGCGCAAGACTTCTTCCTTCCCCGTCACTTGAGAAGAACTGGTCAACCACATCTTCCCTGGTGGTTCCCGAGGTCCGAGGAAAAAGAAAACCGTAGTATACGCTGATGAGACAGGAAGGCTGACGTAGAATCTGTGCCACTGGGAACAGCTGCTTAGATTGATGTTTCCAAGTCTCCATCAGCTGGACACAGTTGTCGGGAATGGTACTCTTTGTCTCGAGAACCTGAAGGAATTCGGAGCAGATTTCGGTAAGAGTTATAGGAACACGAATCGGATATGCGTCAAGGTCATGACCGGTGATCCATGGTGGTGGAGTGAACAAGTGACGCGGGATTGTGCCTGAAAACTCCCAATCGATGATACCCCTGATATGGAATTCTTCCGTGACGATGATGTTGCTACATCTCATGTCCTGGTGAGCCAGAATATAGGGCATCTCGGGCTGCGAGGAGTCAAACAAGGTGGAAGCTTGCTTTGTCAGACCTTCAATCGCAAACAACTCCAGCTTTGCCGTATTGCTATTTAGTTCCTCTGTGGGTAGACGGAATGTCTCCGACAGTATGTGAAGTTGATAGCTTATGTAGTCTCCGTAAGAGGAGAACGTTGACGGATCTCTCTGTGGCCGGACGACCCGATAGAGCTCATTGGCAGCCATACACTGAATGGGACCGATGATGGGTTCCCCGTCGTTGTCCGGGTTAGGCATCAGCGAGCCGGCGACCGGGAATTGCAGCCCATAGAGCTGGGTTAATATGTCGAAAAGGTCATTGTAAAGATGTTTCCGTTGATCTTCCGAAGCGTTGGCGAAATTCTTCAAGCTCAGCGATTGACCAGAGATGTACTCGCATATGAGGAACGCCTGTGGCTTGGATCCTCCTTGTAAGAGTTCGGCATCGTTTCCATATGCATGGACCGCTGGTATGGGAATAGTCGTCTTGGTTTTGATGTATCTTTGCAGAACATTTCAGTTCCTAGATGAACGAATAGCGAATCGGGGAGACATACCTCATCGTGGCAGCTTCGCTCTGCACCTTGGCCCAGGGGTCAAGAACAACTGGCTCCAGAGGAACCCTCACCACCCACGTAGCATTTTCGACACCAAATCGAACGAAGAAACAGACATTGAAGCTGCCGCGACTGCTTCCAATAATGCTGCAAGGCTTCTGGCCGTTGTACTTTGAGGCCAGACGGCAGACTGCGCTCTCGACGATGGAGTCAATAAACTCCACGATCCTCTCTTCAAGCTGCTCTCCACTTGGTGGATAATTGTCCGCCATCATGTCGGATGGCCGGCTGTTGATGGAGTCGTGTGGGCCGTCGGTGATGGGCTCGTCGCCCTTTGAGGATAGCGACATTCCGACGGCATCTTGATGGATCAGTGTCAAACACCACGAAATTGCCGACGCGTCTTGATGTTTTCATCTCAGGGGGCACAGATTATATAAGCAGTGAGAGGATGTAACCAACACGAAGCTCCCTGTGCGTCCACATTCCTTGAAGGCAGCTTCGTGTTGGTGATACCATACAGCTGTTGGCGCTGAGAGTCTGTTTGGTTCAGTTACCGACGGAGAAATGGTATTGTAGCCCTCGCAAAGAAATACCCTGCGTGTACATTGTACTTAACCAGGAACCAACTTCATTCTGATTTCTAAGTGACCTTCCACTCCCCCATAGTACCTTAGTTGTTGAAGACTCCTATTACAAAGCATTCTCCGAAACACGCCGAAACGAATCGATTAAGTGCATCTTCAACTGGCGATCGTGGGGCACTTTGACCGCCGTTCTATCACTCCACATCCCTCATGTCAATGCCTACCGCGGGATGAACGGCATGGAAAACTGAGATAACATGATGCTGTCATGGTGTAATATTATGTGAGTTATGACTTTGGCTAGGTTAATGCCCTCCTGGCCGCCCGAGATCTATGGAGCTGGCTCAACACCGTCCAATCAATCTGATGATGGTTGATTACAATAGCTTCGCCACGTCACATCCCCATCACTAATGACGCCACTAGATCTCGACTACATACCTATTATCATCACTATATATATGGGCATACAGATCCCCTAGGCTCTCAGTCGAAAAGTTCCTGATGTAGATGAAGGCGTTGGAGGGAACTCATCAATTGCCCTTATTTCCACCTTGAAAGACCTTCGGTATCTCGACTCCCCAATCACAATACCAATCGATCCCATCTCCAGCGCATACATTCGCAACATGGCGGCCTATCTCACTCAACGTATCTCTCACCCTCATCACGGCATCCCTGTTTCTCGCGCCGGAACCCCCGCCCCGGAGAAGAAGGCCAAATGCTCTGAGCCAATCTACAATGTCGCTGCCAAGAACGCGACCTTCTTCACTCCGGAGCAGATTCCCGTCCCGGGCACTGCGACTGAGCATCAGAAGTCTGGCAAGCCGGTTCCAAAGCTCTTCACTCCCTTGAAGATCCGCGGCATACAGATGGCGAATCGCATCTGCGTGAGCCCAATGTGCCAATACAGCGCGCACGAGGGGTTCCACACGCCGTGGCACATTACGCACTATGGAGGCATGGCTCAGAGAGGTGTAAGACCGACCGTCCTTCCGAGGGATAATATGAGCCTCGTCAAGTCTTGAAATTGAAAGTAAATGCTGAACTACGTGTGAATTGATAGCCCGGCCTCATGATGATTGAAGCCACCGCCGTACAGGCCAATGGCCGCATTACCCCGGAGGACTCAGGCATCTGGCTCGACGCCCACGTCGACACGCTCAAGAAGCACGTCGACTTTGCTCACAGCCAGAACGGCCTCATCGGCATCCAACTCGCCCATGCCGGCCGCAAAGCCTCCACCGTCGCCCCATGGCTCAGTTCCGGCGCAACCGCAGTCGAAGAAGTCGGCGGATGGCCAGACGACGTCGTTGGGCCCAGCAACGAGCCCTTCAACGAGAATTACCCAAAGCCGCGTGCCATGACTATTGCTGAGATTGAGCGGTTCAAGCACGATTTCCAGATCGCTGTTATTCGTGCCCTCCGCGCTGGATTCGATGTCATTGAGCTACACTTTGCGCACGGCTACCTGGTTTCCAGCTTTTTGTCGCCCGCTGTGAACAAAAGGACGGATCAGTATGGCGGAAGCTTCGAGAACCGTGTTCGTCTGGCCCTTGAACTGGTCGATGATACACGACGCATTATTCCCAAGGATATGCCCCTGTTTGTGCGTATCAGTGCAACAGACTGGCTCGACACAAACCCGGACTACAACGGGCCAAGCTGGACTGTGGACGAGAGCATCAAGCTTGCCAAGCTCTTTGCCCAGCGTGGTGTCGACGTGATAGATGTATCCAGCGGTGGAAATCACCCCAAGCAGAAGGTGGTCGGCGGGCCGGGATACCAGGCGCCGTTTGCAAAGAAAATCAAGGCTGCAGTGGGAGACTCGTTGCTGGTCAGCTCAGTGGGGAGCATCAAGACGGGCGAGGTTGCGCAGAAGATCATAGAGGGCAGTGATGATCCTGATGATACGCCAGTGGACCTGATCGCTGCAGGCCGCATGTTCCAGAAGAACCCGGGCTTGGTCTGGGCGTGGGCAGATGACTTGGACGTGTCTATTAACGTTGCGCATCAGATCGTATGGGGATTTGGAGGGAGATCAAAGAAGGCGCCAACCGATCACACGAAGTTGAATGTGCCATAGTTCATGGCAAATGGGATGGGTTTCAACGTGTGGTCAAAGAGGAGGACCCCTAAAGCTTGTGCGGTGCTACGGTATCATGGAATTCAAGGGTCCCCCCAAAACATCTTCAAAGAGAGTAGAGAATGATTTATAATGGTATCCACTGTGACCCTTGCAAGTGAGAGTGACCACTGGACGAGACTTTTGACGATCAATCCTCTCTAGAATTCGGCCGACAGGGCAAGGCAGCTGTGCTTCCAGTACTCGGGAGGATGCCAGTTCAACATCTGCCCCTTACAAGCCGACCACCTAGAAACAATGACTTTGGGGCTATCGAAAGAACCTCAAACGACACAGGATGCAGCACATAGATCCGGCGAGCCCATGCACCACGACAGACTTCATTTTAGCCTGCACCTCTCGCAGAAGGCAATACGGCTATCGGTATATCTCCAGGCCTCAACGAGACGTCCGCATCCACAGCACACCTGCTTCTCCTGCATCGAAATTGAGTCGCGACGGAGTGGGCGACTATGGAAATGGCTAAAGTCGTCTGAGACAACTTGAGGCACTCGCGGTGCTTGCTTTTCGGACTCAACAACCCCGGTGGTATCTGCGAAGAAAGCCGATCCCTGCGCTTCTTTCAGATCATCGAGCCCGTTTTCGATAGAGGCATATGATGCAGGAATACTGGAGGAGCCAAACTCTGTGATGTCAGCAAAGTACGGGTTGTGCTGGAAATAGCTTGACAAATGAACCCTTCTCTCCAGGGGAGGCTTCTCAGAGGTGGTCTCCGCACATAGATCGTTCTTGGTGAGCCATTCAGAGACCCTTTCGGAGCTCTGGCATATTTTTTGCTCGTTTTCCTGGCCGCAATCATCATTCCACGGCAACGATCGGAGTGAAAAAGCGTGCAGGTCTTTCGCAATATGATCGAGCAGCGCAGCCTTATCTATCTCCATTTCCTGGCTATGACCCTTGGGCCAGTGGCAAAGAGGGCAGGAAGTGATGTCGAGAGGCGTGAATCGTTTGCACACATCTGCTAATCGTGATATCCGACCGGACCTCATGAACCAAGTGTGATACACTTCTATGTGCCGTACAAACTGCTCCTTGTTGCGGAACTGCGTAGTATCTTCACACGCGAAGCAGACCCAATATTCGTAGCCTTGATGCTCGTCGAGAAGATGCTGATGCCAATCTGCTTTCGTGGTGTAAAGAGCGCTGGGAGTAGTACAGCCGCGAAGAATGCACGTATAGGGGCTGAGATCATCGCTAATGTGCTTCCTATATGCTTTTAGTATGTCATACAGATGCCACATTCAACGGTAGTACCACTTACTTCCACTTGGTCTCCTCCAAATATTCTTCAGGAAGCGATTGACAGCAACACGGACATGTAAAAGTCCGCATGCCGCTCAACATCTTGGGCGGCTGAGGGTATCTGAGGCTCATAGTGGTTGATGAAAGACGAGTTGAACTGGTAGCCGGAGACGGTGAAGTGGCCCGTGATATATCGAGAGAGTCGCTGATGGCAGTCGCCCTAGTTCCCGTCGCTATCGTGGCATTCGTTGGTTCTTGCACCTTTTCAATAGCAGCAGCAGATGCAACCGCTATTTGACTTCGGCTTCCAACGCTGTCGGGGACAGGCTTGGCCATCACTTCAGAAACGGTCCTTTGCGAGCGACGTGTGTCTTCATCATGTGATGTCCTACCTGACAGGGAGTGGGAGTGCTGTTGGGCATACAGAAAGCGGTTTCGTCGCTTCAGATTGCACTGTATGATGCGCTCCTGAATGTCACTAAGATTCGAAGGATCCAGTTTGTCCTTGACCGAATCGAGGTCGGAATGCTGCTCGATGTTGTTCAAGAGCATCATCGTTGTCAGATGTGCCCGGAGGTCCTGATGCTCTTCCGGCTTGAACTGTTGGTCTGCTCGGTGAAGCCGTGAGCCTCTGGCTGACTTCCGCACTATAACAGCAATTTGGGCAAGTTGTTTAAGCAACATCTCCACATCCTGCTTGTTTATCTCCAGGAGGCTGTCGGTTGAAGGTGGCTGCTCGTCCACCACGGAAAGGGATCCATCAGAGTCCTCATCGTCTTCGTCTGACCAAGGAGAAAACGGGCGGGGTGGAACGTCGTCGCTGGAGTCGTTTGACTCTTCTTCTTCTTCGATTTCCGCGACGACATCGGCGACTTCGCAACCAGAAGCTGTTCATTGTGTAAGAGACGACAGTCAATCACTGCCTCAAGGTATTTGGATCAGGCTCACCTAACGCCCTGCATTTATCCACAATGAGAGCAAGCAAGCCCAACAAATTAGCAACCACATCTCGAACTTCTGGCTTCGAGCGCAGTCTCGTATCGAGAGACGCCCGCGACGACGCCAATACCCCGAGGCCTGCGATCCAGAGATTGAGGTCTGCTAAGCGATTCTCAGCCCACGCATCTTGCTTCAACTTCTCGACCTTGAGGCAGGCGCCCAGGGCCTCGAGACATTGCTTAGCAGCCTCTTGGATACTCATTGTGTTTGGTGTCGATAAAGATGGGCAGATCAAAGGAGGCTTTGTTGGGTCTGTATATGAGTGAAGAGGAGAGCAAGACAAAGCGTCTTGTTTTCCTGCTGAGGCGAGCGGGGGTGTAGGTTGAGTTAGGCAAGTTTGCTGCAGTTCTCCTTGCGCCTCATTGCTCTTCTTCTGCCCAATCCGATGACAAACGGGATGCGCCAAGTTCCAACGAAGGGGCTATGGCACCGTTACCCTTTGAGGGCGGCACGATAATACCCACCTACAGAAAGTTTGCCATGCGGTGGGAAGAAAACGCCGGAATGATCGCGGCACACAAAGCACCAAACACAGTGCCAGCCAGTCTGGCGTCTCCCTCCCACAGCTTGATTGCTCAAGCAGAGATCCTCACGAAGATGGCGGTCTGTGTGAGGCACGGCCTCCCTTTGAGTCGTTCCAAACAGCCGAGATCAAAGAAGGCGCCGATCGATCACACGAAGTTGAATGTGCCTTAGTCCATGTCAAATGGGATGGATCTCAGAGGGTGGTCAAAGAAGAAGACGACGTAGGTAAATTGCTCTGCACTGGATTACTTGCGGTTATGCTATTTCTAGCCAGCTCTTGCAGTTGCAAGAATATTCTAGACAAAGATACATCCAGAGACCACATGCAACCGTGTTCAAGGGATCCCGGATCCTTCTCTTTCAGGTGAAGTTATCGGTAGCGGTGGGAAGAGAACACTGAGAAAAGTACTTGTCTCTAACCCGACGAAAAGAAATAGCATCTACCTGTTCATGATTCCAAATATGATTGATGTCCTATGTTGCCACTCGATTCCAGCTCATCCATATGTAAATTTGCTCTGGACCGACGAAGTCGATGTCCCTGAAGCAGCAAATTGTCCGCTGTGAGATCTGGTCTCACTCTTAGTCTCATTCTGGACTTCCCACTCTACTTTCCACCCTCCAACAGGCGCCGTCACACCCATTGTAAATGTCGATCTTTTAATCGTCGTCGTTAGTATCTCGAGCTCTTCCTCCACTTCTTCAAGCTTACCTTCCGAGTCTGTGTCAACGGGGCTTCTAGGTACGAAGAGGTTACGCGGGAACCCGCTGATAGACGGTGAGTTGCTGTCAAGTTCATGAATGTTGCCGCATAGATGGTCATTTTCCGAATGCAAGCATAAGGAGATGTCGGTCCGGCTACAAAGATCGGTTGCGTCAACGTTGACCTCTTGGGAAGAGTCGAAGCGACTGTACGCAATCATGTCTTGGATAGTGGCGGCAGAGATCTCCACGCGATTTTCTTCCTGAAAGTCCGACCCGCAGATCTCTCGAATCAAGAACGTTGGCGTGGAGGCTGCTGAGCGGTATCGATGCAATATCTTGCCCAGACCTTTCAGGTCTTGAGTGCCATCCCGAAACCGACAACGAAGGTACCCTACGCCATGTCAGCCCAACTAATACGAAGACAATATGTCCCGGTCGGATGTAGAAGGATGAGAGGATGTTGACCGCAAGGCTTGTGGCCAATATGCAGCATTGAGAGGGGAACAGCCTTGTGGAGAGAGAACAGAGGCTATGATAAGAAGCTTACCTTTGACCCGATACTTTTTGGTCTCAATATTTCGGGTAGTTGGGCTAGAACACTCGAAAAAGAAACAGCTTGCTAGGAGAATGCGTACGGTATGTTGTACTTGCATCTGGTTCTCCTGGATCATGAGCTGTGCGTCGTGTTCCATGTCTTCCATCGAATCAACTTCATCGAGGTTAGGTCGCTGGTCAGCGTAGTGAACATTGAACCGAATCTTGCGATTGTCGGCGGCGTGTTCTTTCTTGATTCTTGATGGTGTGTCCTGATTGCAGTACTTTCTCCAGGTCTCTTCGCAGTCCAGTTGCTTTTCGATGATTTTACTGGCTGTTCGCCAAAGGTAGCCAATCCCAGCCACTGTTCGCCTGGCGTGAGAACTTCGGGCAAGAAGATCGTCTGAACGGCTAAGATTCGTCGTCTCCGGTGACCAACGGGGTGTATCTCCTTCGAGCTTCACGCCAGTTCCGATAGAGAGAACAATATCTGGAGGCCAGTCTTTCACGTCCTCCCAGAGCAGCTGTCGTTCATGCTCCGCAATAAATACGGGACAATTGTGATAGATTGCTCCGTCGGTATAGGCACGACAGGTATTGGCTTGGACGAAAGGTTTGAAGTAAGTTGGAGCCGCCGAAGTGGCCCTTGCAGCCTCCCAGACCTTGAGCTCATGAGTAGGGTCCTGCGGCCGTATGAATACGTGGTCCACTAACGGGAACACTGGTCAGCCGAGTTTCATCCCAGAATACCTGACAACGATGTCGTAAGAGAATAGAGTACCTACGTGTTGGTGATCTGCACTCAGTGTTGTAGTTGCTCAGAACAGCTGCTCGATCCTCTCTTGCAAGAGTTGCTGTAACTGCAACCCGTATCGAAGACTGTTTTCCAGAATGAGGTCCACCATAGAGCAGCGACTTGCTGCCAAAGGCCGATTGCAGAGCGCTTTCCAACGTCCGTGTTCTATAAAGGCTTTTACCGCTCATGAGAGTGAGTGATTTGGAGACTCGCGGAGACCGTCTAGTAAATGCTCGTCTGCAAAGGCTTTTGAACTGAGCGGTGCAATCGGCCACAGACCAACCCTTGACTCCCAAGCCTAAAGCAAGAATACCGCCAGCACTGTAGCCTGTCAGTAATCCAGACGATCATGATATCATTGGGAACTACTAGGTGTATGACAGACCTTGTACCCACAATGAGGTCAAAAAAGTTCTGGATGGGAACATCATCCCCAAGAGCCTTCTCAATTTCGCGAAGGACGGCAAGTTGTATTATACCCCTTACGCCTCCACTAAGGAACTGGTCAGTATCGGAGAGAAACGGATAGGGAGCGGAGTTGCAACTCACCCATCCAAGCAAAGAACCCTCACGCCAGCCCCATCTGGCTTGTACTCGACATGAACAGGAGACAGCCAATTGCAGGTCCTCTGCTGGAGTGGGCAGCGGTGCAAAATGAATGAACCCTGTCCTTGATGTTCCCCAAAACACTGAACGCACGCTCTGCAGATGATGTGGCCGCAGGGGAGTGTATGTTCAGGAACGAACGCACGTCAGGTGGCTGCGGAAAATTGAGCTGGAGTGAAACTCAGCATAAAATGTCGCCATAATATCGCGGTGCATCTTAGGCATAAAGCTGGCTTCGTCCTTATCTCCCTTGTTGAACCGCTCTTCTAGGCCTTCGATATTCTTCTGAATCTCATCAATCAAGACTTTCAAGACGTCAGAATAAAGGAATGGGCATTGGTGATCGCCTGGGCTCAAAATGTCCCCTGTGTCGGATTGATGGCCTTTCTCATGGGAGCCCTTGGTATTTACGCAAGAATACCCGTCTTGGCGAAAGGAGCAAAGCAGCCACTTGTGGAAGAATTCTCCAATTGCAGCAAAGAGAGGAGCTCTGTATGTGTCCCCTGATAAAAGACTGGAGTAAGCTCCTTCGCGGTGTTAGTTGTATCCGAGTAACGGTTCTTTTCCCCTCTTGACTTCTTCGCTGGAGACGAAGGCACCAACGATGCAGATCTCAGGGGCCGTACCTTTTGTTTTGCCTCTTGTGGCAGCCAACATGACACACCAAGCGATGGGACTCCCAAGGCGATGGAAAAGCCCAGTTATAGGTGCTCCCGTGGTCTTCCAATGATCATACATGAACAGGATGAGATTGAGCACATGTCCACCAAAGTCTCGTGGTGTAATGAAATGACGACGTGCCTCTGCGAGGAAGTTGAACGGTTCATTAAGGTTCCGAGTGAAATGATCGTGAGCTGCGTCGACATATCCTGGCAGCTTTTCCGCATCAAGTAGCATTCGAGCCCTCTTCTTGCGATTGTGAGATGCCGCACAGTTGTCCGAAATAAGACTGAAGAGCTTCATGACTTGTGCATCCATTTGCATATAGCAACCCTTTCGAGGCATCTTGAGGACAGTGACTGAAAAGTAGTAATACTCGAGAAGTTCCCTGGTTGTCTTGATGTCTTTCTGAACCTTCACATTCGAGAGAATTTGCTGTAGGTATGGTACCTTGTGAATTGAATGTTTGTAGTCTCCGAGCAGCTTGTTGGTTGCGAACTCCGGTTCCCACTGTTCATCATCGAAGGTCATCTCGGCAGCGTTGACCAGAATGATAACGTGCGGCCTGCTTGGCTGGTTGACGGACTTGTCGATTGAACTGGCGGCCCATTCAACTAATAGTTGCAGCACCTCCGTCTCAAAGGTTCTATCCGCAGGGGTACATACAGTCTGCTTAGTTCTTCAAGTCTTGAGTAATTGCGAAGTTATGAGCTGTCTTACCTCGCCTCGCGGAGTACGAAAACAATGACATCTGAGAAGGTGTACAAGATTCTTGGAAAGAGCTTCTTGACAGCAAATTCGCGAGAACGGCTTTTGGCGTCGGTTGCCCAGGTCAGTTTTTTAGCGATCTTGCCTTGAAGATATCGGATTCTCGGATTGTCGGGTTCAGCTTGAGGAAAAGTGGCTAATCCTCGCGGTGTACTCTCTCCGCCAGTCATGCCTTCTGAATCGGCGTAAAGTATTGGTTTCTGACTGTAGATAGTGCCGGGATCTGTGTACAAGTGAACGTCACCCGTCGTGGGAAAATTATCACCGACAAGGCCGGGAACAGGGCTCAAGTCCAGATAGTGACTTGGAAGCTCACTCTCCGGTCTGATCTGTGCACGATTCATGAGCATCTTGATGATGGTGCTTTTTCCAGCTCCTGGTATTTTGGCACCATATTAGCAAATGCTACACTGGGGAACGATGAAATGGAAGCAAAGATAGCCTCACCAGTCTGTCCCACAAAGGAAACAAGGTGCGGAAACCGCTCCTTGAACTCTCCCGTATGACTCTCGTGCAATATGTCAAGCAACCGATTAGAGTAGTGCAAAACAGGTTGATCGTTCTTTTTGCCTATCCCAAACCATGTTGTATCGTTGTCATTGTCGTGACGTGCTTGCTGCTCCCCCGAACTAGGCTGCTGAAAGATTTCGTCGAGTCGGCGGACAACCTCGTCATCAACCTTCTGATGCGGACGACTGTTTCTGCGTTTTTGGCTCTGCTGAGAATGGCATTAGTGACATGTCTTCTCTCCTTCCATCCTCATTCAATATAAACTAACGCGTGGTGGGTGGGGGTAAACAGATATGGCAATCGTTCTAAGCGATGAGAAGAGAGTCTCCGGAGGGCACCTGAAGCGGTAAACGCGGAAGGTATTTGCACAAACCTTATGGGGTCGCTGATCTTCCCAACACTCGTCACAGAATAGAGCAACGCACTCAATGCATCTCCAGACCCTAACAGCTTGGTTGCATTCACAGCATATCTGCGGTTCGTTTGGTTCGGGGGCCGTCATGGGCTCGGGGGTTGTTGATGGTGGTGGCCTTGATGGCTCTCTCGGTTGCGATGACATCGTGGACGACGGGCAAGCTTCGTTGCTCTTTTGCAGCACAAGTGCTATAGTCTCCTCTCTCTGGAAAGATACTTGACTAGAAACTCAAGTTCTGTGAAGCTAATAGAGTTATAGAAGCCTCCACACGGCCAACTTTGAACTCTCGGTCTCGAAAGGAAGACATCCTGTGCATTTGAACGGAAACGATAAGAAGTACAACCAGGACTTATATACTTTTTCCCTCCATGCAAATCTACAGCTCTTAAGAGAGATACAAATATAAACATACAACCAGGAAGACAGAACCGTTAGTGCGTAGTGCGTTGGCCATTCCGGGATCAAGAACGGGTTGCATCCGTATGGACGAGAACAAGAGCAAAGAGGCTTCCTGCATTCTCCTTCTTCTGCTGTTTGCTCGATTTGGCTTGCCCAACGCGAGTCGCATTGGTCACGAGGGGCAGACAAGAGGAATGCCCGCCTTTTCGTCTTGAATATATTGACCTCGAAACGTTTCAGTAGCTGGTTGGTTGCTTCTCTCTTTCAACCTCACTGCTTGATACCTTTTCCCGTGTAACACCTGATATACGAGCAGTGTAACAATCCTCGTCAACTATCTCAATGACCGTCCTCGCAACCATACTGTTCTCGTTCATGATTGATATATTCACCCATTGGCTGAAGAACACTTTTGCTTCTTCTAAGATCAAGACCAAGCAACACAGATGGAATGCTCCTGACGATTCCTGTCTCTCGTTCTATGGTCTATTCCTCGATCTGATCATTGAGAGGTAATACGGAAAGATACGAGAACAACCCAAAAGAGGCTACACAATATGAAAGTGTAATGCAAAGGGTGTATGGGTCTCTTCAGTCAGTGGATGAGATAGCTTCTCAGCGACTATGTGGTACACCGACTCAGGGGGTTGTTGTTCAGTGCGGCGGGTGACACAGAATTTGAGTCGAGGCCTATTTTCGTCCGTAAATTAAGTGAGGAGAAGGATGGTAGTCTCGCGGTCTTTGCACAACCCGTAAGTCTTTACTCTATCTTTTACATACTATCATAGACCCTCGGACTCTGCGTGCATGATATGTCTGTTATCACTATCGTATCAATTACTCACTGCGAAGACACCATGTTTCCTTTGTACTTGAGAGAGTGGAAGTGTGCCATCTTTCTGACCATTTCACAAGTACAGACAGCCCGCGCTGTTGACCACCTTCATGAATCTTCTAAAGTTATCTGATGAAACCAGAAAGGCTGAAACCAAAGAGTCTGTTGAGGCTTATGTTTTAACAGTATGAAACACCTCCTTCCATATTAGAAATCATTGGAACGATTGAGGACATGAATCCTGGGTCTGCCGGTTTTGTGGGGGTAGAGCGCAATATCGCCATTCTGAAGAAGTTGTGCAGTATATCGAGACCAAACATCCGTCCAATTCCGAACCCGATTGGATTTCTTTCTTTCATGGTCAGATGGTGCAAGAGGCGCAGCTCTCTAGATATTGCTTGTCCTCTGTGCGACTGGCCGAGCAGCGATGAACATGCGGGCAAGGGTGACGAGGTTGAGCTTCTCAATCATTGCCGATGAGCTGCACGCCTTCGCACTTCAATCAATGCCTGGGAGATGACGGACTGAAGGAAAAGGAGCGCCATAATCGCCCAACATATTCGCTCGGTTCCTGGGCTTCCTGGGGAGGGTTTTGAAGTCCAAAAACTTTGCTTGTTAGTCTTGGTAGCAATTGGCTTCAATCCCTCTCCATAAGCTCCGATGAGGTTATCGGGTTTGCCACATTTTTCACCCGCTCAGCCAAAGCAACTCCTGATGTGCCATCGAGAAAGACGTAGCAAGGTTACCGAGCCATTGTCTGCCAAGACGCTATCTTGTAGTTAGCTGTCGAGCTTATTCACTGAGCTTGCTTCTGATATGCTTCAAGTGGCAACATTGGCCGTCTCCAGAACTTGTGGCTTTGCTGTGCCTCCGCCATCTGCCTCACAGCCTCGTCGCAGACCGACTCAGAAGCATTTGCCAAGCCAGTAGCAGAAAGCTTGAAGTCTTCTGGACCAAAACTTGCTCCAGATCATCAGACTTCAATTCGCGATGAGAGCGAGATGATGACAGCCAATCTATACGCTGCGGGCCATAGCGGGAGGTTTTCTACCTATTACGATGATGAAAGTCATACATGGTCTCCCCAAGCCCAACTCTGAAATATGGGAGTCTCCATCTAGTATCATATCCAAAACGCCTGGTCGGAATGTGAACGAACTCGTGTCAGTTCTCCAGGCATATTCCCAATCCAGGTCGATGATAACCCAATATCTGGCAATATGGCAATGGGCGACGACGACATGCAAAGCATCCCTCCCTCTCCGAACACTACCCTTACCTACTCTTCCGAGCCCACGCCCGCCAGTACGGACTACAACAATGGAGCCTCTCATGGCGAATCTTGTCGGTGGGAGGAGATCCAGCAGCAGAGTACCTCTGCTCTACAACCGGATCCAGGAGAAGAGCATCTATTCGATGCCGAGAATAACCCTTTTGCCTTCTCGCCTGGCCAACTGAGCAAGCTCATCAACCCAAAGAGCCTCGCCGCTTTCGTTGCCCTAGGAGGCCTCGCAGGTCTAGAAAAGGGTCTCCATAGCGATCGTCGCACCGGTCTTAGTGATGAAGAGCACATACTCGAACCCATCACATTCGAAGAGGCAACATCAGCGGCCTCCCCGACTAAGTCACCAAAGAGTCCCCCTCCTGCTCAATCCACTGGTAAACCAAGTGACGGCTTCTCTGAGAGAAAGCGCATATTTGGCGAAAACAGGCTACCGGAAAGAAAGTCGAAGTCCTTCTTCCAGCTAGCATGGATTGCTTTACACGACCACATCCTCATCCTCCTCAGCGTCGCGGCAATCGTCTCTCTAGCCCTTGGCCTATACCAAACATTCGGACAAACCAAACATGAAGGTGCCAAGGTCGAATGGGTCGAAGGCGTCGCCATCATTGTCGCAATCGCCGTTGTCGTCATTGTCGGTGCGTTAAACGACTGGCAAAAGGAACGTCAGTTCCAGAAGCTCAACATGAAGAAGGAGGACCGCTCCGTCAAAGTAATCCGATCGGGTAAGCCCGAGGCTATCTCCATCTACGAAGTAGTCGTGGGCGATGTCATGCTGCTGGAACCAGGCGATGTGGTGCCTGTTGATGGGATCTTTATCGAAGGCCATGGTCTGAACTGCGACGAGTCTTCTGCTACGGGAGAGTCTGACCTGGTGCGAAAGGTACCAGCAGAGGAAGTCTTGGAGGCTCTTCACCACGACGAAGCAGTGAACTTGGATAAACTTGATCCTTTCATCATCTCCGGAGCTCGAGTATTAGATGGAGTCGGGTCTTTTCTTGTTACTTCGGTTGGACAAAACTCGAGTCACGGTCGGACGATGATGTCGTTGCGGGAAGACTCTGGGCTCACTCCCCTGCAGTCCAAGCTCAATGTTCTAGCTGGTGAGCATCATTCTAGAAACCTTTTCTTCACTGTAGGCATCGTAATGCTAATCATGTGCTGGACTCTAGGATACATTGCCAAACTCGGCAGCGCAGCAGGTTGCCTGCTCTTCACCGTCCTCTTCATCGAGTTCCTTGCCCGTCTACCGAACAACACCGGCTCCGCCGAAGAAAAGGGCCAAGACTTCCTTCACATTCTCGTCATGGCCATCACCATCATCGTCGTCGCCGTCCCAGAAGGCCTGCCGTTGGCAGTCACGCTATCACTCGCGTTCGCGACAAAGCGCATGACCCGAGAGAACAACCTCGTGCGGCATCTCCAATCCTGCGAGACGATGGGCAATGCTACAATCATCTGCTCGGATAAAACAGGCACTTTGACGGAAAACTCGATGACTGTGACTTCGGGCGCACTAGGAGGCGAAGTATTGCTCTTTGGCGAAGGAAGTTCGGACATGCAGTCGCAGATTCCGCATCATCAGCTATCCTCCAAGCTTGATAATGGCGTACAACAACTTCTGAAGACAGCCATTGCGGTAAATACTACTGCTTTCGAAAGAGCGGAGAACGGCACGTCGGTGTTCGTCGGGACGAAAACAGAGACAGCCCTTCTCGAATGGGTCCGTCGGCATTTCGGCCTCGGGCCAGTCTCTGTAGAACGTGCCAACAACCCAGTGGTGGAGATGTTTCCTTTCAACTCAAAGAGAAAGTGCATGGGAGCGGTAATCCGGATGACAGAGCCCGATGGCAGCGGACAGGGGAGCAAGGAGAAGTACCGACTGTTTGTGAAGGGGGCTCCTGAAATCGTCCTGGCCCAATGTACCACGTCGCTGGTCGGACTCTCGAATTGCGCAACCCAAGAGCCGTTGGTAGACGCTCAGAGAGACGCCATCAAGGAGGTAGTTTCTCGCTTTGGAACGCAAGCTCTGAGAACCTTGGCACTCTCTTATCGCGACTTCTCGCAGTGGCCGCCTGACAAGCCCCAGACAAACGAGACAATCACCTCGAGCTCCGACGATGTTAGGCTACCCGACATACACCATGGCATGACATGGATTGGTGTCGTAGGAATTCAAGATCCAGTCCGACAGGGAGTCCCCGCAGCCGTCCAAGACTGCAGAACAGCATCAGTATCCGTCAAAATGGTAACCGGCGACAACCTCGAAACCGCCAAAGCCGTCGGTCTTGCATGCGGTATCCTGAAGTCTTCAGAAGAACAGGGTCTCGTGATGGAAGGGAAACAATTCAGACAGCTCTCTTCAGAGCAGAAAGCCGCCGTCGCAGAAGACATTTGCATATTGGCCAGGTCAAGTCCAGAAGACAAACGCATCCTCGTCGAAGTCCTCAAGAACCTGGGCGAAATCGTCGCAGTGACGGGAGACGGGACAAATGATGCGCCAGCCCTGAAGATTGCAGATGTTGGCTTTTCTATGGGCATCACTGGCACAGAAGTTGCTAAAGAAGCATCCGACATAATCCTCATGGACGACAATTTCGCGTCGATTGTAAAAGCACTCGGCTGGGGACGAGCCGTAAACGACTCCGTCAAGAAGTTCCTCCTCTTTCAGCTGACGGTCAACATCACCGCTGTCATCATCACGTTCGTCACAGCCGTTTCCGACAACGAGGAAACCTCCGTCCTCAACGCCGTACAGCTCCTCTGGGTGAACCTCATCATGGACACTTTCGCAGCACTCGCCCTCGCCACCGATCCGCCAACCTTGAGCGCTCTTCAACGCAAGCCCGAACCTCGAACAGCATCCCTGATAAGCCTGACCATGTGGAAAATGATACTAGGCCAGTCCATCTATCAACTGACTGTCTGCTTCGTTCTATGGTTCGGCGGACCCAGCTTCTTCGACTACCCAGAGGATCAGTTGCGGACTCTCATCTTCAATGTCTTCGTCTTCATGCAGATATTCAAGCTCATCAACAGCCGCCGCATCGACAACAAGCTCAACATCTTTGAAGGATTGCATCGCAACTGGCTGTTCATGCTGATGATGTCCATCATGGTCGGTGGCCAGCTCATCATCATCTTTGTCGGAGGCGACGCCTTCGTTGTCGTCCGACTTACAGGCGAGCAATGGGCCATCTCGATTGGTCTGGGTATCGGTTCGATTCCTATCGGTGTCTTGATACGCTTGATTCCTGATGAAGTACTGCGAAGCTGCAGCAACAGACTGCGAGACAAGTGGCCAAGCTGGTTGCGTCTGCCGGGCAAGAAACCAGCAGATGGCAGCGACACAGCCTCAATCGAAAGATACAACGCCGTCTTCTCCCATATTAGGGACGATCTTGCGTTTCTTCGGATGATCAGAGGCGGCCGCATTCGAGCATTGAGCGAAGCGTTGGCGAAATCGCACGAATCAAGCTCGCCGCATCACCACCAGGTCAAGGTCAGAAGAGGCTCGTCGCAGTCTTCGAAAGATTGGCCAGCCTCACCCATGTTCTCAGCCATTGGGATGCCGGGCATCGTGGCTGCTAGCATTGGCGGTTTATCGCCATTGGAGACACGATCTTCGGCTGTATAGTACAAATAGTTTCGCATAATGCTCTGTATGCTGATTGACAGACACCATCGAAACTGAGCGACAACAAATAGTGGAAATCCAATTGATGTCATTTGCCTTCAGATATCACTCTAGAACGCCCTAGAATCATCTTGGCTACCCCCTCAGGCTCTTTATTTGTGGTGTCAATCCAGGTTGAGAAATCCTGGTCATCAAACTCGAAGAGCTTGCACTTTGATCGCATGTCTCGCAGAAGAGCAGTGTCCGTCAGCTTCGTTGTGGTACCCGACATTCGATCTCGACTCGTAGCTCTCTCAATATTGACCTTGACGTCGCATCCCAGATACACCGGCATAAAGGGCCTCCTGGCTTTCTTAGCCGCCATCAGGTATTCCTTCGCAACACTTCGGCCCAGCTCATTGTCTGATTGGAAGTCTGCTCATCGATCAGTCGATCTATGTGAGAAACGAAGAATGCTTCTTTGTTTGCATTTCGCTTCTTTTTACCTGTGAAAACAACAGTCTGTGAAGCGATTGCCGGGTCGTAGACATGTTTCTGAAATGCTCGCTCTCGCTCACGTTTCCGCTCCGCCTGGTAACGTGGGTCATCCCGAGGGATTCTTGATGCCACCGGATCAATCAGTTGGTGGTTGTCGATGACGATGACTGATTCATCCAGCGCCTTGATTGCCTTCGCTATGGTGAGCTTTCCAGTCCCGGGAAAGGCGTTTATCCATATCAGGGGAGCTGCCATGATGGCCGCTTTGATGAAGGAGTAGTTGTTGCTGCCTGGGTAAGAATGAAAGAAGAAAAGAGTGACTCATTGGATGGGGAAGTTGAAGCATTAAATAATGCAATTGAACCCTTGCTGCGAAATCCTTCGGCCCACGCAACAGGCAGCTTAGACCGTTGTTGAGTCCACAAATGGAAGGCTAAACGTTCATCGCCGCCTTTGGGTCAAGTGACATGTCCGTTACCATTGTTGCCTGAAGATATGCAGTAGGTAAGTGATTCGATTGAAGCACACAATTATATATGTAAAGTAAGGTAAGTATACTACATCAAAGCTCGACCAAATGAAACATTACAACATGCCGTGAATACCACCAGACGCAACAAACAAGATTCCCTTGCTCGCTTGTGAACGTTGGCCTTGATGGACCGTCCAGCTCTCTTCTATTACACGATATACAGCCAGATGAGAGTTCCTGAAAGCTGATTGCCATCCTTAACATATTCTCCTCTTTCTTTCTTTGTTTCTTTCGCCGGCTTACGGATGGCCTGTAGGGGTTGGTTTCGGGTGGAATCGATAGGTCTTGTGCAGTGCAGGGTCTATAGCTTTGGTCACCACCGAGGTATGGTTGCCCTTTGACCCCTTGCCATCGGCAGCAATGGCAGACTGGACCATCTGCAGCGGTCTCCTACCCAGTTCGCCATTGCCTATACCAGGCTGGGCGCCGCACTGCAAAGAGATCCACGTCTTGGTGTCCAGATTGGAGGCGCTGTAGTTGTGGCAGCCCTGGGCAGGGTCATATGCGTCCGCGTTGCCGTCGTTCGTGCAAGTGTCCGTGTCGTACGCGGTGCAGACGCCGCCCAGAACACTCCAAGAAAGGGGCTGCGTCAGGGTACTGGTGCTGCAGTCATCCCAGTCGAAGCCTCCATTAGTGAACCAGCGACATGTCGTACCGGTCTTGGACGTCGTGGGGATGCCGCCGCCGCGGAGGACGAGGCACTCATCGTCAGGAGAGTCAATGTTGTAGCCCTCGAGCGAGTAATAGTCGCCGGTACAGTCGGGCTCGCTGTAGATGGCAATGGTCCAGGTGGCAGTAGGGGTCGGGCTAGCAGAAGTTGTCGTGGGCGTCAGACCAGCCCACGAGGACCAGCTGGACAAGTAATCGGCAGGGAAATCAGACGGCTGGAGAACTTGAGCGGTATGGGTAATGCTGGCGAAGGCCTCTGGTCCTTCGCCGTCTTCAATGTCGTCTCCTTTGGCACAGACGCCCTGAGTCAAAGACCACTGTGCCTCGTCGACAAGCGTCCTGTCGGCCGGCAGTTCCACGGTGCCGTTCTTGAAGAGGGTTATGTAGCCGGACAAGTCGATGAGGGGGTCCACCGTCTCGGGAGGTCTGGGAGCGAGGGGGAGATGTGGGTAGACATTCTTGAGCGCCCTTTGTACGTACCGGGCCAGCGCGTACATGCTCAGGTTGTCCGCATTGCGGTTGGTGTATGTTCCAATGTCGTCGACGAAGGGCTTGAAACGTGCAAGCCCCTTGGCCAAGAGGGGGCCATAGGCGTCGAGAACGATGTTTTTGTCCTTTTCGATGGCGTATGTCAACTTCATGTCGGTAGGGTGTGGATTGTCGCCGTATTTTCTGGCCAGCGCCACCCAGTCGATGTGCAACAGCTCGTGAATCCAAACCGAGCCCTGGTTCCGAGAATAGTTGGTCAGATTGGCCCAGATAGCAGGGTGCTTTTTTGTATTCGCCTGCCTCATGACAGTGCCGAGCGTCGGCAGGGTAAAGTACCGCGGGCAGAAGTTGATGCTTGCGATTCCGTACTTGGGGTCTTTGTTGTTTGTATATGCTATTGTGTCCGATCCGCTGCCGCACGGGCAGAGGCCCGCGGGGTCGTCGCAGCGGACGGCGATGCCCCACGACAGAAAGGAGGGAACCAGCCAGCCGGGCTGGATGGTTGCCAAGTTCTTATACATCTTGGTGATGCCCGCCTGGGAATCTATATTCATGGCTGGCGGACCGAGATACTCGATGGCGCTCGCTTCGTTCCAGTTGATGCCCGCCTTGGCTTCTTCGTAGAGGTTGTTCATGATCCTCCACGACTGTTGCCACCCAGAGCTAATCTGTCGGGGGTCAAATCCGTACTTCCTCTTGCAGCCATCCCACCCCTTGAGCGCCGTGGCCAGGATGGTCAGGTTATAGTGTTCAAATTCGGATATGTCGTACTCGCTCAGCTCCAGTGCCGCCGTGAAGCTCTCTTCCAGGGCCGTCACGTCTAAGCTGTTTTCGACATCCTCGGGGCTTTCGACAGCCTGGACCAGGTCAATCGCCCACTCGACCGAGCCGGCAAAGTTGAGCGCGGCGTACTTGTTGATTCGAGACGCCTTGGTCTTCTGAGACATGTAGGCCACCCAGGTGCCGTTGCCGTAAGTCATAATGTCCGAGTCGCTGCTGTCATCGTGCCATGTTTTGACGCCAGCACGTCGTGCCAGGCCAGATCCTCCGAGGGCTTCCAGCTCCGCCTGCGAGATGTAGCCAGCCTCGGCGGTGCATTCGCCGGGCGTGGCCGTCGAGTCTGGTCCGGTGAAGAGACAGTGCGGTCCGGTGCAGCTTGGGTCCACCATGCCGAAGCTTCTACCGTAGCCGGCGATGCCCACTGCAATCTTGTTTGTGGAAACGCCGGCTTTTGTAATCATGGACAGAGCATACTCGGTCTCGGTAAGGTTGACGTGTGAGCGCAGACAGTTTCCGCTGGGACACCCGGGATTCGCAAAGGAGCTATTGTAGTCCCATTGACCGTGGAGATCGTATGTCATGTAGACGATGTAATCCAACACTTTAGACATGCTTGCAATGGGAAAGCCTTTGAGGTACCAGAAAGACGCCGGAGCTGCTATAGAAAGCGACTTGCCGGTAGGGAGGATTGCGCGAATGTCTTTCAAGAAGCTGAGATAGTTGGCACCATCACTGGGACTGGAAATCACCCCGGGGAGATCTGGGGCTCCTGGGTATTCCCAGTCGAAATCGACGCCGTCCAGGTTGTATTGATTGATGGTCTTGACCACACTCTGTGCAAACGTCTTTCTATTCGCGTCAGTGACGCCATGACGGAAGATAGGAGCCGAGTCTGCGCTGTATTCGTCATGTTTCTTGTCAGTCGGCATTTCATCTTGTATTAAAGAAGAATGTAACTATGAGGAGAATAAAAGGGGCCAACTGACAGCCGGGAAGAATGCCGTCGTGAGTGACTAACCTAGTAGAAAAGGACCAGCCTCCAAAAGACAGAATGCGTTTAAATCCCGTAGAGTTTGCAAAAACTTCAAACTGGTCGAAATGTTGCGAGAGGTCCACTTCAAAATCAGAGGTGATGGAACCAAAAGCATAGTGAACATGAGAGTATGACCCGGGGATCTGGCTGGCATGCATGGCCAGACATGATCGATTAGCCCCGAAGGCCTCAAAGTAGCCTATCGATCTGAACTCGGTGGGAGCCTCATCACTGTTGATGATTGACGTCCCGCAGTTCGATATACAGCCGTTGATTCCTGGGGGAGAAGTGCCGGGGGCGCCAGTACTGGACTTGGAAGGGGTGCAAAAGTCGGGAGTAATGCCACACTGGCCCCAGATATTACACTGAGAAGATTCTTGAAGTCAGTTGGTGCTTTGCTGGGATGAAAGCAACGTGCTCGGGGAAAAGAACAAACAAAACTTACACATGCGTTGAGGGGACAAGGGTTGAGAGAGCCAATATCAGACCAATTGCCAGGCCGTTTTGTCCCGGTAACCTGCGGACCGCATACCGTTCCCGGGACGGCAGCTGGCATGGGAGGATCACCGGTGCTCAAGCATATATGAGCTCCAAGCTGGAGATGGGAGCAGCCATTCCAGCCCCAGGTGTGGGCGTTGTAAGTCTCAATATTGTAAACAGTGATGTAGTTGTTTCGGGCAATGAGATCACAGTCATCTCCTTTCTTGACCGTGTAGCTCACGCAGGTGCCATCCGGGTGTTTTTGCGGAATGAGATTGGGCAGAGAGCCAGGTGAACAGCATACGGGCTCCCCCACGGCGAGAGTAGAGCAAAGCGTAGGGCTTGGGTTATGCTTGGTGAAGTTGGCCGCCGAGATGCCACATCTGGATGCCAGACTGGCGCACGAATCGCCCGACTTGACGAGTATGTATGAGCATACCGCCGCGGCCAACATCGTGACTGCGTTGCACCGCCTCTGCGTGGCAAATACTATCCCATCACGACACCAAGTTGGCGGCTTAGGCTGTCTTCATATAGACAGAAAGGGATTTACTACACTGACTGAGAATACAATTTGCATTATACTATAAAGAATCGACTCCGTGCACTCTTAGTAGTACAATAGAGGAGTGCATGGGTTTCCCATGTAAAAAGGCAATGCAGTAACTAGGTAAGAACCATTGGAAAAATCGATACCCATATCTCACGACGCCTGCGGACTGCAGGGCGCAACTTGCACCGGATATATCCGTTCTTTATGGAGCACCGGACATTAAGACCGTTACAGTCCTCGAGAAAGTGTCATAGCTCGTCTCATTGCAAGCGGTTTGGAGGACGGGGTAGCGAGCATGTTAGCCAACAGCAAACCCAACACACAGCCCGATGCGTGTTGGTCCAACAACATGAGCAGTTTGTTTGTCCACTAGTACAGACCAATACGCATTGTTGTCAAATACTGCATGGACATGAATACACATCCATATCTTTGTTGCCACCATGACCCACGACCGTGCCAGACTTCTAAAAGGAGTATATAACTATCTCACGTAGGTAGTAAGTTACAAACTTGGAGTCGTACAGCAGCAATCCCTTGGGGAGCTCTTGATGAGTCATCATGGAGCAAACAGGTCATTCAATGTAAATATATAAAGACAGATACCCCTCAGTCTCGACTTTACAAGACCCTGTCTGACAAACAAACACCATGACAAGGCTCATTCCATATATAGTTGCTTTTGTAGCAGCTCTCATCACGCTCGGCTTTCTTTTCCGCCAGTCAAGGACCTCAATGCCGACCATTGAGATTGAGGAACGACAGGATGACGAACCAGAGTATGATTACATGGTCCAAATGCAAGCCGCTCATTGTGACAAAACGGAGGAGGAGCGGACCAGAGTCAGTTTCGGTGCTGGGCCAGGCGCTCTCGTTACAGGATGGCCAGCCAAGGGCGGTATCTATTTATTGGATGACTGCTTCGGCATTGATCTTGACTTCCTGAAGCTGGACCGATTTCAAGAGACGCTCCAACCATCTCCGACTGGTCCCGACGCCGCTGCCGAAGAAGAGGCACACTGCAACAGAAGTAAGCATTCGTTATTGAGGAGTCCTAGGCGACGAACCAAGGTGGTTTCGGCGCATTTGTCATTGAAGCTGCTTTGAGCTGGGAGGCAAATCAGTAAAATAACTAATCTGTAACCTTTTGCATAGTGCGGCAACTAGGTGCCGTCTGGTGGGAGAGCTTCCAAGAATGGGGCATGGTGAAGCTTCGCGAGCCTGGCGAACCAGAACTTCGTCGCGCCCAGCGCTTTGTCAAAGTTGGCTGGCCTGCCGAAGGTGGAGTCTGGGTTCTCGACATCCTAAGGGATGATGCATCGACCAAGGACACCGGTATTATCTACAATGCCCGTGATATGGAAGAACGCTGCAGGTTGATTGAGCAACTGGGAGGCGTCTTCTATGAAAATCCCAAGGACTGGCTAGATGTAGAGCTACCGTGAGAGAGCTGGCAAACGCAACTGTCCTCTTTCGGATCTGTAAAGCAGATGGTTAAGCTCGTAAGGTTACAAGTCAAGCTTCTCACTCTTTGCTGCTTTTGTGGCGTGCAGCAGCATCATCTTCTTCGCCATTGACAAACGTTGGCACCGGCGGTATGAAGCTTATACAAAACGTTATAAGTGGTGCAGCAGCATACGGTTGCTAAACAAAATCGCTTTTCTTCTCTATACGAGGGATGTCTCAGACCACCGCCTCTTCCCTTTGAAACACACGCTGTAGGTGAATATAAAAGAAACGACTGCCAGCTACTGTACTCCGTTGTATGTATCGAGTTCAGGAAGCGTCTTAACAGTCTGGCACGCTGACGGGAATCTCTATCGGCACGCTCGTAGCCAGGCCGCTCAAGCTCGTCTCCTTGAACTCGTTCCTCATGCCCTTGGCCGTCAGACGCATAGCCTGAATGGCATCATCCAGGCTCACCTTTTGCGTCCCCGTCTCGCTGCTGAGCGCCAGGTTGGCGCTCGAGATGGCCTTGATCGCACCGAGAGCATTGCGCTCGATGCACGGCGCCTGGACCAGGCCTCCAATGGGGTCGCAGGTCAAGCCCAGGTTGTGCTCAATACCAATCTCGGCTGCCTGCTCGATCGTCTGCGGACTCGCGCCCATGCAGGCTGCGAACGCACCGGCTGCCATGGAACAGGCCACGCCGACCTCGGCCATGCATCCGCCCTCTGCTGCTGAGATGGTGGCGCCGCGTTTGTACAGCATACCGATAGCCGCAGCCGTGAGGAGGAAGGACAGAATGTCGCGCTCCGGGTCATCGCTGACGAACTCGATGGTGTACTTGAGCACGGCGGGGATGATGCCTGCTGCGCCATTCGTCGGAGCGGTAACGATGCGTCCTCCTGCTGCGTTGGTTTCGTTGACTGCCATGGCATACACAGTAAGATAGTCCACTGCAAAGCTTGAGTCAGTTTCCTTTCATTTGGAGAAGTACTGTGTTGGGTTGGTCTTACTGGCTGGAAACGTAGTGCGCCTTCGCGGCGACGGTAATACTGGATGAGAAAAGGAGCCATGAGTGCGGACCGGCAGATTCCTCCTGACAGCGAGGCCTTTACGGCCTGATGAAGACGGAGCTGAATTAGCGGTCAAGCCTGAGGAGCTTGATGCATCTGAATTCGGCGGCGTTGCCTTGCTTTCAGAGAGCAGCTGAGGTTGAGATGCCTCCGCCCCGATGCTGGTCTGGGTATGTGAGGGATACAGTCCTCTCGTGAGTCGCCTATACAATGCCGGTGCTCGCCTATGCAGCTTCAAGCTGCCTGGCAGTACTGAATCTGGTGATGCTTGGACACCTTCCAAGATGCTGTTGTCCATGACCTCCCAGATGCGGAACAGCTTCTCGCGAATTTCTTCGTCTGAGTACCCGTGGCTCTTTTCGTTTTCATACACCAGCTGTGCAATCGTCAAATTGTGCTTATCACACAGCGACAACAAGCTCTTTGCATCTCTAAAAGGATACCGGGGCTGATTTCCATGCACGCCATCTGATGGTTGGGCATCTCCGCTCGAGGAGGCGACAGGAGGAGGTGTGCGGGCACCGTCAGCGCCAGAGGGAAGTAGGGCTGACTTCTCCTCGTCGTCCTCCAACAATTTGATCTCGGTTCCAGTTCGCCGATCTCCAGCTGCATCCGTCCGCCTGATTTCCTTGTAGTACATGTTTTCCGCAAGATCAAGCGGGTGTCCGCCGCTGCCTTCTGTCTTTTGCAAGCCGAGGTCGGACGCTCCCTGACCAGCGCCTTGATCCGACGATGCACTGGACCGATCCGGCCTGTTGATAGACAAGGCACCATTGACGACAAACCCGCCGCCAACGCTGAACAGGTCATTGGTCGCCAGCATATAGCCTTCTTTGTCGAACACCATGAGAGTCATCCCGTTGCTATGCAAAGCAAGCTTCTTGGTCCACTCCCACTTGAAGTCCCGCTCATAGTCAAACGTAATCTCCTTGCCCTTGCCACCCGGGAGTTGTTGGCCCAAGAAGAGTTTCTTTTCCTTCTTGATCTGCTCAAAACGCTTCGGCACATAGGCCGTATCGACTGTCTCGACATCAGCGCTCTCGAGGCCAAGCAGGAGAGCAGATGGCGTCATATGGCCCTCGCCAGTGAGGGCCAGGCTACCGTAGAGTGCTATGCGTATCCTGTCGACCTTTTCAAGCAAGCCAGCCTCATGGAGATCCGAGACGAAGATGTTGCCCGCCCGCATGGGCCCCACGGTGTGAGATGAGGAGGGCCCGATGCCAATGGAGAAGAGATCAAAGGTCGAGATGACGGCATGCTCGTGATCGGATTCGTTGTATGTGCCTGTCCGCGAATCGTCGTCTTCAAAGCTACTGGACCGGAAGGATGTGCGACTGAAGCTCCGAGATGCCGCCAGACGGGGCGCGCAGTTCAGCAGCTGGCTCTTGTGATGATGGCGGCTTGCAGCGGTGATGCCGAGTGGCCACCGGGATGCGCTCAGCCTCGACAAGGGCTGTGACGCTCGCCCGGCGGCGCTCCGGGCCACCTTCAGCTGCTGAATCGCAGCACGGTGTTGCATCCTGGAGCTCTGATTAGCCGCAGCTCCAGCTAATGAATGTGAAGCACGGCGATGAGAGAAGGCTGTGTCAGGTCGCCTTGATGGCAAGCTGGATCTGAGAATTCATTGGTGATCGCCGCTTTTGTGCCGGGGATTGCCGATGGAGGCCGTATCGTCTCGAGAAGAGCGATGGAAGGAGCTCGCAGCCTCCTTTGAACAGAGTGCTTGGTTTGCTTTGACAGGGTTTTCACTTACCTGACCGTGGTTGATGGATATTTGTGTCGAATTGATGCCGAGAGCACGAAGCCCTGCCGAGGAGGACAACAATGGACAGAAGTCTGATAAGATGTTGGCTCGAACCAGGCCGTATTCGAGGTCCACGTGATTACCTACGGTATGCCCGTACGGCCGATAAGAACTGAAGCAACAATGAGAGTAGAATAACCGCTGAAATCAGGCCATGGAGAAAGAATTGGCATAACCTGTCCCGGAACGAAAGTGAAGAATATCGTGAGACAATGTAGGGGAGAAGCAAAAGAGGGAGGACGAAAGCAGGCGCTGTCTTATCTTCTGCCGAGTCGAAGCTTGTCGAGGGGCTTATCTGGCGGCGTTTCTCCCCTGCGCCCCCTTTTGTATCAAGGCTTACGGCCTGTGCTGTTGAAAGTCAAGTGTTGCCTCTCTTTCAACGGTTGGACACACTTGTATCGTGTGTCTTCAGCATGCAGCCTTGTTTCGAGAAGGAAATCGTGCAAAAATCCAACCTCAAGCAATTGATGATGAGCATCGTCTAATGATTTATCCTAGTGCAGCCAAAGAACCCACGCGCTCCATTGCCATTACATAGCCGCGTCCAATCATGCTCAAGCAATTACCTAACTGTCAATGAGGCTCAAGGCAGATCCAGGAACGGACAATCTTTGGGATTCTCAAAAAAGCGGCCCCCCAACTGCTCAATCGCCCTGCACCGTTCTTCCATGTTGAAAGCATTGTGTATGATGGCGGCACCGTTCATTCTCGCATACGATCTTGATAGTAGAGACAGAACCCACACTCCGCCTCCCTCGGGCCAGCCAACATATATGATGTACGGATCGAAGAGCTCAGGTCTGTAATTAGAGAATCTGTACTCTTCTTCGTTCTCGTACCATCTAGCACCCAGCTGTCGCACTGCATGTTTAGATTAGCATGTTATTCCCATATTCGATGCAGCTATTGTATAGAGTTCCCTTCTCAGGTGGGAGTTCCGATGCCCTATAATCTCTCGGACGAAATCCACCGAGGGGTACTCACTTTTATTGCAATGCGCCTCTTCTTCCTCAGCAGCAGCGGCGGGATCGGATATAGACGGGCGAGCGGTGTTTTTGAACCGATCCAGTCCTAGAAACTCAAGTTCGACACCAAAGACGTGGCTCAAGACATAGATGCCGCCCCTGGAAGGCCACCCCCTCACAAAGCCTCCCGGGCCCAGGGCGAACTCGGCCCTCAGCTCGGGATGCTTTCCGTCGTAGTTTCTGAGACTTCCTGGTTGCGGCATTCCCCAGATTGCCATGTCATTGTATAGGAAGTCTCTGTCCTCGAAAGGCTCATCCAAGGGACACGCGTAATTATAGCCTTCGGCGTCTGCATCGTCCCTTGTGTCCTCGATTGTCGCTTGCGCTCTGAATCGAGAGAGTAAATATAGCAGCATTACAAAGGCTGTCGCAAGAGCAAGTAGATATCGAAGGAGTCTTGTCATCGCATATGATGTTTCCCAGAGGTAGTGGCGAAGACAGATGATGGCTGCTGCCTCCGCACTTGAGAAAAGTCTGCCTCGCAATCACCCGGCACCGTTTGACCTGGATACGGCAAGGGTCCCCAAGGCAACCATACAACCAACATGCATACGTACAAATCTGCAGCCGACACTCATTTTACTGTTCGATATGGGCGCCATACCTAGGTAGTAGCGAAGAGAACCGTGATCTCATTACCCCAAGTACAATCAACAATCGCTGCAATGAACGCACAATCATGAGGCGCGGGGATGGAGGTTGCTTTGCAGGGGAACGTCCATATGCTTAAGCACACAACTGGCTGGCATCCAATCTTACGGCGAGCTACGGGAGCTCCGTTGAACGAACTCTATTCGTATCGAAAGCCTCAATCTCGTCATTTTCTTCCTGCTTCCAAAATCTCTACAACATTCTACTCTTTAAATCCAAATCCGACATGAAGTGAGATCCTCCCGCGCATCTATAACCCCCTGCCACCCTGTTCCACTGATATCCTGCCACACAGACTCCTTCTATCCCAAGCGCCTCATCTATCGCCTCCTGGTTTTTCATTTTCTTTTGGATCGCCGAGGTCTTGTCATCGCATATGATGCCGTTATCTCCCCCGTCGCAATTACCGCCCCTTCCGCCAGGGAACGTGGTTTGTGCGGATGACCCTTCGCCAGAGTCATCGGGATTCCCGCTCCCCCTGGGTAACCCATCTCCACGAAGAACTTGTTTACCTTTATAGGAAGTCTGGTGGTCCACGCCGACGCTCGCGTCATCTTTGGTGGCGTTCGTGTACGCAGCGCTCGGTGTGTGAACGTCGGCATCGACGCGAGCGGGAGGTGGTGCGAGCTGCGGGTTTTCCAAGCCAGGAGTAATGCCACGCCCAGATAGTCCCGGCTGCTGCGGGACGCTCAAGTTGCCATTGGCATCCAGATTCTTGAGGCGGCCGCGCCGTTGTATCAGCATCTGCTGCATGCCCTTCAAGAGGTCGTCGAATGACAGCTCTCTGTTCAAAGTGTCGAGTGAAGTGTTGCGAAGAAACTGGTTCACCAACTGATTGGCCAAGGTCTTGACATCGCGAGCATTTGCCCACCCGGGCATGGTGCTTAATGCCCAAAACAGCCGCTGGATCTTTTTGTATTCCTCGGAAACAGGTTTGTTCAGATAGTCTCCGGCGACTTTCATCCTGTACGAAACTCTCAGCTCCCGTGCAAGCAGACTGATGCAGTCGCTGGGCTTCATGGTCTCAAAAATGAGCTCCTCAGGGAAGAGGCCAGAAAGGGCCGGATATGTCAACATGAGGTTGTGGATGTCGTACGTGTAGCCGGCGAGAATGATGATCATCTTCCCGGCATTGGCGGGTTTCGTGAGGAACTGAATGATTTCATCCACCGCTTCCTGAGCAAACGAGCTGGACGTGAGCCTGTAGGCTTCGTCAATGAAGAGAACGCGGCCCATGCCCTCCTCGAGTTTTCTCTTCGTCTTCGGCGCTGTCTGCCCCACGTATTGGCCGATGAGATCTGTTGCTGAGCATTCAATGACTTCTCTGTCCGATAGGAACCCCATGTTGTAGAAGATGATCCCCATGTGATGAGCCGTTGTCGTCTTCCCCGTGCCTGTATCATCGCGTGATGTGAGAGACTGTATCTTATAGCTGATTGGGTTGGGGCAAAATGAGGCTGGATATGCTTGTGGATGCTGTGTATGATACACAGACACAGTGGAACATAGGGGTTAAGGGGTAGAGGGGAGACATACCTGAAGGGCCCTTGAAGATAAAATTGGTGGGAACATGATCTCTCGGGTTGAAGTTACCATTCCTTGCCCCAATACAACTCTCCTGGTAACCGACCAACTTGTCGATTATACTTTCCTGGACCATACCTCTGAGGACACTGCGGCAGTCAAGCTGTTCGTTCGTCCGGCTCCGAACATCCGGGTCAATGTCCACTGCGTGCAACTTGAAGACTTCGTCGTCGTGTAGCTGGGACGGCATATTCTGCCTAAGAGAGAGCTCTGACAGGCGCATCTCATAATTGAGCTTAGCTGTAGCCAGAAGCTTGTCCACTTCGCCAGCGTTGCTAAACTTGGGTCGCATGAGAGCTTTTTCAAACATGCTCTCCGCAGCGCGAAGTGCATCTTCTGTTGCTGAAAGATCGTCGCCCTGTAGCTTGCTCTCGAGAATCTGTCGCATCTGCGGAAGCGTGAAGTTGTTGAAACGGAAAGGTCGTTCGATGGGGAAGCGACGCGAGAGGCCGGGGTTGACGTTGTGGAACATATTGCGAATCTTGTCCTCATAGCCGACGAGGACTATGCAACGGTCCTCGCCCGGGACACCTTGTATCATCGAGACAATTGTATCAATGACTCCTGTTTTGAACTTGTCTTGCTCCTTGCTTGGATCGCCTGCGTCAAGCATATAGGCCTCGTCAATCACAAGGACCTTGCCTACCGTAGCCTCAAGGATCTTCCTAGTCTTGGCTTCAGACTTCCCCAAGCATTCGCCGATGAAGTCAGCCGGATTCTTCAATACGACTGTCGGAGTGTGTTAGCAACATCAAATCAATCAACAGATAGGCTGAGAATGCTCACCTTCGCCACGGCTGAGGTAGCCCAGATCTGCCAATATGCGTCCATACAGCTTGGCCACGGTCGTCTTGCCAGTGCCAGGCTCTCCAACGAAGACCTGGTTGAGAGAGAACCTCAGGGGTCTTTTCTCCTGCATCTCTCGTTCGTAGTTCAGCTCGAGCATGCCGACCAATCTGCGGACGCAGTCTTTGACCTGCTCAAGCCCAACAAGCTTCTGCAGCTTGTCCCAAGCTGCGCAATGCTGTGCCGCAGCCGAAGGGTTTGGCCCGATGATGTCCTCTTTTGTAAAACAAAAGTAATTGGGCTCGCGATTAGGCATCTCTCGCTTCTCCTTCATGAGCCGCCGCGCCTGTCGCTGAGATATGCGAGCGAGAAGGTTTTCCACAGCCCTTGCGTTCCCGAAACCGCGGCTTCCTCTTCCCTGAGCAAGGCGACGGATTGCAATGCGCATGTACAAACCGTCCAGCCCACCCTCCGCACGCATCTTCTTGCCGTACTTTTTGCGAATGTTGTCGACCAGTATCTTCCACAGGTCAGCGTCGTTGAAGTCTGCAAAGTTGAGTGTGTAAGGGATGCGGCTCGATAGGCCGGGATTGTGTTCGAAGAAAGACTCCATCTCCTCGTGGTATCCAACAAATATGAAGACCAGCTCGCCAATCTTGTTCTCCATTTCAGTCAAGATAAGATCGAGAGCTTGTCGGCCAACGCCGTCAATGTACGCCGCAGTGAGCTGATATGCTTCGTCAACAAAGACGACACCCTCATCTAGCAAACGTTCTATTCCCGCGGCTCCCCTAGCAGCCAACTTCATGCCGGTCGTTTCCCAGATGTCGCTGGACTCTAGGATGCCTAGCTCTTTCAGGAACTTGCTATACAAACGAGCCACGGTCGTTTTCCCTGTCGTTGATAGCCCAGAATTAGCTATGTACCAGTGCAAAAGTGATGTAGAGGCTGGAGTGTATGCGCTTACCAGTGCCCGGATTCCCCTGGAAAATGATGTTGAATCTCTCTGAGCGCAGGCGCTTCCGCCTACCCTTCGGGTCCTGCTTTTTGCAAACCTCGACCTTTGATTTGATATCAAGGAGCTGTTGCTTTACCTCTTCAAGTCCTTGGTATCCCATCAATTTGTCCAAGACCGCAGACTTCTCACCTCCGCCTTCAGCCGTCTTTCGATACTCCCACTGCTTCACGGCATTGGAAGACGGCTCACCGAATGGGTTCACGATCAGTTCCACATCACTGTCCTCGTCGTCTTCCTCACTGTCGCTGCCGCTGCCGCTGTTGCTGTTGCTGTTCTCGTCTCTGTCATCGCCGCTGTCGCTGTCGTTGTCGCTGTCCCCTTCTTTCTTGTTGCCGTTATTGGACTCGGTATCAGAGTTGTCGTTACCTTCCTCCTTGTCACTTTCCTCCTTGTCACCTTCCCCCTTGTCACCTTCCTCCTTGTCACCTTCCCCCTTGTCACCTTCCTCCTTGTCACCTTCACTATGACTCTCGTTGTCGTTGTTGATGCCACTGTCGCTGTCATTCAGGCCACGTTCATTCTGACTGTCAGTGTCTCCTTTTCCGCCAGCCTCTTCGTGGTTCTTGTTGTGATCTTCATTGCGCTCCTTGCCGTCGACTTCGATGTCACCTTGAGGCTTATCATCGTCCGTTTCTTCAGTATCGTTTGTAACTGCCGAGATATCGCTCGTCGAGTTCTTCCGGACAGAGCTAGCTGGTGTATTGCGTAGAGAAAGCTCGGGCGAAGGGGTTGGAACAGCGAGGCGATGCCCGGGTTGTTCGTCACCATCGCGTGTCAACCCACTAGCTGACGACTCCGACAGACAGTCGGGGCTGTCTTGCCTTGTCTCCGACTTGGGGTCCATGGCTCGTTGGACGCAGGGGGCTTGACCGCTGTTAGCTGATCTGTATCGACGGTTCACGCCTCACAATATGCATTTGTAGGCACAATCTTGATGGCGAATGGAACTTTACCTCTCAGCTGCCAAGTCGATCCAGTTTTCTAGCGTAGGTACTAATCGATGTTGACACAATGAGAGTCAGGTGCTTGGATGGCTTGTCTCATTCAGATGATGTATCGGCCACAATGAGAAAGCTGGTTGCTTCATACAGTCCCAACCACCTCCTCAAGCGCCCTTAAATAGACATCCGGGACTCGGTAACAAGGCTCAATAGCCTCTCTTGCTCTAACGCTTCCAGCTTCCTACATATTGCCCATTCCTGGGCTGATACCAAGTACCACTGGTATACAAACACGCAGTCCATACATGTAGGTATGTATTCACCAACCGACCCCAAAATCATTGAGCCTCGTCAATGCATGTAAGCCCAAGTTTCAGCTGCCTTGGACACCGCTTAACTCATGCATAAGGATAGCTGCAGATTCAGCTTCTCAGTATTCAAGCAATCTATTGGAGCTGGCCCAGAGTGGCTATGAGCCTCTTCCTTGACAATAGTCAATTCATTGGTTGCCTCTTCTGAATGCATCAAACAGGTTTCAGGCATCTGTGAAGCTGCAGACTCATGCTCGTATACCCGACAGCCGCAAGGCTGCTCTACATAGCCCATTTACCAAATCATATCTCACAATCAGGCAAGGCAGGTATCGATTCAAACATGCAGATAGTGTGGTGTAGATAGTAGCCGGCCATTCTCGTCTGTCTTCATGCATCAACGTCTCCACACACGCTCAGCCACTGCAGATTCTCGTTCGCTGGACATGGCCCGCAGGAGGGGGCAGAGCCTCAACTCATTTTCGAAATCAACCTCCAATAGTCCAGATGCCACTCTCAAGGTCTAGCATGATCCTGCCTGCAGCCACGCTGCCTTTCTGTTCCATTTTCACACCGAAGGGGGAGTTGTATGGTTCCACGTTGTCTCTTCTTTCACAATCTGCCTCGGAACCCTGTAATTCATGGGGGGCTGAGCCTACAGCCACCCGCCTCCGGCATGCAGCAGGCAAATGAATGGCCAGAATCAACAACAACACCTTCACCCACCAGCTGCACAATGCTTCAGCAACAGGCAACGGCGACCCCGAGGGAGTTTGCGGCTCAACTCGGGCCTGGTTACGTGGCAAAACATGGGGAGAGCCTCACTCCCTCCTTTTCGGAAACGGCGTACCCGCTCTCCCCCTTCTCTTGCTGGTTCAAGTTCCTGTATTTCAAGCAGCTTCGTTCGTCTAGTACTTGACCCCTGAAACATTAGTTGCCAGCTTCAGCGTGCAAACCCCCCTTCATGCGGGAGTATACCATCATGTCCAAAACCAGCACCTCTTATCGTACTTTAAGAGAATTATCATCTTTATCGCCAATCGGCCTCAGTAGACACCTCGAAAGGTTGACAACATGTTCATAAATGCAACTTCACTGGTGGACAAGAGGGCCGCCACGGGCAGCGGAGGCCAACCTTTCAACTCCGGACACAGTGGGAGCGCCTTCGATTGGATCTCTGCCGTCTCCGGGCTGGCTTCTGCCGTCGTCGGCATTATTACTCTGGTTACTGTCTACATTGGCGCCACTCAGTTCCTCTCCCAGAATCGCCTGTATCGTCATGGCCTTTCGTGGCGATCCCTTGGCCCCTGGCAGGCGACTGTGGACAAATCAGGGCTTTTCGGTCTGCAGAGCCGCATTGCTGCGCCAACAGTCAGCCTCAAGTCTCTGGCAAAACAGGAATGGGAGCCCAGCATATCGTTCCCAGTCGGGTTTCCCAAGGAAAAGAATGCGGCTGTCGAGGATGGCGAGTCCTACGTTCAAGCCAAGGCCAGCTGGGTCAATTTCATGCAAGCACTTGGATTGGCGCCACATGATGATCATCTCTACGAAGTGCAAGATGCACCTGAGCTCCTCAATGGCATTGTACCCATGCAATGGGCTGGCAGTGATCTCGTCAGTATCAGCTCAATCTTGGGCTTCCAGTCGCCAGAAGACAAGCCAAGTTTCAAAACATCCATGCCGCTGCCAATGCAATGGTCGTCCCCTCTCGGTTGGCTGCAATTTAGGGCGAGCGCAAATGGCTGTGTAGCTCAATTCCGGCCTCGAAGGAAGCCACGCGATCAGATATCGCCTTCATTGCACAGCTACTACGATCCGCAAGATTTGGTCTTGCCGTCTGAATCATCTGTCTTGCGTTCTCGTCTCTGGACAGCAATCAATGGATACGTACTTCCGGGAAAACGAGTCTTATATCTTGGAGGCGCTGATAAACATAAGCGCCCACAAGATATTGATGACGATGCCGAAATGGATGATGATGAATTGCTCAGGAGTATCACGTCGAAAGACTTATCAGAGCAAGAACTCATGCGTCAAATGTTTGGCAAAAAGGAGGCACGATCGACCGCATTAAACCAAGAAGTTGAACGGACTAGGTCAGCAATGGCACAGAAAACAGCTGGCTCCCTTGGGCGAGACACGACTGAGAGCTTTCTGGAGAGAATCCTCGACACAGAGAAGCAAAAGCTCCATAGAAAAGAGGTATTGCGGCCATGTCCAGGTCTACTTTCCACGATAGTGGAGGGACAGTTGGCATCGAGCCGCGGACTGGAGGAGCCGGAGTACGAGTACATTGAGTACGACCGCAAGTATGCAGTGCTGGAGGATATAGACCGTTCTCAGCATCCGTTCAACCTTGGAGATCTCTACTTAGATGGGAAGTTGTTGAAATTGGTGAAAGAGGCCATCCTGCAGCTTCAACCGGACGGCTTTTACTTCTCGCCGTCGTTCTTTGTCGCCTCCGACCTACGCGAAATGTTCGAGAATATTCAAGCACAGTCAAACACTCTCAAAGAAGTCTTTCCAAATAGCTGCATGCGGGATTTGGAGACGCTCAACGGGTCAGGGAGTGATTTCAGGGGTCTCATGAGGTCTCTGAGTACCGTCATGTCTCGCACGCAGCCCCCCGCCCCCATTACCCCCCCAGCCTCGGAAAGGAGTCGACATCAAATCTTGGTGAAAGCAATGCAGCTTTGCAACGACCTGCAAAGGACTCGGAAAACTGCACGGGCATACTTCTCGGTACCCGATATGCAGCTGATCGCCAAAGCCACTTCATCACTACGCACGGAGTTTCTGCGACCCAGAGAAAACACTCAGACGCTTGATCTTGTATGGGCGCTGATCTATTCCCACGAAGTTCTTCACGCTGTCCTTCAGACGCTTTCCAGGGTTCATATGGCCGAATTTCTTGTCACGCCGGTATCATGCAAGAACAACAAGCTCGATCTCGCGGAGCTTCTGGGTGACTCCCTTCATGAGAAGATGGAAGAAGCGCAGAATGAGGATGAGGAGAATGCAATCACCGGCCAGTATCATATACCACACCTTGACGATGGCAAGTTCACGGGAGAGGACATTCTGGCCGCGTTGGCACTGGTCTTCCTTACTTACTATTGGATTGACAAGTCTTGGATCACAGACACAAGTCACTATGACGCGACTATCCCGCATAGTGTTCTCATGTGTTAGTATTCACTATTTTGCAAGGCACGGAGCGTTTTTATTAGGGATATCGCATCGTTTGTTTCACCTTGCCCACCGCTGTCATGTCACTTCTTCCTGCCAACCTTCTCTACCTAGCTTGATAGTCTTTCAAATCCAACCACTACACTCTTTTCTATTCTTGACATCCAGCTTGCTTTTTCTATCACTGACAAGCCCCGGTGACTTTTGTAATATTTTCCAATCTTCTCGTTTCTGTCTCAGTTTTACTACGGAAGTGGCTTGAACTCAAGAAGATGAAATAGCTAAACGAAAGTCCGCAATGGGCCAACCATTTCCTTTAAGCCTAAGTTCCATCTTTGCCAGATGTCATCCGACAATCGAGGTGGCCGAGGTTCCCACACACGATGTCAGACGAGATGCAGCTTAGACCTCACAGAATCTCTCCTTCTCATCGTACAAACCAGAAAGACCCCCACCGTAATCAAAGTGAAAGCAACGGCAGCAAGCCCAAAGATCCATAGATCCGGTGAAACCGTCGTTGTACTTTGACTTTGCCCTCTCCACTGAAAGAATCCCATGGAAAAGAAGGTCTACACATAGACAGGCTGTCAGTAAAGCAGATTGTGGATGACTTTTCAGAGGAACATACACAGACGAATGTTGCCGGCAAGTAGATCATTCCGAGGACGGCGATGGACTTCATGAGGCTTCCATCCCGCTGAGCGGTTTCTGCCACCGCCAGACTGCTCCTGGATATGTTTTCGTTGAGCCTTGCATCCTTGCGGCCTATATGATTGAGATCCTGTTATGAGTAGTTGTCAGCGCTGCGAGGGGAATTTCACGCTGTATGAATGAGGATCGTTACCAGCTGTGTTGCAAGCGACATTCCGGCCATGATGTGATCGCACTCCCTTATGAAGTCGTCATATTCGTCCACCAAGTCTTGCAGTCTTTCTCTGAGTCGCGTACCGCATTCCGTCAATGCACTTTGTCTTTGAATCCAATCATCAGTCTGCACGTCACATTTCAAACCACAGTCTTTGTCCTCTAGTTCCTGTATATGATCAATCATCTTGCGCAGCTGCGTCTTCCAATTCTCCAGACCATTCTTGAGATGGCTGATCTTGATCCAGAGCATTGCACAAGTCTCTTCCTCTTCTTTATCCATGACACCGTCTTCATTATGCAATGTTTCTGATCTAGCCGCTGTGTTGAACGTTGCTAATTGCATCAAGTAAGCTAAGAGATACTTCGCATGTCTGAAGCACGGGTGTCCTTACACGTTGTTGAGGCTGTCTTGCCTGAGAGAAAGCTTTCAACTCGTCCCTTCATGCCGTTGAAGAATGAGTTGGACCTTGACGACGATGGAGACTCTTTTTCCAGTGACTGACGGGCATCTCCACGGATCTGTTGTATTCCATAGAACCAGTCGTTCCTCGATTCTATGTCGATCATCCTTTGCACAAACTGAGTATTGCTCTTGCGTACAAGGCCGATATGTCTATCCCGTTCAAATTCCGCGAATATAGTGGGCAGCATCATGGGGTGGAAGACTTGCCCGTCAAATTCGCGTAGTTTGCTCGTAATGATCGCAGAATCCGTCAACTTGTGGCCATGGATCATCCGCTGCTCCAGGTTACAGCCAAGCCAGATGGCATTCGTTGTCATAGTGCTGGGGAAGAACGTCACGGATAGCGCCATGTCCTCCGGCCAGCTTTCAGCTGTTCTGCAGGTATACACTGGCCGCTGCGTAAGCGAATGCTGACTTTTGGAAAGTTCAAAAGGGCATACCTAGAGATTCGGGGTATGTGATCCGTAAAAAGGTGCAGCTTGTGTTTCTATTGATTGCGCGTATAACCGACCTGTGTATGTTCAGCCTGCTCGCCAGCTCTGTGAAGACCTGCTCCGAAAAGGGCATCTTGGCCAGAGAACTCATCCTCCCACCCATTACCAGATTCATGATGCCGGGTGACCCTGTACCCTGGCTGCCTAAGCCTCTATTCTCGTCTTCTCCGCATGAAGCTCTACCTGGTGGCTGTTCAGTCGTCCGTAGCCATGACTCCCATTCTTCTTCCCTTTCAAGTCTCCATAACTGTGTACAGGGTTCTCTAGCAACACGAGGATTATCGCTACGTCTCTCTTCCAGCTTGTAAATCCTGAAAGCTTCACTTTCGCCCCTTGAGAATCTGAATAAGTCTCTGTCGTTCTTGTCGGGCTCAAATTTCCGACTAATCCAAGACATTTGGAGCTGTATTTGATGGTTTATCGGCAAGGATGGGACATTTGCTGAACACAGCGTACCAAGGGAGTATCCAGTCAGGCCAGGAGGTATGTGTGCATCTTCTTTACGCGAGCTGCGTCCCATTTACAATCACCATTTTATACGAACGACATCCAGGTGTGGCTGAGCCATCCATGTTACCTCGGCATTGTTTGCCTCAGGAAGCAGAAGCCAGGAATGTTCACCTGCATGAATAGCTGCAGACGCCCGTCCTCGGTGTAAATCCGCCAATCAACGATGAACCGGCGCATGACAAGGGATGCCCTACCTACTCAGCTGGTCGAGACCTGGTAAGGCACTCTTCTGACATTAGGCTGAGGCACTTTTTCAGAACAGAAGTACAAACTGCAGTTCTACCCAACATCGACTGGCTGCCTATCAATGTTTGATCAATCAGCAAATCCTACTGGAACATCGTCTGCGTTATCCAATGTTTGCACCTATTTTGAGCCTCTCGCTACGTCAGGCGCCGCTTCTATGGATTTCCTGCAATTGCACTGGCGTTGGACTGGAAGAAGCGGTGGGTTCGGACTTGCATCATGTATGCGGCCAGAAGGCAGGTTTTTGACGTGGCACGCGATAACATGCAGCAGAGCCTTTACGGCCTCCATTACCGCCACATGCAGAAGCCGCCGGGCGAGGGCATTGACCAGGAGTGTCACACTGATTCCTCCTCGGACCGCAGAGCCTGATTTCATCGGCTCAAATGACCCAGGTTAAAGGCAGCACCGGTGATTGTCTGGAAATGACTCGACTCAGTTCAATCTATGCCTTGTTGTTTCGCCTTCCAGCCGCTCTAGGAAAAGATGTTGACGCAGGTCATCGACATAAGCTACGGTTCTAAAGAGAGGCTCCAAGAGATCCTTGAAGAAATGCTGGGGGAGGAAAATTTCAAGCTTGTGCAGGTAGTAGTCACCTTTTCGCCTTGTTCTCAAGCTTGCTCACATACATTCGGGTATTCCTAACGCATTCAGCAGCGCATCTCGAACCAATGGCAGATCAAGCTCATTAGACGACTGTCAGTCGTAAGATATCATCAGTTTCTCTACCTAATCCAACGCAGTATGATTCTGACTTGTCATAAGGAGGAGATCGATGTCATTCAGACAAACATGAGAAGACATTACCTTCCGACTGCATGACTGTGGCAATGCACTCTTGCGAGCAGTTAGGATAACATAGCCCCAGAGTGGTACGAGAAGAATTGCTTTCTTTATTTTCTGTGGTTTCCTGTCTAAAAGGTCAAAATGACTGAAATCGTCAATCTGGTTGCCCTGTACGGTAGTAGGTATCCAGCCAATTGTATGCTCGTTATTCTTATCCCAGAGCCAGCCCTGATAGAGGCAGTCTGCGCCATTGCTCGTGACATGAACGTCGTCAAATACCCTGACATTATAGCCTCCCGCAACAAAGATGGAAAATTCGGCTTTGGTATTATACAGATGGAACGTATGGCAGGGCGCAATCTAGTAGTAGCCCGGGGAGTAAAATGTGCGTATTTCGTCTTCACTCAGTTTTCCTGGTGCCCGAATCCGATACTCGTTCGACCGCATCTTCACATAGCATTAGCAGAGTGAGCAATGTGTTTCCAACTTCATTTCTTTTGCCATATTTCCACATGTGCAGGGATCGATTGAACTTACCTCGACGGCGTATTGAGTGTCCCAATTCCTTCTCAGGGCAGCTTCCAGTCGTTGTGGAACAATGTATTCTCCAGATATGCATTGAGGCTCGTTGTTTCTCCATGTTTGGGCGGTCTTGGAGCTTGGTCGAGATTGACAACTGGGCGTATTCAGGGGCCGTCGGAGACCAGAAAGCAGTCTGTGGATTCCGGGCGAAGATTTCGAGTCCATTGTTCCAGCACCTTAGCAGGAAAGAAGGCTGAGCATCTGAGGCTTGTTTGGAGAGTAACCGCACAAAAGGTGGAAGGCGGGTTATTATGTCTTCTGACAGTGTTTGCTAGAAAATACAATTGGGGTGCAACAGGCGGTGGCGTTGGATACACGTAGTGGGCAGAGGCCGCCTCGGGTCTGTCTCTCTTTCATCGGGTGCCGAAAGCCCTGACAAATGAGACGCATCGCCGCAGAAGGGCGCCTAGGGTCACCGGAGCCTCCCGCTTTGAGTGAAAGGGATGGATGGTTACGGGGGCAGTGTCGTGGCACAGGAATATTCGCCTTTCGAAGCATGACACATGGCACGGGAAGATTGCATCCATTAGCCAGTTAGACTGCATATCCTGTAGTCAGCCGTGAGGGGCTGTAAACAGCAGATTGCGCCGAAGGGGCTCCCGCCACTCATCTTTCCCTTACCGAACGGGCACCCTCTTGTGCTGCAGGGCGAGGCTGCGGCCAATTGCTTCGGCCTGCATCTGTTACTCTCAGAACAGGAAGATCAAGAGTAGGGCATCGAGGGGGGGATGTTCTACATGTGATACAAGAATGGCCAAAGTAAGTCTCCCAGCACAACTCAACCAACGATCGAGAGCACAAGAATGGCCAAGGCGTTTTTCAGCTCTTTCCATGGTGTGAGGGACAAGACCTACATGATGGCCTCAATGTGCTCATTATTAGGTGACAGAACCTGGTCGGATTTATCGATTGCACGACGGGTTGCGGTCAATGTCACCCAGCTTGTAGAATCTAACATGCTGCGGAGATAGCCTCAGCGTTCAACCTGCACACCTCAAGGCGTTCGGTAGGAAAGCAGCACCTTAGGTCAACGTGCATGAAAGAATGAGGCTGTAGGCACCGATCGTTTCTATGGGTGGCATCATATGTATACCCTTGTCTAGCTATTGTTGAGTGTGCGAGGCTTCTTCACAAAAAGAAAAGAAGGCAACCAAATCCTCTGAGGCATGATAGGGATAAACAGCCACGCCCAAGTTTCGCATAGAGCATAGCCAAAAAGGCGTCAGGAATTAGGAGCTCATTCTTGTATTTAATACCACACTCTTGTAGTAGAAATAGAGGAGTTGTTGGCAGGAATTCCTCCATCGACTCAAGACTTCACACTCTGCATCTACACAGCACTTCCAGTTTGACTACCACAAGGCCACGAGGCTTTCTTTGCATCACACTCACCCTTCTCTACACGCCCCTCACGACCAAGAGACATTTACACTTCACACCATGTCGACTAATCACACTGCGCCGGCGAACGGAGGGATGCCCCCGAGGTTGATAGCACGTCTTAGACAGGCGTTCGTGACCAACCCTAGTGACAGAAACAGAAAATTTATACCATGCGGGAAACTGAGAGAGCTGTGCAACGAGCAGACTGTCTCTCAAGAGCTAGCCAGGGCATTTTCTCGGCATGATGCTGCCTTTTGCCAACTACGCGCAAGGTGGATTTGCCACGGACAAGCTCAAGGCGAATCCATTGCCCCCCAGCCGTGCATTAGAATATTCGCCATTCTTGTTCTCCTGGGTCAAGTCAAGATGATAGATACGTTCCTACAACATCAGCTCTGCGACAGGGACCTTCCGTTCTTCAGTACGCCAGATTACACAGCGCTGTACTCATCTCAGCATCGACATGCGGCTAAACTGAGCTTCGCCGACGAGGACGATCCATACTTTGTCATAGAGCAATTCGTGGAGAGGCAATGGTCAGTCTTGGCGCCATCCTTTACTCCTCCTGCAGCTGGAGACACGCGTTGCGAGGTCCACGACCTTCATGCACATGCTATCTTACCCATCGAGGAGATCTCCAAGAAACCATATCCAGGGGGGTTTGGCTTGGTGCAAAAGATCAAAATACATAGGGACCACAACGGTTTTGTAAGCACTCTGTCCTCACCCCAAAAGCTACAGTAAGCCCTGGCCAACCTGCTAATCAAGGGCATAGAGACACGAGCATTTTGCCCTCAAGACTTTGCATCTCATGCCCCCTGACGAACGAGACAAATTCTTCCAGCAGGAGCTCGCTGCTTTTCGACAAGCTCGACCTGGTGGACATATTATAGATATATGCGCTGCCTTCAAAAAGGGAGAAACCCGTGGATTTCTCTTTCCGTGGGCAGATGGAGGGACGCTTAATCACCTATGGCTCAGGACACCGCATGAGATTGTCAAGTCTGCAAGAGTCGAATGGTCCGAGTTCAGCCGATGGGTCTGCATGCAATGCTACGGCATCATCCACGACCTCTTCGCGATTCATGAGCCATTCGTCATGCCCGCCAAGAAAGACGAAGATCTCTATGGGATCCACGGTGATATCAAGCCAGATAACGTCTTATACTTTACGCAAGAAGGCTCGCCGTTGGGGACGCTCAAGGTCTCGGATCTAGGCCTCATGAAGTTTCACCGACTCATCTCCCGCACCGCCCATTCAAAGTCCATGGGTTTTGCCTATCAGACGTACAGGGCGCCAGAGCACGACTTGAACAAGGTGAGGTCGAGGAAGATTGATATCTGGGCGTTTGGCTGCCTGTTCGCCGAATTTGGTACGTGGGCGATGGGTGGACATAACGCAATCGAACTATTCAAGAATTATCGCCTAGACGAGGACAAGGGCAACATTGATGAGAGCAAAGGAGAGTGGGTAGAGGACAACTTCTTCATCCTGAAGACGAATCGGTTTTCTCAAAACAAAGTGGCCAAGCGTAAGAGCTCGGTAGATGAGGTACGTTTACTTTCTTGAGGCGACGCAACGCACATTGAACAGAGACGATACATACAACATGAGGGCTAACGATGGCTTCAAAGTGGTTTACAACGCTTATCAAAGACTTGGGCCCGGATATGGCAACCACCTTCTTCCCGGAATTCCTCCGATTCATACAGAACTCGATGCTTGATCCTGACCGGAAACACCGTGCAGACTGCAAAATGGTGGAGGCCTTCCTTGGGGGGCTCTTACTCATTCCCCCTGAGAGTCCTTATTGGAACTTTCCTGGAACGCGGCCATACCAGCAAAGCGCCAGCTGGACCAGCTCGACAGGGACCTCCACCTGGTAGGATCAGGGAATACTCTTTGTGCGAATTGGCGACTTTGTCGAAATGCTGATTGTATATCATTCTGCGTCTTAGAGCTCTTTTTTTGTCAAAGTACAACAACATTGCAGTCGAGGAGGCGGGACCTCTCACACATTTACTTGGCAATGTTGCCTGATATCGGCGACTTCGTGTACATAATATGTCTTTACATTCGCAATATTTGAAGCTACAAGTCAGGGTGTTTAATTGAGCGGCGGCTTTTATGCATGCATTGAGGCAAGTTCTTAGAGGGCAATGGGACATCGATGACGAGCCAGAACTGTAAGGGCATAGGATTGACAAAACACTCGGAATATCGCGAGGATTCCCTTAATCCATCAGTGCCGGGCGCTTTGTGATGCAAACACGTCGGCGACTTGAGAACGACAAGTCAGAGCATGTAACCTAGTAGCAACGTCAATGCCATCATGAATGAGCCAATAATAAGGTTATCCTTATGGTAGGCTAAGCAATGCCGCTCTGGGAGCCAGGGGTCGGGACGGCAGTCATCAATAGTACGTGCAGTAATTGCCGCCACGCTCGGAGCTAGACATCTCAGCTCTCAAGATGGAAGCGCCCTCGACACCCATTGGGTAAAGCGGGCTATAAAACAAACAACTATTGATCGCTCAGCTCGTAGGTGCTGTGTACTGGTCCATGTTCTCGAACCTCATTGTAAGCGATCTGGGTAGACATGATCAACGCCGCTCCAAATAGCGGCATAACGTCTCAGCCGCAGTGAACAGAAACCATGGCAGCTAGAGGTCATTTGTCCAAAAGCAATCTAACATTCAGCCGTTTTGATGATAATATTTCGCGATGATTGAGGGAAGAGCTTCTGAAGACAAGCAAGTGTATAAACAGACCAAGCAATCCCTCTCATTCTCGGAAGACAGTCCCCTCCAAATCACAGCACGAGTATTGGGCCCCCAGTTTCGCGACTCCTTTGTCCTGCCTTTTCCCATCCAAGACTTATTGCAGAGTCCATTCATCATGCCTCTCAAAGACGGAATCTACGTAATTGCCAGTACCCTCTCTACCAATCCTGTTCTTGACATTGAGGGTACCGCCAACCCCTTCAACAGCCCCATCTCCGGCGTAGTTGGTTTGTAAGTTTCCCTTCCCATATGTACTCTCATATATACTCCTAAAACCCTGTCAACTAACATACTGAAAGCACGAGAGACACCAACAACACCACCAACAAACATCAGCAGTGGATCGTGAGCACTCTTCGTAAGGGTGTTTATAGCTTGAAGTCGACGATCAGCAACGTCTGGATCACTGCTCCTGGTACGTTCTGACCACTCTGTCATTCTACAAAAGCACCTGGGGCAAGACATGATTGCCAACTCGTCCATTTAGTCGATGGCGGTGTTTCTCAGCTCGACACATCCGTGTACGATCCCATTTATAACGAAACCACCCGTTGGAAAATCACCAACCTTAACAGCGACACCTACCAGTACGTATTTTCTTTTCCTGCCCTTCCCTGTCGGTCATCCTTTTAATTCCGAATTCATCTTAATTGTAACACTTCGCTTAGAATTGAGAGCGTGCGATTCCCAAATTGCGTCATTGACCTCGAGTATGGCAGTGCGGCTGACAACACTCATGCTATTCTGTATCCGAATCAACAGAGCGCCAACCAAATCTGGAGATTTCTCCCTGTTGCAATCTAACGGCATCGCGCTTCTATAGGATGTATTGGTGTAGCTACTTGAGACTCTTTACAGGCCATGATAACTAAGAGATCACAATCTCCTCAGCCTTCCCAGTTTTGATGTCGAAGAGAAAGCCCCGTGCCGTGTCCTTAAGCTCTTGCCTGATAAGCTTGTCTTCACGAAGCCATTGGAGGTCATTTCGAACACTGGCAGCCATGCTGTAGCCGAGCATTAGCAAACGCAATCCCGCCGTAGAGGATCGAATCGATTCAACAACTTACTCTGTGTTTCCGCCCCAGTAAATCTGGTCAATTTCCTGCGAATGATCCTTGCCCAATCGCGTCTTCAAGGTGTCGCGCATCCAGTCGTCGGTAAACGTCAGCGTGCCGCAATCCGTGTGATGAACGATGACGAGCTCATCAATTCCGAATCTCGCATCAAGGAGAAGGATATCCCGGACCGCGTGGCGGATGTGGCCGCCAGCATTGCGGGAGACCATGACCACTGGTTCGTAATCAGCCTCTGGACACTCTACTCTGCTTTGTTGGACGTACTTTCACCGTTTGGCACCCCAAGGTTCAGGTCGATGAACTTGTCGACGCTGCATCGAGGATCTACGCAGGCCACTACCAAATGAGGACAACTTGGTCAGCGAGTCACCGGATATTGTTGAAACCAGCCCAGCATCAACATACCGACAATGGTGAGTCGAGGCTTGGCATCTTTGGTTGCTTCGGCAAGAGTGGGCAATGGGACGAACACCTGCGGTCTACCAGTCTCACATTAGGAATGGCAGATCATAACTCGGATAGAGAGGGAACAAACTCGTGAGTCGCAATAATATCAGCAACAGTCTCAGCCATTTGCCTTGCTCGAGAATTTTAAGTTAGTAATGGTCTAATAGTCTATATAGAATAGATTTTTGATGATGGAAACTGTTTGATGATGAGGAGAGTCAAGCTTTTATAACCGGCTCTCCAAGCTATAGATCGTACGGGTATAATCACATCAACGGCCATCGTCACATCGTTTGGAATCATTCATGATGCAGGCGCATATGGGCAATCGTACAAGCTACTCTATTACAAAAGAGGGATTCACTACATGAAGTCGGAGGCCATCAGCACTCAAAGCAAGTGTTGGATTCGCTCATCCGCCCGAACATAGTCGGGCGCTCGCAGTCTACCCGAGTCATCAGAGCGCAAACTCCAAGCTAGGCCGGAAAAGGCGCACAACTCATCTCTGCATTTCGCCCGGTTATTATGAGATTGGGTAACCAGCCCGCGAGGGCGGCGGGTCAGCGATGACGAGCCCAAAATCAAGAGTTTACGTTGGACCATTTACGGCACCACGATGGTGCACCAATGGAAGCAATTGCTGAGCCGCCTAGGTTTTACTTACGCAAAGGGAAGAATTAACTGCCGGGGTGTAAGCCCAGTTCAGTGCCCTCGACTGTGGCATTCGACTCTGACTAGGTGTTGTTGCCTAGGTATCATGTACTACTCCTGTTCGCTATTCTCTTTTCCAACCTTCAGCGCCCTTTGGAGTATCTGCCGGCGACTCCAAGTAATTGATCGACTGCCTTAAACGGCCAAGGACAGAGGTGTAATGTGGAAGCAATCGTACCGCAGAGCCGAAGCGTACACGCAGGAACGGGTTTCCTTCTGGCGATCACGACGGTTCAAGAGTCGGTTCAAGGTAGACAACATTGCACGGTCAACTCCAAAGCGCTCAAATGGCCAGCAGTAGATGGTGAAATCATGGTACACAAAACGCTGCCTTCACCGTCTAGGTCGACCCCCAGAACGGCTACAACATCGGGGGCTTCTGGGGCTCCTTCAACAGGCAATTTCGGCTCGATAGACATGCTGCTATACACCGCCGTAAATTCTCAGAGTCTTTCTGATCAAAAAGTCACAGTTGTCAAGGAACTTTAAAGTAGCTGAAGTATATTCTCGCAATGCTCGCGCACAAGCGTTCCGAGCGGTCAAGGGAGGAACTCATTGCAGTTGGTCACTATGCGGCTCAAAGGGCGTGGACATGATGCTGCCGTTGGTATACGAATCGCTGATACTTGTCCGAGGACAGAGGAACAATCTATAGCAAGTAAAAATCTGCCAGAGTAATTACAGGGGCATCTCCTCGGACGGGAGAATACTATACCTTGACTTGTCAAGGTAAGAGAGCATGATTGCTGACCCTCACGTCTCTGCTTAGGGGTAAATAGTTCTGGAAGAAGCAAACTTACATTGCGTGTTTGTGTACCGCCCAGTTGCTAGATGATCATGTTTGGAGAGAGGCGTGGAGTAGGCCAACGGACCTCGGGTTGTCTGTCGAAACCGCACAGAACCAACAAACGTCGAATGCTCTGCCAGCAAGGGTTGCAGAACTGCTGCTATCTTTAGGCTAAAGTACTTGTAGGTGGGTTCCAGGCCATGGGCATCTATAAACCAGCCTGTTCCTGACAGGGGTCTTCAAGCTTGGCAGATATATCGCGCGTATCTGGTTCACCATTGGACCATCTCATGGGATCGACAGGGTATCGAACAAGGGTCGACCAACGGTTCCTGCGTGCCGTCTTTCCCGCGAAGCCGTGCTTTTCCTACAGACTGTTGATGCAGTCATCAAAGGTCCCTAATGAGAAGCGCCTTTTGCAAGCAGTAAGAAATTACCTGCTGCATGTGATGGCCGTAACCCGCCAACACGAAAGACACGATCATATCGATGCATCGACCTCGAGATGGTTGCATCTTCTTCTTCTCCCTTCACTCCCCGTTTCCATTCCCGCCTCCAAAAGAGTCCTATCATCTCTTCGGCAGCCAGCTAACCAGTGCAGGCCACCAGCCAAGTCGTCTTTCTTTCCCCTCCTCTGCAAGCTTCCTCATCATCCGACATGAGCCGTCTCAGTCACGTCCGCCTCGCTTGGGCTGTGCTGATGACAGGCTTGATGACTGCAATGGGCAAGAAGAGCGATCAGCCTCTCGTGACCCTTCCTGCTCTCCTCGAAGTGGACTTGCTATTCCCTCACAATGCGACATACGCTCCCAGCGCGCTGATGCCCATTCTCTTTGCGGTGCAGAACCCAGCTCTGGCCGACCATCTACAAGCCACAATCACATTCGACCTGTGGCAAGGCAACGACACCAGATCGCCGGGCTCAGTCGGCGGCGTCCCCCTGGCTGTCGGTCTCGACGTGCTCACCGAGCGCCAGCCGTCCAACGAGCCTCTCCTGCTCAACGCTCCCGTCAACACCATTGCCTACCCAGACGGCGTCTGGACCCTCGCCTGGAGCCTGGAATACAGCAACTGCTCGCAGTACATGGTGCGCAGCGAAACCTTCTACACCGTCTTCGCCGTGAGCAAGTCTGGGCAGGTCCCCGACATGAAGGCGGGCACATCCGCCGACGTGTGCGGCGCCTCGAGTGGGCTGGCATTCAACTTCACCTCGTGGAGCGTGTGCGACATGCAGGGGCCCAGTCCGACGACCAGCCCGTGCTCGGTGACAGTCGATTCTGCAGCCGTGTCCAGCCTGTCCGCCTTGGCTAGGGCTACGGGCTACGTCTGCTCGCCGAATTCGAACATTACATGTCCGACTTCCTTTCCCTCAGCAGGCAGTCGTCGCGTGGCGGCGGCATCGACATTGCTTGCTCTGCTGGCCGCACTGACTCTCCTGATCCATCTTTGAAGAAGTCTAGTGAGTGCAAACCTACCCACGATATGAATCTTCACTCTTTTCTTGATAGATAGCAGTTATGTAGCCCAGGTGTTATACTTGGGTCGTCCTTCTATTCTTCCAATGCTAGGTAGACTCTTTGTTTGTAGTATGAACATTAGATACCAGATCCGCAGTCTGAATCTTGCAGTGGTTGATCGTCTCAACAACTGGCCTTAAATTAAGCACCTGTATAAGCGTATTCTATCAGCGGATCATACCAAGTCTCTCGGTTGAGTGGTGAAATACAAATACACACACTGCACTGTATTGCCAAGCCAATCAGGAAAAGACTTTTGTGATGTTCCTTGCAGTAGATCCACGGCAAGGTCTGTTGAAGATCCCCCAGATCCCGCCGGAACTGTTGGGGAAATAACTTCACTTCATTCCAATGCTTCAGAGGACTTGACGAGCCATTGTGGAGAATAGTATAGAACTCCAGCGCCACTTAGCAACTTTCTTCACCAATACCGCTAGTCATCGCGTTTGAGAGCATTCTCCATGGGGCACTCCCCAGCCGAACCTCTGGAATCGACAGGCTGGACTCGCAAGGAATAAGATCTAGACCGCCCCCTTGCAATCCTCCATCACATGAGATGAGCAAGGAATCGTCAACAAGTCAGAATGCCTTGTCAAGGTACGGAGGAGGTATATCCGTAAACGACCCTGGTCAAAACACCCATGTCACTTCCAGATGGAGGCAGTGGACCACTTTCGCCTCATACTGAGCTGTAGGTGCTTTTAAACGTCATTTCCCCGGGTTCAACAGGGAATAGCCTCAGCAAAAATTAGCAAACCAACAAACCTTCCTCATCACTCTGCAAGTCTCACCAGAGTCCGATGAGTCAATGTTAAGCAGGCCATCAGAACAGCAAAGTGGCCTGTTTTTGCCGCCTTCGGTTTGTACACTGGTGCTTATACCGTCCTTACTTCCACTAACAGTTGATCTCTTAATTTGCCGAGGCATGCGTCCGGTGCAACGTTGTATATTCTTTTGGAGCAGGGCGTTTAGACCCCGGTTCCTGACAATGCTTTGCCTAACGCATCAAGAACAAGACCAGGAAATCAACTCACTATAACTATACATAAATGCTGCACATGAAGGCTCTTGACAGCGAACGGGTGCTTACCATGGTATCAAGTCTTCCAACCTATCACTCGTCTCCAGAAACAACCTCTTCATCGCTTTCTTGATCAGGTAATGTTGATTCAAGAGCAGTCCAGCCCTGTTGGAAGCTTTATCCGCTTGGCTTCTTTGAGGCGACCCCTGGATTTTGGTTCCACACCAGCCGTGCCGCGTTCCGGTCCAGCGACAGCCTCTCAGCCTTGGTTGACCAATGACTGCTGGGTTATGTTATGTCTGTTGGTCGTTGACGATTTCACGAAATACTCGTTTAAAGACTCGGGATCTTTTGTTTACACATGACTGTAACGGCGAGCTGACTCGTTGTATGTCCTGCGTTCCGGCAATCGTGGTTCCGTGCCAGTTGGGAGCCTTCTCGGAGCACCCTCGGTACAGGTATTTCCTCCGACCATCGACTTGTCTTTCATCAATTTGTTTCCCATTGACATGCAAAATGCTCCTGGAGCATTCCTAGTATGAATTTACATATAGTTTCCAATCTCTTGCAAGCCCAGCTATACACCCTCACCTCTGTCCCTCGTTGCAACATCCCATAACAGATCGAGCCCCTGTTGAAGCTTTGACATCCCCTGTCTAGTAAGAACGACTCTTCCTATATATGTTGAACTCATTGGCTGAGCAAATCAAGATTAAAGAGGCATAGTAAACTCATCACTACAAATGCCGGCTCATAGCTCGCGATCCGGATTACAGCGTTTCCAAGCATCGAACCACGCAAACCCACGATAACATCTTATCTTTCACGCGGCATCCAAGCCCGCTGCATGCTTCACCACCTCAACACCCACGCCTCTTGCAAACTCACCGCGTGCGCATAACCCAATGCCGCCGTCCTCCAAATCTTCCGCCTGGCTTCGGCCGCGCGACCCTTCCCTCGGCTTCCTAATATATAACGCCCTCGTCACCTTGTCCCTCTTCACAAGCACATCCTTCGCCATATCATCACCGCGCGCCAACAAAGGAAACGACCAAACCGGCAACTGGACCTTCCTGACCTGTGCAGATCCCGCCGTGCTAGATCCGCTGGATATGGGCTGCTCCCAGCGCTGGTCCGAGTTGGACACCGACGATGCTTGGAAAGACGTCATCCGCGTCTGGACTCAACAGGATGAGGGCAGAACCACCTTTGGCGCGTCCGTCATGAACACGCTTCATGCGCCTGACCACGAAACGGACTGCGGATTGCTCGGTCCGCGACGCAATTGTAACTCGGCTCTACCTTGCCACTTCTTTGAGGGCAACAGCACTGATCGTGATTCGGGACCCGCGGCCTCTCTCATTTACGAGTCCTTTGTGGTCATCAACCAGGTAAGTCCTATCCCTCCAACTTCGAGACGGCATGCGGTATGATATATATACATCTACATATGATATCTATAGAGGGTGGCCGGGGTTGTCAGGGGAATGGCAGAAGCGATCTCGTCCATGAGGGAAGTAGCTGACACATATTCACAACTCAGATACACTACTCACTCTACGACGCAATCAGTAATGCTGCACTAGATATCATGACCCTCTCGCTCCCATACATGGAGGGAACCTTCGCACCGGCGGCGCCTCCAGAACCCGACGCGGCGTGGGTGCCGATTTTGCGCAACATGCTGAGTCTTGGCATCACGGCCGTCTCCGCGTCATTCTTCAACCAACGTAAGTCCCAGCTTTGCCTCCCCTCACGAACCACCGGCATCGACGCCCTCGCTGAACCCCCCCTTTCCTACCAGTCTATGGAGCTCTTGCCGTTCGGGAAGACGCCGGCGCCGACGCAGCCAAGAATCTCACCTACGAAACCATCGCGTTGACAGCCGCAAGCGTTTCCGCTACAGTCAACGGCGGCTCAAAGTAAGTGCCCATCATCGCTCTTCGTTGAACCACCCAAGACAAAGGGGCACTCAGCGGCGGCGGCCTCACGCAATCGTTGCCACGTTCGATATCTAGGAGAGCAGTTCGCTAAATCCCCAAACCCATGCAGGAAGCAATGGACGCCAAAGTCGCAAACAACCTTCAGCGCCACCATGGGACACGCCTCCTCAGGCTGGTCCGCCGTCATCGAGAACCAGCTCTACACCTTATTCGACGGATCAGAAGCCTCCGTCAAGCTCCTCGGGTCCACGCTTGCCAACGGCAACCTCCTCGAGTGCAACAATACCATCGCCGTGGATCTCATCGATCCGAACAGCCAGATGGAAAACTTCGTCCAGAAGGTCTTCCACGCGCTCGCCATCCCGGGCCTCTGGGCCGTCTCCGGCACCAAGGCCTTCGTCGTCGACTCGGGCTCGCCCTGCGGCACGATCAACCCGCTGACCGAGTACATGACCGAGGCCACTCAAGAAGCCACCTCTTCATGCCACGACGGCAGCTTGTACTATCTAGTCTATCCCGGCGACGACCGGCACGGCTATTTCACCGCGCCGCCGGGACTGGATGGTCTTGGCAAGGGGCTCTGGGGCAATCTTACACTGTCCGATCTCATCGCGGGATCCGTCAACACGTACGTCGCCAACGGCAATACCAACGGGGGGCCGCCCGCCAACACGCAGAACCAGCAGACTCTGCAGGACCTCGCAGCCCAGGACATTACGACTCCCGGCTTCATCACCCTCCCCGTGTGCAGCGCAGAGGTCGCCTGGGCCTCGTGGTCGAACCCGTCGCGGACCAACTCCAGCGCCCCGAATTACCCCTGCAACCCGCTACAGGGCGCGTAACCAAGCGCAACGGCTACACGTACGACGACCAGATCACTGCGCCTCACCCGGCGTGTGCATACCAATACCAGAGGTTAGGTTTCAGAGACCACAAAGCAGGGGATTCGTTCGCATATCCATGACAGGACTTTAAAATTGCTCTCACAAATCCCCAGCGTTAACATCTGCTCGATTCACATGTGCCAAGATAGCAAGAAAAGGCCACGCCCTGAGGCTCAATCATTGTTTTGTTCTTTGTCGTCTATGTGTCGCCCTGCATTAAACCCATGTGTCGCCTCTCATTGCTCGCCTTGAAATAATCATGCCAGGAAAACAGCATGCCAAAGCAAACAGCATTTCTGTCTCTCCTTGTTGTTTTTTCGCTCCTTTCTTTGCTTCTTTGAGGCAGAACAAACGCAAAAGTAGATGTGCCGCACAGTGGCTTCCGAGCTACAACGGGTGATCTCGCCTGATCCCCAAGTGTTGCTTGCGACTGAGCCGACAGATCCATCGATTTCCGGCTTGTATTCTGCCTTGGTGGACTGCTTCACGTTCCACAATGCTTCAAATTTCCCTCGCTTCTTCGGGACATTTCGCAGTCTCTCAATATATGTGGCGCAAGCAATCGATGAGGCCAGGTCCAAAATAGTCTATACGCCAGTAAAGCTTCGAAAGTCGTCGATTAGCTGGCGATGTTGTACATGCTATAGTCTGTCAATAACGTGCCACACTGCGGAAGATCAGATCAGTCACTTACTTGATGTCCTCCCGGTATGACGGGCTTACGACGCCATTTCTGGTCCCGTTGCCCTGTGCCCCATTCTGGCCGGGGGCCATGTTGACCACGCCGCCGTTGGCAATGAGCATGGATTCTGAGCAGTTGGCCTTGCGCTTCTTGTTCTTGCCTCGGAGCTGGCTAATGTGCTCAAAGTAGCCTTCGGGCACGTCGGTGATGTACTTGCCGGAGAAGACTCCGACCTCGAACTCCTTGACCTCGCTTCCTTCTCCAGCCGCTTCGACGCAGGCCGCCTTGAGGTCGTCCAAGCTCTGGAAGATGACCTTGTCCGCCTGGATGTTCTCGGCCACTTGGTCGGTGGTTCTGTTGTATGCCACGAGTTCTATGGGAGACTAGTCAGCGGGGTGAAGGAGCTATGTGTGTTCCCAAAGATATTCCTTACCATCAGGATCGGCGAGATCGATTCCATACTATATAGTGGCACTAGGTTAACACAACTCGCAACAGATTCGCATGTTAGACTTACGATGTGCTGGTTCATGATCTCGGGAGAGCATGAGACAACGTAGACGCGAGTTGCTCCGGCTTCTCTGGCCATTTGGACCTGATATCAAACGTTAGCCAGAAGACGAATGATTGGAGCCAGCAGTAGCAGTAGCTACTCGTGGTTCGACGATCACGTACAATCTCACGCGACGTGTTTCCTCTCACGATGGAGTCGTCAACGATGCAAATCGCCTTTCCGTCAAACTCGGATTCGATAGGCGAGAGCTTTCGACGGATGCCCTTCTTTCGCGCCTCCTGACCTGGGGTGGTTTAGTATTTTGATAATAAAGATTTGGTTTGTGGAAGTGAGATCAACGTACCAGGCAGGATGAAAGTGCGGAAGACAAAACTGAAGTTAGCTTTTGATGCCCTTGTCGCTGTGCGAGAGTATCTTACCATAGCGGTTCTTCACGAAAGCGTTCGAGTAGGGACGGTCGAGACAGCTTGCCAGAGTAGCCGCGGCCGTGTTACTGGTCTGGTGGGCAGGTCAGTACAATTTCAAAGGCGTAGACATTCGCTGGCAGCTGCTTGTAGGCTAGAGCAATCCTCACCTCTGGTACGGGGATGACTGTAGTTGCAGATGTTAGCATATATCAACAACGTGTTCAAAGGCCTCAGTTACGTACCAACATCAATCTCCGCAATCTCCTTTTCAGTCAGAACCTCCCTCATCTTCTTGGCCAGCTTGACACCCATGTTTTGCCGGCTGCGGTGCACAGAAATGCCATCGATGCAGCTGTCGGGGCGAGCCAGGTAGACGTATTCAAACACGTCAGGGGTATACGATCGCGGCTCCACGATCTGGCGGAAGTGGACAGTACCATTCTTCTGGCAGAAGACGGCTTGGCCGGGTTTGATGTCGATGATGTCGGTGAATCCAAGCTGTCTGAGAGCGACAGACTCCGAGGCGAGGAAGTAATCCTTGGCTCCAGGCAGGGTCTGGGAGGGTCGCGAGCCAAAGCAAAGGGGTCGAATGCCGTTTGCGTCTCTGTGATTAATCGAGTCAACACTAGTCCGCCTGACATGGTAGCCAAAGGAACGTACCTGAAGCCCAGAATTCCAAAACCAGTGACCATGGCAGTGCAAGCATAGGCTCCCTGGCACTTGGCGTAGACGTCACGCAGAGAGGTGAAGATGTCGTCGACATTTACTCGAGCTTTGCCGAGCTCATTAAGCGAATACGCAAAGACATTGAGCCTGTGGCTTCAGTTAGAAAATGCCCTAAGAGTGACATCCACATAATTATAGAGGCGCAGAAACGCACAGGAGCTCAGAGTCAGAGTCCGAGTTGATGTGTCGGCGGGCTTCGCTGTCGAGGAACTCGCGGAGGTAGTCGGGGTTGATGAGGTTGCCGTTGACGCTGATGGACAAGCCAAAGGGGGAATTGACGTAGAGCGGCTGCGCTTCGGATCTACGCTTCTGTATCAGCATCTGCTCGAGGCATCGATCGAGTGACTAGGGCATCACATACGCAGACGAAGTGCCGGCGGTGGGATAGCGGACGTGGGCAATGCCGAAAGCACCAGGCAGCTGCTCGAGGAGAGCAAGCCCGTCAAACTCGGAAAAGACCTTTTGCGCCATGCCCAGGCCTTTCCGCTGGTAGACGCGGCCTCCGTTACAGACCGAGATACCGGCAGCATCCTGGCCTCGCTATTTTTTCTCGTCCCCGTTAGCTTCGAGCAGCAGGCGTGGCCACGGACAGGAGTCAAACTTGCGTGTTGGAGGTAGAAGAGACTCTCGTGCAGCTCGATGGCAGCCGTAGTGGCCTCCGGGTCGCCGAGCTATATTCCAGAGAGGTTGTCCAGAGTTAGCAAAGATCCTTGCCAGCGTTGCAGCGGGATTCCCTCTGGAGCAGACGAACCATCAAGCCAGTGACGCCACACATCTTGACGACTGTTCACGACGGATTCGAGGGAAAGGAAACAGTCGGGAGCCTCAGCTGTTGAGAATCAGCACGACAACGCAGAGATGCGTTGCAGAGACGCAATGGACGCTCGTGGTGACGCGGGTTGCGGCGCAAAACGTCTCGGATGGAGGCAAGTTTTGGCGCAAAGAGTCAAAGGTTTCGCGATTTGGATTTTTTTTTTTAAACCCCGCAGGATCTGCCGGGCTAGATCCATCAAACGGCCTGCAAGGGAACGTGGGGTTCACATATCTAGCACTAGGTATCTATAGGCTCCATGGAATATCTTCCCCCCCCAACAGCTTCGACTAGGCACTCGAAGCCAGGCCGTGCACTTCAGCTTTGTCCAAGCAGTGATATGGAGAGATGTTGTCTTCGATGATACTCTTTCTTGTCACTATCTTCTCTGATGCTTTCTATTCCTACTCTACTCACAACAAGCCGCTGAACCTCGATGGCGACGCCTCGTAGCTCGGGCAGTGCGGAAACAGTGGCAAAACACTGGCCTCCGATTTCGTCGTCCTCGCTGAAGAGAACAGTGGGGACACGGCAAGATAACAGACAGTCAGTGAACCCTGCCTACATGTAGAGAGTATGACAGCCCCAGCCTAGGTATCTTGGTGAGCATGTAGAAAGCAGCCTGCATCATCGAAGCCCTGTCCTGCTGTAGATGCAAGGCAACGGCTCGATGCAGCGCGCTTAAGCATCTCTTTGTGTAAGTGCGTGCTTCCGTCTAGGACATTATGCCTGTAACAGTTCGTACAGGGGTCGTCTCCCGCGTTACACTTGTCCTCGACCCAATTATGGCAGCCCTGGATTCTTCAGTTGTCGGTCAAACGGTCCCGACAAAATCGGTCCTCTGATCACTATGCGGTAATCAATGAAGCAGATGGAGGGACCAGATCAAACTGGCTTTGCTTTAATCTACCTCGATTACAAGGCAAATCAACAATGTTCGTCTGCATGCTGTTCTCCCAATCATGAGGACTGCACTGAGCATGTTCACCATTCGCTATAGCTCACCTCTCCCCTGAATCCAACAGGACATTCATTCGTGCAATAGCTTATTCGTTTCCGTATCCTACATCTGAAGAATAAACTCATGAAGCCAGCATCGAGCAATAATCCTCTTATGACACCATGTGAGCAGCATGATAAATCAGCTTCACCTCAGATCAGCCCCACCAAGCAATCGACACAACCTCGACATTTTCTGCCCCACCGCCAAGCAAGAGCTGCAACTATTCCGCGCCTTTTCCATCTTCATCACTGTCCCTCGACTTGCCGTGTCTTCAAGGAAACACAAGACGCTGGACTTGGTTGCCTCTGCATCACGGCATCATGATCAACGGCAAAGTCCTCGTCATTGCCGGGTCGGACCCTTCAGGGGGCGCGTAAGTGCCATCCCCCCGGCTTCAGGCATCCCGCTCAGCACAGACACATACGACCTCACCAAGTGACGTTACGAAACTCATCTCATTACGGCTTCACTTCTCTCTCACCACCCGCTGCAACAGCGCCCTTTTAAAAGAAAAACAAAATTACGCTGTCCCTCTATCTGTCTGTGCTATTCACTGATTCATATCCAACCACAGTGGCCTTGAAGCAGACCAAAAAGTCCTCGCCGCACATGGCTGCTACGCAATGACCTCGACCACGGCGCTGACCATCCAAAACACCAAAGGCGTCACCGGCGTCCACGTCATACCCTCTGAAGTCGTTGGAAAGCAAATCGAAGCCTGTCTGGGAGACATTGGTGCCGATGTCATCAAAACAGGTGGTTCCCCATCACATTCGCCGCTTTCATGTCCGCCGCCACTGACCAGCTTCATCAAGGGATGCTGGCATCCGCCGAAACGATCCAAGTCATTGCTCAGATGATCACCAAGTTCAAAGTCCCAGCTCTAGTAGTCGATCCAGTAGGCCCACACTCACAGCCGATATTCCAGCAAACGTAACATGCAGAAGCTTACAATGGAATCCCCTCCCTCGCAGGTCATGGTCTCAACATCAGGAGCCCAGCTCCTCCCCCACGAAGCCATCGCCCAACTCACTCAACACCTCCTCCCCCACACCACCGTCCTCACGCCCAACATCCCAGAAGCAACCCTCCTCCTGTCGCAGAATGGCTACGAAACGGGAGACATACAGTCAGTTGCCGACGTCGAAGCCATGGGACGCAAGATCCAGGAACTAGGGCCGAAATGGGTCCTCGTCAAGGGCGGCCACATGCCTTTCAAGAGAGACTTGACAGTCGCGAAGACGAAAGAAGAAAAGGAAGTCGTCATTGATGTTCTGATTGGGCCAGAGGGGACGGTGATTCGGATCGAGAGCCCGTATCAGGAGAGCACGAGCACTCACGGAACGGGTTGCTCTCTGGCTTGTCAGTACCCTTTCTCTCACAGCGACAAACGTCTTCGGGGGTATGCTGACTGTTTTCTAGCGGCCATCTCAGCTCGCCTCTCTCGAGGCGTCGATGTTCCCACAGCCGTCCGCGGTGCTTGTCGCTACATCGAAGCAGGCATCAAGACGGCCCCCCAAATCGGAAACGGACACGGACCGCTTGACCACTTCCACTCGACACACATTCTTCCTTTCTCCCCGTGAGTACCATCCAACGCCTCTCTCCCCTGACCCTGGGTGTTCTAGGGCGAAACTGATGTTCATAGGGGATACTTTATCGAATACCTCCTCGAACACCCCGCCGTACGCGACGTATGGAACGAGTTCCTCTACCACCCATTCGTCATGGCCCTGGGCAACGGGACACTCCCTCTCGAGTCATTCAAGGGATACATCGTCCAAGACTATCTCTACTTGGTAAGCACCCTCTTTCAAATCTTTAGAACCGCTCGTCATCCCGAGACAGAACTAACAAAACCCCAAAGGTTCACTTCTCCAGAGCAAACGCCCTAGCAGCATACAAAGCCAAGTCCATCGGCGACATATCAAGAGTCCGTCCCGTCCACCCAAACCTCCTCCCAAAAAACAGCCCTCAACCCTAACAAAACCAACCCAGTCCAACGAAATCATCGCCCACATCCTCCACGAAATGAAGCTCCACATAAACTACTGCAACTCCTTTGGCATCTCCAGGCCCGAAATCGAAGCCACCGAAGAACTCCAAGGCAAGCCTCATCCCCCTTTCCCCTTCCCACCCCTTCCCAACCCCCTAATCTCAAACTCTAACATGGAAACCCTGAGGTGAATAGCCTGCACCGCATACACCCGCTACGTCCTCGACGTCGGCCAAAGCGAAGACTGGCTCGCCCTCCAGATGGCCCTCGCCCCATGCCTCCTCGGCTACGGCGCCGTCGCAAAGATGCTCCACGCCCACGCCGACACCGTCCGCGAGGGCAACACCTACTGGGCCTGGATCGAGAACTACAAGGCCGATGACTATGTCGAAGCCGTGAGGCTAGGAAGCGGTACGTGAATATATCTCCCCTGTTTACCCTCGGGATGATAGAAAAAGGGGACTGACTAACTCTTTCATTGTCGCGCATTAGAACTCATCGAGAAGAACATACGATTGCAATCGCCCAGCAGAATAGAAGAACTCATCAAAATCTTTGCTCACGCAACAAGAGTACGCTTTGAAGCCCCCCGTCCCTCTACTCCTCCTGTATTTGGCTAACAAAGGGGATGTGACACGACAGATGGAGATTGGCTTTTGGGAAATGTTTCCCTACAAATGAAGACGTGAATTGGAAGGTGGGCGGATAAAGAGATGGGAAAGGCAGGTACAAGATATGAGTAGACGAAGAGAAGCTTGCGGCCTCCTATTTTGAGCTTGGTGTTGGAAAGACGAACATAGAAGTAGACTAGAAGAGGCAGTATACTTGATAAGACTGCATGACCAGCTTCGACACCGGGCGAGCTACTCCAGCCTCTTCATATTAATGTCGAACGGCCTTCTTTCCCAGCCCTTGCCCTTCTACCTTTTTCCTTCCTCACTCTTTTCCAACCGATACTCCATGTCTCATCCCCACAGGCAACCTCACCCCATCAACTCCATTCTCCAGACCCGCAGCCCATTAAACCGTCTCCTTCTCGTCCTGCTTCCCCTTCCACATCGAAGACTCAACCCGCCTCGGCTCCTGCTCATCAGGCATCATCAAATCAAACCCCTGCTCCATAACACCATCAGGCAAAGCAGGGGCCTTCTTCGCCCGACGCGACTGCTGGCGGACCCAAGCGGAAACGGGACGGAAGTGAGGGCGCCCATCGTCGGACACGCTCGTGTAGACGGTATCTCTGCTGCCGGCCGACTGGCTGTCGAGGCTCCCCCCCTCGGAGCCCCTGACGGCAACGAGGTTCACGTGGGAGTCCACAGCGCCGGGGTGGCTCGACGCCATCGTAGCGGCAGCGGTAGGGGGCGTGATGATGATGTCTCCGTCGCCGAAGCCCGAGGACAGCGACGAGACGTCGCTCATGCGAGTGTTGCCGCGCACAGGCGTCTGAAGGGTTTTGTTCTGCAAGCCCGCGGTCACACTCTTTCTCGCATTCTCCAGATGGACGGCTGCTGCCGCCTGCCTATCCGAGACAGTCAACGAGCTGACGCTCGTGGTTGGTGACATGACGGAGGCAGGCATCGGCGGCAACGGTGGGATTTTCTCTGATATTGACATGACTGATCTGTGGGCGAGACTTGCGGCCGGGGACGGAGGCATCGGCGGCGCCTTTTCGCCTTTGGGCACCATGATGTCCGACCACGTCGAGTCGTGCCTCGGCTTTCGGAACACCATGCCATACGGGTTCACCATGACGCGCGAGAGCGCCGTTCTCCTCTTCCCCCGCTTGGTCATGGCATCCGCCGGCTCCAGCACGGGAGATTTGTCGTTGTCATATACAGTCCCATCGTCGAGACTGCTCCAGCCAGTGGCACCGGGCTTAATGCGATCTTTGAAGGACAAGAACTTGTCGCTCACTTTGCTGGAGACGCGTCGAGTGCCGTCAGCGAGGTTGTCGCCTGAGGGAAAGTTGGGCGGCCAAACGGGCTTCGAGCCAGGTCTGCGCTTGACGTGGCGCAAGCAGAACCACACCATGGCCAGGAGGACGACGACGAAGCCTGCATTGATGATGAGTAAATGCCATGCATCACCACAAAACGGACCTCTTGAGGCAGGTATATGTGCTCACCAATGGTTGCAACCGCAATGCCGGCCTTTTCGCCGCCTGTTATTCCCCTGGAGGTGGTCACAGCCTCTCGTCCACTTGCGCTTGGGATTCCAGTGATCCCCGGCCTCTGGTTTGCCAAGATTGAGGATGTAATAACGGGCCGGGTTGCCGTCGATGATTTGCTGGATTTGCCAGCAGATGCCTTGCGATTGTCCTCGTCGTCCTCGCCGTCGCTCTCATCATCATCTCCATCCTCATCGTCACTGTCGTCGCTATCGCTATCACTGTCAGAGTCAACGTCCGTGGGCTTGGGCAGGGAAGCGCTGGTGGTGGTCCTTTGTGGGCGTACAGATGCCGATTGGAAGTTTCCGGCTACCCCTGTGGCCGTGCCTTTGGGAAGGATGGAGCCCATGGTATAGACGGGCCGCTTGGAAGTCGACGTAGAGGTCGGCTTTGACACCGGTCTAGAAATCGTCCTAAAAGACGGGTTGGGAGGCGGAGCGGCAGCCGGAGCGGCAGCCGGAGCGGCGACGGTGTCCGTGTCTTGAAGAGGCACAAGAGTAGCGATCGGGCCCCTCTCCGCCAGGCCTGAGGGTTGCAAATGGGGAGGAGGGAGGTAAGGAAGAGAGATGAAAGGAAGAGATTCGGGAGTGCCATCCGGATTCGCGTCCACCTCTTCGCCTTGGCCCGGCAGTCCCACGAGGGCCCTCTTCAGTTGTCCTTCATCATTGATGCTATCGCTTGTTGCCGCCTGAACGTATCGTGAATTGTTGTCCAGTTCGTTCTCAGTATCGACCTTGGGACTCGACCGTCCTTTATTCGGCTTCGAGGTTGGCGCCATGATTCACCAGATCAACCCGTTCCTCTCTCCGTCCTTTTTTTTTTTTCCTTCTTTTTCCTTCTGAGCACCGTTGTTATAGTCCAGCTTCAATCAACGTGCTCACGTTCATCAACATATGCAAATTGTAGCGTCACCGAAATAGAACCCCGGAATAGATGATAAAATGATAAAGAGAGAAAAGAAGGGAAATGAAGCGAATATGAAACAGAAACTGTGCGCCACACCCGTGCAAGAAACCAGTTCTGCACACTTGATGAAAAATTCAGAAGAACAAACCCATCCCCGTATCAAGAAGGAAAATGAAAAGGAAACAAGAGAAAAGAATTAGGAAGAAGAAAGGAGAGACACCTCTTTCAGAGAAGAGGGAGAAGAGAAGGAAGAGCAAACGTGGGGATAACGCTAATAAGATGCCGCTTGACCTTCCGGATCTCCAAATCTTAGTCAACAGGGATCAGGCCAAAGACGGAGAGACTCTTGAAGAAACACCGCGTCGAACAAGGTGCCTGAAGCCAATCAGCTCAGCCCAGATTCGTCACAGGCTGTCGATCATGTCTATCGTGCGCCGGTCCCCTCACGTTTGGGTTCGGGGACAACCCCAATGCTGGCCTGACTATTGTACTAGAGTAGCATAGACTCCCTTGTCAAATGTCGAACAGCCAGGTTGCGGGAGAGTCAAGTGTCATGTCAGTCGGATCTCGTCTTGAGACAGGGGCGCAGGGCACGGACGGGCTGCGTCTCTGGTACGACAAGGAGAGGGCCTGATGCCCTCATACCCTGATACCATTATACCGGTAGTAGTAGGCAGGCACAATGGTAGCTGGGAATTCCGGTTGATGCATCCACTATCTAAACGATCGCCTCTGACGAGAGCATAAGCGCTGCTGTCTGGGGTTGTGTGCGTCTCATGAAGCGCAAGAGGCAAAAGTCGCCGCCATCGTATCGACGCATCGTATCCACGTATCGGGCAGCGAGGGACCGCTTCGGCTCCGGGCATTTACATGCAGGGCAACGAGATCCGCGCAATGACAGGCTGAGGGACCGCGACTCAAGAGGGCAAAGCTTGCGACCAAGGAGGCCTCGAGTGCAACGCGCACAGCCATTTGGCTGCGTCAACGTGTGTCGTCGAGCGTTTCAGGTGCTGAGTAGCGCTGGGGGATGAAACTTGGGGAGGACGAGCTGCCAGATGGAGCGAGTGGTGGCAGAGACAGAGATTCGTTTGGAGCAGCTGCTGCAAAGACAACGGTCAAAGATATGTGTCAACTCGCATCGTCATCATGCACCGCTTCGGTGTCGATGGCTGCCGATTATCTGATGGCAGGAGATGAATCTCTTCAAGAGGATGGATGGAGCTAAAGACCAAAGACGAAGATGCTTGAGCACGGATGGCTGGTGATGTGGCTGGTGACTGACAAGGAGAGACGAGGCAGTGGCGCAGACATTGCGCATGTAAACAGGGGCGACGATCAGACAGACTCAATGCTAAAGCTTGGCAGTGTCAATTGAAACAGCAGGAAAGGATTGAGTGAGTTCAAAGCATCAAGAAGCTCGTCACTTAAGCGAGATCTACAGTATGTGTCGTCTTGGCTTTGGTAGCAGCAGGACACCTCTATCCGCTCTTGGAAAGATTCCCTGGCGAGGAGTTGCCTTATACATCTACAGTTCCTGAACAAGCGTGAAGATGACCACCAGCGAATTCGCCGTCTACATTGTCTACAGCTCTAGTCCAAGACCAGAGTCCGCTTTTCACATGTCTCTTGCAACGCTCAGACCAGGTCCGAGGGTCCTCAGCTGTTTTGGCTGTCTTCTATATTTAGCACTGGGACGATCAACAAATGCTACAGTATAAAGGTGCCAAGCGGGGGACAGAAAAAGCAAGACTAAAAATTCATAATCAGCACACAACACCATAACTATGCACACCGCCTACATCACCATAACACTAATAACACTAACATTATAACTTTCTTCCTAGTATTTTAAGCATTATTGCCTACCTTTAAAATACTAGCTAACCTTACTTTCTCTATAATAAAATTATAATACCTAGTTAAGCTAATATACACTTTTATTATTATAATACCTTAAAAAAAGCCTAGGTTAAGAGCGCTATTACTTTTACTTAATAATAAAAAGCTCTCTATAATTATAAATTTTCCTATAATAAAATTTTCTGCTTTTATAAAGTCAGCTAGGCCTATAGCTTTATAATAGTTAAGTTATTTAATTAGACCTTTTATAATAAATTTAAAAAGACCTGCAGCTAAAAGAGGATTCTTATAAATAAAGACCTAGATTAAATTAAATAGCTATTATAAACTAAAGGCTTTAAGGCTTATTATTTAATATATTCTTAGCTGCTTTTAGTAACTAGGATAAATAAGGAAGTTTATAAATATATAGTTAGATAAGCCCTAAGCACTTAAAAGTAGCAGAAGTATATAGCCTGCCTTTAGTCCTATATCTCTTATTATTATACTAAGTAATAAATAGAGTTTACCTACAAGTCTTTAAAAAAGAGGCTAGCTAAGGAGAATTATTATAATATATGCTATTTTAATAAGTAATATACTTCCTATAGTAATAATTGCCTTATCTATATCCTTTAAAAGCTAGGGGAATAGTATTACCTTAACTGTCTTTATAAGAAAGTATTACTAAAACTCTTTATAAATAAATGCTTTAATATATACTTCTAGGCTACTATTAGGTATAACTTTAAAAGCAATCTTTATAAGTATAAGATCTCTTTTAATAATAATAGTAAGATAACAGCAATATATTATTATAACTATATCCTTAATAAGGTAGTTAAGCCTTAGCTAAACTAAGGGCAGGACTTTATTCTAAAAGAAGATTATAATTTTAGCTACTAGTTAAAGATTATAAATATATATAAGAAGAAGGAAGGAATTTGCTTTTTTTATAATACTACTAGCAGCCTTAATCTATTACTAATTAAAAATGCATAAAGGATCCTGGCCTAGGTTATTAAAGCTTTTCCTTATAATAACTATAAAGACCTTATAGCTAATATAAAGGAAGCTTAGGAAACCCTTAACTAAAAGATAATTAATAAGTGGATAGACTTAATGCCAGACCGGTTTAAAGCTATATTAGAATTAGAGGAAAAGATAACTGGTTTTTAGCTAGAGATAGAAAGACTAGAAAATGTATGCTTATTTAGTGTTTGTGTGCGGCAATTTTAAGTTTAGTCTCGCTTTTTCTATCCCCCGCTTGGGTGCATTAGCATCTTGTGTTTCTCTTGGCAGCAGCCTCTTCCAATGACACATGCGGAGAAGAGGTGCCATGCCATGCAACCCCATGTGTACTATCAAATTCAGGGACAAGACTGCAAAAAAACAGCGATACCGGCCCAATGCCGTCCTGTGACGACCGAATGTTGAGGACGATGACTTGCTCATCAGCGTTCCGCTTCTCAGTCTCACCGGTCCGGTCACCCAACGCCAACTTCTACAATTCTAACGGGGTACACCTCGTACTTGCAGTAGCCTACTCTTAAGTCTCTAGAGTTGCCTCTCGTTCCCCCTTTTTCCGTTGTGAGCTCTCTGCAGGATTTCGGAAAGAGCCTCGAGCTCTCCGTCTAGCCGCTCCAGTCAGCGTCGCTGTCCGGAGCAGCTTCGGCATCCGGTGGCTTGGACAGGCGTGTCCGATGAAGTCGCTAGACCACCGGCCCGGTCGCGCACGGATCAAACCGGCATGTCCTGAAGAGGCTCAAAGAAGCACGAAAGAGACGAGAGAGTGAGGGGTGGTAGCTGCCAAGGGAATGATGGGCGAAAGGAGAGGAAAGTGACAATGTCTCTGTTCGCTACCTGAAGTGGCAGTTGATCGAACGGAAGCCTTCTGCCCGAGCCAGCTTCCAGTACACCGCGCTCATTATCATTCGTCAAATCAGGCACTCCAAACGAGCCCGTAGTCTAGGTAGTGTAGGCGTATGTATGTGCAATGTATGTCCTCGGGTTTCCGGAAAGAGATAGATTGCATGTGCTCAAGGCCTCCGAAGGCCCCCCGAGGCCATCGGCATTGGACGGAGCGAGCCTGCATTGGCACATGCTCGGGATCATCATGGACAGCCCAGTCATCGGAATGCCGATATCGATCAATCCAATGGTCGAGACCAATTGGTCAATCTCAGCCTTTGGTTCTGCTACCTCCTGTATCGTCCTGTCATCCAAAGCCTGCATGCACGCCTTATCGCCAACTGTCCCTGCTATCACCACCTTGCCTGGAACAGACGGGTAGGGGCAGACTTTTCGAGTGGGTGCCGGGCCCAATCATTTTCTGCGTTATTAATTTTTCGAGCGGGAAGGCTGGACGGATCGATCAATGGCTTTGTATTAGGGGAGAATTACAGAGAAAAAAACCCATCCGCTAAAGCTGTGCTCGCCTCAGAGGCGTCATCAACTTTTTTTTCTCATTTTTTTTAGGCCTTCCTTGCCCTGGCCAATCCACCTGGACTGAGCTCAAGCTCCATCCTCCTCTAGCGCACCTTTTCCGCTGTCCCCTACAGTCGACTCCAAAATATTGTTTGACCCCATCGTTGGCCGTTGCGACATCATCTTTATATCTGATATTGTTTCTGTCCCTGGTTGTGGTGGTTGTTGATCCCGAACCCGGAGCCTCAAGATGGCTTCCACTCAGTCGATGAGGGCCCTCGCCAGGGCTGGCCAATTGGCTCCCAATGGCGTCGCATCCCGAGCCTTTTCGGCGGCGACCAAGGCCGCGATGCTGCGATCTGCTGCGCGGCCGTCCGTGGCCATGAAGCTGACCACCACGGGCCGCATCGCCTTCCGGAGAGCCTACGCCGACGAGGCCCCCAAGCCCAAGCCCGGCAAGCTGCGCAAGACCTTCCGATGGGCCTGGAGGCTGACGTATCTGTCGGCCCTTGGTCTCGTGGGATACACTGCCTACAACATCTACGAGGATCGTCACCCCGACGAGCAGTACGAGCCTGATCCCAGCAAGAAGACGCTGGTCATTCTGGGTGAGTTGACGGCGACAGGATGCGCTCACGTCCAAGACACAGGCAATGACTAACCGGGCATTCGATATCCAGGCACCGGCTGGGGCTCCGTTGCTCTCCTCAAGAAGCTCGACACCTCCAACTACAACGTCGTCGTGGTCTCTCCCCGCAACTACTTCCTCTTCACCCCCCTTCTGCCCTCATGTACCACCGGCACCATCGAGCACCGCTCCATCATGGAGCCCGTCCGCGCCATCCTGCGCGGGAAGAAGGCCGCCGCCAAGTTCTTCGAGGCCGAGGCCACCTCCATTGACCCCGAGCGCAAGGTCGTGCGCATTGCGGACAACTCCGAGATCAAGGGCGCAACTTCGGAGACGGAGATTCCCTACGACATGCTCGTCGTCGGCGTCGGCGCCGAGAACGCGACCTTTGGCATCCCTGGTGTCCGAGAGCACAGCTGCTTCCTGAAGGAGATCAACGATGCCCAGCAGATCCGCAAGAAGATCATGGACTGCGTCGAGACGGCCGCCTTCAAGGGCCAAACGCCCGAGGAGATTGACCGCCTCATGCACATGGTCGTCGTTGGCGGTGGCCCTACCGGCGTCGAGTTCGCCGGTGAGCTCCAGGACTTTTTCGAGGAGGACATCAAGAAGCTGGTCCCCGACATCAGCCCTCACTTCAAGGTCACCCTCATCGAGGCCTTGCCCAACGTCCTGCCCATGTTCTCCAAGACGCTGATCGACTACACCGAGAACACGCTCCGCGAGGAGAAGATTGACATCAAGACCAAGACCATGGTCAAGAAGGTCACCGACAAGACTGTCGAGGCCGAGGTTTCCCGCCCCGACGGCTCCAAGGAGCGTGTCGAGATCCCCTACGGTCTGCTTGTCTGGGCCACTGGCAACGCCGTCCGCCCCATTGTCAAGGACCTGGCTAGCAAGATCCCTGCGCAGAAGGACTCCCGCCGCGGCCTCGCCGTCAACGAGTACCTCGTCGTCCAGGGAACCCGCGACATCTGGGCCATTGGCGACTGCGCCGTCGCCGGCTACGCCCCCACCGCACAGGTGGCCTCGCAGGAGGGTAGCTTCCTTGGTAAGCTGTTTAACAACATGGCCAAGACCGAGAGCTACGAGCAGCGTATCCAGGAGCTCAGCAGCAAGATGAACATTGAGACCGGCAACTCTGCCGAGGCCGCTCAGGAGATTGAGCTGCTGGAGCGACAGCTCAAGAAGATCCGTGATGTCAAGCCCTTCCGGTACAGCCACCAGGGAAGCTTGGCTTACATTGGCAGCGAGAAGGCCGTTGCCGACGTCAGCTGGTGGAACGGCAACCTGGCCACCGGTGGTAGCCTGACCTATCTCTTCTGGAGGAGTGCCTATCTCTCGATGTGCTTCAGCAGTAAGTTTCTTTGACAGAGTCTTTTTTCTGACTTTCTTTGCTAACAAGCCCCGTAGCACGAAACCGTGTCCTCGTCCTGCTGGACTGGCTCAAGTCCAAGGCCTTCGGTCGTGACGTCTCCCGCGAGTAAACATCAGACGACAAGCGAAGAACGATTCGATGCTAGAGAGAAGGAGAGAAAAATGGCGCTGGAAAAGCGGCTGGTTGACCGCGAGTTTCGAAACAACCATGATTCCATTGTCCGGTTTGTGTTGAGCGGAGGCTTGTTTTCCTGTTTATGACATAGAGTGGGCGTCTTCAACTGCCTGGGCGGGAGACTAATAAAATGTCGGATCGGGCTTGAGGTTAGGATACCTCTGTTGTTTGTAAAGTACTTGTATACCTGATTTTATACACCTATCAAGGAGTTGGAGGACTTGCGTATCTATTGTAACAAGACAATTGTGTGATGGTGTGACCGGCCTCTGTCTCTTTCCGTCAGTCTGACAAGTGACCCTATGGATTATCAACAGAAGTATAGTCTTTTCGATCTTCAAATGCAGGATATTTCCTTGATCTCTATCTCGCACGTTCTATTCATGGCTTCCCCAGAGAACGTTGTCCAAATGGACAATTCAATGCCCATCACATCTCAAGCCACCGCAAGGCAATTCCCAATCTGAGCCGCGACACCTTCCCCCATCAGAACAAGCCTGTTTCCATCAGGTACAGTTTCACACACAGTTACGCCGCCCTAGGCAAAGCATCTTCTCTGCCAATATCACACAGTACGCAATCCAGTGGCAGCGCGTGAATAGAGCAAATCGGAAAATTCAAGAAACCTCCAGGGTAGCCATGACACGTGATTACATCAGCGGATTGCCACCCGCGCCACAGCAGGTACGTACCAGGCAGGCGCCATTCAATCAGATTTTCTTAGCGCCAAAAAAAAAAAACTGCAGGCAAAAGAAAAAAAAAACTTAGGCGCAGACCAGATCCCCCCTGCTTCCCAGATCCTTTTTTCTTCCTTTCAACAAACATTCCGACAGCCAAACTCTTTGGTGTCCTCCCCTCTCACTCTTTTTTTCCCTACATATATCCTCTTCCATCGCACATCAGAGGCAGACGATCAGAACTTCTAGTTCTTCGCCCTTGAGACGCGTTTCTTGCCTTTACCGCCAGTTCGACTTCTTTCCAGTTGTTGACCTGACAACCGCGTTCTTTCAATCCTCACACCCAGAAGAACGCTCTACGAACCCAAACACATCCAGAAATCATGTCTGGCTACGGCGGCGGTCGATCCAACGGTGGTGGTTACGGAGGCGGCGGTGGTGGTTACGGTCGTGATCGCGGTGGTGATCGCGGCGGCGACCGCAACGGTTACGGAGGCGGTGGCTACGGCGGAGGGTAAGTTGCTTCATCTCGTTTCATCTCTACATCTGTTTCTTGATCGCGCGGGCATCGAAGAAGATGGGACTCTCATCCCTCGACAGCGCCTGCGGATCAACTGGAAATGCTCGATTCCATCGGCGTGATGAACATAATCACCCATCTCCCTCTTTGGAACCCTTTGCTAACGAGATTTGTGCTCAGTCGTGGCGGATTTGGCGGCAACAGCTATGGCGGCGGCTACGGCGGCGGCGGCGGTGGTGGTTTTGGAGGCGGTTATGGAGGCGGCGGCGGTGACCGAATGAGCCACCTCGGCGCTGGTCTTCAGAAGCAGGACTGGGGTAAGTCTTCCAACTCGTTGTGTTCACAGCACTTGCGGATTCAATCCCTTCTTTCCCTGGCTCTTTGGGCAGTACTTGTTTGCTAACTCTCGATGAACAGACCTGTCCGCCCTTCCCAAGTTCGAAAAGGACTTCTACAAAGAGCACCCCGATGTCACTGCTCGCTCTCCCGCCGAGGTCGAGGCGTTCCGTCGCAAACACCAGATGACCATTGCTGGTCGCGACGTCCCCAAGCCCGTCGAGACCTTTGACGAGGCTGGCTTCCCCCGCTATGTCATGGACGAAGTCAAGGCCCAGGGCTTCCCTGCCCCTACGGCCATTCAGTCCCAAGGATGGCCCATGGCTCTTTCTGGTCGCGACGTCGTCGGTATTGCCGAGACGGGTTCCGGAAAGACTTTGACTTACTGTCTTCCCGCCATTGTCCACATCAACGCCCAGCCCCTGCTCGCCCCTGGCGATGGCCCCATTGTCCTGATCCTTGCCCCCACTCGTGAGCTGGCAGTCCAGATTCAGCAGGAAATCTCCAAGTTTGGCCGCTCATCTCGCATCCGCAACACCTGCGTCTACGGTGGTGTGCCCAAGGGCCCCCAGATCCGCGACCTCTCGCGAGGTGTCGAGGTTTGCATTGCCACCCCCGGTCGTCTCATCGACATGCTCGAGGCCGGCAAGACCAACCTGCGTCGTGTGACTTACCTGGTCCTCGACGAGGCTGATCGCATGCTGGACATGGGTTTCGAGCCCCAGATTCGCAAGATCATTGAGCAGATCCGACCCGACAGACAGACTCTCATGTGGTCCGCCACCTGGCCCAAGGAAGTCCGTGCCCTTGCCTCCGACTTCCTGCAGGACTTCATCCAGGTCAACATTGGCTCCATGGAGCTGGCTGCCAACCACCGAATCACCCAAATTGTCGAGGTTGTCACCGAGATGGAGAAGCGGGATCGCATGATCAAGCACCTCGAGAAGGTCATGGAGAACAAGGAGAACAAGATCCTCATCTTTGTCGGAACCAAGCGCATCGCCGACGAAATTACCCGATTCCTTCGCCAGGACGGCTGGCCCGCTCTCTGTAAGCTACCCTCCCTCCCACAACTTTTGGTTTCTCAGCAACTAACAGCGTCAATAGCAATTCACGGCGACAAGCAGCAGAACGAGCGAGACTGGGTCCTGGACCAGTTCAAGACCGGAAAGAGCCCTATCATGGTTGCTACCGACGTGGCGTCCCGTGGTATCGGTACGTATCAATCCCCTCCCCCCCTCTCCAGCAACTTCCAGCAAAAGCACTTGCTGTATACTTTACTCTCGCGTCTAGGGGCTATCTGTATTGTGCGCAACTGCCTGAGCATACCGTGTCCGTATGGTTCTCATTATGTGGCGGAGTCTTGATCCGTTGTGTAGCGCTTCCCTCTGCTATACTCGTATTTCCATTCTTGTACCCTGCTCACTTTCGTGGTACAAGCGTGGAGGTTGGCATCCCTTGACCCTGATCAAGCTGTCTCCCCAAGGCTCCTGGTCTCGCCTGAGGACCCCGTGATCACATACCATGTCCCCTTTTCTCAAAGGCGGATGGATGGCATTTTGGAAAACGCACTTGGATTGGCCCTGGTTTACCAAGGAGTGAAGTACACAGATGGACGATATATTTACGCCGTCTCTTCACGTTCCGCGCTGGAGGTTGCTACACACACCCATATTTCGCTTGCTAACCCTTTTCTCTTTGTGTAATCAAGATGTTCGCAACATCACGCATGTCTTGAACTACGATTACCCTAACAACTCGGAGGATTACATCCACCGTATCGGCCGTACCGGCCGTGCTGGCCAGACGGGAACTGCCATTACGCTGTTCACCACTGACAGTAAGTTTGATCCCACTCGTCCTTTCTGATGTTACACGCAGACGCTAATCACTCTCAAACAGACCAGAAGCAGGCTCGTGATCTTGTCAATGTCCTCCAGGAGGCCAAGCAGCAGATTGATCCTCGCCTGGCTGAGATGGTCCGCTACGGTGGTGGCGGTGGTGGTCGCGGCTACGGTGGCTACCGTGGCCGTGGCGGCGGCAGAGGTGGGTATCGTCGATACTAAGAAGCAAAGGGCAGGGTCGTCGGGAACTGACCTCGGTCTATCAGCCAACAACTCCAACAATTTCCCGCTTGGCAATCGACGATGGTAAGGAGGGAGAACGAAGATCATGCGCAAACCAGCGACGGCGACCCGGACAAGTGCGAGTCGCCCGAGTTTGGAGTACCTGGAACGCATGACAGGACGTGAACGGCCCAATGCACTCAAACGGCGTTTGATAGAGGACAGGATTGGTTTCAACTAGACATTGACTCGCATCCCCGCGCAGTCACCGGTTATTTGGTTTTTGTTGACGGATTTTTGTTTGCTTTCTTTATTCTCTTTTTCTAATGGTCTGCACGTATATCACATAAGGACACGGGAGGTGATCCATTGTTACCAGCCAACCATTTAGCTACCATGCCGATGGACGCCATTGGCATCGCCCTAGGCTGCTCTGCATCAAGATAACAAATGTATGTTGATAGAGAAAACGAGGTCACAATGACACGCATTGGGCATTGCTTGAATTGCTTAGCACAGGTGATCTGTGATGTATCGTCCGTAAATGTCCCAATTATAGGAGTATTGTCCGACTGTATCTCACAGCACTGGGCTCATCGCATCGCCGCTTTCGTGACGGACATTGGGTTCGTGGAGAGCCCTACTTGATGCGTAGTTCCTATACGGGTCAGACGATGTCGTCGTATTCATCGCGCTGTTCTCAGAGCTTCACCTATCAGGGCTCCCGAAGTGGTGAATCTAGCTCGAGGGTCATATTTCAAACGGCCCGTAGTCGTACGTCAAGGAAGTGTTTACATCACACAAGCGTATCTAATAACGGCATCATCAGAACTCATTGGTGATGTAGGCTGGGCCATATCAAGCAAAACCGAGTCTAGTTGTATGAAAAGGCAATGTTTTCGATTTCCCTCGTGATGAATTCTATCAGTCCTTACTGTCTTTACGATCTCATTTGAAGGAAGTTGTGTTGACGACATTAGGAGAGATGATGTGACGGCACAGTAAGCTATCCGGTCAGGTTTACCTAAAGTACGTGGTCATCTTTTGCCTTGTCCTTCTTCTACGTGGGGTTCTTTTCTTGGGAACCTCTTACTAGTTGTCGTAATGCTGTGTCGAAGGTTCCTCGGAATATCCTCATGGAGTCTTGGGTATGAAGTTGCCAAATCCGCTTTTGACCTGAATTCATCAATCCTGCTCCAACTTCGAAACAGATAGCTCTGCTATAAAATCACCGGAATTTCCAATTCACAACGTAGTCGTCAACCTTGCGTTTGAAGTAACGAGCCCAGGAGGCGAGACGACGTACCTCTGTAGACGCAAGTCAATGCCTAGAGAGATGCTATATCAACAAACGTCAAGCCCTAGCGAACGCGGCCACGAGGGGGATAATCTTTTCTCCTGCCTTCTCGCGATTTCGACTCGTATTTTTTACATGGTTTTCTTGGCGTCCTGAGCTATTCAGGTGGGTGATGTGTCGCTTTCTGTTTACTCACAGCCATATTCATCTATTGCAGTTGAGCTCTTCCTATTTCTCCCAGCTAGCTACACATGTCTTCTCTCTCGGGCCAACTACCTTCCAAAGCAAGGGGCACACGCACGCACATTAAAAACAGAGACAATCCTCGCTCCCGGTCTCATTCATACGAGGAGGTATGCCTCTTCAGCCCTGCACCTTTTTTAGAAAATCCTCTATGTTACAGTATTTCTCTCTTCTCTCCCATATCCCTACAATTTCTACCCCAGATCAATGCATACAAGTATCTGCCACATGTTTAGCCTTCGGATCACAGCTGACATGGACTTTGTGCGCTTGTATCTACGGATATACAGGTTGCCGCGTTCCAGTCTTTCTCCGGTCTCCCTCTTTCTTTCGCTTATACAAAGAGACAGGTTTAAGAACATGGGTCCTAACTCCCTTGCTGGGCTGACGTTGAACTGAAACCCAGCTGCTACACGGCTTTTGACTTGAGAACTGAAGACAACAGTTCAGCCCATGTCATCCCTCTCGTATATCACCCCCCTCCCTGTCTGTCACTTTCTTTCTCTCTGTGACACCGGGAAAGAGTACCTACAACAGCCTTACTAGGTAGGTAGGTAGTATCTACTCCAACCACACATCAAGAACCTTGTAAAAAGACACCAGGACCACAAAGTATAAAAGGAAAAACGCCAAAACCGATACTTGACAAGTCACCGAACCACGCCCCCGCTTTCACGCGCAACAACAAGAAAAGAAAAGAATCACCAACCAAACCAACATAGCTAACAAAACCCAACTCACACACCCCGTCATCGCATACGAAGCAGTTTGGCAATAAGACGTGTAAAACGCGGCTCGAGGACTACATACCATCCACATATTATTGTGTAAAATAAATCTATATATTGGAAACGAAAAGACGTCACCTCTGGAGGTAGAAGAGAAGCACGGGAAATAGAGAAAGCAAAAAGAAAAGAGAAACATTGCGCAAGGAAGCGGGCAGCGGGCAGCCCCGGGAAGGATCCGACATGGGACAAGGGGGGGAACCGGAAGTGAGACAGAAGCAAGAAGGATTCCTTACTTCTACTGTAAAATCTTGCAAAATTCGCAATCTTAGATCTTAGAACTAAAGGCCTAGCCCTGCAAGTTGTCTTTTTATAATAATGCACCTTTTTATTATAGGATAGATTAATAAAGGTACCTCTACTGCCTAGTATATAGTTTAAGCAGATTTTTTCTTATATTTTAAAGCTTCTTTATATACTATAAAAAAATATATATTATGCCTTTAAATGCAGATAAGGCTGGCTTTATTAATATTATCTATATGCGCCTTAGTGGTTAAATATATAAAAGCTATATTAATTTATATATATTAAATATAATAGATAACTTTAATATATCTTTCTGCTTTAAAGTTAGACACTTCTATATGCTTTAATACTATAATCCCTTAAGCCTAGGTATAAAAATAGGCATTTCCTTTATATTAAAAGGCACTTACTATAGCTAGGTAAAGGAGGTAAGTAAGAGGATATAAATAAAGTCTTATAAAAGGGAATTATATATTTTTACTATATTAAGGTATAAGGGAAGCATTAAGAATAGTATAATAAGCGCCTTAAGATTTACTATAAATAGCAGGAAGGCTAGGCTTTTTATTAAATTAATAAATAAGATATATTATTTTATAAGGTATTTATAGCTATTAGTAAGGTATCTGCTTTTATAAAATAGTAAATAAGATCTTACTTTTAGCTAAAGATTAATAAACTTTATAATTTATAAATAACCCTTAATGCCTTAAGTATAGCTGTATTATATATAAATAATATAGCCTCCTTGCCTTTTATAATTATCTCCTTACTATTATAAAGTATATTAATAATCTCCTTAGCCTTAATTATAATATTAAGGGCATTTTCTTAACTTTTAAAGTTAATATTATCTAGTATAATATCTTTAATCCTAATTTTATTATCCTAGCTGTTATTAGGCCTAATACTAATACTATACTTAATAAAAGCCTTTTAAATAATTTATAAGCTATTTTATAAGTGTTTTATAGCAGTAGTAATAATAAATATTATTATAATGTATTTATTATATATAGTCTAGTCTATCTTACCCTTAGCCTTATATTTAAGTATATATTTAGCTGCAGCTTTATATAGCTAGTCCTTAAAGGGTTTATTAATAGCAGTATTAAAAGGTTATAGCTAGCTAGTTATACTTAGTAAAATAAAGGCAGTAGTAACCTTTTAAGTATATAACTATTATAAAATAAGACTTATTTTATAAAAGCTTATTATATTTATTATAAGAAGTTAGTCCTTATTAAAATACTAGTAGCTAAATTCCTTAGTAATTTACTTTAAGAATAATACTTTATTATTATAAGCAGTCTTATTAAAGTTAATAGTTACTTTAAGAAAGTAAAAATAATACTTATCTTAATATATTATACTTATTAAAGGCAGCTAATTATAAAAGATTAACTTAGGCTTAATCTTTTACTTACTATTTATATAAATATATAAGATTAAGGTTACTTACTACTTATTTTACTTAGAATAGTTAAACTTATTAGTAATAGTATAAGCCTTAAGGTAATTATATATATAACTATTAAAGTACTTAAATAAGATTAAGGTTTTATTAAGGTTAATAATATAGCTTTTTTTAAATTAGTAAATTAATAAGACTAAGTTAAGCATTTAGTTAAGCTTTATATATTTTTTTATATTTAATATATAGTAAATAAACTTTAAAAAGCTATTTATTATAGTAATAGCTTTCTTTAGCTATTAAGTAGCTTATTTTATAACTTAGCAGTATACTATATTATAGCAGTACTTAAACCTAATCTACTAGCTATTAAAAAATATAAATATCTTCTTATACCTAGGATATAGCTAAGTAAAGGTATTATATAATTTTACCTAAAACTACTAAATAGTTATAATATAGCTAACCTTATAATACTTAATAAAAGCTATAAATAAAGCTTTTTTAAGCTTTAGCTAGGCAGGGTAAAAAACAGGTGTTTTACTTTATAAAATAAAATCCTAATTTCTTTATTAAGTAATAATAGTACTAGAGGTAATTTAAAACTATTTAAAAGCTTTTAAGAAAGTAGGAGGCTACAGAATATAAAATTTATTAAGTTTTTTAAAATTAATGCCTTTTTTTAATTTATATAGGCAGTAGTTAGTAAGAATATAGTAATAAATAAGAAATAAAAAGACACTAATCTTTTTCTTCTTAAAAAATATATATTTAATATATTAAATTTAATTTAGCTAATAATAAGGCTTTTTAAAAATATATATAGGCTTTAAATTAGGCTAGAGATACCTTTAAAAGATATTATAATTAATTTCTTTTAGTAGTAGTATTTTTAAAGCCTATTTTCTATTTATTAATGCTATAATATAGTGTTTTTTAGTATTATAGCGCACTAACTTCTTAGCCGCAGCTATTAATAATATAAGAAAAATCTACTTAAACTATATACTAGGTAGTAGAGGTACCTTTATTAATCTATCCTATAATAAAAAGGTGCGTTATTATAAAAAGATAACTTGCAGGGCTAGGCCTTTAGTTCTAAGATCTAAGATTGCGAATTTTATAAGATTTTATAGTACTACCTTTATGCATTGCTGCTATTATGTGCAAGGTTAACAGTAAAATTTAATGTGAGCGCGTAGTAACACTCTGTTAAATCATATGTGATAAATAAAAGCCATCTGGAATAAACAGGCACACACACACTCTCCGTCTTTTCTTCACTCCGAAGCAAGAAGACCGAGACACACACACACACGCCCCCAATTTTAGTCAGGTCAGACGACGATACAGCATCCCGGGGCCATTCACCTCACCTGCCTACATTCACTCATTCACAGGGTCATCCATTGTCTGAAACCTGATTCCAGCCTTAACAAAGATACAGAAGCTGAAAAAGGTGACGAAGATACGTAATTGATAACACGATACTGTAGCACCCTTCAAATACATTGTCCCCGAATAGAAACACCAAGCAGCACAAGCCAGGCCAAGAAGTAGAATCCTAATAAAAGAATCAACACACAAAAATCTTTTCAGCTTTCAACAAGGCTAGGTCACCGAGCAGCCGGTCAGAAAGAAAAGGTAAATGGCGAATGCACGTCCCCCTTCAGAATACTCTATTCTTAGCAGAAACGGGATAAAGGTTCCAAGACATCGCCGAGCTGATTCGCACTACTACTACAACGAAAAATAGAACCCTCGAAATAAAGCCTAACAGAAAAAGGGGGCCCGTGTCACGACAAAACCAACGACATACGACGAAAAAAGACAAGTTGGCTCTCGAAATATATAACGTTGTTGGTTCATGCTTCAAAGATGAAGGGGGTGCCCCTGGCCTTGATAATAACAGACAGTGCAAAATCCGCGGCAAAGACGTCAATGGGCTACGAGAAACGACCAACACCGAGAAGAGCAGGAAAAGAAGAAGAAGTAACAACACCCATTCACTTCTTCAATACAGAACAAGTCACTTCCACATCAAAGCTGAAATTAACCAGCTGAGAAAAGGAATTCACCTCCCCGGTACCCGGCAATCACGGCACCAAGGAATCTAGTAAAAGTGGTGTGTGAACACCCGTATCAACACGCATCTTTCACATGTTGTAATGATGATCGAGCAGGGAGGACACATATCATTCAATAGTAGAAGCCATGCGTTTGCAATCCACAAGTCCACAGACAACGAAAAACGTTCGATGATAACACAGGTACCTTACAACAGCACCAGATAACAATCGATCGATTCGAACCTCCTCCAGTTCTCCAATATTAATTGATAGTACGTAGCCAAATGCCACAACTCGCCCAGCCCCAAAACCACCCCCTCTTACCCCCTTCAGGAAAGGCGAGCCAACTCGTCCCAAGCCCGTCTCAAGGGCAAAGAAAAAAGAGGCGTATCGGTTCAAGCCATAGTATCCCTTTTAATTCCCAAGAATCCGGTATCAAAAGCAAGCCTCGCGCTATTAGTTACTAGCAGCCCAAGTCATAGCTACCGGAATCAAGAAAAGCAACAAAAATCGCAACAGCTTCTTATCCCCCGTCGATAAGAAGGGAACAGATGTACACAAAGCAAAGGCAAAGGTCAAACTCCATCTTCAGCCCGCACATCCTCTCACAAGAACAAAAGCAGCCGCAAGCCAGGGCAAATCCGCGGCAAATCATCTCTCGCTGCCATCATTCGGGTCATCACACCATAATAGCCGGAGACCGCCTTTGCAGGAGAATTAAAACCCTTCCTGCACAGGGAACAAGATGACGCAGAGGTGACCTCTCGCAGACATCGGGAGGGGTGGCTCAAAAGCAAGACAAATGCATACACACACGCACGCACACACACACACGAGACACATTCATTCATACAGGGAAGGCAAACAAAAAAGAATAGAAGCGAGGCATGAGAATGACAAGGAGGGGCGGCAAAGGGCATCTGCCCAGATCCATTCAGAACCCGTTCCTTCGAACTGGGGCCAGGATCTCGTTCCCATCTCTCTCTCCTCCGCTTGCTCTCCATATCCGTACTGTACCGGACATCCTGCCTGATAACACGCCTGTGAGGAGGGCAACACACAACGGACGTGGCTGAAGAGGTCGGGTCCGAGAAAGAGTCCCAAAGCCAAGAGAAATCACAGAGTACAATGCAAAAAGCGTCCTCTCGCCGGCTTGTTGATGAGCCTTTGGCGAGTAAACGCCCGTGTGTCAAGTGACTGTGGTACCTATTGAATCGCGGTTAACAACAAGAGGAGACCGACAATCCAGGCCCATTGTCATGTCATGCACATCTTGTTCCCCTCCCGGGAAACGCCAAGAGCAGGGAACAAGAGCATCAACATGAGAGAAAAAAAGAGAAAGGAAAAAACCGGGGGAGCCACATTTCGACAAACCCTGCCCACAGTGCATTTCCCTCATGCCACAAACCCCAGCCTCCGTTCCAAAAAGCGATCAGTCACACTCCTGAGGCTGAGGACGAGGTGAAGAAAGGAAGAGACGGGCAGAAAAGGAAGGGGAATCCTGGACCTGCTGTCTGCCGAACCCTCTTGACAGGAAGCTGAACGCAGACGAGCAAAAGAGGAGAAAGAAGCCGGACCAGGGGCCACAAGGGACGAGAACCCAAGAGACCCAGCAATCGCTGCTCCGCATGTAATGGTTCGCTCGCCCTCCTCTTTTTCCCATGTCTCTGTCTCTGTTTTGGCTCCCCTATGGAGTCCCTCTCCGCCTGTGTGAATCAGCCATGCCGGGATGGGCGTAGTAAGCACGTGGGTGACGGTGGCGTTATGCTACAGGAGGAGGAGAACAGCCTGTTGGTGAGATGTGAGGGAGGAGAGGGGGGCCCGGGCGAAGGTACAGAGTACGGCCAGCTACTCTTTGCAGGACTGATTCCGTGGCTTGTTCATGCTGGGGGGAAAAGCATTGTACAGTGTCATTGTGTCATCGAAGAATTGGAGAGACAAAGAGGCAGGGCTTGGCCGCGTTGTGATGGGGTTGAATATGCTGAAACGAGACGCGTTGGAAGAGCGCACCTCTCATCATCCGAACCGGGGGGCAAACGGCCCAGGCTAGGAAAGGAAAAGCCAAGACACGGAAGACAGTTGCCAGGTTCAGGCAGGGATGGGTCTCTGTAGAGGCTCAAACCCAAGCATCGCGATAGCCATGGGTCAGATGCCTCTGATCAACCTTATATCGGATTGTCAAATTGTCCCAAAGCGAGGAGCACATCCCCCCCGCTCTCTTTCTCTCTCGCTCTGTGGCTCTGACGACGCTGCGACAATACCGCTTCCCGCGAGAAAGGCCCAAAGGAAGAGGGTGTGCGACGGGGCCTCGATGCAGGCAAGGGAACGAGCTGGCACGCGTGATTCGCTCATGGCCAGAAGCAGGACGCGATTCGCGGGTTGGAGCTGTGCCTACCTTACACATGTCGGCAGGATCATATGCCTTGTCCAGCAGCACGGTCGCAAGTCGTATCCCCCAGCCGTGCAGAGCCGAGGAGAGTGGCAGCCACAACCATGTGCGCGTAGCATTAGACAACCTGACCGTCTTTTCGCTTCCCGCCTCTAGCTCATGGGCTGAACAACGAGCCCACAAAAAGATGAGATACAAGATGCTCGTTCGTGGGGAGGGGGTGGCTAACCGCAAGAAGCATGAGATGGAGAAGAGGAGGCAGAACATCATCAGATGCAAAAGATTGAATGAATAAAAGCCGCGAACCAAGACACGCCCTGGGATAGATTGGGCAATGCCCTCGATCAGTCCAATCAGGGCGCAGGCAGGTCCCAGCCAGAGGGGGCCCAGAGTGTCGGGGGTGCCGAGATGAGTCAACAAGAATGGAGTCTAGCATCATGTTCGCCGACGAAGCATGCATGCCAATATCCATGGTTGTGGCTGCACTTGTACCGGTACAGTGTCACTGAAATACTCGTACCATCACCTTTCCCCACACGAGCTGTATACCTAGACGAAGAATGACTTTGAATGAAGATATCGGATAAGGTCAGAAGTCGAGAGACATGCTGCTTCTCCGTAGGTACTGTTGCAGCTGGTGAGGAGGCATAGACAGGACTCAATGGCACGTCCCAGTTATCCTGTGAACGAGACTCTTGTCGAGGGGTTTTCAGATACTCAAAACGGAGACCCATGAACACACAGCGAGCGAGGAATGATTGATGAGGAGAGCCAAGGCAAAATCTCCCATTGGCGGCGGGGCAAGTGAGTTGAGTTGAGTGGATGGATGCCGGGATGGGCATGGTGATGGGCAAAAGAGAGAAAGGGCATCAGATGAGGGCGCGGAGGGGGGGCGTCTGCAGAGAGAAGAGGGACAGGCAACGTGATGAGAGAGCGCAATCGTGGAGGCGAGCCCATGGGCCCTCATCCTGGACTCAGAACCCCCCCTCCCCTGGTCGCTGTCTGTTCATCTTAGTCATGGACGAAGAGCGGAGAGGCGAGGAGACAATTGCTTCGGCAAAATGTGCCTTGAAACGTCAAGGGGAATCCATCGCAACAGCCGCACACAGCAGGGGTGCGTAGAGAAAGGGAAAAAAGGCGAACCCGCAGCATCGTGAAAGGCCGGGAACGCGCAACAAAAAAAAATGGCTCCTCCACAGCAATGGTGCCCACCAGGGCAAGGAAGAGATTTGAAAGTCAGCAGAGACAAAAAGAAAAGAACAAGACGTCATCGTACCTGGTAAAAGCAACGCAACAAATGTCGAGAATGCGACCCCGTCTGGTGGCTGAAACGGTTATCAAAATCCAAGGACCAAGGCTCTCATGCCCCCCTTCTTCCTACTTGTCTGCCTTGCTGTGCGTCTAGACCCGAGTTGACGTTCACTGCCGCCTCTTGCGGTCTTCCGGTCCGTGGTGCTCCATCCGGGTCCTTCTCGAGGCATGTACAGTACCGGTGCCCCCTCTTTGCGCGTCTGGATCTGCTGCTCTCGGAAGCGTCTCAATGCGACGGCGGTGGGAGCCATCAGGTGGAGGGCAAGGGTACCGAGTAAGGGTAGCGATACTCCGTCAGAGTACTCGTACAGTACCGAGGCAGGCCCTGCCGGGTGTTGTGATTTGAAGCCCGCAGACTCCTGCTGCTGCGGATACTGTGAGGCTGAGAAGAGACAGCGATTGACAGGACTGATTGGCGAAGAGATAATAGACGGGCGAGACGACGTGATGCTGCCTGAATCAGGTACGCACTGTACAGAGCGCGCGTACAAGTACGAGTACATACCGCAAGACACCTTTCACTCTGTCATCGTGCCGTCTCGAGCAGGTGACGAGTCAACAATGAGGCGAACAGACAGACAGACAGACAGACAGGACATGACAGCAGCTGTATGGCGAGTTCACGTCATGGGAGCTGTCAAGCGGCTATCGGCCCAGCTTACTCGCAGCCTCTCCTCTCTCGTACGAGTCGCATTGCAGCCTCAGGCCCCAACCCAAACCGCGTCCACGGCGCAGCGCAAGTACATGTAGACGGTACCCTCGCCTTCCAGCCCCATCGTCGCCCGGTACTCGGCCAAGCACGGCCCTCCTCAGCACCGCAGCGCGTACCGCCCTCCACCGCTAAGAGCCACCGACCGTACCAGCGACCGCATAACGTGACGAGCCGGCCAAGCATGTCATGCCCTTAGCCCCGACCTTGAAGTGGAATCCCGTCCCCCTTCCCAACTTCTCCGCGGCCTGGCGTTGGGGCCCAAGATGGCTTCGCCGGCTCACAGTACTGGTGCTGTACCTGACATACCAGGCATGAAGCACTAAAAGATGCCCCTCCATCTTTTCTTTTTCCCTCCTCCTCATCCCCTTGCCTGACGGTAGTAGATGCACTTGATAGTACCCAAGAGCCAATCAATGTACTGTGCTCGACAAGGTAGGTGTACCTCGCACATGCCGCTAACACAAGCGTGGCCACTCTGCGCGACTCGCCTCTCCCGTATTCCTGGTCCCAGCGCGCCATTTGCCAGCCCTCTGGCGTGGTATTTGTCGCTGTGCGGGCCCCCTGCCCAAAGAGCAAAAAGCAAAAAGAGACAAAAAAAAAAAGAAAAAAAAAAAAAACCGCCGCTGGTGTGTCGCACAACAGCCGCTGCCGCCGACCGGGATACAGGTACAGGTACAAAGAAGGTTCAAGACAACATCGTCAGTTCTCCAGCTCCCCCCAGCGCTGGCGGCGTCCGCTAAAACCTTCCAGCTGCCATGCTACTGCTAGCCTCCAGCCGCCATCAATCAAACTCAAGAGGCCATCAGCTTCCCACCCCCAGGTTCGCTAGACTCAAGACACGCCTCTCACATGGGGAGTACCTGAGCTAGTAGTTGCCCGTAATATCAGCCCTGGCGAGGCTGGGCAAACTCGTCCACCAGCTAGTAATACCTGCTAGCACTTCCCGGCCACTGGGTTCCTGGTAAATCAAACTACAGATCCGAGATGGCGCGTACTGCGATTTAGTCTCGCGCTGTCGACGCTGTACCTGCGCTATCAAGTATTGACAATGATGGACTGGGGAGTTTTCTGACAATAACGTAGAATCATCTGTCAGATTGCCTAGTAGTAGTAGAACATTTATTTCGTGACAGCTGCGTCGATCGACTAATGCAACAACGGCCGAACCTGTCAACCGTTGGCAGACATGTCTTGGCCATCACATATGACTCTTTACAACTCTTGCCATGCTTGGACACATGTCTACTCCAAGCAGCTTCCCCTCGGACGAAACGATCACTTTCAAATCGTAGGATTAACATAATCAATATCAACGATACCCTTCGACATTCTTTCTGTACTACGCCCCAATACAGTATGGACTGCGTACGATATCATCAAAACAACCTGCGAGCTTGCGGATCTATTTCGGTCCAGCTATCAAGGAAGCAATCTTGAATGACCCCCCTTCTCCAAACGATATCTCCCCCTCAGTGAAATGAAATTATCTTTGCAAACCATAGGCGATCCAGGATCCCCTGCCAAACTCAGCAACTCCCAGGTCAAAGTCAGCCCATCTTTCAGCTCGCAGCCCCCTTCCCAAACAATTACCCTCCTTCACACATTCGTGCCTTTCAATATCAGAGCTTTGATACGGGAAAAATGCTTTGAGCCTTGCAGGGCTCCCCAGGTTCAAGCTGATAGAAGCAGCATCAACCCAACAACGCGCCCTAGCTAACGTCCCGGCACAACTAGCAGTAGTCAACCCCCCGTCTCCCTCAATCCCCAGGCGGTTCTACATACTTGTACTAGCCTAGTCGGCTCCATCCCGTAATAAATCGGAGGTTTTCAATCGTCGAGACGAACAAGTTTGCTAGGCATCGGTGCGCTCTAGTCAAGAAACCGCTTCAACGGCGTCCTTCATCCCACCCCCAAGGGATCAACGTCCCGTCGAACGGATCCCCCCATAGCGCAGTCTAGGAATTCATACCCGCAGAACTAAATCGCAAATCTCACACACGCGTAGCACCCGTAGCTTGTTCTCCGGTCATGATCAGTCCAAGCAACCGGAGGGTTTCAGCTCCTCTGGGAGCTGTTGGCGCAAAAACACGGGTGTCGCCCTTTCGGTTGTCGGTTGATTCTCCGGTTCATTCGCCGGACCAACTCCAGTCGTAGGTGGCCGGCCCCGGACAAGGCCATCGGTATACCGTCCCGACGCGCCCACACGGGTATTACCCTACATTCAGCTTTCATCGAGACAATTGTTGAGCCGGGATACGCATACACGCGAGAGTCGAATGGTTCAATCTCGATAATCACCGTGTGCCAGCAATGCAAGCTTCCACAGGGTAAGCACTGCAAAAGTCCACGACAAACATGTCATACAACGTACGAAGTAAACCCTTCCGCACGCACAGGCCTCAAGGTCAGAACCCAGGGATTCGCCATATCGGCTGTCTATGAGACCAGTCAGCGTACCATCAGCGTACCATCACTGGCTCAATTCAACTCCTTCTGCTCGTACGACTTTTCGTTGGCTCTCCCGCACAAGCTGAAGCCAGAACTAGCCCCAGCGCCAGACCACATTTCCGGCCCAGCGTCCGTCTCTTGCAATCGCAGATCCGATAACTGGCACTAGCAGTAGCAAGGAAATTGCGCCGCCGGTCTCTCTTCTCCAGCTCCGTCGAGATCTCAGGATTCCCTCACCATGTGGGGGAAGCCAGCTTTTCCCAAGAGAGCCCAGCCTCTACGTTAGTTGGATCCGGGTACTTGGGCACCGGCGCCTACTAGTAGTAGGGGATCACTTGACCCCCCTTTCGTTCCCGTAACATTTCAAGAATACATTGTCTCGACTCATGCCAGAAATGATAGACGAACTTGCAGCGTCCTTCCCAATGGCGAGCACTGAAGTCGAATGTACTTCGCATAGTAGTACTGGAGGAATCCCCCCCCTCTCCCCCCTTCGCTTTGCAACCAATCCAGCTGCCAACCCCTTTCCCCTTGTGACTCGATGAATGCGGCCACGAGACTCTCTCTATGCTCACCCAACCTGCTTCGCCACTGCTCGTTAGCACGGCTGGATATGAGAGGACCTCCATCACGGTTAAGAAGATGACGGTGGCTTGAGAGTAAAGGGCCATCCTCCGCTAGCATTGTCAGCCACGACCAACCTGGTGTGCCAGCCCCAGACGCGGCTGGACTACCGCATTGGCTACGCCATGCAGGAAGCTGAAAGGAGGAGGGGGGGTAGTAGATAAAGCCGCGTCTACGTACGGACGACTGGCTTGATAGGAGGCCATTTGAAGCTCTCCTGGTAGCCCCACCCAAACCATGGCGCCTATGCGATGAATCGATTCATCGTAATTTGTCAATATTCAGGCAGACTTGCTTGATTGGGTAGAAATACGACACGTTCCTTGTTGCGAGCCCATTGCATGTCCTGGCAGACGTCAAGGAGCAAGGCGGGTGAGTTGCGGAAGAGACACCGTACTGAAGCTGGTGCGTGCACCACCTTGCCATGGGTTTTCAGGCCAGGTCTCGACGACGTGCGTCCAAAGCGATATCAACGGGGGAAGTAGGCCTCACCGGTGACGAGCACCTACCATCCATCGCCGTGCCAAAAGAGGTTAATCGAGCCGACAGCGAGATTGGATAACCGTTGTCCTTTTCCACTCGTTTAGCTTCCTGGTTCCATGCCCTGTGCGGAGTGCAAATCGCAGCTGACCTGATCTCTAGCCAACAACTACCTACCTAGAAAGCCGGGAGAAGTGATAGGATGCTACCATGGCAGCAGTGTTTCATTCGTAAAGGGGAGTCCATGATTTGGGCACCTTTGGCTGGTAAAGGTCCAGCGGCCCATGTCCTTGTCTACCTAGCTGTTAGTAGCAGTAGCACTCCTGCTAGCACTTCCCGCCGTCGTCTAGCGGTCAGTAGGTATGTAGCCATTCCTTGCTTTGTTGCTGAAGCTGCCTTGCGTCCAGACGTGTCCCGAGACAGGAGCATGAAATGAGCTACCGTGAGGCAACCTGAATGTTATCCTTGGGCACTGCTCCTTGTGGCCCCTGTCTGCCTGACGTGATCTTCATCGTCATGCTGATTGCCTAGCTCCGGCTGCGGTGGCCATCCGTTTGAATTTCCCTCCGGGCTTCAAGGAACACGGGAGAGTAAAATGAAGTCAGGCAGAAGCTTGATGGCATTGCTGCCCAGCGCAGGGTGTAAGAATAGTCTGCCGGCGCTGCTAGAGCTTCGAGACTGATATTCAAAGCTCCAGCTTCTTTTGATAATCATCATCCGGGCTACCATCCACGGCATAGACCCATGGCTGAGCCGTTTCTCTCATTCGTACCCCTGTGTAGGTATGATCGGTATCGCAAATGCATCACATTGCACCTTCTGACATAGCACAGACGAGGAGGCGAGAAACTGTTTGAAAGTTTCAGAACGTCGACGAGGTGGCGTGCGCGTCTTTTCTCGGCATTTGGATATTCTGGGACAGAAATGCCGAGACCAGCTGGGCACAGGGCGCCTCGTACGCCTCTCCAAGCTCGAGAGATGTGATAGAACTGCAGCTATGCTATGCCAAGTGACGCGAACCTGCCACGTACTGGGTACGCGTATATGCTCTCCAGACTGCCGCTTCGTCTGATGATATGTGCTGCTTGGTTGATTGGTTTTTTGCGGAGGCTGCTTGGCTATGGTACCAGGACACACTTGGCTGTCTGTAATACTTCGTGCGCCGTACGGGACTCTCTGCGATCTTGCTGGAGCGCCACCTGGCTGGGATCGACGCTAACCCTGCTCCGTTCGTTGTTGATTGATGCCAGCTCAGCAGAGAACAACGGAATTCCGGGTGTTGCGCGTGCTTCGTAATACCACATCTTCCTTCTCTTTCTCCTGTAGGTCATGAGAAGAGACTCTCAAATGTCCACGGGCAAAGGGGGAAAGCAGGACATTGTGTGGCTCGGTTGTCGCCTCTCGCTTCTCGATGTTGATTGGATAGCTTGGTTTGAAGTGGCTGTACGAAGTAGAGTGGCTGCAATCAAGGCTTCGACCAATTGCTGCTTCAGATGCGTGCCGAAGGGGTACGTGCTGCCTTGAGGGTAGGTCAGACCACGCAAGACGAAATGCAGCACCAGTTTCCAGCTGTTTTCACCCCTTTCCATTTCGCTCTGACCTCTTTGTCCCCTTCTTCTGCTTTGATGTTCCTGGTTGGTGACTTGCAACTTGTCGCTTTCCTGTCCATGCGCTGACAGCTTGTGGGGGGGCAGCTCATAATGGAGGCGTTCCCCTGCGATCAGGTGATGATGCTGGGCCTGGCTTCCCCCGGAAAACGCTGATAGCTACTCCGTAGGCGGTGGAGCTCTGTGCGGCTGCGTCAGTGCGGTAGGGATCAATGGCAAGGTTATCTTCTAAATTGGTCGGCATGTGCAGGACGCCAGAACCGAGCAGCAGGCTGCGGGCAGGGGGTGCAATTTGCTGCCCAGGGAAGGATCGCGGCCTTGTCTACCTGTAACTCGCAAGCTGAAATGCCGTGACAGGCCTGTGGTCTGTAGCCATGACTCGACCCTCCGGCAGGGAACACCGTGTCGCACAATCACACCGTCCTGCAGTGACGCCTGGGAATTATCTACACGTCTCCAAAGGTCAGCCACGGTCGTACAGCGCTGAATCAAACCCTCTTCATCATCGGCATCCCTGCCCATCAGTGGATCTACCACGTGAGGCTACGCCCTTGTCGCATTGCAGCTTCGAAGGAAACACAAAGCTCAGCCATCACACGTGGACCCTCCAGAGGGGCTTCTGTTCAGCCGTGTGCGACAAGAGCTGCTTCGGAAAGGAGGGGAGACGTCGCGAGTTCGAGAAGCCCGCCAGAGCGACCAGAGTTGATATTGCGGTGAGCCCAGATCTCAACAGCCACAACACCACAACCACAGCGCGCAGGTTCACCTCGGCATCCGGCCGGTGGATTGACAGGCCGCGGCTCTCCAATGAGCTGCCAAGTCGAGCTAAAATCGCCGTCTTGGGGAGGCACAGTGTGTGCAGGCTCCGCAGCAGCATTGACGATGATATGCAAAGAGTCGGAGAAGCGACCCCGTTCGAGTGCTGCCCCCCCTCTTCTCATATGAACTCGAGATTGTACCCATATGACATGGGGCGTCTCTGGATGCGCACTCGCTAAGATAACAACCACAATGCTGTCTTGATGCATTTTTTTCGTCTTTTTGAGCGATGGTCGGCTTTTGCGGGGGTCATTGCGTCTCGGCACGCACAGAGTACGGCCGAAGAATTTTGTATCATATGGATGCTCTGCGGATAAAATTCCGAGGTCGCTCATTCTCCTGCCTCTCGTCGTCTTTCCAACTCACTAGGACGAACTCGCAGAAGCATGGACGTTAGCTAGGGCATCGTTCTGACGCCGGCAGACAGGCCATGATTTGGCCCTTGGGCTCTTGACCAACGAAACGGCGCGACCGTGCCATTTCGGGGTATAGATGGCCTGAGGGGCGATTTTAGTCTCTCCCGAGGATTCGGGTCGATTTGATCTGTTGACGCCTCCCAAGGCTGAAGGCCGCTTTTTAGTCAGGCAAGCAATACATTGGCAGCGATGGCGACGAGAGGCATAGGCACGCGAAGTAACGCTGGCACAGAGTTGTGTCTTTGCGGGCCAGGACGAAATGCAAGCAGAAGGCAACATGAGTCAGCGGCTGAAGGCTTGTGCACGATGTGATGCGATGATACCTGGGGACGGGCAACCACCACATTGACTTGATTTGGAAGGAGAGCTGCGCCGTGGCTTGGACGCCGAACGCAGGCGGTATGCAGTGAAGACTCACGATCCTGGAGCATGCAAGAGGTTGACGAAGGGGGCGACGATACAGGCAGTGCAGAGAATAATAGAGCAGCGCCAAATTGAGAGACGAGAGGGGGGAGAGACGGAGAGAGAGCGATACTTCGTACCTGGTGGCCACGGTGTCTGCCTGCGCCTATCATGCCGCGGTCCCTTCTTGCTGAATGAGTAGGTATTGATTCTGCCTGCATGGACATATAGGTATTATGTCTCAGGTTGGGCGATACAGCCTGGAGGGCGATGCGGCGTCCCTTGTTGGATGCACCGAACCTTCCAAGGCTCCCGGCCTGCATGCCATGCAACAGGTAGCACTTCGTATTCTCTTGCTGCTGCTGCGTCTCGGTTCCGCCATGTCATCGTTGCCCGTGCCCTCCGGGTAATGCGGGCAGCTGAAAGGAATCGCTGTCGTGACCAGTCGCCCATCAGCAAATTGGTGGTTGGCACTCGACCCCTCGCCCTGCGGCCATCGTCACAACACAGACCGCACCGCATGGCGTAGTTCTAGTGATACGGAGGAGTGGCCCAGAGTGGCACGTCTGCTCCGGGCTGGTTCACGGTTCTGTATGGCTGTCCGTACGAAGGATGTGCATGTTCTTGCACGGCAAACGGAGATGAACTCAGACGTTGGATGGGCGGAGCAGGGTATTAACCATTTATCCGGAAACAGAAGGGGGGCAAGAGCGAAGAGCTTTCGGGCCCTGTCATCGATCCTTCCTGGCCGCGAGAAGTGGGGAGGCGCGGTCGAATCTGCAGTTCCAGGCCCTGCAACTCGCACCGCATCGCATCATTTCGCTGCCGTCGATGATGGCCTCAGGTTTATGCGCGGCGGGCAGAGAGAGAGCGCGACATGGGCATCTGACTGGGCGGCAGGAAGGTGGGCAGAGTTGGCAGGGAACAGCACGAGACGAGAGTTGGATCTGCGCACCGACTGCGGAGCTGGTGTGCATGTACAATTCCTTACTGTACTGCAATGGCCAAGGTGATATGGTTACTGTACAGGTACGGTGCAGAGGAGGTTGCCTGGATGCTGCTGACTCGTCTCCATCTGCCCGCGTCTGTCCTTCGTACGAGGCAAATGCAGGCATACATACATGCGATCTGGACGTGTCTGGATGATCCTTGGCCGGCGCGGCAAGCACAGGTATCGGTGTGATGGGCAGTTGGGGCCTCCGGTCCGGCACGGATAGGTATCCAAAGCATTCAACGCCTCGGCAGGTCATGCACCTCCTCGCCTGCAATGTGGCAACGCGTCGGTGATACCTCGAATCAGCTACGAAGCACGAGTGATCGGATCCATCAGTACCTCCAGTGATATCAAAAAACAATGGTCGAGAACGCTGGAACGGTGGTGCCTGCATCTCAGCAACTGGCAACCTATCGGAGCAGCGTCTCCATTTCGGGCGAATCAGCGGATGCAGCACCGCGTTGTGGCCATCTGATTGCCCACAGCTGCATGATGATGATTGTTTTCGGAGCTGTCCACTTTCCACTTCGCCGTGCACTTGTACCATCACGTGTACGAGTACCTATAATCGACCTCTCTGGACCGATTGAGTGAACTTGACACGGTGCTGATCGGTCGCTACGTAATGGCATCAGGCAGGAGGCGCATCCCTCACCCGGTCATCGGGACCATTACTCGTACATAAGCCTGTTGTCTATCCACTCCCTCTGCCGCAATCTCGAAGACGACGGAAAGGCTCGAGGAGATAGGATTGAAGGGTCATGGACGGACCTCGTGTTATCAGCAACAGGGTGCTGATGCTGATGTAGGCCGTGGAAGCTCCCAGATGGCGCCCGTCTCTGCTAGCGGCGCCAGCCCAGGGCGTCGTCCATCGCTCCCCATCGCTCCCCTGGCGCTGAGCCAAAAACTGTCGCCTGCTGCGGCAGAGTCTGCTGGGGCCCCTGGCGGTGCCCAGAACCGCCGTGGACGGTGCTGACTGAGAGGGGGAGCGGCTCAGGGCCAAGTGCCAGCCTCAACAACAAGGCCGGAGACGGTCCAGAACTAAAGCGGTTCACGGCCAGGGACATCGAGCCAGTGAGCCAGTAGCGCTGTGGAAGCTAGCGGACGATCCAGGGCAGAAGCTGGGGCCACAGCTGATCTCCAGGCCTCTGAATCTGTGCAGGCATGGGCAGCTTGGGGGAGTTTGATAATGACGATGACGACGATGATGATGATGATGGACGGAGCACGGAGGAGGGCGCTCTTGCAAAGGAGCCAGGCAGACGCCGCATGGAGGTACTGTAGCAATGCCTGTACCTAGCACTCCGTCCATGTTCTTGTACCCGCTACGACGCGGCTGCTGCGCAAAGCTCCTGGCACATGTGCAACGGCGAGTACCGGGTACTGTTGCCTTTTGCTGCTGCTCCGCGCGGGTGGTGATACCTGAGTTCAAGGGTGAGGTAAGGTACGTGGACACCTTGTGCCTCGCAGCGATCTCAACTTCGACCTCGGACGTTGACGATGTCCATCCTCCGCGCCAATGGAATGACACCCGTCGACTCGACTCGGCCGCCGCGCGCTCGCAGATGCCCTGTGCCGACATTAGCACCTGAGGTTCGATTCTCCATAGCCCGGCTATCGAGCATGCGCCTTTTAGCACCGTTACACAAGGCGGCTGCGTGGGACGCGCGACTTTGGTTCTGCGGAGAATATCGTGCCCGTAGGAGGTACAAGTACGAGTACGGCGCACAGGTACTCGTGCTCCGGACTGGCCCAGCGTGGGCCGCTCGCGTGCGACATTCTCGCTAGCGCCACGCTGGAACCATTGCTCTGGGCTGCTTAGCCGCTCGCTGGCTCCAGCTTTTGGGTTGTGGTTCGTCTCGTGTCTTTGACCTGGATCGTGAGGCTTGACTTCTCCTCTGCACTTCAACGTCAACATCGGCTGCTCTGCTCTGCTCCGACCGAACAACCTCGACAGGACGCATTGGGACGCCCTCTTCTTCGCCCTCGCCCCTCGCCCTCGCCCTCGCCCTCGGCGGGCGCGACTGGATGGCGCCCAGCAGAGGCACACGGCCGTTTGCGGCGTCTGGCCCGTGCTATGTCGGCTCTGTATCTGTATGTACTGTGCGCCGCCTCCCAGCCTGTGTCTGTTCTTGTATATACATACGCGGCCATGTCAGGCAATCAAGCGGTTCGCCCTTATTGGCACTACCTCCGGCGTAACATTGTGTGCGGGTCTGCCTCAACCCTTCAACTCCTCCAGCCCACCCCCCACGACAAGCAGCAGATGCTCCACGGGTGACATCCTGGCTAGGGCAATGCTGGGGCTCTATTGGATGGACTCGAGCAGGCCACCTGATTGGACGTTATTGCTTTACAGCAGAGAGGAGAAGAGAGAGCGCGTGAGAAAGAAATAGAAAGATAATAGGCATGTAAGAAAGAGAAAAAAGGGTAGGGGAGGGGAAAGACGCAGATCTCTCAGCTCCACGAAGCCTGCACAGGTAGCGGTACGAGTGGCTGCTGCCATCTCCGCGCACGTCTACGCGTTCGGCCGTGTACCAGAGACATGCACTGTGATGGCACGGTACGGAGACCATCGTCCACCTTTGGGGCATGGGTGCGAGGGCGTCAAATTCCTGTGCGGCTGGCTTCAAATCTCCAGGCTTCAGCTCGTCCCGCTTGCTGGGAGCGAACTTGTACAAACTCAGAGTAGCCAGCATCTGGGCATCCACCGAGGACCCCGGTAACTGGGAATCGCGTCTACCTGGACCATCCGAGTACAGGTACCAAGAGCAAGGCAGGCAGGCAAGGCACCTGGAGTCGCACACCGGGGAGGGGCCAGCCGTGCTGAAGACTCGAGCCTTTTCCGGGCTCGATTCGAGGAGATGCGTCGATGAGCGAGCATCTGGCCTTACTCGTGCCAGGAAAGGTGGAGGGTGTGCGCACTGCATGTACGTGCATTCGAGTACCGTACTGTGACAGAGCCATCGCACGCAAGGTATCGTGAGTCCCGGCTTGATTGCAGGGCTCAGCTTTGCCACATCTGTCGTGTCTGATAGATAGAAAACGCCTCTCTCTGTTGCCCGCCACAGCTTCCGTTCTGCGGCAGGCATTGCTGAGGGCTGGGGCATGTTTAACTGGGAGGGGAAATCAGATGCAATTGGTCGGCTCGCCTTCTGCAAGGACAGGGAGGCTTTTGCATTTCCTTCGCTTTTCATTCGCTCTCGCGGTCGTGTGTGTGTGTGCGCTGTGTGTGCGCATGTGCGTGTTTTTCTCTGTGGTTTTTCTTCCCTATTCAAACGGTCAATTAAATTTCTCACAATCTAATTTTCATCATTATTTCCTTTTTTGATTCTGGCCTTTTGCCTTTTGCCCTCTTTTTCCACACCTTTTCGGGGTACGGAGTACATGCACCAAGAGTCACCCGCCAACCCACGTTAGCGTGTTTTTTCTCTCAATTTTTTCCCTTCTTTTTTTCTCCTCCTTCTTGCACTCCTCACCCTGCCCTCCTCCAACAAACGTCGGCCCCCCCAGTCAGACGAATTGATTCGACTGCCATCAGACGCGCTCCCGAGGCGTCAAACCGCAGCCACAGGCACGCGCAATTGCAGCAGCAGGCCCCCCTCTCGCCCACAGAGTCCCGAACATCGTCTCCCAGGCTCAACAACCTTTTCGCACTACGGCGGAAATAACCCGATTGCCACACGCCCCCCCCTCCCCTAAGCGTCTTTCTGGGTCAGACGCCGCTCGCTGCTCGGATCGTACTCCGTGCTACTAGCAAGAGGACGTCCTGGTACTGTGCAGTACCGCTACACGAGCGAGCTGCAGGCATCGTCCACAGCGCTGGGTTTTGGTCGAGGTTGGACGCAGTCGCTCTCCAGCTCCAGAATAACTGATCCTTGTCGCCTGCGGCTGCAAGTCGTAAGTCTCCACCCTCCTGTACCAAGGCCTTGTACTCGTACCCTCAAAGCTGGCCCTCCCCATCAAATCCCGTCATGCATTTTTTCTTCTCTTCTTTCCCTTTCCCTTCTCGTGCTGGCCCGTATAAAATTCTTTCGTCCCGCACTACCTGGCCTTACGCGAATCTGTCTGCCGTCATAAACTGACCCGAGAGTTTCCCCTCCCCAACCAGAACCAGAACCAGAACCAGAACCAGGAAGAGGAAAGCAACTCGCGCCCCGCCTCGTCTTCTCGTATGCCGCGTAGGTAGAGTTCGCCTTCTAGAACTGCCTACCGTGCTAGTAAGCGCCTCATATCAGCCAAGCAAGCCAGACAGACTCTCCTCGCGCCCCGTGTCCGTCTATCAGGCGCAAGAACCGAGACAGAACGGCCGCGCGAGCCAGCGAAAACCAGACAAGCCACACGCCCCCCTTGGTGCTTGACCAAGGCCACAACGCTAGACTCTCTTTGACCTGGCCATCCCCGGCCTGTTCTAAGGCTATATTAGCTTGGGGGTCCCCAAATCTGTGCGACCGGACGGCCTAGTTCCTCCTCTAGCCCCCCTTCGACAGTTTGGCCTGATCGCAAAGCGAGACATCCCTGACCCAAGATCCGCGCTTCCAAGGACCAAGCAAGACTCCTGGGCCTCTTGGAGCTACTAGTGCGCATCACGCTCCCCGAACTGCTCCATCAACAGACGCAGTTTTTCAACCACCAGCCTGCGTCTTTGGTCGCTGCGGTATACCACATACACCGGTGCCCCAGTCCGCGCTACTATTGCCGCCGCCGGCGATATTACATATACTAGCCCGTTGCTGCTTGCGCCGCCACCGCGACACCAAAAGCTGTCCCCCCGGAAGAGGCCAGCCTGCTCATCACTCTACCTCTCACTACCACTATTTCTTCCCTTTCCCCCCTGCACCATCTGGACGCGAGTGCTTGGAAACTAGTCTCGTCTGGACGCCGTCTCTTTTTCACCACACGCCAATCTTGTGTGGAGTTCGGTAGCACGTTCCTGAGAAGCCAACGGGAACCACCAACATCGCGACTTTGGGAAGCCTAGATCCTTCCTTCATACCTCCGCAACTTTCTGTCGTCCGACAGCGAACCGCTATCAACGCAGCTTGTTCGCAACGTCCGCGCAAACCACCGGAAGAAGAGAAGCAAGACGTTGAGTCGCCAAGCTCTCTCTCATCTTTGTGGACATCGCCACCCGTCAACCAGCATCTCGAGTTTTTATGGACCGCGGTGCCGCTCAGTTCTCGCAGTCAGGTTTGCCTTCGCCCTACTCCAGCAGCTTCGGCGACCAGCATTCTGAAGGCTCGTCGGCAGAACACGCGTCTGCTGCCCAGTACCCCGGGAAACAAGACTACCCAGCCTCTGTGACGCCCACGTCAGAGTACAGCGTCTACCCTCCCTCGGCGCGTTCAGGATCATTCTCGGAGCAAATCCAGCGTTCATACCATCCCTCCAGCACCGCCAGCAGCGGAGGTATGGCGCAACAACAGAACAGTCCGTCTATGCCCCAGCACAATGGGCCTAGCCATCAAGCCCACCCCGTCAATTCTGACAACGATGTGCCTATAGATCCGTCTATTGCGGCGCCGAGTCCAACCTACCCTTACGGGCAGCACTCGCCGTATGCGCCAAACCCAGACATGTCTCATGGCTACTCCCATCCCAGCGGCGGCATGTATGCGCAACCCCGACCCGACTGGGCCGGTTATAGCCAGCATGGAGCTCCTCCTTTGACTCCCGGACATCCAGTTTATGCCCAATCCCCGGCTTCTGCGCCGCAGCAACGCCCCAATCAGGTACGTACAGGGCGAGTGGAAATCTCGAAAGAAGAGCACCAAGGTCAAAAAGTCGACGGAAGCAGAGAGGAAGAAGAAGCCATTGCATGCGACAATCGAAGAAAGAGGTGTTTTGGTATTCTGGTCAAGCACAAGACATAGCGGGGCAATTGGCGAACAGGACGCGACTTGGCGAGTTTCCGCGGGCTCCTGAAAACAAACGACTTGGCTTCTTTCGAGATACTTCCGACCTTTTGCTTTTCTTTCACTACAGCATGGAACGCATACACTAACGCTGATCCGATTCAGGTGTACTCCTTCGTTCCCATCCCTGGAGCGCAGCAGCACAAGCGCCCGCGCAGACGTTACGAGGAGATTGAGCGCATGTACAAGTGTGGCTGGAACGGATGCGAGAAGGCCTACGGCACTCTCAACCATCTCAATGCGCACGTTACCATGCAGTCTCATGGACAAAAGCGAACCCCCGAAGGTAGGTCACTATTGTGGCAAATGATTTTTGCTCTCCAATTCCGCTCAAGCCCTTGATCGATGCCATTCCTGGGTTTCCAGGTTTTGGGGATCGAGATCCAGGGTCGAGTCACGTGGCTTGACCTCGATCCGCACGCAAACGTCTGTTTGGATGGAATGCCTCGTTTTGGAATACGCCCTGTGGAGCAAAAGTGGCTGACAAGATGTTTTCATCCAGAGTTCAAGGAGATTCGCAAAGAATGGAAGCAGAGAAAGAAGGAGGAGGAAGCTCAGCGCAAGGCTGAAGAGGAGCGCCAGAGGGCCGCAGCAGCAAACGCCGCCCAGAACGGCGGCGGTGATCCCCAGGCCGCCGACGGAGCGCCTTCGTCTGGGTATCCCGGTCGAGCCGTGCAGCTTCCCCCCATAGGATACCAGCCCACGCAGTACCCGGCACCCCCCTCTGCCAACGTCGCTCAGCAGCCCATGCCCGAGTACGGCGCGAGCCACATGTACTCCAACTACCAGCCGCATTCTCCTTATGCTCAGCCCAGCCAGCAGAACCTCTATAGCCAGTGTACGTCCCGGCCTGAAGTTGCATCATGAACGAAGAGACCTCTCAACTAACTCGGCGTCAAGCAGCAAACGGCGCACCGCCCCCTAGCCACTAATGGAGCGAAGCGACTCGCTGTCCCGTGAGGGGTCACCTACAGATGGGACCATCGGACTCCTGCTGGTCACGACTGCCCTCTCCTCTTGACGCGTTGGACATAATGATATTCTTTTGTCATTTTCACACGGCAAGGAAAAGGGGATCTGAGTGGAAACATTCGATCTCCGGAAGAAATAATGTTTTGTTAAGATGTCACCCGGATTTGGAGCGTGCCGCACAGGTGGTTTGGGTACTCTGCTGACCAGCGTCTTAATCACGGGAGGCACCAGTGTTATCTTGTAACACTCTTGGAGGTGATCTTTACACTTTTTCTTCTTCTTTCCCCTTGTTATTTTGGTGTGTGTGTGTGCTCTCTTATACTTTTCCCTTTTCACCCATGTTCGAAGTATTTCTGTGTCTGTTTTCAACAATTTTCTTCGGCTCTTTCGCGCTCTCACATTCGGGAGCGCATACGGTCTCACGGTTACGGGGGGGTTGCATTGGCAGAGGCACTCCGGGGATGGTTGGCTCTTTCATGGCGTGATGCAATTTCAGGGGCGGTTCGGCGCAGAGGATACGGAGTACTGAAACCACGGCGGGTGAAGCACCTGGAATTTCCCGGTAGCTGGTCTGAGGAAAAGAAGCTGCTTCTGTATTGCCGCAAGGCGAAAAAACGCGATACGACTTGTCAAGTGAAGGGAACGCTCAGAGCGCTGGAAACGGGCGACGGATTTCTTGAGCCCCCCCCCTGCGGCAGCCCTCTGCGGACTTGTCAGGAGGCAAAAGGCCGAGCAACCAGAGGGGGACGAAGGGGACTCCCTTGGACAAAAATAAACCGGAAGGAAAAGGAAGGAGAGGAAAAAAACAAAAACTTCAAAAAAAGAAGGCTCCCGGAGCGAACGGGACTTGTCATATCACGCCCGTCTCTTTCAAGATTTCGCGGCGAAGAGCGACGACTTGTGTGTCACGTTTTTGTAACGCTTCACTTTTCATGTTTGGTGTGCGTCTTTCTTGTTGAAAGGAGAGACGCGTACACGATAGCAGCAGCAACCACCTAAACAGTCATTACTGGTATAACATGTGCGTTCATACTTGAGAGCATTGGTCTTTTGTGTGAGGTAGTCTTGAGAGAATTGGTCTTTTATGTGAGGTAGTGAGATGAGATGTCTGGCATGTTGGGCGATATCATGGCGATTGGTTCGACAACACCAAGGAAAGGGGCGTGTGTACACCTCGGGTTACATGCACGAACGAACGTGCATGTTGTCTTGTGAGGTACAGGAACCCAGGATGCACCGTCAGGACCCTATGCACGTCTCTCTCCAAGAATTGACGGCATGCTTGATTTTAGTTCCTGCATCGTTGAATCGAGACTAAACCGGCGTGCCATGCAGTCGGGATCGGGGGGACGCCAAGGCAGAGCTAGTGTGGGATGGATATTGATCGAAGGGGGGTAGTTAGATCAGAAGCTAACGGAGTACTAGAATACTAGAAACAAAAAGGAAAAGAAGAAGAAGAAAGAAGAAGAAAAGAACGGGATCTCGCCAGGCTGGGGGGGGGGCCGGCGGCCTTTTGGTGGTGTGACGGAACATGGGGGGTTTGCGGGTGACGGGTGCGATGGTTACACGAGGCGAGGGACGTGGCATGGACATGGGGGTGGTTTTTTTCGATCCTCCCGTGTACAGTGATGTACCTTTCTTACGAAGGAGAGTAGGTAGGTACAGCTACCTAATATGTCGTAGATTCTTTCTTGGGTCATGGGAGGTGGTGTATGTTGCGTGAGGGTACATGTACATGGATGTTTTGTGTGACCTTGGGTTTTTTCGGAGTGGCGATGGATGCGCGCGTGTGTGAGTGTGTGAGGCGAGGGAGATATATTGTGTGTGTGGATTTTTGGTTGGGATAGGAGGCAGTGCGGATGCAGTTTTATATGATTTGGGTAATGCGTGTCTGTTAGTTGCAGGAGGTTACGTAGGTATGTTTTCTTTTTCTGGGATATGTTCTTGGGGGTGCATGCATATATGATGGGATCATGGGAAACGAGTGGCTCGGGTATCATGGTGATGCTCGACTGGAGGCGTACAAAGAACGTTGCAGGTGGCTTCTGATACCGCGCGTGGGGGTTCAGAGAAGAAGAGGGGGAGGGAATGAGTAACATGCGCATGGAATTTGAGGGGGACAAGCGAACGAATGAACGGGATTCGGGGATGTGATGAAGACGATTTGGAGAACAAAATGAAATTTGGAGACGATCTGGGGCGGAAGGGGAGAGCAATTCTAGAAGGGAAGAGAAGGAGAAGGAGGGCCACGCGAGAGTGAGACACTTGATGTGATTGCTTTGTGTGGGTTTGATGCTTGTTGCCGGTTTTTGTGTTACGGCGGGAGGATGCATGTCCCGGCCATTGTCTTTGTTTTTTTCTTTTTTTTTCTCAAGGGCACTGAGGGAGTTCGGGAGGGAGATGCGCTAGGAGCTTCGATGAGAGCTTCGATCTTCTTTCGAGCTTGTGTCGTTGTGCGACATGAGATTTAACTGTCAAGGCGGCAGGTGGATGGATGTGTGATTCTCAGCGATTTGTTTTGGGGGGCAGTATTGATGAGGTAGAAGAGTGTAGTTGCACGCGATGAAAGTGACAGTTAGGCAAATGATGTTGAAAGAAACGAGACCCTGGCAGGATCTTCACGGGAAGGGCTTGCGGGAACGGCAACCCACCCGGCGATGGCTCCTATTTTTATTTTCACCTGCATCATAGACTACTACTAGACGTAAACTCCAAGGGAAGAGAGACTAATGTACGTCAACGGCGAGGTCTAGAAGATAAAGCGGGAGGGGGGCGTGTGCAGGAATAATTATTAGTTCGAGAAGCTATACTAGGTAAATCCTCCTCCTACTACTACTATCACATGTACTATCTAGGGAACACACGGACGGGGACTACTACTAGGCTTTTTATTTAACGTTTTGGCTTTGGCGCGCAGTCTTAAACAGAAAAAAGATGTGTCCGGCGTGCGTGTGTGTGTTTTAGTTTAGTTCCTTGCGTGCCGTTGCAAAACGGGGGGTTTTTTCCGAGTCTAAATTGGTCTTGTTGCTTGGGGGCCGAACGGCGGGAGGGAAAGGTGGATGAGGCCGGTTGAGGGGCCGGCGTTGGTGATGGATGCACTAATATAGAGGGAGCGTTTGTTTTTTCTTGGTGTAGATGGATGTGAGTTGGATGAGGTTGAGGATGGACTGGTGCGTATGGATAGGGTTTGGGGGGATGAGATATGGGACTGAGGCTGACTGAGATATCAGGATTATAGATGATAACTCTTCGTGTCCAAAGCACACGATATGCCATATATCAGCATACATTCATGGAACAGCTCGCTTGCAGTCGTAGTCAAATGCTCCATCATCGCTCAGATACCCCCGGCGAGAGACAAGCGTCCGTTAGGTAGTCAATACTGGGGCGCCGGGCCCGGTTGCTTTCAGCACGGGTTTTGAACGGCTTTGTTGGCCCGCTTCCTTGACGGTTGGACCGCAGCCCGGTCTGCTTTTTTAGTCTAGGTAGTGGGCGTATGATTTCGGGATACTACCTGATTGCTAGATGAATACTACTGCTAGCACTCACAGCCTGTCTACTACTGCTGAACTAATGTAAGATGATGATGCTAAAGACAAGATGAGAGAGCAGGGGTGGGAGGGAAAACCGGCCGGAAATTGGGACTTGACCGAAGATGACTGCATATCGATGCTTCTGCCATTGAGCTGCGTCACCGTGAAAGGGGATGTGAGGTCTTTTGGAGTTTTCTGAGTCTGCTTGCATGCTGATGCAAAAGCAAGTCAATGCTTCGAGAGAAAAGACTCTAGTCCTATTCCTTGCATCGTGTCTGTGTGTACAGCTACATTCTATCTAGAGAGAATACATGCCCGGCCTCCTCCAAGATCGTGCACCAGTGGCAACGAATGCTACCCAGCATCTTCATCATGGACGCACACTCCCTTCTCCCCCACCCTGCCTCCCCATCCCCTCCATCACGATAGCTTCATCACAAGCAGGTAAGGCTGCGCAAAGGCGGGACAATCAAGGGGGAAAAGCAGCAGCAGCAGCAGCATCTCCACCCGGCGCTTGCGGGACCGAGACAACACACACCGAAGAATTGTGACAGCGGGCTTCGGCAAGCATGGTCCCCCCTCCCGAGACAGGTGGGAATCGTATCCGCCCCCCACCCCTTGTTGCGGGAACGGCAACTGGATGGATGGTAGGCTGATAGATGGGTAATGGGACTTTTTCGGCTTCCCATCATTGCGAATCGGACGGTTCGATTTTATGCTTCCTCGTCTCCTGCACCCCTTGTCTAGCGTCTTGCACTGTGTTGCTCTGAGGACAAGGGCGGGAGAGTCTTGTTGGGTGTTGTTGATGCGATATTGGGCATCTGGAGGACGGGGTGATGCCAAATTTGTCATTTCGGAGCAGTGTCGTGTTGCGTTGCGGTGGCTCGGCAGGGCTGGATGACAGTGAGGACAATGGTTCTTCACGGCCACTCTATTGTTCGGTATGAATCGGGCGAGTCGAGTCTATCAATCAACATGACTGACAGGTAATGACCTTCCTATGGGTATGGCCCTGAGACTAGAAGCGAGCTTCTCACTTCTATGCCTTGAGTGTAGCACTACATACACAGCCGAGACATGCCGCATCGAAATTTCGGCAGTTGGGAAGAAGCCGTCCAAGCTCGTACCCCAAGTCCAACCAACACGACGTTGGAGCGGCTTTTATAACCTGTAGCAGAGAGTGTCTTGAGTGAGTCTAGGAGGCTCCATCTGGCCTGGTTGGCTTGTCGTGCGTTGAGTTGGTAACTGGCCGATAGGGACATGACAAATTGCTGTTGGTGCCGATATTAGAGAACCTCGAGGGTAAGTAGTGATTGCTGACCAAACATGCTCTAGCAGAACTAGGAGAGAGTGTTTCCACCGTCTACTCGTTGGAGCTCTTTTCGAACGTCTGTTTGTTCTGCTGGTATACCAGTTGCGTGTTCTTCACAGCAAGCCAAAGAATTCGGCGTAAGACCGCAATGTCAACTGGGTCAACGTGCAAATATCGCATCACGCGAATTTTAACATCCGAACCGAATCCCAACCCAACAGTAACCCGGAATCGATCCCGACAACATCCACCTTCTTTTCCAGAACGTCCGTAGCACATCTCCCCTGGATCAGATAACCCTTCTTAGCCAGGGCCTAAAGCAAGCAGAGTTCGGTCCTCTTCATTCTAGTCGAATCGATGGACAGACACCCCTCCTCGAAGCACTAGATAATAAACGCTTTTTTGGTTTCCGGAGGATAAGGTAAGGTAAGGTTATTCTTGGGAGATACCGCCGCCAATTATGGTGCTAACAAGGCGTAGTGCAGGGCCGTTTAGCTAGTGCACCGACAAGCTTTTCGACTCTTTATTTGATCTGATCAGTCAAACGGGCCTATTTTCGAGGCTGTCTCGAGGGGCGTGGGTTGAGCTTGCCAGAGCGGCAGCTAGAGCAACTGGGCTGGAGACTTGTCTCTTGGTGCATGTTGATTGCTGATTGCACACCCTCTGAAGCTTGTTGCTTCTAGCGCTTCGTTTACGTTGTTTCTTCATGGTATCGTGACTGTTGCAAGCGCCTCACATAAGGTACCTTGCGTATACCATGGATGGAATTCTCCATCAAGCTCTGATACCGATACGAAGACCTGCAAACTCACCATACCAACACGTCAACATACCTTTTCCCCATCAGAGTGCAGCACGATCGACGAGGCAGCTTCACCTGTCATCTCAATGCTAGGCTGTTCCTCCAGCCACAGCTGATTGGGCCCTTGGCGGATATACAGCGGATCCGTCTGAGCCGCCACCAAAAGAGCTGCTCATGTCTGCGTTTGCACCTCAGCCTCGCACCTTCGACCATCGTTATCGTTGCCCAACAAAGCAGCATCGTCTCGTTCCATCAGCCACATTAACTCCTCAAGCCTTGGACCTGTCGCCTACACCACTGATTAATCTATTGTCGTCAAGATGTGCATCATCTAGCCCGTATCAACCAAGCTCCGCACGATATAAACACAGCAGCATTCCCACCATCGTTGCATCTTTCTGCTTGTTTTGCCCCCCACTTTCATCATCAACTCATCATCTTCAGCGTCATCGGCAGGCAGCGAAACTCTTTGCCCCAACCGCAACCATGTCCGACGCAACCCCAACCCGACAGCTCTCGGCCTCGGATAGAGGCCTCCCCCAGAGAAGCAGCTCGGCGCGCTCAACAAAGTCACACGAGTCCGTGGCCGTGCTGGGAGCCCACCCCTACGGCTCCCTCCAAGTCGTCCAGCCTGGCGAGCTGCCGCCGCCTGACGAGGGTTCCGACGAAGAGGAAGAGGCGGGCAGCCCGCCGCCGCTGGAACCCATCACGAGCCCCGATGGGCGGAGGCGTGTCCAGTTTAGCGATGATCCCCCCGAGATCAGATACAGAGAACCCAGTCTGTCTGGATCTTGCGAGGCGCTGGACACCATCACCCATTCTTTGGCGGGCGGACAGGGGGGAGACGTGCTGCTCGTCCTCGACCTGCCCGAGTTCTACCTCGTGGGCTGCGACACCATGTCGTTTACCGCCAGACAGTTCCGAGGCGTCAGAGATATCCCGCCGGGCCCTCACTTCTTCTGGGTCACGCACCCCGATAGCGGCGCTGTCCGAACCGGCTTCTTCATCATGGCGTCTGGCGCGCAGCAAGTCCACGTTCTCCAGTGGGACAAGTTCCACGAGACCATTTCCGAGCCCTCGCGGGCCGAGGCCCGATTCCAGGCTGAAGGCCTCGACACTTTCCACCATGTGCTTGTCCCGTACAACGACCCGTCGCTGATTAACTCGGAGCTGGACAAGCGCGACGGCTTCACCCAGACGTCTCTTAACAGGAGATCCAAGATGTGGAAGCGGCTGGCCGGGAGCATCACCCAACGCGTGCTTGTCCGCGTCATCGGGCAGCAAACCACCAGCTGGCACGTCGACACGACGGACCGCGTCCAGGGAGCCCTGCATGTGGCCGCGGAGATGGAGCTTGACAGGAGCCTGCCGAAGCATTATCTGCAGTCAAAGGAGCTCAGGTTCAGCTTTCCGCAGAACGCCAAGACGTACACTGCTGATGTCGTCGGTGCCGACCGAACCTTGGCGGCTACGGATGCGACGTCCTACATGATGTCCGTCATGAACGACGGAAGCAAGGCATTGTCTGACGATGACATCGTCGCAGAGCTCCAGTTAGCCTTTATCATTGGAGTGCACCTGGGAAACCATGCCTGCATCCAGCAGTGGTGGCACATGGTGCTCAAGCTAGTCCTCAAGGCATTTCTGCTGCCGGAGCTCCGCCCGGTCCTTGCCGCCAAGTTGCTGTATTGCCTGGCCGCACAGCTCGAATACAGCGCCCGCTGGCTGGACGAGACCATCCTGGACCCCAACGAGCCCAACAGCAACGAGCTGCGGCTCGCCCTCATCATCTACAAGCGCAGGCTCGACGAGGTCCTCGAGGGCCTCGGCGACCAGGCCACAAAGGAACAGCGCGCCGTCGGCACCGCCTTCGCCAAGATCGAGTCGGAGGTCGTCGGCCTCGGATGGGAGCTGGACGGCGACTACGTCCGCAAGGGCAAGGTCATGATGGAGGACGGCGAGGAGGTGGACGTGGAAATGGCCGAGCTGCAGGCCGAGGACGAGCGCGGCGAGTGGGCGCCCGAGGTGGTCGAGCTCGACGAGCACGGCCGTCAGCGAGACCTGGTGTCGTGGCACGACTAGGAGACTGTGGACATGACGAGGCGCGACTCGGCGACGACGACGATGCGGTCGGATCGGAGCGACGAGAGGGAGCCTCGTCGCCGGCACGAGACGGCGCAGGACTGGGTCGGCGCGGGCATCTCCAAGATGGTGCCGGCTAGGCGGATGAGCGTTGTGAAGCAGGCGAGGCGACGCATGCTTTTGTCAGATACCCCTTGATTTTTTTTTTCTCTTTCTTTCTTTTTCTTCTGGTCTTTTCTTTTCCTCTTTAGGCTGGTATGGAATTGGTCACCCGGGCTTGGTGTTTGGAAGCTTACGGACGGTACGTTGGTTGCGGTTGGGTATATGGAAAGGGAAAAGGATCATGACTGCTGGTTTACAGGAGCATAGGCAGGAAAAAGGTTGGCTTTGTTTGTATTACGAATGTATTAGTTTTGTATGATGACCATCCATTGGCTTTTGATGCCTGAGTGATTCTCTTTGACGTGGCTTGGTTGTCTGCCGCATATTGAGGGGAACAAGGACAGCTGGAGGGGGTTTCCATGCCCCCTTGACTTGTCCGAACTTACGATTGTCCATCTCAGGATCGAGTAAATGTCTATTCGCAATCTCTTGGGCTCTCGTATGGTACCCATTGACTTGTATCTGCTGGCCTAGAGTCAATTGTATTCCTGGTAGGAGTCATCTTACTTGCAAGGAGATGCCTTGAGTTGTTCAATTCCTGTCTGGTCCTGGCTCTGTCTATGCTCTACGCCTTGGACTCGATACAGCCTCCAGGAAGGGCTCGGTCAGTGAACTTCTTGGTTCAGAATGAAATCGATGCCGGCCCCTGTCGATAGTGCCATATCACCTCAAGGCAGTCTGGCGCGAATATAGCTTGACCGGATGAATTCAAGCATTCAGACTGTCTATAGGTACCAACGAAGGTGGGCTTCCAGGACACCGTTTCCATCTGGAACGAGCAGCATAGGAGGCATTGTTGGTGCTGTCCCACTGACTTCGAATGTCCATGACCGATGAGCATTCTGCTTCAAGTGATCAAGGTGATGATATTGATCATGGAGTTTGTACGGCTGAAGGGACTACCACTATGGGACGTCTTCTAGGAGGGATTTCAATGGTTAGAGCGCATCTATTCATTAGTGGTATCACACCACAGCAAGTGGAAGTCATATGGAGTATATCAGTCCTTTACTGACGCACTTCAGTGTGACGCTTCGGGGGGGTAACGGTGATTTGTGAGAAACAGGCAGCTCGATGAGGGCCGTGCAGCAAAATACATACTACAGGTGACATCCCTGCGAGACTATTTGAGTTACTGAGGAGGAGCGCTTCCTGATGTGTACGTATTGACACTGACGTGGCATAAGTATCTGGCTCTGAAAGCCCAGTTTTTGAGGGTATCAAGGTTTGCTCGTTTGGTACGAGGAACGATGAACCCAGGTCCAATGACTGGGTGGACTCAAACTCCAATGGGCTATACGAGGACATTCACAAACATGCACCGTCTCTGCCGCGCTTCGTAACGTTGTGAAGATTTCATTAGCCTGCCAGACCCGTTACAATCCGCCCCAAAGCAAGGCCATGCGAAATGCCAATGGGAAACCTATCCCCATGCCAGGGAATATGCGACTCCGGCCCTTTTTCCTCTTTTGTCGTGTGTGAAAATCCACATCCTCAGCGCTGCCAAGCAGTGGAACAGCAGCTGCAGGAATGCTTCTCTCGACCGTTTCTTCCTCCACCCTCGTTCCTCCTCCGTCATCATCACGACCACCACCACACCAGTCTCCTCCCCAGCAGCGCCAAAAACGCCCCGACCAGCAGCCCCAAAGAAAGATTGCATTCTTCTTTTGGTTGTTGGCGCCCCCCGTTTATCGGTAAGACTTCTGGTACCTGGCGCGGGCGCCGGGACCACCGAACTTCTTGGGCTCGCAGCGGCGGTTGTCAGCGACCAGCAGGGTGCGGTCGAACTGGACAAGGGCCTGCTTGAGCAGGTTCTTGGAGTGCTCGTCGACGTACTTCTGGTAGTAGGCGATGAGGGACTTGGCGATGGCCTGGCGGATGGCGTAGATCTGGGAGGTGTGACCACCACCGTTGACACGGACGCGGATGTCGACGTTGGCGAACTTGTCGAGGCCGACGACCAGGAGGGGCTCGTAGACCTGTTGAATGATTCTTAGTATACTGCGCTCTGACTTGGAGTTCCTTCGATCGCGCCTCGAGTGACATGTGCCGTCTCCAAGTTCATTCGTAGACTTCCTCGCAAGTCGTTTGACATGTGTTTGAGAAGAATTCGGTCTTGAAATGAATTGGAGGCGGCCGCAGAAACTTTCGAGTCGTATCGGGAGAGAGCAGTAAAGGGCGTACCTTGAAGCGGAGGATCTCAGGCTGGACCAGAGACAGAGGTCGGCCGTTGACCTTGATGAGACCACGGCCAGCCTAGAAGGAAACAGAATGTCAGCATTTCTGCCTATCAGAAGACTCCCAAAATCGTGTCCTTGTCCCCAAAATTGACGATAATCTCCTCGTCGATGTTGAATCTTTCTCCCCCGCAATATGTCCATTCGTGTAGATCTTCCTATCTTTCCCAATTTCTCTCCCTCCCATCTCCTCCAAATCGTCTCTCTCGTTCTCTCGTCCACTAACCTTGCAGTGGGCGACGGCAGTGGCCGTCTTCTTCTTGCCGAAGCATTGCACGCTCTGAGTTGACGTCGACATGGTTGCTGGTGCGGTGTCTGAGGTTGATGCTGCAAGTCTTCGCTTCGCTTCGTTCGTCGTGATGGGTGCTTGGTCCCCTTTTCGCCTAGGACGGATTTTTTTGCGTTCCGGCACCAGCGAGAGCCTGCGGCGGGAGACAAGGCGAGGGTTTGTGCCCTTAATGTGCGCTATCCCTCTTTGGGCCGCACGAGCGAGTGTGGATTGCTTGCAACTTTTTTTCCACAGTGGTTCGTTCAGGCGGGTTTCAGTGGGGTAGAGCCACTGTAATCTTTGGTGCGTTTCCACCATGCAGCAGCCCAAAGATAGACAGATTGAAAAAAAAGAGACAAGACTGCACGCACACACGTGACGCATGCCCTAAACCCTTCGCCTTACTGTTCCGGTTGTGGCATCCGCCCAAAATTTCGCATCGAGTGAAGCATCACGCCGGACAAATCAACCACAGCCCGACTAACCGCCGTCAAGGTACGTTTTATGCCGATTGAAGCGATATCTCGAGATCCTCTCCGTCACCGATCACCGATTCTGACAAACAACCTTTTTCAAGATGGTCGCCGCCAAGAAACACGTCCCCATCGTCAAGAAGCGTACGTTTCTTTATCCATAACGATTTGAGAACGAGAGAAAAGATATTCGAGATGCGGTCGCCTTTTGCGTTTTTGCACTACGCTCTCTGTCCGGCTGCGTTTTGAGAGCCTACACGACGATTGAGAAATCCCGACGAGGACGGTTCTGAAGCGCAGTTGGATTGGATCGAGCTAGAGCAGGACAACGAGGGACCGAATCGGATTTTTTTTCTTCTTCTATCAACCCGGAATGAGGCCGTTGGACGCAGAATTAACAAGGAATTGCAGACAAGGCGCGCTTCGCCCGTCACCAGAGTGACCGGTTCGACCGTGTCGGTGAGAGCTGGAGGAAGCCCAAGGGTATCGATGGCCGTGTCCGCAGACGCTTCAGGGGCACCATCCGCATGCCCAAGGTACGTCATCTCGAGCAGGAGAGAGGGAACATCTCTGCTCTCATGAGAGAAGCCATCTTGAGGAACAACAAGTGCTGACGGGTGCAAAACAGATCGGCTACGGCTCCAACAAGAAGACCCGCTTCCTGACCCCCTCCGGCCACAAGTCTTTCCTCGTCCACAACGTCAAGGACCTCGAGCTGCTGCTGATGCACAACCGAACCCACGCTGCCGAGTATGTCCCATTCTTCGACCGTTTGAAGCATCTCACCTCCTAACTCTTTGCAGGATCGCCAGCGCCGTCTCATCCCGAAAGCGCATCGACATCATCACCCGCGCCAAGCAGATCGGTGTCAAGGTCACAAACGCCAAGGCCAAGGTCACGACGGAGGTCTAAGCGGACCTGGGAGACTCGAGAGAGGAGGAGAATCTGTCGCCTTCATCGGGTGTGTGGATGGAACGATAGAGAAGCAAAAAATAAAGCATTCACGGCACACACACAACACAACTACGGAGAATCCAAAAAAAAAAAGTTTAAACAAGTCTTCGCCGAGATCCCCGTTTGCCATTTTACCTCTTGGTTTGGCAAACTCCCGTGTTGTGGTCTGTTTCTTCTCACTTTTTCTCCGGGTTTACGGAAGTGTTGTTTTTTTGCTGCAATGGAATAAAAAGGGAAGGCGGGGAGGCGCTGCAGTCGTTATTTGCTGCGGACTTGATATTCTCATTTGGAGGAAAGGTGCTACGGTTTGCATTTATGGCCATGCGCGCATGCATGTTGCGTTGCGGGACGAGACGGCCTCTGGCGTGTATTGTCGAACCACAGGGAAATATGACGCACCGTTGACGACAAGGATGATGAGTCCATTGTGGGCGTGATATGCTGTGATGCTGTGATGCTGGTAATGTTCCTGATCGTGTCTGGAGAATTGAACCCTCACTTGGGATGCAGTTGAGGTGTGATTTTCACAACCGCCCGACACCCAGATATGTGAATGCCCGGCTGATCCGTATCATTAGGAACGGCCATATCAGAAGAACAAGCGTGTCGTTTAATACATCATACTGGCACAGATGAATTCAAAGAGACGGCTCTCAAGCGTCCCAGTGGGGAGAGGCCACCCTGATGGACCCTTTCCCCCACCTGATCCGCAACAAAGTTATGCTTTCGCCTTCTGGTGGTCTTGCGTGACGACGCCATATACTGGTTTGCCGATCCGGAGACAAGGTTGAGGAAACAGAGGTTCAACAGATCAAGAGGAGAAGACAGGAAACCGATGTGGTATTAGAAAGGGGTTTGGAGGGCTGCCCAGAGGTCTGTAATGGGATTCCTACGAAAGGCGCAGACTGAGGCCACGCAATAAGAGATCCCAACTGTGCTTGTCTCTGCCCCCTGACTCCAATGTGCTCATCAACAGACTTCTGGCATCAACAGCAACACTTCTTAGCTTGACACAATGATGCTGCCTTAATGATGAATACATATATTCAATAGCTCACGCTGCTGAAGGTACACACAAGTCCCATGTTCGAGTTAAACATGGTCAACAAGGGATATTGACCAACAAACTCCATATCGAGGTAAAGGTCCTTCGCCAGACAAGATTCCTCATCACATTCCCATCACCTCTCCTCCAGAGACTTGCTCCCTCACCAAACCCCTCGACAACTCCCAACCAAGCCAGATACGGCCATTTCACACCAGAGGCCCCTAAACAATCACAGCCATAATAAATTCATGGAGAAGCTCACTTGAACAACACCTTTCCTTCAATTCGCCACGACACAACCATCTCTAGAATGCAATCACAATATAAAACTTGCAAGACAATCTCAGCATTTGCTTTTCACATCTAGAGCGAGCGGGGGTGTCACCACTTCCCATTCTCCCTCCACTATCCCACAAAAGGCATATCTCCTCTTGCCTCCTTACTCTTCTCCTCAACTTGCATTCATAGCTAGTGTACAAGATAACAATCAGTCTGAGGCAAAACAGTCATGAAAAACACCGCGAACAAGACACCCCTCATATACCATAAGACGCAGACGACCAATGGTATAACCACGCGGTCCGAAAGAACACCAGGAAATGAAAATAAACTTCGGCACTCTAAGAGAAAAGAATTAGGTGACTACGTGAGTGTATTTTAGTAGAAGCCCCAGTCACGAGATATCACACAATTCTTCCACCAAGCCCCTTCAAGGACCCAGAAGGAGGAAGAATAAAAGAGCCTAGTATCAAAGGGTACCTAAGTTGATAACGACCTAGCAGTCAAACCGAGCATCGCAAAGCCTTGATCCCTAACATCCAAAGAGAACCAACAAAAGCAACGCAAAGATCACGAAATCAGCGGCTCTAATCGCCCAACGGAAAGCTTGAAATCAATTACACAGAGAAAGCTGAATTGTGGTATAATATCTCATCATGATACATGACAAATCGAAAAGGCAAGAAAACAAGAGCAAAGGCAAAATTGATGAAGCAAGAAAAGAGGCTTTGGCTTTCAAGCCAGCCTTTTCATGAAAAGTAAGAGAAAGGACAAGCATGAGATGCATTCCTCGCATTCACACTCGTCGTCATGTAGGTTAGAGAGGAAGAAGAAAAAGGAAAAAGAAACATCGGTTTATCCTCTTCTTTTTAGGCCACTGGATTTCCCGCAAAACGCCCTTGGGCTAATCTGGTCCGACAACAGAAAGGAGAAAGAAGAGAGAAACAAAGAAATCTTTCGTACAAAGATGAAAAACAACAACACGCCGCTAACTGCGCCGAGGAGAATACGCGTGAACCCAGCCAGCTGTATTCCCCCTTCACCAGCGATCAACGTGTGAGTGTGTAAAAGAAAATCTCCAGGGCCTCGGAAAGGCTCCCTCAACAAACATTATGTACAAGTCATAGAAAAAAGATAGATGTCATCCGGCGCCGTTCAGCGAGAACCCCGAGTCCGCTGTTTCCTGGCCAGCCAATCTCCGAGCATGTTGTCAAGTTGCTATGACACTGTTAGTCCGAGACACTACCAATGAGTTCCATGAAGACTTACCGTCGTAATCTCTGCCAACTTGGCATTCTGTTCCCGAAACAAGCCACCCACAACCGGGTGGTCGCTACTCGCGGGCACCACGTCTGTCTTGTCGTACACAACGACCAAGAGGTCGCGGACGTGGTCCGGCTCGTTGAAAAAGGCATGCAGCTTCATGTCGTCCCAGGTCTGCTCCTTGCTGCCTGTGGAGGAGGAGCTGCTCTTGGATCTGTCCTCGGCCGACTGGGTAAGCTCGGGAGAGGGCGATGCGGAGGGTGACCGGTCGTCTGGAGACGAAGTGTCTACCATGAGAGCAGGGGGCTCCGACGAGGCCACCGGCGATACGGGAGATGCCGAGTGCGAGCGGGCGCCGGTCTGTGCTGGAGGAGGTTGTGAAACGGGAGACTTATCAGCAGCAGCGGATGGGTTGCTGTCGGGGAAAGAGCCCGGAATGATGGGTTCCTCGTCCTCGTCGTCTTGCGGAGCCTTGGCGGTCTTGATGGGCGCGGATGAGTTGGGCTGAGGCATCTGGTCCAGAATAGCGTCGCCATCCTCTGACTCGTCCGTATCGGACAGGTCCAGGTGGTTGAGCGCGCGAGGCGCGGTGGCGGACCGCGGGCTGATTGCCACCTCTGGTCCGCGGCGGATGGTGGGGGACGTGGTGTCGAGAGAGGGACGTCCACGGGGCGGCTGGTGTGACGGCACCTCTTGCGTCTCGTTGGTCTCGGGGTTGACGATGCGCATCGAGGGCGGAGGGACGTTGGAGACGTCGTTGATGCGGCTCTCGGCCAGGTAAGATGCGAGCTCCACGGTGGAAGCCTGGGGCGCCTTGTTGTTAACGGTGGGCTCGACGCGGGCTTGTTGCTTGTGCAGCTTGGCGGGCTGCCTGGGCTTTTCGGGAGACGAATGCTCCTCGGAGTGGCGCTCCTCGCTGTCGCGGGACTCGCCCTCGGGCCTGTCGTCGGGTGAGTGCTTCTTGTCCTTTCTGGAGAAGAAGCCTCGCAGACCGCCGGGCTTCTTGTCCTTTGGACTTTTGTCCTTTTCTTTGCTCTTCTTCCTGTCCTTGTCCGACATGAGCTCCTTTTCGAACTTGTCCAGGCTCGTCCGAGGTTTGCTAGCCGTGGAATCTGTCGACTCCCGGGGGCCGTCATCCCGCAGCAGGTTCGGTGTGAGGGTAATCTTCTTGGTTTCCGTCGTTTCGTCCTTGAAGAAAGAATCGGTGTTCCTGATGTTACCGTTGCGAGATATGCTGGGGCCGTCTCGCTTCTCCACGATCTCGAGGCTGCCTCGCAGGTCCTCGTCGTCGTCTGACGAATCGTCTTGGGTCTGCTCTGACGGTTTGGCAGCTTTGGACTTGTTGGGCTTGAGCGGCTCGACGCGAGCACTCTCATCAGTGGCATCTTCGTCGTCCCCTGACGCCGCCAGCTTCTTCTGCCTGACAGTGGCAGGCTCCGAGGCCTCGTCAGCATCTTCCTCTTCCGAGGAGTAGTCGTGGTCGGAGTAGTCGAAGTAGGTGGGCTCTGTGAAGACGACCGTGGCCTTCTTCTTGATGCCGATGGAGAAGCCGCTCTTTTGCTTAGGCGGCTGCTGATCGGTCAACATGGAGGCGGAGAGCTATGCAAGAGTCAGCGATCGATCACGGAAGCCTCGAGAAACGCAGCGTACATCGATATTCCTGTGCTTGTTCAGACGGGCGAGCCTCTCGGTAGGCGTCTCAATGTGTTCGGCCGGCAGGTAGCCTGGGCAATGTCAGCCAGCGCGCCATGCGACTCGGTCTCGATGCACGTACCAATGCTGCTATCCTTGACCACCCTGACCAACCACCAGTAGCTGTTGCTATCATCCAGCAGAACCATGGTGTCACCCTTAGTCGCGTTGGCTTGGCCCTCGACGGTAGCTACGAAGGTATGGAGGGCGTAGACGAATTCGAAATCAATGTCCTCTGGTTCATGTAAGCACTCTGCTGCCCAGCCATAGTCAATGAAGCGCGGGTCGTCGGGGAGGGAGAAGTCGGAGTCATCATCATCTTCAAAGGATTTGTTGTAGGGTATCGTGAGCGACAGATCGGCGTCGGTGTTCGTGTCGGTTTCGGTCTGGTGCGCGTAAAGGTCCTGGCCATTGTCACAGCCGCAGCCGCAGCCGCCGTCGCCATCACGGTCGCGTTCCGCCTCATGCGTCTCGTCCTCGACAGTGTCCACACAGTGACTAGCTGGGTCCTGAAGAAACGCCTCGCCATCCTCGTCCACCGCGGGATCCTAGCCCTTGGTCTTCAAGCTCTGCGTCTCGCTGTGTTCGGTCGACTCGCCGGTTCGGTCGTCGTCATCGTCAACGCGCCGTCGCGTGTCGTCGCCTTCGCCAGGGTCGGTATCGCGGTGCTCGTCGCCATCGTCGATGTCGCTACAACCGGCATACTCACCCGCAAGAAGATGATGATGGGCAATGCGAATCTGGTGCAAAAAGTCTGTGTCGGGCGTGCTGGGAGCTGGAGTGGGAGACGGGGAGTGAGGGCTGGCGTGCAGGTGCAGTGACGTCCAGGGGGTCCGCGGGATGGAGGAGAGGGAAGACACTCGCCGCGGCCAGGCCACGGGGGTGACGGCGGAGCTGCACGCACCATCTTCGATGGAAGGCGAACTCGAGATGCGATCCATCATGTCGTCATCCAGGTCGCCATCGTCCTCGATGTCGTCGTCGTCGGCCGCGTTGCCATTCTGGGCAACGGCCAGCGAGTCCTGCTGGTGCTGGTGCTGCTGGTACACGTCCATGCCGTCGGCGGTTCTTGTAGAGTTTGGTCGGCCGTTGTCGTCGTCTGAGGCAGCCCAGGGACTGCGCGCGTGCTCTCGGGAGGCCTCGTAGGCAACGTCGCGAAGTGTCTCTGCCTGGTGCGGAGCGAGCAGCACGGGCGGGCTGGAGAAGGGGTTTCGCGACGATCTGGAGGCTCGGTCTGAGGCTCGGTCCTGGGTCGAGGGGGCGTGATGGTGTTGCAGGTCAATCGTGTCTGTATCGTGCCAAAGGGGGGGAGGAGAATGGCGCTCGTCAGTCTCGGTGGGAGAAGAGGTCTGAAGCAATCAATGCACACGTGTCGCGCGTCGCGGACTCTGGGCGAGAAGAAGGGGTCGAAGTGGGAATTGGAAATTGGAAATTGGAAATTGCTCTTTGAAGCGTTTTGGAGTGAGCGAGCGAGTGTCAAAGAGAGCGACAGAGAGAGAAGGGAAAGTGTAGGCAGAATGTAGAGAGATTGAGTAGTAGGTAGTAAGGTAAGGTATAGAATAGAGAAAAAGAAGGGGCGCGCAAGGGGCAGCCAAAACGATGGAAGAGAAGGGAAGAAGAGGAAGCTGCTGATGAGCAGGCAAGGGAATTGCACAAAGTAAGAGAGAAGAAGAAGACGAGGAAGAAGAAGAAGCAGAGGCAACACTCTGGATCTGCAGCCCAGACAAGGCAGAAAGTGAGGAGAAAAAAAGAGAGTGAGAAGAAGAGAAGAGCCACCCCTGGTCGATCTGTTTCGTTGTTCGTGCGTCTCTGCCTACTCTTTCTTTTTTTGTTCCTTTTTTCCCCCAATGGTCGCAGTTGCAGTGCAGTGCAGTGCAGGCCCAAAAGAAAGAAAGGCAGAGAGCTAAAACAACATCGACTCGTTTAAACGTCCAACTCGAAACGGGGGTGGCGCGAATCCTGTCCCTTGTTCTTTTTGTTTTCAATTTCTGGAGCAAATCTGACTTGCTTCGACAGGGGGGTTTGCAGGCGAAGAGGTCAATGCAGCGAGTGGGAAATCATAGGGAAGAGCAGCCGCATCGCATCAATAGAACAAGAATGAAATGCAATGTCATGTCATGTACGCACCCGCTCGGACAATCAAGGGCCGTGTCATGCCTCTCTCTTCTTGTTCGGCTCCCAATCGCTGGTTTCTGTGTCGTCCTCGAATCAAGGCCGCGCGCAGATCACGTCTCGTCTCGTCCCGGCTCGTTTCGTCACGCACAGCTCTCTCTCTCTCTGACCGCACACACAGGTCTGGCCACACTGTCACTGTCGCTGTCGCTGTCGCCCCGTTCGTTGTTGTTCTTGTCACCCCCTTCGCGGCTAATCTTGAAGGCACTGCGTTGTAATCAGGGCTCTCCCCACGTCACTAAAATCAGCAGGCGGCTTCAATCACTTGCATCCGGAAGTGGGACGTCGTTCGTCATCAACCCTCAAGCTGTGTGTGTGTGTTGTATCAAATCCACCTGTTTGCTGACAAGACGCGGACAAGGGCACAATAAGAAAAAGAAGACGCGCTTCCAGAAAGAGAGTGAGAAAAAAGAAACAGACAAAGAGAATTGGCACCTCAATGGAATAACGCGCCGAAGGGAGGCCAAAGGGAGAAGAGGAGGCGAGGAGGCCCCCCCTCCCCAGTGAGGTCACAGAAGGCATCGAATGGCTGGCTGGCGTTTTGTGAGGCTGGGCTGCAAGTCGTTGATCACCGAGGCAGTGACGCACAAGAATAGAGCCGAGTCCTGCAGTCAGCCCAGCCAGCTACGTAGTCATCACGAATGGGGTTTTCAGTCATGGACCTGTCGGTTCCAATCAGGGTCCATGAAGCACCAGGAGCTGCATCACGATCTCGAGGACCTTGTTCTAGCAAGTCGTATCAAACACATCACGACCAAAATAACATCCCCTCACCTTACCTCCCCTCAGCCATCCAGCCATTCCCCCTCAGCAACAACACAAACATTCCTCCCATCACCCATTCCATTGTCCTTCTCTCCCCAACCACGCTCTGTCCAGCAGTAGTCTCTACCTCTTCTCTTAGCTGGCTGGCCTCATGCACATGCACATGCACATGCACATGCAACCCGCAATAGCGCCTGAGGCCCATCTCCACCCTGCAAGTTGACGAGATATGCATGCCCGACCTGGCGCCAGTCCAGTCCAGAACGTGTCTGTGCCTGAATGACAGGGGGCCTCGTTCTCCGCCAGCCTCGTTTCGCCTCGCTAATAACTGCTTCTTTTTCCTACATCGGTATTCAGTTTCACTTGACTAGAAGTACATCAATGGCCTCTCTCGATACGCATACATCAGCTGCCCGAATTCGCTATATCTCACAGATAGTACCCTATCTAGTCCCAAGTAGAGCTTCAAAACAACAAAAGCCCTAGACCAATCCCACACCTCGACAACCCAACAGCCATCGCCAGGGCTTCCAGGAGCTGAGACTCTCCCGCACCCCACACCCAATCTCTCTACTCTATCTCCCCCCTAGATTCGAAACACGGCACGCGGGCGTCAAATCATGTTGCACCTGCGTGCCCGCACTATACCCAAACGAGGACTCAAGAATTACGACGACTTCATTCGAGCAAGGCAAACCAAAACCTCACGAAATGTATCACGAGAAATAGACAATTTTGCCATTGTTTGTAAATCTATCAATTCGCCGGCAAGACTGCAAGGCGGATTTCGTCATGCACTCATCTTTTTTTTGTTCGGTTTTCCTTGTCCATCAACCTGATCCTACCGATATAACCCATAAATCTATATCTTAAGCTATACTCAAGCTCAAGCTCGGCCTCGTTTTTTGTCCCTTTTCTCATCTGACCCCAGGAGACGACACGTCTCCCTCGATGGCTAAGCATCATATGAAATGCACAATAACACGCTGAAATCAAAAAGCTTCAAAAGGACAATGCAGGAGAAAGGCAAGTGATGCGCCTCCTTCTCTACTGGCTAATGGACATGCGTCTGACCTGCTCAGCGCCGTTGGGCTGGCCGGAAATGTCTGCCAGCTTCTTGGACATGCTATTGATGCGGTATTAGTAACGGCCTCGTACAGCAGGGTGGTTAGGTCAAAAACTTACAAGTCAAAGAATGCAAATTGGCTGGGCTCGCTGCCGAATTCGTAGACGAATCGGCTGGCCAGGTAGCTGCCAAAGATGGCGCGCAGGTAGTTCTCCGGCACGCGCGAGATGATGGTGTCGAGGCCAATCTTGTTCAGCAGCATCTTGGGCAGCGCCTCCCTCAACACACCCTTGCGGATGGTCTCGTTCTCCCACAGGTCAGAGTGCTGCAGCTTCTCGTCGAGGTCCGTGATGGCGCCCGACAGCTTGTCGGACAGGATGGACCGCGCGATGCCGGTCTGCTCGTGCTCGCGCCAGATGGCCTCGAACTCGAGCCGCGCGTTCTCCTGGATCTTGCTCTGCACCTCCCGGACGTAATCGTCGTAGAACTGAGGCGCCTTGCCCGTCTTGGGGTCAACGCACATGTTCTCGATGAAGCCCTCGGTATCGAACGACAGGGAAGCCAGCACCTCGAGCGACGAAGAGGTGACACCTCCCTTGTTGGCAGAGGCATCCTTGTAGAGGATGGCGCCGGCGGACTCCAGGCGCAACTTAGCATCCTGGGTGATGAACAGGTTGGCACCCTCGACAATGTAGGGGATGATGCTCTTGCCCTCCTTGATGAGCCTGTTGACCGAGATGAGGTCAATGGACTCGGGCCGGCCGCCGCAGGGCACGAAGCAGTCCGTCGTGTTGGTCTCGCGCAAATGATACGTGTTACGGAACGAAGTGCCGTTGTTGACCACCTCTCCGCTCGGCAGCGTGACGTTGTTCTCATCGCAGAGCACGCGGTATCCGTCCTTGGACAGCTTGGACAGGTCGTACTCGCTGATCATGACGCGCTTGCGGGCCAGGCGAATGAGCTCGTCCTTGTCCAGGCCGTTGGGGTCGGCCAGCACGCCGGAGCCGTCGACGACGGCCGTGTACTTTTCGTTGCTGAGCAGGATCTCGTTGCTGCCCAGGTCGCCGTCGGGACCGCCCGTCTGCATCTTCCTGACCTGGGACGGGTCCAGGTCGAGCTTGCGGTAGATGCCCTTGACGTACTCGCGCACAGACAGGGTCGTCATGCCGTACTTGTCGTGCGGGATGCCGCCCAGCTTGGGCGACTTGCCGGTGAAGAAGGACTTCCACCAGGGCGCTCCGCGGGCCTTGGCGTGCTCGGTGGCCCAGTCGACCAGGTCGGCTGTGTTCTCGTCGGGGCCCATGAACAGGATCTCCTGCTTTCCGTACAGGTCGACAATGGGGTTCTTAATTCCAGGCGTCTCTGCGGGCAGGAGCAAGTCCAGGATGCTATCAATGTACTTCTCAAACGCCTCGGTGGCCTTGTCCTGCTGCTTAGGGTCCAGGAGAATGACACCCTTGGAGCCGCCCTCGGGAATATCCTTGTTCTTGCGCTGCTGGGTGCTGGCGAGACCGTAGTTCTCGTCAAAGAGGTTGCGCGCGTTGATGCCGTACGCCTCCTTGCTGCGCGACTTGACGATACGGATACCGCCACGGGAGATGTCGCGGAAACGGAGGTGGAAGCCACGCGACTCGGCACCAATGACCAGGAACATGCCGTACAGAGGCTTGGGATACTCGGCCTCGGGCAGGAAAGAGGGGTCCAAGCGGAAGCTGAGGGCGACCTTGGTGGGCGTGAAGTAGTTGGTCTTGAGGATGGCGTTGTTGAAGACGCGGAAGGCCGTCATGACCATCTCGTCGTGCTCGTTGGCCACCGTCTTGGAAATCTTGTCACGGAGCTTCTCGTCAGACAAGACCTCGACGGCGGGCGTGGCCAAGAGCACATTGCTGTCCTGGACGCCGAGATGCACGCTGGCAAAGGAGGCGTACAGCAGACGAACGAGCTCGGGATACGACTGGATGATCTCGAGGATGTAGTCGGGGGTAAAGGTCTCCGTGCGCAGACGTCGCTTGAGCTTGGACAGCAGAGCCGCATGTGCGTTCTGCTTGGGGTCGAGGATCTCGAGGAGAGAAGCGTACTCCGGGCCAAGACGGTTCAGGAAGTGCTGGACAAAGACCCACGCGCTGTGGGCGTAGACAGACTCCTGCAGACTCAGCTCGCCAGTGGCGAAGAGGTGGTGGAACTTGTTCTGCGGCAAGCAGTAGAGGAGCGAGATTTCCTTGGTGATCTGGTGGATGGAAGTCTCGATGGAGGGGAAGTAGCCGTCCAGGTTGGGGGCGGGTCGGAGGTAGGCACTCATGACCGTGATGCCGTTGGAGAACTGCTCCACGTACTTCCTTGAGCTGGTGACGCCATAGTAGTGGTACAGGTCGCTGAGGGTCGAGAAGATGCCGCGGGCAGTGCGGCTGCGGAAGGCAACGACCAGGCGCTTCTCGGCCGAGCCCTCAATGTCGAAGACCTCGATGACGGGGCCGGCCCGGTTGACGGCAATCTCAATGATCTCCTGGTACACCTGCTTGGTGTTGGCCGTGGCCTTTTGCCAGAAACCGACGTCGGAGATGACCTCGATACGGGTCTCCTTGGGGTCCGTGGACTCGGGGCTCTGCTTGAAGTGGCACTGGTACACGAAGTAGCAGCGGACGGTGGCCTTGGAGTTGGGGCTGGCGCCAATGGCAGCCGGCGACCGGAAGGTCTCGACTCGGTACTTGCTCTTGCCCTGGTGGTCCAGATACTTGGACTCGAGGCGAGACTCGTACCGGGGACCACTGACGTGAGCCTTGCCTGGCTCGCTGGTGTCGATGTAGATGGCGTGGTCGTGGGCCTCCATGTCGAGGCGAATCTCCTCGTGCTTGTCCTCTCTTGAGTGGGCGGCAACCTTGGCCGCATAGAGAGAGGTGATCTGGTTGGCGATGACCTCAGGGGTCTCAATGTGGAAGTAGACATCGTCGATGCCAAGCTTTTCATAGAACCACTCAATCTGCTCGTCAATCAGATTCTCGGGCAGCCAGCCGCCCTGCTGGATGATGGACTTGACAGCCTTGATCTGCTCCGTCTTTCCCTCGAACTGGGGAGCAACGTAGCCAACTGTGGCAGAGCGCAGGACTCGGTGTCCATTTCTCAAGGCGAGAGGGACGGGAGGGACGCTGACGTGGGTGGGCTGGGGAGAAGGGCCACGACTTGAGTCTGACTCGGCGCTTCGAATCTGAGCCAAAGTCTTGGGCTTGGGGGGAGTTGAGGAGGCCATGGTGGATGCTAGATCTTCCAATGGATCTTTATATTCAGGGAAGCTGTCATGAAGAGAAAAATTAGTCTCAATTGCCAAAGCCATTGTGATAAACCAAAGATGGTGGTCAAACGAAAGAAACAAGGCTTGAGAAGTGAACGAAAGGTGTCATGAAGGAGAAGAAGAGGGATGAAGTGATGAGGAAATGGAGAACCAGTGCCTTTGCAACCAGGGGCATGGCAGCATATATACAGAATCGTATATATATATACGTCCACACGAGCAGGCTGGAACGCCAAAGAAAGATAAGAACTCGGGCACAGTTCGCCAATGATGTCGGCGTAGCGCACGAGTCAATGACAGGGACAATTCAGGGCAGGGGCAGAAGTCAGAGAGCCAACGTGAGACATGCTGCTAGTAGAGCCAGAGACGCAAGGAGAGATCAGATGGCAGCGCCACGCTCGTGGTGTTGATACAGTGAGGTATCGGAACTTGCCAGGGGATCTCTCCCAGGAATGCGTGTAAGTTGGCATGCTTGGAGGGGGGCGTGGGCATAACGGCATTGACCGAGCAAAAGGCCCCAAAGCCGGTGTAAGACACGATTGTCCTCACCGCCGCAGGCCACAGCTCGGGCATTGTCGTCCTACCACCACACCCCTCCATTGGCTCTTGCTTGTTGATTCGACGGGAACGGCGGAGAGGGACGGGGGACGGGGGTACAGAAGAAGGACACAGCTGCCGGCAGCCCAATGGGAGAGCTCGCAACCACCACGTACCTAAGTGATTAGGGTTGTCAGGAGGGAAGAAGGAACAGCAACCGAAATCGCGAGTAATTGATCCTGGACAGGGACGGTTAGCAAACAGCTGTACGATTCCTTGCGCAGGAGCAGCGAAAAGGAGAGCTGCAGGCCTTGCGCGCGTGTCACAAGCCATCAATAACGTACCTGCTGAGATAACGACTATTCAGACGGCCAGAAAGCAGAAATCAAGGCTGTGGCGGGGCAGGGGTCCGATATCTCGCAAGATAAGAAGCTCAAGACCGGTGAGACGGGCTTTCGTATTAGGGCTCGTAAGAGGTCGGTGCGTGAGCGAGAGATAAGGACGCGAGGAGCTGGACGTGAAGCCACGGCAGAGCGAGGATTTTCTATTTTAGTCTGGGAGGCCCGTTAGTCCATTGCTTGCGGCCAACTTGCTTCCTCGATCTTCTTTTCTCCCCAATTCGCTGGCGTTAGGCGGGAGCTGACAGCTTCGGCAGTGCCGAGTGCCGCGACGCTGTCTCTAGCCGTGCTCCAGAGCTCCGCGCAGCTTGTGCTTGATTCCACCGTCTTCTGGGGCGTGTTTGTCTTACCCGAACGACGTTCGTCTCTTGCTGCTATTCTGCTGCCGTTCCCTGAAGGGATGCTTTGTTGCGACGGACGGAGCGAGGAACAGCTGCCCGGGGGTGAATCCGCAGCTTGAGGCGGGAGGAGGAGAGCTGGTGATGAGGGACGGCGACGGGCTGCGAACGAATTGGCGCAGCTGACGGGCCGTGATGGGGAGAAAGATGCAAATGTTGCTGATGCTGATGCTCACAGGCCGCTTTTCCAGGAGAGCAACGCAACCGGCGACGCTGCCTTTTAAGTAATTCGGTCGCGGATTCGCATCGCTTCGTGACTCTTGCCCGCGTCTCTCTGGCTTCCCCCAAGGCCGTCACTTGCCTGCCGGTACGCGACGGTACTTGGCTGGTGACCTACGCCGCTGCCCCTCCCCACGGTGGGCCAAGCCAGGCCCAGAACTGGAGCCCCCTGCGCCAGGCCTCCAGAAGGGCGCGCTAGGGGACGCTTTAGGGCATCTTGGGCGCTGAAGGCACGAGGTACGGCGCGTGTACAGCTGCGTGCAGGTACCGCCGGTACTCGCACGTACCTCCGTCGCCCCCGTGGGCTGGGCCAGCTCCGCTGCTTCTCGAATCTTTTCGATTCCAGCTCTGTGCTCGTCACCGGTCCAGGTGCCAGCCGGTGATCCGGGCCGGTCAGCGCGAGGGCTCTGTTATTCCAGTGACTTGTGTTACTGGACTCAATGACTGCAAGCTGGCGAATTGTCGATTCAGCACGGCAGCTCCAGCCAGACTCGGCGCTGTACCAGAACAGCAGCCATCGGCATAGGGGTCCTGTCAGTCACGTTGCCCCTCCGCTGCTGCGCCGCACCGATCGGGCTCCTTTGCCAGCATCCCGACTCTGCTGCCCTCCGTCTAGACCGTGGGCAATCAGTCAGATGACTCTCCCCTTCATCTCCAATACGGCCGGGGCAAATTGCAATTTGATTCTAACCAGCAGCAAACCATCTGAGCACAACGCAGCAAGTACTGCAAAGTACGATCAGTACGTACAGCGCATGTACCTGAGGTACCGCTGCTGAACGCGGAAGGAACGAAAGGGGCAATGAAAACGAAAGGCAAATCAACCTGCACAGTATTTCCCATACGGTACGCGAACAAACATCCATTTGCAGACGCCAAACGGCCCCCAAAGAACACAGCAAAACAGCGCCAAAAGAACACCACAAGTGCGCTGGATCGCGAGATGACCTCACCCTCTGTGCATTTCCCTTACATATCCCTTGGCCGGCGGCGCTCGATATTACCAAATAGCAACTGGTCGCTAGTCCCCAAAGGGCAATATGCGTGGTCCGGGCGCCCGGTACCTGACCGTTCAGCAATCAGGAACCAGCTGCAGGCAAGTGCAGGCCCTGCGGTGCGGCACCTCCTGGGTCAATTCCGCCAATCCTCCGGCCCGGTGACCTGCCCAGGAGGTCCGGGGTACTTGGCCGTCACGGCTCAGTTACACGATCCTACAGGTTCCTCAGTGGAGGGGCACAGGTACACGCAGTACGTACCTCTGCTCTGGCGCCCGGCTATTCGAGGCTCTGCGCTAGAGCAGTCGATTTTCCTCTGGCCTCGTGCGATGCTTCGTTTTCTCTTCCATCTTCTCAGAGCTTCTCCAGATCCCCCCAGGTTTGCCCCTCCCCCTCTTTTGAGGCGTTCTGCTCGTGCCCGCCCGTCCTCACGAGGCTTCAGTTGGAGACACGGCTAAGTCTCCTGTGGTTCTCCGCATCTTGACGGGCCCTTGGTCGAGTCTGTTCTGCGAGTCATCACCAGACTCACTTGCTCACTACGGAGTACAGGTACGAGGGATGCCCTGGATGCCTTCGCTGTTCTGTCGTGCGCAGACAGAAACACTTCTCGTCCCTTGCCTCACTTTCAATTGAAGTCTTTCGATTCTGATTGACTGGCAGAGTCCGCAGGCCCTGAACTAGCTTGCATTGATCCAGTCGCAATGTGATGCCATGCTGACGTGCGTCGTGTTCCAATTTGCAGCATCTCTGATACTCAATGCCTATCCTTGCCTACTTATAGGTGCTAACCTGCAGCAGAAATTACTAGGGGTGGCCGCGATGTTTTTGCCGGAACGGGAGTGGCATCTCGACGACATCAGTTGTTTGCAATTTGGACGACAATCCAAGGTACGTCGAGCATCGAGTGATGCTGCGTATCATATTGCTCTCTATGATTTCGTGGGCAATACCCAAGCACTGGTGGCTACTATGGCAACAGGTCTTCTTACTCTAACACTTTACAAAGCCGCAGTGCTCGAATACGTGCCATTTCCACCCAATGCCCGGACTCAATGAATTTGAGACCGTACTCTCTTTGCTTGTTTCGCAAACGCCATCGTGACAATACAGGGTGCAAGGACGGCATCAGAACTGCAAGGTTCTGCGACATCATTACGAGCCTGTGTGTCATAGTCAGCAACTCTCGCCTCCAGAATGGAAGGGGGAAAATAAGAAAAGGCCACCTGACAAACGCCTCCACAACAATGCATGGCCTAGTCTGGCTTTCTGGCTCTTTTTACCTTGTCCTCTTCTTTATTCTCCGGTGCTACATGCACGAAGGACCAGCACATGGTGCAGGTGGCCATTTCACATACCGCTTCTTTTCGTCGCGAGAGTGGTACTGCTTGCGGAACGGTAGACGCCGCAGACTCAGTGGCGGGCCGGCCAAGTAGATCCGGGGTATTCAACTGGTCGTCAACCAATCCCAACAAACGGGCAAAACTAGGCCACACACGGCTCCAGCATACCGTCTTGCGCGATAGTCTCCTCGATGCCCGCTTGGACTGTTCCGGCTACGGTTCCGGGACGCCCAGCTTGTTTCCCGTTTGGGGCCATGATTGCGGCCAGCCACGGGGACGCTCTCCTTCTCTCGCTGATGCTCCGGAGCACATACTAATCCTCAGCATCAGCTTGGGGACAAAGTTTGTATCGACTGCTAGCGGCAGAAGCTCCCTGCCTGCATGGCGGAAGCGGGTAGCGGGCCAATGGCCCTGTCTGCTTGACCACGAGGCACAATACGGGACGCCTACGACGACCCAATCTTGGACGCCAGCAACACTGCGTGGGCTGTGCCTTTGGCCAAGATGCGGTTGAAGAAATTTTCCTTGACCCCGACCCCCCTATCCATTCGATGCTCATTCGATCCTGCTGGCATGCAGGCCTGTGCAGGTACCTGCAGCACAGTACGTGTCGCCGGCCACAGCATTGGCCCAGGCTGGAAGCTTGACGGTTACCCACGACCAGCAAATGGGACGCCGGGACGACAGAGCAGACGAGGCCACTAGTGATGCCGGGCAATGAAGCAGCAGCCAAACAAGACGTGGATGCAACGCCAGTTCCCCAATATTCTCGGCACGGCCTGGAGAAGCCCCGCACCGGCCCCCCGTTGGCCATCGGCTGACCCCACAGCCTGAGCAGAGCCGGCCGGAGCCTTTCGATTTCCATTACCCCCAGCTTTCTCAGCCGACGTTTCCATTACCCCCAGGTTACATGATCGTACCCCGGAATGGCGTTTGCTGGATGGGCTGCTGGAGAGCCTAAGTGGTGCTAACTGTGCTGCTGACTTGGAATGCCAAGTCTGTTGCTAATTGTCTGCATGGACGGAGCACGGAGGACGACTCGGGAGGGAACGCCTTGCATGGCAACCATGTCCATCCGGGTAGTCAGGCGTCTCTGTACCTGGCAATGGCGCAAACGCGGCCAGCACGAGGGGCAAGGGGAGCAGACTCGCACCCAAAGGACGACAATAGGTTGGCCGATCGTGGGACCGGCAGTACCTGGGAGTACAATGGCGCTTGGTTTCTCAGTGCCTCTGACAGCAATCGTCCGAGTACTTACACAGAGAGTGTCATAATCTGCAAGCGATGGCAACCGTCAGTTTTGTTGCACACAGTGCGCCACGCCGGACATTTGGCGAATGACTGCAGGCAGCAGGTCCCATGGGTCAGAGGGAAGATGTTCATTGATCCTTTCGTCTCTCCTGCGTCGTCTGCAAGGGCTGCTTCATCTGGACCCCGAGGAAAGAGAAAACAATTCTTAGTCAAAGGCTGGGCCATACGGCAGGGTGTTCGTTACTACTTGTTCAGCCATCGAACTCTACCCGTCCGTACAGTAGTCTCGGCTAGGAAAATCTGGGGGAGCACAGCGCCGTCTGAACGTCTCCGCTGCACCTCCAGTCGATAGCCCTGCCAGACGGAGACAGAGCCGCCTCTCTTCCTTGGCGGAGAGTCAGGGCTGCTGCGGCCATCTGTTGGCACATCGTGGGTCTTTGTTGGAGCAACTGTCCCCGCTTTCTTTCATCGATTTTATCTTTTTTTCTGATTTTTTTTCCTTCTCCATTCTTCTTTTTTGGGCAGTCGCCCAGAAATCCCCCCTTTTGACAAGGGGCAACAGCTGTGCCTGTGCAAAGGACCCATCAGGGCGTCGGCACTGTACCATCACGAGGACGGAAAAATCGAAGAAAGAAAGAAAAGGGACACAAAAATTTGCTTCAGCTGATTTTTGTGTTGCAGGTACCTGCTCTTTGTATCGTGCACCCTGAGGATTGGAACCAGGGCATTGATCCCTTTCTCCTTTTTCTGTGAATTCCTCCTTGCTCACGAGTCACGATGGAGGCAGAAAGGGTCACTGCCGTCTCTGTTCTCCCTAGTGATTCACCTTCAAACGTATCGAGGGCAGATCGGGGAAGCACACCAATTGAACGCCTTCGCACGCCACTGCCGGTAATTTTTCGTTTCTTCCCGTCTCCTTTGTTATTATTCTTTCTCCTTTCCCCTTATCGGCTCCGGTATCTTACGGCTTATATGCAGCAGCTTCCCGCATGATGGTGGTTGATGATTGGGCGCCTCAGTGAGATTTCCGAGTTGTGGCTTTCTCTTCTTCGGACGACCTGCGGATTGCAAAGGGGCAATACGAATATATTGCGGATGGCTACGTTCATCCAAGGGACGAAGCGGCCATCAACGTTCTATAAGTATTCTTGTTGTGTTTCTTTTTTTTTTTTTTTCTCTCCGGCCCAGATCACATCCCCATTCACACGCACCAAGTGAGTTAGTACTGAGAAGCGGGAGAGAAGCCGGGAACGAAAATAGAAGGGGCGCCATGGTAGGGTGAAAAGCTGGGGTTGTTCGGTACGCGCTACCGAGAGAGGGCCCTCCAGCCCGTCATGTGGTTTGTCTCCTCTGTTACAGCACTTGTCACGCTCGCACGGCTTTCTCCGACCCCGGGTTTTCGGGGCCGCTGGGCGGCAAACAGTTGTGTTTACCACTTGACTACCCTGCTCCTTGGCGGTCACGATGGCTGTTTGGGGAGCAGAGCAGCTTCAGTCGGCGCTGGAGCTATTAGTTACTGGCAGAAGCTACTGCTTCGTGCGAAGCCGTGGTGCCCCAGGTTCCAGAGTGTCCTCTGGCGTTGTGAGACATGACTCTGTCCTCCGGGGGGCCCTAGGTGGACTCCAATTCCTGGGGAAGAAAAGCTTGGCGAGACCTTTGCACATCTCGATCGTCCGGAGTACATGATGTAATAACTGGGGATACCAGCAACGTTTCGTAATGAGACCAATTGCTCTCTGGGCAGGAATCCTCGTCAGCAATGATTTCAGCAAGTGAGTTATTACACATCTTAAACACTTCTAGTATGTACGCAGTGCGAGTCCGTTCTGTGAGTGCAGGTTGCACGAGAAGAGAGATCGCTCCCTCACCGACCGGCCCCAACTTCCGAGACTCGTGGTGACAGGCACGGGATTTGCGTTCCGCCACGCCACGCACCCCCGGGAGCATGTTTCACCCCCTTTTCTGTTAGCGAAGCTACGGGAGAAGCTTGTTAAGAACACAAGAAGCAAGGTTGGAAAAAAAGCAAAAATAGGCCGGATAGAAAAAGGGCGACATAGTCGATCACAAGACCTGTTTTCTTATTGGATTTGCTGCCCAGCCCCTTGGAAGAATGTCCGGGCGGTGTGTCTCTACCTTGCAGGTACCGAGAGAACCTGACCTTGGATATTGGGGGTTATTATCATTACCTATCAATATGAGTTGTGAGACATCGTCACGATCTTTTGCGGGATTGGGGAGGATCGGGGGGTGAAGTGCTGGGAGGGGAGGGTTTGTTTGGGTAGTAATAACTGCAATCATTAGTCTACTTCACTCCATATCCCGGGGTAAGTGTCGATGCGTGGGAAGAACGGTCAAGACGGTTGGTTATAAGGTACATAGTGTGTGATAGTTGTAAGAGGGTGCTTGTATGTGATATTCAGGACATATTGCAGATTCGGAATATGTGACTGAAGTCGCGTAATTGTAACAATTCAGGTGGGCAAAATACATAGTCTTCTTCGAGGAAAGTAAGTTTCGGATTGCTTTTTACTTCTGGAAGGATTAGGTGCTGCAATACGGAGTTGGATACGAGGCGGCATGGATTCTTTGTGTAAAGCTTCTTGGATGCCGAAGAAGCGTGATTTGTTGGGGTGTAAGATGAGAGGGCCATCGACATCTACTCCGCTGCTTTGGCGAATTCAATGACCTAGAATAGAATAATGAAGCTTTCGACGGTGATGAATGATGTGCGCTTTGTCGTGGAGGGATATGACAGGTAACGTCGATTGATAGAACAAACTGCTCTGATGCAGGACGTGACGTGATAACTGGAACTTTGGTCTCAGGGCGATGAGACTGATGGGGAGGTCATGATGCGGCCTAGACACGAGGAATGATGGGGAAAGTCTAACAGTAACAATTGACGAAATTGACAGCTCATGACTCTGCAATTTGATGGCATACACACTTACAGCTTGGGATTTGTGCTCAGGTGAACCGTAAAAAAAATGTAGAGTTCCTTATGTCCAGGGTAGGTCACTGTTATTATTACTGCATTCCGAAAGAGCAATGTCAAAAAATGGCACGGCAATGGTCGGCAAAGAGCCCAACTCGCGCCACAACCCCAGAAGAGCACCCTTCGCCAGATACAATGTTTGATGGCGGCCGACGATGTTACCGACTGAAGTGGCAGATGATATTCCCACCCGTCGCAAGCGAAACGCAGGGGGGCGCAACGAAAGACCTTTTTTTCCTTTCGCTGCTCCCGGACTTCATGCCATGACAATCAATCACACGGTCACCCCCGGCACAGCGAGAAGTTTGCGCGGGTGTGTGTGTTGTGTGTGTAAGTCGTAGAGCCGAGGATATGCGAGGAAGGATTCAAGGCGTTGAAATTTTCTAGGTTGGCAGTTTGTTGCACGAGTGGCCTCAATGGGGAAGTTGTGATGACATCATGACTGGCGTGAGGAAAATTGTCTGCCCCGGTTTAGGTATTTTGAAGTACTTCTACGGAGGGGAGGACACTTTCATCGACAAATTGATGTGGTGTGGTGTGGTTCTTTCAATGAAGAATTTTAGTAATGGGCTTATGACCACTGTCGTCCCGGTCGTGCTAAATATCAAATCCGAATTGTATTTTTAGATCGTTCAGCTGAACATTCTGGGAGCCATTGGAGCACAAGGCGGCGGCTGTAGTTCTGTCATACCCGAGACGCTCCCGGTTTACAGCGCCTCGACGAAGGAGACGAGACAGGGCTGACTGGTGTCGATGCTCAACACGAGTCTCTACTCTAGGGCCCAATTTCTTGAAGATCGCGATGCAACGCTTTTCAACAGGCGTGACAAGAGTCGACTACTCGAACGAACGTGCTGAGTTGTCGTGATAGCCAGCAAAAGAGATGAAGGTAGCAAGAGTGGCACGTGACCGTTGCGACATCTTCGGCTAAACCGCCAACGTCCGGCGGAGACCCATTATCGGCTTGACGTGAGCAGAAGCCAAAAAATTTGACCTGATATCGGCTGCCGCAACTGACGCAGTAACCACCATCTCCCTCTCCCCAGACACTTGCTCCAGGTGTCGAACCATTTTTTCGCCAAAAATTCTCCCCATCTGGCATTGTAACTCCCAGAGGAAGACGACGACAAAAGAAGCATACGAGTCTCGAGTGCCCCGCATCCGGAAGCTTTTGTATCGCCACTTCTAGCGATATCAAACCGCAGCCTGCGCAACCTCGATTCCTTGCTTGCTTAAGCACTCCATCACCGTCTCCCCCCAACTCCCACATAAACACCGATCAAGATGGTCACCCTTACCGAGGTCGAGGACGAGCACTTCCAGCACGCCCACGCCGTTGAAATCGAGGACGACGACTTTACCGATACCGGTATGCCCATGCTGCTACCCATCTCCCCATCTTTCTTTCGTAACGGCTCCTAACTCGCAGTCGTTTTAGAATCCGAAATCTCCAACGAGTCCGACTTCGACCCCACAGAAGAGACGCTCGCGGAGCGCCTCTACGCCCTGCGCGACATCATCCCGCCGACGACGCGCGGCTGGGTCTCGAGCCGCGTCAACGCCGTCGCCGGCGCCGCCTGGAGCGCGCTGTCCTTTGGCGGCAAGAGCGCCTGGGTCATCACCACGTCGGCGCTCTTCCTCGGCGTGCCCTTTGCCCTCTCCTTCGCCGAGGACCAGCAGCTGACGGCCATGGAGCAGGAGTACAACATGCGCCAGACGGGCAGCGAGCTGCTGACGGCGGGCGCGGAGCCGAGCACGGCGGAGCAGGTTGGCGCGGCGCTGGGGTCTGAGCAGGCCAAGGCGGCGCTGTGAGGGTGGTGATGAGCAAAAAGAAAAAAGAAGAGAAAGGGAAGAAGATCGAAAAAAAAAAGCATGTTGAAGAGGACGACGAACTGGAGACGGAATGTGGAAAGACTGCAAATTCGGGGCGTCACATGGTAAAACAAGGCAGGTGCTTGGAACTTGGCAAAACGTTTGGGTTCTATTGTAATGACTGGCTTACGCTTACAATGACGGGAGAGGGTCGTGGGAGATGATATATCGTGGAGCGAACCTTGACAAGCGAGATCAAGCAAAGGTTTCCTCCATCCGTGTACAATACAGCCTCTGGGGGCAGAGGGCAAAGGCGGGCTGATGTCATACCAGCCGTATCTTATATATATCTCATATTTGTCTGCCCGATGGCCGTTTGCTGGGTGGGAGGTCCAACAGTCCAAGGGATCAGTGGAAGGGGATTTCCTGTGTACTAGAGTACTGTTCATTGACACTATCTCTACTCTGAATGAGTCGTGTTTCCACCATGTGCCCCCTGCCCACTATCAATACGTATAAAGAAGGTCGCTGTAAGTTCGTGCTTGGTTGATGCTTCATGTTGATCTGTGTTACCTGTGGCAATATGCAACTAATCTGCTGAGAGTTACTCTCACATGTAAGCTCCGATCCAACTGCGGGGCCATCATAAACATCATCTCATGTAAGGAAACCCTCACCACTTCTCATAACGTCTCTCCCTCTCCCCCATCCCATCGTGAGTCAACCACCCAATTAAACGAAAAAGTCAAACAAAGGAATGGACTTTGTAGCTCTGCCAAAAATCGAGGTTCGTCTCTTTCTTCCCTCCTAGACCTACAACCCAAGTTGGCAACACTTCTTACTCACATCGTCACTCTCCATCCAGCTCCACGCTCATCTCACAGGCAGCATCTCCCGCCAAACTCTCCACGAGATATGGCTCACCAAATCCGCCTCCGGCTCAACCGACCTCCAGGACCCCCTCCTCGTCATCCCAGAAGGCAAACACGACTTTAATCTCGAAACGTAAAAAGCCGCTCCTCTAACCTCACCACATCTACCAACTCAAATCTTATATATATCAAAGTATAATAACATGAAGTGGACAGCTTCTTCCCCCTCTTCAGCAAATACATCTACGCCCTCCTCACAGACGAACCCTCCCTCCGCCACGCAACAACCTCCGTCCTGCAATCCTTCCTCCGCGACGGCGTCGTCTACCTCGAGCTTCGAACGACGCCCCGCGCAACGCCCCATCTCTCCGCAGAGCAGTACATTTCCATCATCGTCGACACAATATCCTCCTTTGAAGCAACCCACCCTCTGATGCACACGCGCCTTATCCTCTCCATCGACAGACGGCACGACTTTGAAACGGCGTCATCCATCCTCTCTCTCGCACTATCCTTCTTCAACAACAACCACCACCACACATCTCCATCTCCTCCATCCTCCAAGTCCGAGGAGTCCAGATCCCCCATCATAGTAGGCCTCGACCTCTGCGGCGACCCAACCACCCGCCCCCAAGGCCAAATCTCCCTCTTCACCCCCCTCTTCCAACGAGCCCGCGCCGCCGGCCTCGCCACAACCGTCCACTTCGCAGAGGTCCCCGCCAGCGCATCCCCCGCCGAGCTGCGCACCCTGCTGTCCTGGCGCCCGCGCCGCCTGGGCCACGTCATCTGCGAGGACGACGAGTCGAGGCGCGAGATTGCCCGCCGCGGGGACGAGCTCTGCCTCGAGCTGTGCCTGAGCTGCAACGTCTGGGCGGGCATGGTCCGGGGCGGCTTCGAGGGGCATCATTTCGGGGGGTGGAGGGCTGTCGAGGGGGTCAAGGTGACGCTTGGGGTGCGTTTTTACTCTCTTTTCCTTTCTTTTCTTCCCTCCTCTCTTTTCAACTTGTACTTTGAAAAAAGCTGACCTCGATAGACGGACGACGTGGGCATCTTCGGCAGCCCCCTCTCCAACGAATACCGCCTCGTCGCGCAGCACTTCCGCCTCGACGAGCCCCAGATCTGCGCCCTCGCCAGGGAATCCATCGATTTCATCTTTGGCGGAGAGCAGGAGAAGGAGAGGCTGCGGAACATCATGTGGGCGTAGGGGCATCGACTGGACTCGAAAAGTGGCAGGCATAATGATATCCAAACATGGGCGCGTCATGAACAGTGGACGTCTGTCAGGACAAAGGGGATATATATATCCACAATTCTCTGTTTTCTGTTTTTTTGCGCTTATACCAACAGTTCGTATCACACAAAAAAGGATATTCATCGTAACGCTGCTATGGCTTGCTCGTCAACAGGAAAAGACCAGGTACAGAACTGATGAGAAGAGCAGAGAGGTTGTAACAGCTCAAGCCATCCAATGGCTTTCATCTTCCTTTCCGTTTCCACCCCCTACTGGTTAAAGAACTTTTTTCCATCTTCAATTTTGGCCTCCCATGTCCACTCCGTTTCTTATACCTCATCCGAAAGAGCACTCCACGGCGCATCGTTTCGTTGTTCCAATCTCCACAATCCATTAAACGCCAGAGAAGAAGAAGAGCAGGAGAAACTGCAAAAGCATCATGAGTCCAAATCTATTTTCGTTTCGTCACACATCATGTCAAATCCTCCCTCAAAAACTCACTCAGTGAGGAATCTGCTGCGGCGGCGAGTCGAGGTCGACGCCCTCCACCATGTTCTTCTGCACCTGGCTCTCGTTCACCAGCTTGCGGAAGAACTTGGAGGCCCGCTCGCTCTCGCCCTTGACCTTGACCGTCTCGTCGCGCTTCTTGTTCAGGTCCTTGACGCTGTGCTCGAGGCCCACGCGCAGGTTGTCGGCGGGCATGCGCAAGACCGTGCGGACGGAGCCTGAGATGCGGGAGGCGTTGGTGTGGACGTAGTCAATCTCGGTCAGCTGTGCTTCAATCTTCTTGGCTAGCCGGTGAGGCAGAGAGTTGGGAATCTGCTGGAGGATATATGCCGAGGCGGCAACAGCTGGAGAAATGTCAGTAAGCGATCTATACACATCAAGATTTTTTAGGAGGGTACATACCGGCAACGACGATGCCAGGCAAAATGAGCTTGCGGAGGTTTTCATTGCCAATGATGCGCGTCGCGGTGATGGCGTGGTCCACCCATGAGTTCATCCCCAGCATGCGAGGGACGAGGGCGCCGGCAACGGTCAGGGCCATGCCCGTACCAGCAAACTTCTCCTGGCTATGCATCAGGGTGGAAATGTCCACAAAGTCGGCAAACTCAGTCGGCACGTCCACCTGGCGGGCCAGGGCATCCTTCTTCCGGCGGAACATGACATCTGGCCGGAAGTGGAGGTTCTGGAATTCGTCACCGACGTGAAGCAGGCCGAGCTGCTTGATGGCGTTGACTCCCTTGACCGTCTGGGCTCGGGCGTAGTCCTCGCAACTGCTGACGGAATCGGCAATGTGGGAGAGTATGGCGTCCTTGAGGTCATCGGCGTATCCAAAAGCGCCAAAGATGCCTGGGTAGGGAATGTCGTACTTTGTGCTTCCTGCATAGCTAATGGCGGCGTTGAGCTGCCCTCGAGTGTGCTCATACACGTCCTTGCACGTCTCCTCGATGTTCTGGACCACCTGCTCATCCACCTCTGACCGGGCCTTCTTGCTGGCGAGGATCTGGGGCTCAAGCTCCTTGAGTTCCTGAGTGACACGGTCATACTCGGACTGAGCCACCTCGAAGTTGACCGTTGCCAGCGTGTTGACGTCGTTGAGAATGTTGAGCAGATAGGTTCTCGCAGGCGCCAGCTTCGACCTCGCTCGCTTCTCCAGGACAAATCTGCGCAGGGACTGCTCGAGCTTCTCAAAGTCTCGAACCTTGTCCAGGTCCTTACCCTTGCCGCTGTCATCGCCGGGATCGTCACCACCTCCACTGCCGCTGCCGCTGCCGCCTCCGCCGCTGGGTCCGCCGGGCGGCGAGGGTGCCATTGGGATGACGTTGCTCGAAACAAAGTGGACGAGCTCCGATGCCTCCTTGTGCGTGCGTGGGCTCAGCCCCGCAACCTGATCCAGGATCATCTTCTGGCATCGCTCCTTGTCCCTGATGAAGTCGTAGCCGTTGACGACGATGAAGATGTAAGCCTTCTCCGCAGCGGCAGCCCAGATGAATTCCTTGGCAGACTGCGTGAAGTGGTTTGCCGCAGAGACCACAAACACAACAACGTCAATCTCCTCCTGCCGAGCAAAGATGGCCGTCGTCTTGGTGGTGTCCGAGTTCAAGCCGGGGGCGTCGATGAGGGCAATGTCAACAACACCGTTGCTGAGAAGGGACTCGTCAATTGTCCGGACATCTTTGACGTAAACCTTGCACTGCATGTATTTTTCATTGTCAATCACAATATTTTCCAGTTCCTGGAGGGAATAGGCGTCATAGGTCGACTCGTCGTTTCGGTTGTAAATCATTTCCTTGTGCACCGCATGGACTTCCTCAATGCCTGCATTCTCGCGAGCGTCCAGCACCTCGCAAAAGATGGCTGTGCAGGGCTGCTGGTCCTCGGGCAGGACTTTGCGCCGCAAGAGGGCATTGCAGAATGTCGACTTGCCCGCATTCAGATCGCCTGTGATGAGCACTTTGCTTGATGTGTCCTCAATACGCTCGCGCAGAGAGACAAGATGCTTGATGCTGGAGCTGATCTTGCCGTCCAAGAGCGATGCGATGGAGCCCTTCTCTAACGAGTGCACCAGCTCGGCTTGGTGCAGGGCTCCCAGCTTCAGATCCAGCTTCAATACCGAGAATTCCTGCGCAATCGAAGGTGACACAAGCCGCGGCTCTGGCGTAGGACGAGCCTCAGCAGCCTGGCTCGACTCGGCCGACGCATCTTCGAGACTCGTCACAGCCCTCCGAAGCATGGGCGGAGGTGCTTGGCTGGCTCTGGCTGTGACGTCTTCCATGGTCGACGAGTGCAGGATGCCGGGACGGGGCACATCCGACTCCATCTTCTCCGCTCGCTGAACCGACGGGTAGTGCGCCGGCCACACCGTGTTCATCTCGCGCAGCCCGTGAAGGAGATCCAGCACCTTGTTGATGGAGCGGCCGAGCGTCGCCCTCTGCGAGTTGTACCACATCTGATGAATGGCGCCGGACTGCTGCCGGCCGCCGTGCGCATGGCCGTCCCACATGGCGGGCTCGTCGCCCATGATGCTGCCTCCGTATCCCGAGTCGACGTCGAGCATGCTCTGCAGCCGAGCGGCGTGCTCCGAGGTGGTGCCGCTGCCGACCGTCATGTAGTTGGGCCGTCCTCCGGCCGAGCCCGCGGCATCGAGGTTCGCATCGTCGGAGGCGCGGATGGCGGGCGCCTTGCCCTTGTCGTTGAAGTATTCCTGGCTCATGCTTGGTCAAGGACTGCCTGCCCGCAGCATTGTCGGGCGGTGAAGAGTGCTGATGAGGATGCTGATGATGCTGTCGGGGCGTGAGTAGGCGAAGAGGTGAAGAAGGCGAATGAAGGCGAATGGAGGTGAAGAAAAGGTCGGGTAGGAGCGCGAGGGTCGGGCCTTGGATCGGGTTCGTCAGTAAAAAGGTTGCATGATGTTTAAGCAAATTGCCGCCTCCCAGGTGACGCAGGTCCCCTGATTGGCCTAGCTGCTCGGCTCAAGCTCGGGGAGCGCACAAGCTCGAGTACCTTATCTTATCGTTGGCTCATTGATCTGGCCCGGGGAGGCAAAGGTATCTTGCCACCAGTCCTTTGCGGCGAGGGTACGAGGCCCGTGTCGCTTGAGCGGACTGACGTCCTGGGCAACCCGCAAACATGCAGCACGACGTCGCTCTCGGGGCTCTCCGCTAACACTTGCTAGGCAGATGTCGTCCAACTCGTCTTCTGCATTCATCACCAAATCTCCCCCGAACGACGCCATCATCCCGCCCATTTTCTAGGCCGACATAGCAACGACACTGCCCGCTGTTGCTTTCCCCGCAAGACGAGCCGTCGTCATCACCATGAATGTGAGGCAATGCCTTGATGCTCACTGCCCGTCCAGAGCGGCGCCTAACCTCGACGTGCAATGCAGATCCTCGAATGGGCCTTTGGCAAGCGCATGACGCCGGCCGAGCGTCTGCGCAAGAACCAGCGCATGCTCGACAAGGCGATTCGCGAACTCGACCAGACCCGCGTCAAGCTGGAGAAGCAGGAGAAGACGCTGATACAGCAGATCAAGACGAGCGCCAAGAACGGGCAGATGGGGGCCTGCAAGATCCAAGCCAAGGACCTGGTGCGCACACGGCGGTACATTGAGAAGTTTTACGGCATGCGCAGCCAGCTGCAAAAGATTTCACTGCGGCTTCAGGTATGATAGACTTGGGGAGTCTTTGCGGGAAGCGCCTGCTAACGGGGTGATGATGCCAGACCTACCGAACCAACGAGCAGATGATGCAGGCCATGAAGGGCGCCACGATGGCGCTTAGCAGCATGAACAAGTCCATGAACCTCCCACAGTTGCAACGCATTGCCATGGAGTTTGAGCGCGAAAACGACATCATGGAGCAGAGGCAAGAGATGATGGATGACGCCGTTGACGACGCCATGGATGTCGGGATTGAGGAGGAGGGCGACGAGGTTGTTGAGCAAGTCCTGGAAGAGATTGGAATAGACCTAAACCAAGCTGTAAGTCTGCATTCGTGATCCGCTCTACACTTGATGCGCGGCATGGCTAACTGTTTCAATGACAGCTCGGGGAGACGCCCACCGCCTTGGGCAACTCTGCTCTATCTGAAGGCAAGGTTGCGCAAGCCGTTGGGGCTGGAGGAGGCGGCAGCGGTGATCCCGTCGACGATGATCTTCAAGCCCGACTCGACAGCCTCCGAAAGTAGGCACATGCGTCTTATTACAATCCGCCACGAAATGATGAATGAGATGACCTGGAGCAGCCTTTGAAATGGTTTGTCGGATCTGACGAAAGCGCAGAATGCAAGGCAAACTTGACAAGTGGCCATGGGTCAGTCGCAAGACGTATGGCCTACTTGAGAGTCGATGGTGCCTGTTTGTCGTTACTATACCTGTACGTGGAGGGGCTTGGATGGAGTGTGCCGTGCCACGGTTCCTTGGGCGCAAGAGGTGTTGATTGCAATTATGATTTGAAGATACACTTGCAGATATATCTACGCGTGCAGAAGTTTTTGTTATCACGTTAATTGATCTGGGGCATGCTCGCCCATTGCGATTGAACAGGAAGCACTTAAAAGGCATACATGTGTGATTGCGCGGCAGGTCGACGGCCCAGGTACATGCATATTGGCACGGTTCGAGATGAAGGACCTTTCACTCGATATCAAAATTGAGTGCGTCAATGCAACACTATGCACACGCCAACCTCCGACCTTCTGTCATCTCCCGTCCTCGGTGATTTCCCACCCTCGGCGATTACGGCCTCGCCCACGGATTAGTCCCATGGATGGAGAGAGAGCATCACCCTCCACAGCAAATGCCAGATCAAGTGGACACACGCAGAGCTGCCCGTCCCACCAATCGTAAGCACAGGGACGGCATTGCAAGTATCGAATTGACCGGGAATCGATCGGACACATCCATGATTGGATTGGAGCGCTAAGAGCACCTCCGCATCGACATACGTGTGCCATCTGGCTCATAACTGCAGATGGCTGCTCAAGAGCGCGAGGCTTGCAGTCGCCGGGCTGGGCTTTCCCTTGGTGGCCTCTTCTGCTGAATCTTGGGTGGACAATGCTTTACCTCAGGGGGACAAACAAGCATCATTGCCGCATTTGCACCTATTGTCCGAATAGCCGGGACTGCAGATGGGCGGTTGGCATGCCCAGTCGAGGTGACGAGAACGCACGGATGCCGGTATGAGTACTTGTGCACGTTGCATGTACACAGCTGGAGAATGTGCAGTGTTTACCTACCTCAACGTCGATTGGACATGATCCATAGGCAACAGGCAAAATAGGCCCCGGGCAAGAGTTCCTGAGCTGTCTCGATGTTGGAAGCGCTGGGAAACCAGCTTCTTGCAGACACCTCCATGGTGGAGAGGCTACTCCCAATGCTTCTCAAACTGAACTTCGTCATGCTGGCAGAGAAGAAACTCTTCGATATATATCCTTCGCAGCAATCGATTGATCAGCGTCACTTGTCCTTGATATTCCCTTGAGCTAAACCCGCCCGTGTCCGGTCAGGTCTTCTCCCTGTGCTCGTCTGATCGTCCCCTCGTTTGCCTCTGTTCCCAGCCCTGCCCAAGCATTGGCTGCCATGTTGTCGTCTCCGTCTCCCTCACAGATGTTTGCCTGAACTTTGTCTACAGTTTGCAAATTGCTACAGACTGTCTAAGAAACCACATCCATGAGGCCACTTGCTGCCGAGACTGTCGTATCACGGGGCACAGCATTTGCCTGAGCCTGAGCAGCTCTTCACGATTCGCCTTCCATCAGCCCCCCCATATTACCCATGGATATTACCCATGATCGGAGTTGACTTGTACTGCACTAACAGCAGCCACCCACGGGGGCCCTTCCAGGCTGATCCTCCCCGCCGTCCGCTGTCCCCGCCTAGGTAGGCAAGGCGTGGCATAAGGTAATCCGATGGGTGGCGCTTCCGCCCTCCAGAGCCCAAACTCCCAGATCCCCAGCATATCCATCCCGTCTGCCATCATCCGTCATACTGGGTAACCTTCAACCTACAACACCTGACTGCCCAAGCTCCTCGACCAGCTCCAAGTCCCGCAAGCGCAACCCACTGCCTCAGCCCACGCTCTCGCCCAGCGCTGCCGAAGCCCCTGAGACACCGACAGCATCTCTGGAGCCCGCATCTCCATCCCATCCCATCCATCCATCTCGAATCGCCGCTGCAACTAGGCGCCTGGACCATCCAATCACGCGTGCGACAGCCGTCCGTGATTCCCAACCGCAACCCCGCGAACGACGCAGACGCTCATACCCTCCCTCATACCTGCCTCTGTGTCCCCTGCAGTTCCAAGCCCAACAGCCGTTGCCTCGCCTTGCGTTGCTCCCCGGCTCTGCGAACACATCGACCTACCTATAAACCCGAGCCCAACTCGTCCATCCCCGGCCGCCGGAAGTCCTTCTTCCTCCTCCACAAAACTGGCAGGTAGCAAGCGTCGCAGTCTCTCCTCGCACGGAGGAAGTCTGCTGAATAGAATGTTTGGCGGCGCCTCGAGCAACTCGTCGGGGCCCAAGCTGGACGATTCCAAGAGCGACGGCAAGTCGCCCTCGCCCGAGGGCAGCCCGCCGGCGGCCTCGGCTGCTGTGCCCATCAACAACGCAGACCAGGCCGCCGGCGGCGAGAAGCGCAGCGGCAATGGCAGCCCGCCTACCCGCCAGGACACGGGCGACAAGAAGCGCAGGAGTAGCGGCGTCGGCAGCAAGGCCAGCAGCCTGCTAGCCTCGGCCAGGAACTCGCTCAACTTCTCCCAGGTTGGCCGCTCCGGCTCGGATGCGGGCGCTCAGACGCCGCTGCAGAAGCTCGGCAAGCAGGATCCAGCCCTCGCCGTGCCCCAGGGCCAGCACAACAACTCGGCCGGCGACTCGGTCCCCGGGCCAAAGTCCACCTTTCGCGTCGGCGTCTGGGAAGACAGGAACAAGAAATGCCGCCGCACCATGGAGGACACGCATGCCTTCCTCTATAACTTCTTGGATACGCCGGCCCCGGCCATCGACTCGGCCGCTGGAAAGGACAAGTCAAGTAAGGACGATAAGGATGCCATCCGCCGAGAGGTCTCCGAGTCGGACAACGGCTACTTTGCCATCTTTGACGGCCACGCCGGCACATTTGCCGCGGACTGGTGCGGCAAGAAGCTTCACATCATCCTAGAAGAGATGATACGAAAACACCCCAACATGCCGATCCCGGAGCTCCTGGACATGACGTTTACGGCTGTCGATGCCCAGCTCGAGAAGCTGCCGCTTAAGAACAGCGGGTGCACGGCTGCCATTGCCGTGCTTCGCTGGGAGGACCGTGTGCCCAGCGAGCGGTCCATCACCGGCTCTCTTGCCATTGCCCCGGCCGCCGCAAACGTTGCTGCCGGCAAAGCACTGACCAAGTCACAAGAGCCAGAAAAGGAAAAGGATGGCCAATCCGAAGCATCGCAGGCCGTTCCCAACGAGTCTATAACTGCGAAACTCCGGGGCATGGCCAGTCGACAGCGTGTCCTGTACACGGCCAACGTGGGAGATGCGCGCATCATTCTCTGTCGCAACGGCAAGGCCCTTCGTCTTTCCTACGATCACAAGGGTAGTGACGAGAACGAAGGAAAGCGAATTGCCAACGCCGGCGGCCTCATCCTCAACAACCGTGTCAACGGCGTCTTGGCTGTCACCAGAGCACTTGGAGACACCTATATGAAGGATCTTGTGACTGGACACCCATACACCACCGAGACGGTCATACAACATGACCTTGACGAGTTTATCATTATTGCTTGCGATGGGGTAAGTTTTGTCGCCCAATAATAACGGCCATTGCGCCAAGGAATGTGAACAATACGCTGACAATGGATGCATAGTTGTGGGATGTCTGCAGCGATCAAGAGGCTGTCGATCTCGTCCGAGATGTCCAGGACCCGAGCGAGGGATCCAAGATATTAGTCGACCACGCCCTCAGCCGATTCAGCACGGACAACCTGTCATGTATGATTGTGCGGCTGGACAAGGAGGCTCTTGCGCAGAGCCAGACTCGCCCGGACCCGGAGCCCGAAGCGAACAATGGTGCCGCGGCCAAGGTCAGCGAGGCGGACAAGATCATCATGGATACTAAGCAGAAGATTGCCGATGGTACGACTCCAGCGGTGGGCGTGTCAGCCAGCAATAGTGGACGCGGCTACGACAGTGCTCCCCCGCAAGAAGAGGGTTTCGTCCCCACGAACCTGGACGATGCATTGGTCGAGGAGCCTGCTACCATCGAGGATGCCGACAGCCCCGAGCTGGCTACAGGCGAAAGCCCGGCTGCTGCCGCTGCAGAATCAAAACTTGGGGCCAAAGTGCCGGCAGACGCCTAGGATTCACACACCCTTGCCGCCCGGCCAGAGAAGGTGAAGCAGAGTCTCGACTGAGTCAATTGACGAACATTTTCACCGGATTACTAGGCAAGGGTGGTTGTGGCAGCAATACAATTCAGATTTACGGAGAAGCAGCAGTACATGCGGCAGTTGCGGGCGGTGGAGGGAGCATCGCGTCGACGGGGACCCGTATTGGCTCGAGAATATCAGGCTACTGTGTTAAAGACAAGACGACAGGATGGTGAGGCCGATGGGTTGATGGAGTTGCAATGAGCGTACGGTTGGAAGAAGAATGGCGCGGCCAGGCTTTCTGTGCGCTTCATGTATCTGTATGTTAAGACGGCGGGATGACGTTGGCCTTGCTGGGCGAGACAAGACTTGATTAAACAGCTATGTTATTGACGCGTTATTGACCTAGATGCTTTGGATACTACTACTACTGCGTGTTTTGTGAGTGAGCTGATGGTGAGAAGCAAGCACGACGTTGCTTGCTGTTGCATGCACCTCCTCTTATCGTAGGTCTAGCACTTTGTAGAGACAGCCGATGTTCGGAATAGCCTACTGTTGTCTTCTGCTGCCGGTACAACTACTCATAGATGAGGATGAAGCCTCAACACTAGAAAAGCGGCTATAGAACGCTGCGCGTAGTTGATGCTATCGAGGCTACACTATCCGAGCTATCGTCAATTTGCGAGGCGGGACTAATCAACACCTTGCATCCAAAGCCTCCACCAGGAGTTGCTGCGCGCCCCTCTCCCTCGGGATGCTAAAAAGAAGCACTAGTAGCAGACAGTGTGGCAGGGATGGGGGGGCCTTCTTTGGTGCAGACAGCAGCTGCAAGACGTGCGTTTCAGCCACTTGGCGCATGGATTCGAGCTCTTTTCTTGCATGTTGGAACATGTTGGACGAGATGTTTGGGATGAATTGACACTTCCCGGTGTTGCCGGACAATAAAGTCAGGAGAGCATCGTTGCAACGCATTGCCATCTTCATGTAGAGCCCTCCTTGCCCTCCAAGGAACAGCGAAAACAGCACCAATTCGATATCATCTCCCACGTGTATCATCGCGTGTCACCCATCAAGGCGCTATCGCGCGCAATTATCGGCAACTGCAGATGAGGCCCAATCGCATGCCTGTGCAGACAGTTGTACCTTAGGTAGGGGGCGGGAGGGCGGCCCAAGCTCATTTCACCACCAAATTGTCGACATGGTTCGATGAAGAAGAATCAGAGACATGCAACCCAATTATTAACACGGATCTGGTTTCTCGTACAATCTTTGTCTTCCCTTTCTCGTCAACAGCGGAACCCCCCCTGGCATAGAGGCTCCCCCCCCTCTTTTTTTCCTTCTCCCCCTCCATCCCGGAACTAGGGGTTCCCCCCCGAAATGGGCTTGATGGTTCCCCCAGCTAAACCCCCTTAAGCTAAGGTACGAGCTGTGATGGGGCCTCTCGCTGTCACGAATCACACGCGTAGGTAGATGAAGAGGGAATGAATGAAGTGGATGGCAGCGGTATGTATTGGCTCCTCGTGGGATGATATCGATCGTCTAGTGAGCCGCGTTCTACTATTGCCCTTTGTACGCCTTTTTGGAGTTTGGAATGGGCTTGGCCAGCTGACAAAGTGAAGCCACACCCATCCATTGTGCGTAGGTACAGTTCCCAATTGGCTCCCGATGCTGCTGCATGGCCAATCTCTCTGATCTGCACCCTGGAACCCGCATACCGGCCACTGGGAAAATCTGTTGCTTATTCTTGTCCCCGTGCTTCTTCCTTCGACTGTTTATTTATGTGGGCTTGCCATTTGCTTGTTTCCCGTTTAGAGCGAACCCCCTTGCCTCTAGAATTTCTGCGGCGCGGCGCTTATAGCACATTGAATGCAACGCTGGTGTGGGCTGTGTGTGGATTAAGGTACCTTATTCTTTTCTCGATCCAGGCACAGGCACAGGCACAGGCACACCTAGACTGGGGCGCATTTTCTCGATCTCGCGACTTTTTCGCTGCACGGCCTCAAGGGTGCTTTTTTTTTTTTTTTTTTTTTTTTCTTTCTCCCTCTTCTTTCTTTTGACCCTGTGTTTTTTCCGCAACGGCACGAACAATCGCGGCAGACATATCGGACAGAAAAGGCCAGAAGCGATATCGGCTTTGCAGCTCAGCTTTTCGGGGGGCCAGCTCGCGCGAAGCTTGCAAAGGAAGAAAGCTTCATGCTCGAGTAAATCCGTTCCGGGCAAAGTCGCGACTCCTTGGCAATTCTTCCCCATCTTCTGGCGCCTTTGTCGATCCGCTGCACAGTCGCCTTCTGTCCACGTCCCAGTCGCCTCTCCTCCCAGAAACTCGTCCGATAATCTTCGATACATACGTCGCGGTTCTCTCTCTCTCTCTCGTCTCCATGCCCAACGACGCCGCCGCATCTTGCCCCTGAAGAGCAAGCCTGGCGGTAGCATCGCCCGTCTCGCCGCGCAAGAATCGACGCCGCGCGCGCGCTCAGGCCGTGTTTTCTGTTTTCTGTTCGCCTTCGCGGCGCACAGTTTGCGTTGATCAGTCTTTCGCTTTACTGCTGAAATTGCTCTTTTACCTTCTTCACCTTTTCATTCATACTCTTTCTATCTTTTCACTTCACTTCTTGCGCTTCCAACGCCAGATTGTTGTCGCTCTTTGTTCACTCACCGATTCGTCCGTTTTACTCCTCGACTTCTTCCTTTCTTCAACATTCCTTCTGGGTTAAGCTGGACTTGCCCAGCTGGTTGACGGAAGCAACCACAGCTTATAAACCGAAGCCACAACTAAGGAACCATGTCGCTCAACGGCCTCGACGATCCCAAGGTCGTGGAGGCGCACCAGGCTGGCGTCGCTGAGCCTGGAGGATGGTATGCATAGCCCACGCCCTCCCTTCCCAGACAAGTATTACGCGCGATTACATGTTTACTGACACCCTGCTTCTTGGCTGTCATGTCCATAGGTTTCTCCTAAAGTACTCGAGTCGCGACGAGGTCGAGCTGCTGGAAAAGGGAAATGGCGGCATTGTCGAGATGCGAAATGCCATCGCCGGCTTCGAAGAAGAAAGCCCGCTGTATGGCTTCTTGCGGTACCGACGGAGGAATGTCATTGTCAAATATCTACCCGAGGACTGCTCTCGGCTTATACAAGGTAAGCTCTTTACGCCCAGCCTCGTCGGATCTGTTGATCGGCGGCGATCTGCGCTGTCATCATTACGCCCATTGATACTGACTGGTAAACCAGCGCGAGTCGCCGTCCACTTCAACGCCGTCTGCGAACGATTTTCCCCGTACGATACCATATTCGAAATCTCCACGGCCAGCGAGCTGAGAGACACGAAGCTATCCGCTGCCTGCTCATTGCATGCGGCGTCTGGGTCTACGGCATCCTCTGTGAGCTCCCGAAGACGTCGACTGGGGGAAATTGCCGAGGAGGACGAAGACGAGCAGCGGTCGCCTAAACGGCAGTCTCTCGAACTATCCGATGACGACCGGCCGAGGACACCTGGCAACCGGTCGACGGCTGCGGACGAGGTCAAGCTGAACTCTGAGCTGGCATCTTCCCCGGAGCACCGCACGTTCTCAACCGCCAGCACCTCCGAGGTTCCCAAGTTTGTGGGCGTGCCCGACGCGCCACCATCGCCTACGAGGTCCTTCGACACCACCGACAGCTACAACTACTATCCCGTGAGCAAACCAAAGGTCAAGCTCGCGCCCCGGCCGACGACCGACGTTACGATCCGACCAAAGGCTTCTGCGAGTTTCAGACCTGTCTCATCTCTTCCAGCCGGCATCAGATTTGGTAAGAGTGGGAAGAAAGGACGAGGCAAAGACGACGACGCTGCGTCTTCGATTCACGAAGACATCCCAGAACTGGAGCTACCTGCCGATTCTACTACAGGGACTACACCGGGCGGCTCGAGGCGACCCAGCGCCGACTCGTCACGGCCATCCACGGCCGCAGGGTCGTCAGCCGATACGCTGTCCGTGCCGGTGGTGCCAGCCAAGCCTACCATGACTCCCGAGAAGGCCAGGCTCATGAAGGCCATGAAGCTGAGGGAGAAGAGAAAGAAGCAGCAGCAGCAGCAGCAGCAGCAATTGCAGCAGAAGCAGTCTGCGGACGGGGCCGAGTCCGGAGTGGACACCGCGGGCCCGGAAGATGACAAGGCGATCACGGGGGAAGAGGGTGGTAAAAAAAAAGACATGACGCACTCTGAGGAGACCACTGGGGAGGATCATGAGGCTGACGGTAACAATGGGTTGGAGGCGGAGGAGGAAAATACGCAAGAAAAGGAGCAAAAAAAAAAGTCCAATCGAACTGAGGATGCAGCAACGTCCATCAGTCAGGCGGATTCCGGCGTCGTCTTGGATAGTCTCTCGTCGTCTGTGCAAATAGATGAGGTTTCTGAGGGCACCCGATCAGAGTCCCGTCCCCAGAGCCCGGCTGTTGACTCTTATGAGCACGATCAATCAACCATCGCTTCTTCGCTTTCAGATTCCACCGACGAGACCCTTCATGCGCAGCACCCAGATGAAGTAACCACAGCTGGCGCCAAGGTAGATGATGCCACGGCGACGGCTGCTGCTGCTGACACTTCTGCTGTCGTCGTTGTCGCGGACCAGGATGAGGGAAATCGAAAGCCGGCTGTTGCCACTATCCCGAATCCCGTTGCACCGGTGCAAGAGTTGCATGAGGATGAAATAGGCCGCGTCGCAGAGGTCGAGCCGCGAGCATCGCCATTGTCGCCGCCTGATGGCACCGATGTTCCTCCTGCGGTGTCTGCGGATGCAGCTTCGTCGTTTCTAGAAGAAAGCGAGACGACTTCCACGGCGGATGGAACAAAACAAACTGAGATTGAGGCTGGCAGCTCGACTGCGTTGGAGCCTGATGATGAGATTGCGGCTGCCGGGGCTGCTAATAATAAGGGATCGGCCAAGGCCGAAAATGAAAAGGAGAAAAAAGGGATTGCAGAGCCAATTTCCAGCTGGTCGGCGAATATGCCGATGTCAAAGGCCCCACCGGCCGCCTTATTAGATGGCCTGGGATCTGGCGCAGGCGAGATTCCACTCGGTGCGACCCCCGGCGATGTTGCGCAGGCAACGGACAAAGGGGGACAGGGGCTGGCGCCGGAGCTGCAGCTGGGACTGGCTGGTGTTGGTGCTGGTGCTGGTGCTGGTGCTGGCGCTGCTGCTGCTGCTCCACCGTCACCGTCGTCCAGAGCGTCGACGCAAGACCTCGTCGACGCAGCAAACGCCGCCGCCGCCGCTCACACAACGGTGGCCACGCCCGCGATGGAGCTCGAGCTGCAGACGGACCCGTTGCCGCTGCCGGCAGCACACGAGGCAATTCCTGCAGCAGCCACGGCTAGCGACGCCGCGGCACCTCCCGACCAGCCCAGCGATGCCGACGAGGCCCAGAAGACCCAGCAGAAGCAGCAGCAGCAGCCCAGCAGGGAGCATGATGAGCGCGCCAGTCGTCCGGGAGCGCTTCCACGGCCGATCGCGAGCAGCAGTGGCGATGACGATGCCCTCGTCGTCCAGGAGGCTGCCGCTGCTGGTCCCCTCGTCCCCTCTCCCGCTGCTCCCACAGCTCATCTTCCGGCTGCCGCCGCCGCCGCTGCTGCTGCTGCTGCTGCTCCTCCTCCTCTTCAGGGCCGCGACGCAGCGGCGCACAGGCACGACCAGCCAATGGTGGCCACCAAATCTCCGCTCACCCCTGTCTTCCCCAGCGCTCCCATTGCCAATGGGCCGCTAGGCGCCAGAGCTCCACCAGCACACACCGTTCGAACAGTCTCTAATCCTGTCCGTGGCAACTTCATCGCTCCGACAGATGTAACTCAGTCCGCGGCGCGCTCTCTGAGTTCCGGCGCAGCTTTCTTACACAAGGTCACGCAGCAGCAGTCGGCCAGCCTCGCCACCATGAAGCCCAACGTCGGGTCGAGCATTTCGCAGCGCATCAAGGCGCTGGAGAAGCTCTCGGCCACGTCGGGCGACCAGTCCCGGCCCGTCAGTCGCGAGCGGCCGTCGTCGACCTTCTTCGCCGTGCAGAAACGGGACACGTCGAGGGCGCCGTCGGTCGTCGACAGGACCAGGTCGCTGCACGGCCGAGCCGCGTCGCCCACGCCCTCGTACCAGGACGAGCCGCTCGAGGGCAGAGTGCGGCTGCAGAGGTCCGGCTCCGTCGTCAGTCGGGTGTCCATGTTTGAGCCGCTGGCCGCAGTCGCATCCTCAGCCGCATCTGCCTCGAGCCCGCCGCCGGGCCTGGCGCCCGGCACGCAGTCGCGAGGCCGGCCAGAGTCCATCGCCATCACCACCAAGTTCGCTGGCTACGAGCTGCCGCCCAAGGACGCCTCCTCAGAGTACGGCGGCTACCAGTCACCCCTCACGGCTGCTGACTACCTCCGAGGCGATGAGGGCTCTGAACGGAGGCCCAGGTCCCTCGAGCGCCGCGGCGAGGACGACATGGGTAGGCGATCCTCGCTGAATGTGGTCAAGGGGTTCTTCAAGGACCCTCGGAAGACGGTCACGGTCTCGACTAACATGCGCCATGCCATAGCTTCTAGGACAACAACAGTGTCGCCCAGCAGCGCGAGCCATCGCCTGTCGATGAGCAGCCGCCGCTCCATCACGCTTGATCGCGATGGCCTGGCCAACTCCAGCGTGACTGAAGATTCCTTTTCCGGCGACGAGAGGTCCCCCTCTGACAGGAAGACGTCGCGCGCCGGGCGCTTCATGCGCAAGCTGTCTAACCTCTCCAGCGGGTCCAAGAACAAGGCGTCATCCCCCTCGCCAGAGGCGACCCGCGGCGCCGCTGCTGGCGGTGCTCAGATTCAGTCGTCGTCCTCGACGGCTCAGGCCGCCGCCTCGGGCGATGCCTCCATCGTGTCCGATCTCGGAGACGTCAACGTGCAGTTCCCGGACAGCCTCTTGTGGAAGCGACGCAACCTGTGCCTCGACTCGCACGGCTGCATCATCCTCAGCACGCTGCCCGCGCAGAGCAGCCGGACCGCCCAGGGCACCAAGAAGTACCACATGGGCGAGTTTCGACAGCCCTACACGCCGGACGTGGAGGTGCAGGAGCTGCCAAACAGCGTCGTCCTGGACTTTGTCGAGGGCACTGGCATCCAGCTGGCGTGCGAGGATCGGACCGGACAGCTCAACGTGCTGCATGGTATGTGGATCGTTCTGCATTGCCATGAGAATTTGTGGCTAACTGTTGTTGCTTTACAGTTTTGCAAGCAGCTCATGCTAACCACAGCCGATGAGTTGCGTGATGCTCATTACTCACTCTGAACTTAAGAAGCTTTTATCACAGGCAGCATTTACAGCACTAGAATGCCTGCCATTATCCTCTCTGCCCACAAGACGCATCATGCCCTCCATGTCTGCACGATGTTGGAATCTCCTCACGCTCTAGAAAGTACTAACCGTCCCTTGATGTCCTTTCCCTCGCTCTCTATTTCCTTTTCTTTTACCTCGATATACCACCTCCTGCCGACCGCTTTACTTGCCTTTGACCTTTTTTACACATAGAAAGTTGGGAAAGGGAGGGAAAAGAGACTCGGGGAAGAGGAAAATCTCACAGTTGGAGACTTTTGTTTCTTGACTTGTTTGCTGGCATGCGTTTGAAGGGCGGGAGGCTGGAAGTGCAAAGATGTGTTGTATCTTATTTATATGTACATGTTTTTCACCCTTTCGGCCCTGCGTCCATTGCCCTCTTCTTCACACCTACAGCACCCAAGCAAGACTCAAGAGCTCAAACAACACCATATTCAGCACACAGACACCATATACACCTCGACGCGGCATTTCTTCCCTATATCTGTCATCATCATCACACCTCTCTCTCTCTCTCTTGGTTTTTCCCCTAGCCAGTTCTCAGGAAGGAAAGAAAGTTCATTTGTCTGTCTTTTTTTTATCTGTTTCAAATTTGTTTATCTTTATTTATTTCACATGATACCATGGCAAGTAGATTTCTTGCTTATTATTACTTCTTCTGTCTCTGTCTTGTCTCTCTCCTCTCTCGCTCGCTCGCTTGCAGTTTTAGCTCCAACGCCCTACGCCTAGACATTTCTTTTTCCATCTTTTCTTGAGTACCTGTGAGTGCCCGCTCCTCTGGTGTATACCTGTTAAACTAAGGTATCACTCTCAGAGAGCCCTTTATTCCTTGTCTGTCTTGTCTCCATCTTGCCTTGCTCGTCTTGTTTATTTTCTGGTTGTTTCTATGTCATTTCTGGTTAATTTTGTTGGGATTTTGATGCAAGTTAGAAGTAAAAAAGTTGAGTTTCTTCTCATTGAAATAGATGGGACTCACAGAATAGAAGAAGAAAGAATAAAGAATCTACAACTCATAATATAACAGGTCCTGGTCTGTGGTACTGTCTTGCGTGGTGTGTTTGTAGTGTACTTTACCGCGAACCGTACTTTTTGATTCCATGGAGAAAGAGTGAACGGTGGACGAGAGCAGATTTAGACGACTGTTTTACTGTTCGAGAGGGAGCAATAAAGGTGCATAAGGGAGATGTATAGGGGCTGGGTATAGATGAAGAGAAGAAAAAAGAGAGGCTCACAGGATTGTTTATTCATATAGAATGGAAGTGATTAAAGGCAAGTCGTTTTATAAATCCTTTTATCAAGCTTCCTTGTTTCTCACTGGAACACATGAGGTTCCTCGCATGAAAGAGAAAAGCAAGCGCTCTGTACGATTTTCACTTGACCAACCCTCATTGAGGACAAGTAATGTATGCAACTCTGATGACACGGAACCTCGTGAGGACTCAAATAAAACAGAAATCAGACTAGCATCGGGCAAGACATGCGTATATTGGCAACCTCACAAGGTGAATCTCGCCAAGAACCAGATGACAACAACAGGGACGGGGAAAATCTTGCATTCGCTACGTAAAACCCCCCAAACAACAAGCACATTCATTATTCTCGCCAGACAATTTTCCTATCCCATCATACCGGCAGATCCCCAACTTTTGACAACTCAGTCATAGCATCATAATATCCCATCACACATCCTCCCCTCTCCTCCTCTCATCATCATCATCAACTAGCCGCACCGCTATTCGTCCCATCCAGCCCCGGAAACTGCACCGGATCCATGGCCATGTACTCGAGCAGATCCAGCCCGCCGACGTTGACGCCCTCGGCCGTCATCGCCACCGAGCTGTTCTCCATGTTCTGGAAAAAGGCCGGCCCCGGCGGCAGGTACCACATCTCGCTGCCGGCATTGTTCCACTCGTCAAACAGGTTCACGTCCATGTTGCCGCCGGCGCCGGCGCCCGACGTGTTGCTGTTGTCCGCCGCCGCGGGCGTCGACGGGCCAATCGACGACGCCCCGTGGTACGGGAAGTTGCCCGTCGAGAGGTCAAAGGGCGTCGCCGAGATGTTGTTTGCCTCGGTGGTGATGGTGGGAGTCGGCACCCGGTCTGCCACAAGGGTTGAACACGGTTAGTTTCTGAACCATTGAATGCAAAGGAGAGGATTGTCAAAAACTTACAGTGCCCGTTGAGGCCGTCTCGAAGCCTCTGCGCGTGGCTGCCCACCCAGTTTGCCCCATTCTCTCCATTCTCACCGTTCTGCTGCGGCACGCCGCCGGCGCTGCCCGTCTCCGGAGCCGGACTCTGCGTCTTGGCGGACGGCTGCTGCATCGGCGCCTGGATGAAGCGGTTCCGCAGCCGGCTGGTCAGGGACTCGAGCAGGTCGGCGAAGCGGATGCCCAGGTGCACGTCGTCGACGATGCAGTTGCGGAGCGCCTCGACCGTGGCGTCCATCAGCTCGATGCTGAGCTTCACGTCGGACCGCGGCGCGCCCAGGGCAAACGTCTTGAGCAGAAACATGGCGCCGCTAATGATGCGAAAGTACGTCCGCACGGGCGCGTGCTTGAGGTAGCCGCCGGGCAGCAGGCCCTCGACGACCGTCCGCAGCAGATTCCGGCTTCCGTCGACCACCTCGCGCACGTACTCCTGGTCGTGCACGGTGAAGCCTCCCAGCTGGCCCAGCGGCAGCTTGCCGTAGTTGATCATGGTTTGCGGAGACAGATGCGTCGGCTGGAGCCCGTTGCCCGAGCTGGCGGTGTTGCCCGCATTGTTAGTGCATCGCTCGACCACCGCCTGCAACGAGAGGGAGTTGATGTAGATGCGGACGTATTCGTATTCGATGGTCAGGATGTGCCGGATGTATTGCGGCAGGCGGAAGAGCTCAAACTCGCGGTACCAGTCCTTGAGCAGCGGCGTAAAGTCCCTCAGCAGGTCGACGTACTTGCCCGACTGGATAATCTCCGTGGTGTGCTTGCGCGTCTTAAACAGCTTCTCGTTGCCGAGGTGCATGGCGTTGCTGATGCCTGCCCAGCAGTGTATGATTTGGTCGTCCAGCTCCAGGTCCGGGACGTAGTTGAAGCCATTGGCCAAGGAGGACGGGTTCGTCGCGGGCGTGCCGCTGCTGTCGGTGGTCAGGGGCCGCTGACGAGCGACGGCGGGGTCGGCCTTGCGGAGATGCTCCGGCGTCATGCTGGTCCAGCCCAAGCGGCCGGCGAGCTGGCTCGTGTAGATCAGCAGTAGCCGCTTGATGCGGTTTGCGCGTTGGCGGTAGACCTCATCCTTGTACTCGGGACGGGTAATGGCGTCGTCCTTGAGCAGCTCGTCAATGTCGTCGAAGACGCCGAGTTCATAAGCCAGGCCCATGGCAGTGCTGAGCAGCATCCAGCACATGCGGTCGCTCCTCCATGCCGGTTCCAGCCAGCTCTCGATCCTCTTGCCACCAATGCCGGCGCCAATCGTCCTGTGCAGCTCGTCTTCAGACGCCATCAGAGGAGAGGCCTCGGCAATGGGGAGCACCAGCTCGTCGGTGGCCTCTTGCGGAGGGAAATGCAAAGCACGGGGGTGCCATTCCGTCAGGATCAGCAGCGACTCAATGGTGCCCAGGGTCCTCAAGCTGCCTTTGCGGAGGCCCCGCCAGGGAGCCGTGCTGCTCGTCTGGGACTCTTCGGTAATCATCGAGGCAGACCCTGAGCCGCAGAAGCCACCGCCAAACGCTTCCTGACCCCATAGGCACCTCTCTATCATGCCGCGCAGATAGGTCCATAGCTGCTCCGGCACCGCGTGCGATCTGCATATACCACCGGTGCCAGGGAGCTGGCAGTATCTCGAGGATATCGTGAGGAGGGTGACTGTGAGGATAGGCTCCTCAGTCAGGAGGGTGAGGTGAGTCGCAGGGTTGCTAAAGGTAGGAGGTGAGATCGGTGTAAGTGGTGAAAGGTATTTGTAGTAGCTAGACAGAACATGTTAGCCTTTCCTTTACTTCATACATGCTGGCATAATCCCCAAGCCTTACTAGTCAATGTATTCAATGGCTTCTTGCGCGGTGAACCAGCCAGCCCGCACGAAGCGGAACCTCGACCACGCTCGCAAGGCATCCTCGTAGCCGGGCTGGGAGCTCAGCATGGGACGCGCCAGGTTGGGATCGATGGGCTGCTCGGACCGGACGGATATGGACGGCCCCCTCGACTTGGCACGATGGCCACCAGGTTCGTCCGCCGCCTGCGCCTGCTGAGGCGGCCCCGGGGCGATGGAGGCCATGCTCGGCTGGCGCCTGTGTGTATCCGCAGCCGGGCTGGACTCGCGGTTAGCAGTGGCGTGAGCAAGCGACGACGGCACGACAAACCTATCCGTCGCGGCCTTGTAGAGCAGGTCGAGGGCGTCGTGGGGCCCGTAGACGCCGCGCCTCATGACGGTCTGGGCCTCGAGGTTCTCGAGCGTCTGGTTGGAGTCGCCATCGCCGTCAAACTCGCTGCCGGCGCGCGCCCGGCCACCCAGCTTGCCGTCCGGCCGGCGCAGCGGCTGATTCCTCCCATGCGAGCCCCCGGGGGTCAGGGGCGTGTCGCTGTACTGGCGGCGGTCGAAGCGGGAGAAGGGCGGGCTGTCGGCGGCGTGCAGCTTCTTGCGGCCGTTGCGGACGACGTACTCGTCGGCGTCGCTGTCGTCCTCGTCCGTCTTCCTCTTGCGGCGCGTGGCGCTGAAGAAGCACTCCTTGCTCTCGCGGCGGCAGCGCACGCACGGCGGATCGTGGGGGTTGTCGACGCTGCCGAGGTCGCATCGCACCTTGCGGCGGCGGCACGGGATGCACGCCTGGTAGACGCGCTTGTGCTGGGGAGGCTGCTGCTGCGACGACGATTGCGACGGCGGCGCGGCTCCCTGAGGGTGAGAATGAGCCTGGGCAGGGGGCTGCTGCTGCTGGGCTGATGCCGTCGTCGCCGTCGACTGGGCGGGACTCGCGGTGCTCGTGTATTGGGCCATTCTGCTGCGTCCGTCGGCACACCACCACGCAGGGCAGCCGTGAGATTTGTCGAGCGGTTTGCGGCGGGATGGCGAGGGCAGGTTAAGGCCGAAGTCAAGCGCAGGAAAACGAAGGCCTTCTGGCTTCGCTCGGGTCTGCGGGGTCTCTCGTGTCTCGCGCAGAGCAGAGGCCGCGAAAGGCGAATCGAACCCGTCCGTATGTATAAAAAGGAAAAGGCAACGTCGAACCACCCTCTCGCTCTCTCTCTCTCTCTGCAGGCAGGTGTAAGAAAGTGGCGGACAAAAAAAGAAGCCCAAGGAGTTTCTCCGTCGGCTTTCCCCCTTGTTCCTCTTTTTACTACCTTTTCCCTTTTTCTTCTTCCCACTTGACCGTTTCCGCTTGTTGACTCGTCTGCAGAACGATGGGAAAAGTAAGGCAAGGGAAGAAAAGGGAGGACGAGGCCACAGTGGGAAGAAGGAGTGGAAATTGTTGTGTAAGAGGAGGATGCGCCGAGACCGAGAAGAGGAAAAAAAAGAGTACCTAACTAAGGGCCAATTGAAGCCGGCGCGACGCAGCTGAGAACGAGGACGTAACAGTTTACCAATCTCGATTCTGGACTCTCTCTGCCCTACCTTCCCTCTCTTGACAGTTTGGTCCTTTTTTTTTGCCCATTTTGGTTTGTGCTTTCACCTGACCGCTTTCAGCAGCATGACTACCTGGGTACCTATGAGAGGAAAGAAGACGTCTTCTTGCTTCTTCTTCCCAGCCTCCTGCAGCGAGATGATGATGAATTGCAATGGAATGCCTTTCAACTCGACTTCCGCTCTCTTGCGGTTTGTGCACGGTACTTTTGTAAGGTACTTGTCGTACCTTCCAGTCCCTCCTTCCCCTCTCTTTTCCAATGGTTCCCGGCCCGCGTCGCTCCTGCCCCCCAGACAAAGCCAACGCCAACGCCAGTGCTAACGAGCTACAGACAGATGCAGACAAAATAGAACAAGGGCGCTGCTGAGATACTACCCATCAAGAGCCACCTCTCTCAGCGCCTTGCAGTGTCTGCTATATGTGCTCATCAGTGCTCCCTACATGAAGCACACGACCTCAAAAGATGCAGAAAATAGCACAACGACAAGAAAACATCGACAGCATCACGCTGCAAAAACCTCCCCTTTCTCTGTAAATCTGCACCAGCTGGTAGTAGCTAGGTAGGTACCCTTTCCACCCCCGGAAGACCCGCCGCTCGCTTCATTCTCTCTCGTTTCTCTGAATCCCGCCCACTCAAAAAGGCATCGGCCAATCACAGCTGTGCAATTCCTGCGTTTGCTAGGTACTTAGGTAGTATTCAGCCAATCGCCTGCTTCCCCCCGGAAAGCTTCCAGTTGGTCACGTTGACGCACTCAAACTTCCAATGCTGTCCGTCGTTGGAAAATACCTAGGCACTCGTCATACTGTGTACAGTACTTATTGACGACTTCCCATCAAAGTTCGTGTAGTGAACTTCAAGATCCAGGCTGTTCACATGACCTCTGTTACTGTGCTGTGCTTCACCGATAGTCTGTCCATTCAGTCGAAGCTCTGCTGTGCTGGCGATTTGAATGTAAGGGGGCTCCGTGAACTCCTCTCTCCTTGCCGCTAGGCATCAGCAACCCAGCGGCATCAGCATCAGCAGCGTCATCATATGTCGGCGTCATGTGCAGTATTCAAGACATCGAGATGCTAATTATGGCTTTTTTTTTTCCTCATAGAGGATCAGACGTCACTTCTCATGTTGAGTACTAGGCAAGGTAGTCAGAGGTAGAGGTAGGCAAGGGTTTCCCCGGAAATCGAGATTCGCGTACGAGGCTACGACAATTATATGGGAAACAATTTTGCCATATCCTCGGCCCAGTGACAGCAAGTCCTACTTCCAATCGCCGCAGCTCATTATTTTCCTACATACTTTTGATTTGCCTCTGTATCCCCCTTGCTATCCACCCTATAGCCCCCGTAGTAGCAAAACAAGGAATAACGGCAGAAAAGAAAAGGAGGAGCATAGTCGAGACTATGCGTGGTAGCGACAGCGAGAGAGAGCGGTCAAGCACCAAGCACGTCGAAGCAAGCATCCTCTTACTACCAGGGGATAAATCGCAGCCTCCAGAACGGCAACAAAGCGAGCGCCAAGGCCAGTACTCCCTCGAGTGGATCAGACATGAACAGGTGAAGAATGTCGAGTTGATTCGTAAAAGGCAAAGAAGACGTGACCGATTCCGCGGTGGTCGTTTCAGCCCTTTTCTTTTCGTCCCAAGGCTCTTCTGCACCCTCGCCTGTTCTCCGTACCCTCTGCGCACATATAACCAATTACTTCCGTCGTATCCGGCCTTGTTGCGTTTCCTCATGATGCTCCCTGCCGTGGCAAACAAAGAAAATAAAAGACATTGCTACTCTCATCTCAACGGCGGCCGCCCTGCATTCCATAATCGTGGGAGACACTCAGAGATGCGCCACCTAGGCGACAAGACCCTTCTTCAACTGTGCGATCCCCGCTGTCAGAGCACGATCCCTCCCAAGGATAATCGGAAAAGGCTTACCAAGTGATCCCAGAGCTTGGTCGTCAGGGTATCCGGCATCGTGTACAGATCGATGGAGAATTCGCCAGCTTCAAACAGGTTATTCACTATCCGAGAAGAAGAAAAGCATCAACACAAGGGGTGGACAGAGCAAAAGAAGACGACGAAAGAAGAACACTCGTCCGGGACTCACCTTCCACATCGCTTCGGATGTACGTGTCCGGCGTCTTGTTCTCGTTGATCAGCTGGATGACGCGCAGCAGATCCTCCTCCTCAAGCTTCTCGAGCGCATCGGCAATCTTCTCGTAGTCGTACTTTTGGGCGCTCTTCTTGCCGGCGATGCCCTTCTTCTTGGGCCGGTCCTCGTCGGAAGGCAGCGGGCCCGACTCGCGCAGCCGCTCCTGGAGCGCCTGGGAAGGGTTCTTGAAGACGACGGTATGCGTGACCTCGTACCTCTCCTTGGCGAAGTTAAGGTCGTGGATGATGGGGGCCAGCTTGGTCTTTTCCGTCGTGTAGAGGTCGATGCCAATCTCAAACTCACCCCAACCCTCGTTGGAGCAGATGAAGGGAGGCTTCGTGAAGGCTGTAGGCGATGTTAGGGAGCTGTGTACGATAGTGAATACCAGAAAGGGGGAGAGGGGGGCTGAAATGAGGACTGAATGACATATGAAATGACATGACATCTCAGCTCACAGCACAATGGACTTACTCTGGACGGGATTCTCGAATGTGGGGTGCAGGTGGTAGACAACCTTGGTGAAGACGTCGGCAGGCCTCTCATTGCCCTCCTCATCCAGCAGGTGAAGCTGCAAGCTCCATTGCCGCATGGGGAACTCGGCCACGGGAGAAGGCTTGTCGCTGCAGCATCGAGTCAGCACGAGGCACAGCGTGGCAGCTTCAACGAGGCAAGAGGTAGAGTGAGAATAGATATCTCAGCCATGATACCCAATTCTGCTTGTCGATGGAGGACAAGGAGAAAGGGGAATTGCTGGCAAATGCCGTGGCGGAGGAGAGCAAATGAAATCGAATTCGGGGGAGATATGGCAAGGACTCACATGACGTGCTGCTCCGTCACCACCTTGATTTTCCTCTGTTGTCCGTCAGCTTCAGGCTCGGCCGTACTCCCCAGCTTTGCAGCGCGCGGCGCGCCTCTGCGACTGCGGAGCATCATCGTGAAAAATCAGAAGATTTCAGAAAGAGAGAGAAAAGAAGAAGAGACACGCTGATGAGAATGCGGCATAAGTGGATATGTGAAGAAAAGACAGAAGAAAGAAAGTCTCTCCTTCAAAACAGAAGGCGCCGGCGAGGCCTTGGCGAGAGCAGGAAATGTGCGTATGTCGACGGGCAAAGGCTTCAAAACGCGAGCTGAGAAGAGAGGTCTCGGAACGATGGCAAAGTGAAGATGCAAGAAAACCCCCAAGCAGCATAGCATCGCGAAGAAGAAGGAAAGAAGAAAAGGCGAGCAGGAAGACCAAGGCCATTGAATCAATGGGAATGAAGTGCCCCGGGTGCCAGGCAAAACCCACGGCCGGCTGGCAGTTGGCGAACGCTCCCATCACCAGCTGGCAGCCGTTCTTCCTCTCCGTCCCCAATTCATTCGTTCCCCTTCTTCCCTCCCACCGCCAGTCCTCGTCGCGATTCCAAGAACTTGCTTCTTTTCGAACACCTTCACTCGCCTGCTGTCCGGTACGTGCCCATGCTCTCCCCGTCTTCATCCAAACAAGTCTAACACGAGCGAGGAAAAGGATGGGAAAACAGGGCCTTGTTGCTCAAAACGATGTATAAACCGTGTCCAATGGGAGCAATACCGAAATCACGAACCGCAACGAAACCAAGACGAATGAAAAGACAAGCTGAAGAGAAAAAGGGAAAGCCGCGTGTTCAAAATGGGAAAAGAACTCACCTCGACCAACATGATGCTCAATCCGTCGTTCCCTCAAAAATGATTGTGAAGAAGAAGAAAAAAGAAGAGGTTGTTCTCTATTACAGGATCGGAGATGGTGGCAAAAAAATGAGAAATCCCCAGAGGTGGAATCAAAAATGAAAAACAAAAGCCGGTACCAAAAATCGGGCAAAAGAGGGAAAGAGAGAGAAAAGAGGACTTTTTGGGAGTCAAAAAGAGGTCACCGAGTCTTGAGAAAATGGCGGCTCCTTGTTCCCGTCCAGTGTCCAGCGGCCGTCGTTCCAGCGCCTGTCGTCCAGTGAGTGTGAGTGTCTGTCCTGTGCTGTCCGGGTCTCTCTTTTTGGTTCCTGTCTTGAGTGTCCTTTGTCAGACGCAACGCACTCACGCACAACACAGACAGTCGGATGGGTACAAACACGCAAGAAGCACACAAACACGCGGTCCACCAAGCTCCGGGAGGGGATCTGATGTGGAAGGGGGTGGAAAGAAAGCGGACGAGGATGAAGGCAAGAGGGAGAAGGACAAGAACCTAAGGGAGACGAAAGATACACAAGGGAACAAGCTTTTTCAAAAGAGGGACGGGACGCACCCAAATTGCCTTTCCGACGACTTGATCTTCCGTGGCCAAACTTTGAATCGAATTGTTGTCTTTTTCCGTTGGGTATTTCCTCTTGAAGTGGCTTACAAGGTGAAGGCAAGGCACAGGTAGCAAGCAGATTCGCGGCAAGATTGGGAAGGGAGAAAGACGGCGAGGGTTCGCGTGTAAAGGCAAAAAGGGCTGGCTGGTCCGTCCGGGTTGGGCTGGGCTGAGGCTGTTCGGCTCTGCTCTGTCCAGTCCTTGTTTCCAGCCAGAGAAAAAAAAGTACATGGCGCCGGGTCCCTTCCCCCCAGCTTGGCTCTGCTGCTGCTAATCATACGCCTCTTTTCCCAATTCTCCGCCTCTTCCAGGCAGCTCAACCACTCGGTCTTTTCCTTGCTTGGGCTGGGCCAAAGGCGGTTCCACTTCTCAGCATCCCGTCGATTTACATCGGGAGAAAGAAGAGGACATCATGGCAATGAGGCAAGACGAGAATCAGTCAATCTGCTATCACCCAGCCTCGGCTATATGCTCTTGAGCCCTGTTTGCGCCTCTTTCTTCTCGAAAATAAACTCTCTGCGATTATTGTTAATGCTATGCCCAATGCTGTCAAGGCCTGATGGACAGACGGGCATCAGGCGGAAAGAAGCCCGGCCGTCCTCCGTCATAGTCAAAACTCGGCGGCACACGTCAGATCGGACGGCAATCTGGCCTGGCCTTGGGTTTTCGTTTCCCATCGGCGCGCTAAAATGCATGTACCCAAAACGAGAGACAAGCGACAGGCTCGGATGGGATGGAAATGCCGCGCGCTTCTACATTCTGGATTGATATCCCCTGCCTCGTATTGTTTGTACCTGGATGAGGTTGAATTCCTGGTACGTAGTAGTCTGGATGTCATACGAGTACCAAATCCATAACGCATCTTACACAACCGTACCTCGAAATTATCCGATGAAAAGTATCTATCATGAGCTCGGCAACATCTGGTCATGACAGTTTGTAGCCTTTGCAGTGCCATATCAGCCTTTGTGAAGCGTATCTGGGAATATTACCTTGTACAAGCGAATCCACAACATCACACATCATGAGCGCTCTTTGAATTCAACTTTTTGATTCTTTCAGGGTGCTGCAGTACTAATCAATTGCCATTATTCGTCGTCTCCTCGGGCATGCACCACTTGGTGCTCAGTCCCCGGGCCTCTCCCGTCTCCCCTCCTCCAGGCCGACAGTCTCTGCTACATCGGCCTCGTACAGACGTCATGGCGAGCCATGTGTCGTTTGTGTGTGTTTGTGTGCTGTCATGTGTAATGTAATGGGGCGTGGGGTGTCGGGTAGAAGCATCTCCGTGTCTAATTCAACGGCGGATGCGGTGTGTATGTGTGTGCGTTGGGGTGTGATTGGTTCGAGAAGCGGCAAGCATTGTTCGAGTCGGTGGTCGGGCGAAGAAGCGTCGTCGACTTAAGCGGCAGTCTTCTCCTCAGCCTCCTCCTCATCCTTCTCCTCGGAGGTATTGAAGAGGTGGGCGCTCTCCTTCTGCGCCTTCAGGAACGCATCGCGGAACTGGTTGGCATCTGCAGATGATCGTGTTAGTGGCTAACGCATCTCGAAGAGCTAGAGCAAGACTTGACGTACTGTCGGAGTTGGCGAATCGAATAGCCAGAGTGACGGCCTCGGGCTCACCCTCGCTGACATCGGCGGCAGCGTTCCACACCCAGCTTCGGTCAGAGCCAACGTTGGCGGACAGAGAGATCTCGGGGACAACTGCGCGCATTTTGTCAGTTACCTGGTTCCATCATGGCAAGCCCTTTGTCTGCGATACGTAAAAGGAAGAAAAGAAAGGGAACACATACTGTAGTGGTTGGCGCAGACCTTGAGCGTCTTCTCCCGTCGCATCACCAGGCGCACCTTGGCCGTCTCCTTGTGCTTGAGCAGCCTGACGTCGCCAGTTCCCCGCTCCTTCCACTCGCCGGCGGCGGCGGGCGCCTCCTCGCCCTCCTTCTTGGCCGCCTTGACAAACTTGAACAGCTTGGCGCGCATCTTGAAGAGCTGCTCCTCCGACTCCTCGTTGGTCTTGACCTCGACCTTTTCCGTCAGCTTGACGACGGGCTCGAAGTGGACATCTTCGCTCTCGGGGGCCTCGTCCTGTTGATGCGAGAAGAAAAGTCCGTGTCAGCGCATGATCTTTTGATATGATGTTGGGGATTCAGAAGAAGCGCTCACCTCCTCGGCCTTGGCCTCGCGCTGGGCCTTTGCGCTGCCGGAGTTGTCACCCCGGTCCTCGTCCTCCTTCTTTTCCTTCTTCTCGCCTCCGCCAAACATGGAGAAGACGGACGAAGAGGTCACGGAAGGAGCCTGCACGGACACAGTCCCAGTCAGTACATTTACCCCAGAACTACAGCGATCCCGCAAAAGATCTGATCGGTCGGTCGATGGAACCGTAGAGAGCGTCTCCGTACCTCAGTCTTGGTCTGCTCGACCTTGGGCTCGGTGGCGGCGTCGGTGGAAGACATCTCTGTTGTGGAAGGGAGAGATGTAGGATCGGATGATAGGTGTGAGAAGAACAAGAGAAAGAAGAGGTTTCTGCTTCCGTGCGATAAGGGGAGAAAGAGTCAGTCGTGGCTTTTCGTCGCAAGTAGAAGGCAGTTGAAAGAGGACAGGAAGGGAAGAAGAAAAATAAGAATGAAATAAAATAACAGGCACACCAGTTATGGTCGGTAGTGGCGTGGCGGGGTCAAAGAAGGACAAAGAAGCAGGCTGATTCAACGGTTTCTCGCTCCCCACAACTGGAGAGGGGGGATGGACGCGGCACTTGATATGATCGGACAGCGCAAGGGCAGAGACTCACCTTGAGGGGACACAGGAAGCGCTGGCGATGAAGCTAGTAGGTATGTCGCAAAGGAACAGGAGACGGAGTCGTGGACTTTTCGGTCGGTTGTCGTCTTGTCTGCCTTGGATAGCGGGGAACGGAGAAAAATTATTGAGGGAAAAGCAAAACAAAGGCGGCGGTTCGTGCAGCCAGTGGCAGGCCCAAGGTTTTTTTTGGTGGTCCAGCTGTGCCCCTCCTTTCTCAGCCTGGGCAGGTAATGGGCCAGAACAAAAAAGATGCAGAACTCAACAGTCTTGCGCACACAGCTGGGAAACGATACACACACTCCCTTGTATGAATCACTCACTTAAATAATGCCCGCGTAGCCAAATTGGGTGTGGATCTTTACTTTGCGTCCGTCCTTTTTACGCTCATCGCCTACGCGGGTGGCTTTTCCCAGCACTCATCAGTGGCGGGGCTCCCCTGGCTGGTCTGTCTTCACTTCACTGATACCCTCTCTCTTTTGCTCCAAAAGCGGCACACCTTGACGGCCAAAAAGTGATACAGCAAGTACAAGTACATGCTCGCTCGTCCAGGCACACGCCGGTGGCGACATTTTGTTGAGCATTTGCTTCACACGAAGATTCGCATCACAAACCAACTCAAGTCGATACGCCAAAACAACTGGACCTTAGAATATCTGCCAAAGAGCTCCAAGATACTCACCAAACAACTCCCTTTCTCATCTAAACGAAGCAAACGCTCTTCATGCCTGATTTCGAAATAATAGAGACCAAAGATAGCACAAAGTCGCCGGCACGTGGCTCTGAGCTATTTAACGAACATGGACTAAGGCGACATGCAAGATCACACGGGCGAGGTGAGATGGAGGGTGATCAAGTGACACAACCAGCATGGTTCTAGAATGCCATGGCCGCAGATCTACCTTGCGCCATCCTTCTCATGTCAGGCCTGTCAGATCTGTCAGATCATGACGACGAGATTATTGCTTCCTCTCAAGGTAGCCGGATGTCTCACAGGATCGGACGAGCATCAGTCCCTACCTATGCTTTCTCGAACGCCATCTGGATAACTTTATGCCAATGTATATCACTACCCATCACGACATACCCGAGCACAGCAGTTGGGCAGGAAAAGTAGCACATATATTCTTGCCTCTCTGCATTGCCATACAATAAGAGTCACCACCCTGCCGTCAGTCCAACCAGAAGGCTACCACATACAGGGGGAAAAAAAGAAGGATGTTAAAATATCAAGGAGATCCATAACTCCGCCCAGCCGTTCCAACCTGTTTCTGTTCGTTCAAATTCATTAAACCATGTATCGGATCCTCGCGGATTCCTGCGTTTGCACAATAAAAATGGGGTTAAAAAAAAAAGTGACAAGAGGACACCTAAAACAAGCCACCCTTGTGGTGTGCCTAGTTTACAAGTCTGGCCCAAAACCGTGACGCAGACTTTAGCAACTCGTTGGAGTCCTTTTCGGCGTGCTTCATCTCCGCGGCTGCCGCATGCTTGTCGGCCGAGTACGACTTGGCCTTGCGCAGGTATTCCTCGTGTTCCTCGGCGCTGCCAAAGGCTTGCAGCCACCAAAGCTTGGCCGACAGCTGGGCGTCGAGGAGCTGGAGCTGCAGCTTGTTCTGGGCGTCCTTAACCCAAGGCAGATCCTTCTTGAAAAGAGAGTCGAGCTTGCTCATGTCGATCTTGCTCGCGGCCTCGTCGAGCTGCGCCTTGGCCGTCGTCGCAAACTCTTCCAAATGCTGTCGCACATCTGCGATGCTGGCCAGCTTGGCGCCGAAGGTCCTCGAGACGGTCTCGGTAACTGTGTGGCACATGTTTTGGCACGCCGAGCCCAGCGACTGCTTGGCATTCTCGATGCACCGCTCTGCCTCCTGAGCAGCTGCGGGTACGAGGCCTGAGAGATCGTGGGCAAGATGCTTGGTCCGTTCCAGAGCGCCCTCCATCAAGCCCTTGACAAAGCGGACCTTAACAACTTTGTGGATCTTGGGGCGGCAGCTGGCCTCGAGGACGACGCTGATAACGCCGTGAGAATCTCTCTTGGCAAACTTGAGGCGGAGCCCCTCGTCCACAGGCGACACGGTGGTGTCCACAAGGACCTCGTCTCTCTTGGTAGTCACCGTCAGGCAGTCCTTGGTCAGCCATGTCTTCTTGATACTCTCGGGAATGTGAATCACAATCTCATTGTTTGCTTCGGCAGTGAAGGACACCGTCGGCCTCTTGGCGCCGAATATCCAGTCGACCGACTGGGCATCGCTAATGGGCATCAACGCCACGCCATTGGTAGACGAGGGCACGAGGCTGCTGCTACTGGAAGTCGGCAATGACGAAGAAGAGGTGAGGTAGGATGTAGTCGTGACCGTCGCGGTTATTGGGGGGGACATTTGCTTCTCCATACCGGAGAGCTGGGATGCTGGTAGGAAGATTTGTAGGCCTATCAGGGCGACTAGGATGAACATGACGCCGGGGAAAAACTCCCATGTTGCCTCAAGCCCAGCCTCCTTGAGCCGGAGCCGGATTGCGTCCAGAGCTTCGGACGCCTTGGTGCGCCACGATCTCTGCATCTCACCCTCGCCCCTCGGCCGCTCGATGAGTCGGCTAGCCTCGGGAGTCGGGAAGGACGGGGTCCCCAGGCTCTGCTGCGTATACTCGAGCGACGAATGCGAGTAGATGTCGTTTTCAAAGACCGGGAAGGGCTCGAGCTTGGTGTTGTCCTCGTTTGTGATCTGGGACTCGGCCAGCACGGCGTCTTCGTGCACCGAGTCCTCATCGTCCTCCTCGTCTTCGGTCTCATCGCGTTCAGACGATGCGCGGTCAGGCGAAGCGCCGGGCATGTCGGCATCGTCTACGGCAGACTCGGTCTCGTATGAGTCCTCGGTGCCGGCCAAGCTCTGGACATCGTCCGCCCGGTCGAGCGAGCCGACGGACTCGCTGATGGAGCCGGGGTAGTTGTCATCCGGAGACTCCTCGGTGTCCGTGTTGGGACCCGAGATGAGCTCGTAGGTCGACTCGCTCAGGCTGTTGTCGTCGTGAGTCGGAGCCAGCTCCATGATGTTGGGGTTGCTGCTGGATATCCAGTTCGCAAGCTGCTTGTTCACCTGCGGCCTGGGGAAGCGGAGCGTGGGCTCAGAGGCAGAGAGTCCCGCAGCTGCTGCGGGCGTTTCTGCGTTGGCCGACGGCGAAGGGGTTGAAGATTGTGTTTGCGGTTGAATCGAAGCCGCGGGACTGCTCACTCGGGCAAGCAAAGTATCGCGACGGCGAGGCGGGAGTGGTGACGATTCACTCTGTTCCATCACGAAGTGACTGTGGTCAGTTCGAGGACCATCTCACGCACCCAAGCGATGACTCGTCGACGGGCCCATGAATCAAGCAGGTCGCGGGCACCTCGTTTCTGAGCGGCGACGACGGCGGGAGGCAGCAGGTGGGAAGGTGGCAGAGGCAAAGGCAAAGGTGCTGTGAATGGTGAGACTTGATGGTGGAGGGGACAAAGAGGAGCGCGGGGAGGGGCTGAGCTGGGAATGGTTATGGTTGGAGAGTGAGGTCAGAGGGCCGGCACCTGCGACAAGGAAACGACTAACCAGGGCAGAGGATCAGACAAGAGGGCTCGCGAGAGGCCGAAAGAAGGCAAAAACCAGCGTATCAACAAGACGATCAGCCCAGGACAAGAGCTTGTCGCAGCAAAGTAAAGAGAAGATGAGAACCAAGCCGCGCGTGAAGCTGGTCGATGCAACGAAGGCAACGCCCTGGCGGCTGAGTTGATGCCTGCGGGAACCCGAGGCTGCCTGATGGTCGCTGTGGTTTAGCGGACGACGGCGCTATTCTGGCACCTACGGATCGCTGGTGGGGTGGGCGGTTGGGCTAGGGGGATCTGATGGCGGGTAGCCTTCTGCGCGTGACCCGGCAGGCGAGGCAATTGTCCGAGTTGAGACAGCTCTTGACTTCGAGTTGTCCCTAGTGCCGGTGTGAGATGGAGACGGCGGATGGAGCTGGGCCGAGTGAGTGACGGCTTGACAGGTTGACAAGCGCCAAGGCAGCAGGCATGGACTGAGAGGCAGCTGTCTCGCGTAAAGGTTGGGCAACGAAGGGAGATACCTACATGTAATAAGCCAGTCAGGACTCGGTTGATGTGACTGGCGGTATATCGACCTGGATACCAAGGAACAAACGGGAAAGAAGACACACCAACTGCCTGGGCAGAGTCAAGCGAGGCAAGCAATGTCAGACGAGGCTGCAAGGAAAGGCACTCGAATCAAAGTGACGAGGCATGGTGGGGCATGCGCCTGCGTGGCTTGTCATGGTTCGACTCTTGCTCTTCACAAGCTTACCATTGTAGTCCTACCTACCTACCTACCTACCTAAGCTGATGGTTCTATGTGAAAGTGAGAAGAGGGAGTCGACGTTGAGCCAGTGTAATGCAGCAACATGTCAAACAAACATGCAAGGTCCCAGCGGCGAGATATGCACATATAGGGACCTACCTAAGGTACATGTATGCAGTCTGCTTGATGGTGATGGCTTGCGAGTTGTGTCTTGCGTACATGTCAGGCACATGTCAGGCACCTTCGGAGGGTTAATGTACCTACTCCAAGTGAGGGGTTCATCTCGACGGCGTATCGTATGAAGCATGTACCGGATACTAGTAGCTCGGAGTCACGTCGAGTACTAAGGTAGTCGAGCTCCTAATCTCACCACAAGTACTATGATTCAACACCTTTGTCAAAATCAGTCAAAAGGCGAAACAGAACATCCACCATCAAGCATTGCTCGTTCCATTCCATCTCCATCTCATCAACAGCTTCACCACCACCAATACCGAACATCGTAAATCTGACATGTGCTCCCTTCCCCTCCCACTGTGGAGCCTCCTCCTCTTTCTTCCCGCCGTCCCGAAGCTTCCCATCAATATCGCGTCTCCATCCGGGCCTTTGCGGGGGCACCTTATTAAGGTACCTTCGTAAGTAAGGTGCTAAGGTAGTACCTGATGTATTACGGGTACTCTTGATTCCTTTTCTCGATCCCTTTGATGCGGGGAGTCCACAAAACAGACTGCTGCAGCCCTCTTTTATTTCTTCTTCTCCTGTTTCTTATACGGGGCTTCATCTGACAATGTGCGTAAAGAGACTTGGTATGATCTCGAAAGTCAATGGACAAAGCTCCTCCAAGCCCGCTCTAGTATTAGCTCATCTCTTGAGATTCGGTACAGCACCTTAGTTACCTATTCCCTCAACGATAAAAAGCCACTCCAAGCCCAAGTGCTTCGTCATCCTGCCTCGACCTGTGCCTTTCTCCGTCCTCGGCTTCGCATCTTGGCACGGCACCAAGTGACGGCTTGTTGAAATTGATATGCAATTGTGATTTCATATGGCCGATATCGCTTCGGCATTCTACCTGAACCAGCCCTATCTACTTTACACCGTCCCGACCCAGTCGTAACCGCCAGTCCCATGCATAGTAACCCGCTGCAGCCTGCAGTAGCATGTGAAACAAAACAAAGCCGTTAAACCAAGGCTGATAAAAAAGAGGAAGCGTTCCAACATTTCGACATGATACGCGTGCCGCCGCCCCGTCTGATAGGTTTTTCCCGTGTCCCCCCAAGTCACCCTCAAACTCCGTGTTGGCCAAAGCAACAGATATTCAAAGCAGAACAAAACAAGAATAGGAAAAAAGGACGGAAATACATAGACAGAAACCTCGCTGAGGTAGGGGTTCGGCCAAGCGTTGGCAACGGCTGCCCCTACCAACCGCCCAGGGGTAGAAACCAAACCAAGTCCACGACCCCGGCAGCCAAGCAGGGAGAGATTCGAATAAGTGGGGGGTTTTCTTCGCGTAGATGTTGTGACACGGAGAAGAGGCTCAGCGGCCGGGGTTCGGTCAGGAGGAGGCTGAGAATAAAGGCAGACAAGGGCGAAGTTTTCCAAAACGCTGATGCTATCCGAATACGTCGTAGCCGAAGCGAGCCGTCTGATTAATAATTGGCGTACGAAATGGAGAGATGAGAAAGATACGCGCGATGACGCAGAATGCTTTAAAGTTGTGCAAATTATTGTGCAAGTCCGGCTTACAGCACGCCGTGCTTCTTGAGGACCTTTTCCAGCGACTCGGCGCCAAAGTGCTCGTCGTCCGGCATCATCTCGATAATGCCGGTGAGGTTGGCGAACAGATCTCCCTGGTTTCGGTAGGCCAGAATGGCGGGCACGGCGGCATTGTCGAACTCAATGTCCTCGTAGTGGACCTTGACGAAGTGAACCGATGGGTTCGTCTTGACCAGGGGCACCAGCACTGACTCGATTGCTGAGGAGACCTCGCTCTGGACGATGTTAGACTCTCGATACAGAAGGGAAAGTTCTGCGGAAAGCTCTGACTCACCTCGTGATCGTAGACAAAGACGGCAACAGTAGTATCTCGGTTCACCTTCTCAATGGCGTCCAGGTAACCCAGGGCATCCACCTCGTCCAGGCGGCCATAGATGCGCGTGCTAGGGCTTGTCCTCCTGTTGCGAATGGATTGGCCGGCCTCCTTCTCGAGCTCCTGTCTCCGGGCCTCTCTCCACTGGCTCAGGAACTCTTCTTCTTCGTCGTCGTCGCCGCCGCTGAAGATGGCTTCTTCGCTCTCGCTCCCGCTCTTATCGCCGTGGGAGCGCGGGGCGCCAAAGACGCTCTTGCGGACGGACATGGCGCGGCTTCTCCATTTCGTCTTGCGGGCAGACTCGTAGCTTCGGGCATCGGCAATGACGCCCTTGACACCGGTGGAGCGGCCGCTGTCAAACGACACCGGGGGGAGCTTGAGCTCGGTAGCCGCGGTAGGCATCCGCATGGCTTCGTCGATTTTTTGGTTGCGGTATTGATCCTCTTCGGAGAGGTCGGATCCGTGCTGCGAGTCGGCGTCGTCGCGATCCTCGGGGTGGAGGGTCTCGCGGGCAGTGTTGTTGGCGACAAGTCTGTCAAATTCGTCTTGGGCTTCAGTCGGCATCTTGAAGGGCTCGGGGCGGCTGAGGCTTGTTATATAGATGGTTGATGAAGGGTGTATGTAGCAGCGCAGTTGCAAGCTCGATCCAGCGGCCGTTGGAAGCTGTCGAGTGAGCCCAAGACAAGACGAGTGTGGGAGGGGGCGTGGGGAAGCGTTCGACTGGCCGTCGGGCAACGCGTTTCTCGAAGAAGCGGAGCAGGGCGAGCAAGGGGGTGAGACAGAAAAGCGGCGATTTCGAGGCTTGATTTGCCCAACAGGACGCTCGGATCAGGGCAGCGTGTGAGGGCGGCTATTTGGTTCGAATGTGCAAGAGATGGAATCGTCGGCGAGAGCGAGACAGAGTCGAGCAGCCAACAAACGGGGTCCCTGACCAGAAACGCACGCCCCCCTTTTTTGAGGCGACAAGCGGTTTCAGCAGGCAGATCGCGGTAGTGAGTTCATCTGCCAACTGACAGGGGGGGAATCCCGAGGGCAGGGTTTCCGCACGAGGTCAAGCGGTCGCAGTGCCGAGCCTGGATTGGGTTGCGAAGGGAGCAAGAGAAGAGCCGGGCTTGTGATTGGCGAGGCGTGGTGTTGAGGTGGACTTTGGGCAGGGATACCTGTAAGGGACAAGGCACGAGACGGGCAACCACGGCAGGACGAGGATGGTGGCGCGGGGGATTGTGGCGCAGGCGCATGAAGCATGTTAGCGGCTGTCGCGCCCTAACAACACCAAAGGCGATGCCTGTAAGTGCTGGAGCTGGTTTACAAGCAGCATCAACACCTTGACCTCAAGATGGCATCATTAGGGCCACTGAAGCCACGCATTGACCAGTCCTACGAAAGGCATACCGCGTACTTTGACGTTTGCTGCTCGCATGATCACCACAAGCACCAACTCGACGAGGCTGAAGATCTATTCATGCGTCGACACTTCGATCCGGGGTCATCCTTGCACCTCTTGTGGGAGCAAGAATGGCCGTCAATGCGGCCATGCCAGACTGCTGCTAGAAGGCTGCTAGAAGGAAAGATGGACGGCGCCCAATGCTACCCTTCGTCATGAGCTGCCGCTCTCCCCATCATATCGTCGCCCAAGCCGGGGTGGCATGTGGCTCTTCGTCGAACCACCGGCGCCAAGCAAACGAACGACTGACGGCTGAGCCTCCAACTGAAACCAGTCGATTCTACGGATAGCCTTGTTGGTTACGCATGACGAGACTCAGACGGGCGATTTTGTCCTTGCCAGCACGCACAAACCAACAACACGAATGGCATCACGGCTTCCTTGCTGCCTTCCGCGCCTTCTCGAAGTCCAGGCGTGGTGTGACTTGGCCAGATGGAAATGTTCAGGATTGTCTGATAGGATTCACGCAGTCCCCGCATCCAATCCGACCTCACATCTTGCATGGATACCCAATTTCGTGTGCGGCCTGTCATGCTATTCTTGGGCAGACAGGGATACGTCGAGGAGAGCCACAGGTGAACATTGCCGTCTGACTGGACGGCTGAGTCTGATCGCTGTCGCAGCCTCTTCATGCGCATGATGACCTGTTTGGCGTTGGTCGGGCTGCTAGCGAGAGACACGCGTCGGGGCTCAGACAGGCGGTATGTTTCAAGAAGTGACGACCAGCCCTATGTCGGAGAACGGTGAGAGAGCAACGAGGAGCGAGAGAACTTCGGCTCCGGCTGACGTGGTCGGCCATGACGAAAGGCGGCTTACTTGCGAGGTGCCTGCGTCTGTTGACGACTGCTTCAGTTTCCCAGGGCCGTCTGATAGTTGATGCGACGACGAGTGCGTTTGCCGTATTCCCTGCCCTGATGCTCTTTGACTTGGCGTCGATGCTTCACAGTCTGGTGACATTGGAAGAGGACGCTCGTTCCCGCGTCCAGAAGCCGACTTCAGCTTCATCTCGACTGCCGCCGCCAATCTCACTGCCGAGGCCATGACCTTGAGCCGTCGATATCAACAAGTATAGTAGCATCCTGCAACGTGGAAACGAAATGCAACCCACCCTCGGCATCCCCAGGCCAAGGGAACAATGAATGAACGAGCCGGCCGTCAGTCCTGAAGGGATCAAATCGCATGCCTCCATGCTGTCGTATTGCTTTCCCATACGCGCTAGTCGATATCTGGCATGGCTCACTTCATGCCCATGTTGTTTCAGGATCCGTTCAAGCCGTTTCATCCTTCCTCAGGGAGATCCGAGGCCTGATTAATATCAGCCCCCCTGGTCCTGGTCATCTTCGGGCTTCCCATTGGTCTGGTGCAGCAGGACAGCTGTTGACTGTCATCTCAGCTTGCCTTGCCCTGACCGTAGGAAAGAAAAGCTTGATGAGACGCAGCCAACGCAGGTTGTGATTGGTAATTTGATTCCAATAATAAGTTGAACGAGTCCAGCGCTTACAGTAAGATCAGATGCGGGCATCTTTGACTGGGACATATTACGTCTATATCAGTTGTTCATGCCGTGTCAGCATGGCCTCGAATGACATGCTCTCCCAGGTAGCTTGGATATTCAATGCCTCTGCAGACGCCATTCTAAGTTCTCCAGCTCCAACACGTCGAGATTCGGCGAAGGGAGGCTGTAAGTCAAGTGATACAAGGGCCTTTTTTTTTTTTTTAAGCCCCGCTGAAACCCTTGATGCAACCTTATTTGACGTCTCCGATCTTCACATTCGCTGCAGATATTGCTGCACATGCAGCTTCCCGATGCCATGGACTGCGGTTTCGTCGTATTGGTGTATGGCCCAATTAAATCCCCTCTGGGTTTTGAGTTGACCTTAAAGATGAAGAGCTATTGTTATCAGACAGGATGGATAAAGCGGAGAAGTGTCTATTAGACCGCGGATGATCTAAGGTGAGATATGCCTAGATGATCAAGAACAACTGGATTTCTGGTCAGTTATAATGCGACTTTAAAGGCTTTGACTATCCTTTCTGATATTCTTGGATGAGCTTCACTGTGTGCGTCTGTATTTATATGGCTCCGTTTGGTGTTGCTCTTCTCCATTCGCCCTTAAACCTCATCTCCTCCACGCTGCCATTATCAAACTCTGCAAATCTAACGGCTATATTTGTCCATCAAACGTCATAAATTATCTTCAAGCTTAACTCAGCGCCATCCACCCCCCAAGCCATCACTCTATACAGACAGCTTCCAAAACTGACATACGACGTGCCATCCAGGCTGCCTGTAGTCGTGCTCCTCACAGAGGGATTATCCAATGTCCCGCCATCATCTCTAATCACCACATCCACCGCATCATGTGTATATAGATTCCTCCCAATTGTCAAGCTCCGTCAAGTGGTATAGACAGCCATCACAATATGCAAGCATCACGTCGTTTCCATACAGGAGACTCTCTCACCACGGAAAAAGTAGAGGCGGGAACATCATCCTCACATATGCATCATGATTTCTGAAGCCCGAAGTCTTTCAGAATTTCCTTGACCATTGAATCAATAATATCTCCCGTCTCCAAATGGGTTTCTTTCTTCCTTCTTTTCTGGGACGCTGATCTCGTCGCAGTCATTTTTGAGCTTCTACGTGCTCGGTGGACGATGGCTCTTCACGCATCCCAACCTCTTCTCAGCCGTCATGCCAACGCACGCTAGGTTGTCAATCATCCCTAGATAACTCAGGAACAAACCGTCCTTGCATTCTCGACAATCTCTTAGAGCCAGAAACGCAGCCTCATGGCGGACATTGTCGTTTATTCAGTCCCGAATATATATCACGACATTGTGAACTCCTTCGACAACTCCAGCTATTAATTCCATAACAATATCCTCCACTTCAATGCCCGATTCCAGCATCGAATTTAATCAATACAAAATGTCACCGCCCATTCTGTCGACTCATTCCACCATCCAAGCATTCAGTATCGTCATGTCATAGAAGAACAAATGATATCCTGTTCAAGCGTCTCGGCGAATCAGGCGAGATGCATATCAAATCCGTTCTTCTATTCACCATCATCCAATACAGACCACCATCGTAACGATGAAAGAATATCTCATTCAAGCATAAACATATTAACAAAAGCATACTAACACTAAACAGATATATCTCGGCCCAACAGATGCAAATGAATAAGAACCAAAAACGAATCCTCCCCGTGGTATCGCTGTATTCCGCCCTCCCAATCGCTCGTCATCCACCATCCAAACAATCTCCCTCTCCCCCCCGTCTTCCATCGCCCCGACGTATTGCCTCCGTGCCCTTCCAACCTTCATCCTGGCAGGAAGGAAAGGAAAAAGCTGAGCCGTGTGTGTGTCTTGTTGAATCATCGTACTGTATTATCTGAAGCTTTGGAAACTGCTCCTTAGTTATAAGTCACCCACATCCCACCCCATCCCTACCAAAACACAGAAAAGCATCCCTCCCCTCTCCACCTGATCTTCCTTCAAACAGAAATGAAAAAAAGAAAACCTCTCCCTCCCTGGCTCTCCAGAATTTTTTTTCTCGTGGCTCTGTAGTATGCGCGCCCTTCTAAAAATCACTGAGCTACCAGCTCGCCGGGGTCGAGTAGGCCGCAGACGAGGCTGGAACGCGTACAGAGGCAGTCGAAGACATAGAAAAAGTACCATCAAGTAATACAACACCAGGCCCGTCGCCAACTACCCAGAGCTTATCAGAAAACGCAGAAACTAATGTGCAAAGAATTTTGGGGGGATCAGGCGGGAGGGAACAAAAAAAGTAAATAATAAGGAAATCAAAGAATAAGGAGGGAGGGAGAGGGAAAGGGGAAACAAAAGGTATCAAGTCGGCCGGTTTCCTTTTCCGACTGTCGCCGAAAGAATCGGAGTATGTCTCCCGAGAGACCTAGGCAGGGGCTCATGCATCGGCCAAAAATAAGATAAAAGAAAAAAGGATTCGGTTTAAGTAGGGCACGTTTCGTCACTTCGTCCTGCGTACGCCAGTATTCGCAAGCCAGATATGCGTGGTCGGGTGTCCGAATTGGCGGGTAATATGATCGTTTGAAAGCGGATGGTGATGAAAGATTCGCGGGGGGTAAGACTCAAGTCGGCCAATGCGACACGAGTCCGTCTGTATCTCAGCCGTAGGCACTCTAATAAGCCCAGACCTTGAGCTGCGGAGGAGGTTAGCCATGTCGAGTCCGAGGGTGAGCTGCCATCTTGTTCAACATACCAGAGAGTCCCATGAACCTGTGCACAGGCTGATGCCGTCGTTGCTGACACCCAAGCAGCTGACACGGTTTTCGTGGCCTACCAGTGAGCCGACCTTTTCGCCTCGTGTGATATCCCAGACCTAATGCGCGGGTTAGCATCGATATTTCTTGTAAGAGCAGCTTTCGAGAGCCTACCTTGCACTCAAAGTCGTCGTAACCGGCAAAGAGCAGACGACCAGACACGGAGGTGGCAACGGAGGTGATGCCGCAAAGAATGGATTCGGACTGTATCAACAGGTTAGCGAGCCAATTCACGCCATCAAAGTCCTGCTCCACCAAAAGCTGGTTCTACGCACTCCATAGAGGTTGAGTTCGCGATCGGCGCGAATGTCAAAGAGTCGGCAGGTGGCGTCGTCGGAGCCCGTGACAAAAGAGTGGCCATCGGGGAAGAATTGGATGGCGTTGATGTCGGATTCGTGACCGGCAAAGGTCTGGACGGCCTTGCCGGCACGGATGTCCCAGAGCTTGGCGAAGGCGTCACAAGCACCAGAAATGAAGGTGTTCTGGTTGGTCGGGTTGAGGCTGATGCTCATGACGTCGCCGAGGTGGTCGGCGAACTCGGTGACCTTCTGCCCCGTCTCGATGTCCCACTTCATACAGGTCATGTCACCGGACGAGGTCAGGATGCTTCGGTCGTTGATGAAACGGCAGCAGGACAGGTAGCCGGCGTGGCCGGACAGCTCCCTGGCTACTCGAGTCGGGCCATCGCGCTGCTGGTTCAGGTTGTAGATGGAACAGATGTTATCAAGACCACCGCAGGCGACGAAGTTGCCGCTAGGAGCGTATGCGCACGTCATGACCCATGATGACCGCAGCGGGATGGCATGAACTTTGTTAGTGGTGTAGGCATCCCAGATGATGAGCTTTCCATCCTGCGAGGCCGAAACAAGGTGTCGGCGATCTGTAGACCAGTGCATAGCGTAAATCTTGGCCAGATGGCCCTTCAACGTCCGCTTCGCCCGCATGAGCTGGTTCTTGGGGATGGGCTCGTGAGCCTGCTGAGCGACAGCACGGACTAGAGGGCGAGGACAAAGAGGAGCGGGTTAGCATCGCGGGAGCCTGTCATTTCCTTGCATTTTCCCTTTCCTCGACAGCACTGGCGGACTACAAAATCATCGCAGGCCGTTGGCGCCGCGTCGATTGAGAGGCCAGGAGAGACGCAAGAGTTCTCGCCGAGAGGAAATTGAGAGAAGCGGAAAATCAACATACGGGTGGTGTCGGCCAGCTCGTCCTTCTTTCGCTTGATCCTGTCCTTGAGCGTCTCGGCCTCGCGACGCGCCTGCTGGATGCGCGCCTGCATCGCCTCGGGCGACACATCGTTGGCCTGCGAATTCATGGCGAGTCGACGGCGGGAAGGGCGAAGACGATCGAGATGGGAGGGCGGCGAAGGAGTTGGCGGCGGGTTTGGCGGGTTCGTCGTCGGGGGGAGAGTCGAGATCGAGGCGAGTCGAATTGACGACGGTTGGGACTGTGGAGAGCGGAAGGGAGAGGAGAAGGAGAGAATTGCGCTGGCTTGGATTTGGGGGGGAAATGGAACGGTTAGGTTGGAAGGGAACCAAGAGCTGGGAGGTACGGAGTACGGCCGGGCAGGTACCTTATCCTCAATTGGAACTCACCCTCACTCACTTGACGGCTGGCAGTTTGACCAGATACATGTACGGGGACAGAGGCAGAGACGGAGGCTACACTACAGTGCATGGAGGCTCGCAGGCCCAGGCGGCCGTTAGCTCCTATCCCGGCATCCCAGCACTGGCGCTCGGCGCTCCAGGGGGTTTGGCCCGGGCTGGTTAGGGCCACTGGGCCAGTGGGCAGTGGGCGGGCCAGCGCTCTAGTCCCGGCTGGGGTGCCTGGGGCGGATTTGCGGGAAATTGACGGTGGGCTCCCCCAGCGCAGAGGCCCTGAAAGCGCGAGCGCAGTTGAGCCTGCGGCGATTGGGCACCTGCAGCTGCAGCTGCGCTTCTGGGCTGGGCCGGGGCGATGTGCTAGAGGGCTAGGTAGAGGCACCTGCGCCAGACCAGTGGCCCGCTAGAGCTGCTAGAGTAGAGCAGCTTGATATCAATCTGGCGATGGGATGCGCGCTGCGAGATGTGCCTCCCAAGGTGTCGGGAACTACACCTTACATGTACACGTACAAGAGCAAGTACAAGCTGGTAGGAATGATTCGAAATCTGCTGGATTACAAAGACACCTAGACAGTCCACTTGCATGGATGCGGCAATTCTGATGCGTCTCCAGCACATCCCGCTCCTGCCACTTGGCTGCTGCACCTGCGCTGCAAGGGGAACCGGCAAGATTCAGGTCCCGTCGTCACAAGCTCAGGAGTACCGGCCTGGTACCTGTAGCGGGAAGATGAATCTTGGTACCTGGCTGTGCCCCCCCGTGATGCAGCATTCGCTCAAGTACCGACGCAAGCGCCAGTACCTCGACTGTACCGGCTCAAATTGACGGAGCAACTGGCTGGCACCAGCGCCATGACAAGATCCAATGCGCTTCGTCTTGCCTCGGATTCATTATGTTCTTCATCCACTCTTGACATTGATTCACTCTCGCTGTCCCCGTGCACCGGCGTGCGACTGTGTCCGGGAGCCTCTGATTCTACTCGTCTTCCATTTCCAAGCGTCCGATGTCATGGCCCGCGATTCTGGTATCCGGGAAATGAGGCAGGGCGCAGAGCAGCAGCGCTTTGGTGATGTACTGTACGGAGCACAGGAGGCTCGTTTCTGCATCTCGAAATAGCAGCCCTGCGGTTGCATCCGCACGAAATAGGTATTGTACGGACAGGAATACAGGTGCATCATTGTGTGTCCAGACATCAAAGACGGCCAGCGAGTCGATTTGAATCGACGATTCGATGGCGGTCAGATTAACAGGCTGACCGACAAGGCGTTCCCCTCTCTCTTCCCTCCTCAAATCCCACGCCGATGCTGCTAATGCTTCTCTACCGCTGACCGTGACGCGCACAAGCTGCCGAGCTGCAGGATGCCAGCACTAGGCGCAAACGAGGACCGCGACTCTAGCAGTTGGTCGACCGAGACGACAGACGGCCAGACTCCAGCTGCCCAGGCCACAGTGGCGCCGGATCGCAAAATGCCACTGTGTTGCCTAGGCGAAGCCCTTCCCGAGATGCAGATTCTCCGACTCTCTCCTCTCTCTCGCTGTCGTTAGCCTGCTCGTAATAAGGTAGCATTGATTATCAGGGGCAAGGAGACGGGGTGGGGTTCTGACCCTCAAAGATGCATGTGCGGGTTGGCTGGCCCTGTTTTCTTCGAGAGAAGAAGAAGAAGACGACGAAGAAGAGAGACGACAGGAGCCAGGGGTCGCCTGGCGGTGCAGACAACCTTGCAAGGAACCGTCGCTAGCCCGGACACGAAGAACTGGGAATGGGCGCGTCCGTGTGTCTCATTCGGATTCGGGCACAGGGCACGGGCAGATTGATGAAATCTTGCTTCCATCGTACATTCTGAGATGCAGCTTTCCGCGCCGTCCTCTGTCCTCTGTCCTCTGTCCTCTCTCTCACTCTCTGTTGCTCGCCCGATCTGCAGCCAGCCAACCAGTGACAGCTCATCGTCGAGCAATCAGCCCGACCAACAGCTCCGCCGGCTCTCACGTCTCGATGGCGAACGAACGCATCGCGGTTCCTATCAGAGGCGGTTGACGCCACTGGCCGAGGCCCTGCAGCTTGCCCCCCCTGAGGGCAGATTAGCCATGGATGATACGGGGGCGGTTGCGAGTAATATTGCTGGCTGGCTGGCAGGAGCACAAGTACCGTATCTCTGTCAGGTATGTATCCAACGTCCAAGTCTTGTGCAACATGGCTCCTCCGTTGTGCGCTCACGCTCCCACAAGGCAGAAACCCACGATGGCCTCCTCCTATTCGCGCCATGGCCTCCCACCAGCTCTTGGCCTTTCGTCTTCATCCTGCCTCTCCTCTCGTTCTCCTCACTGACCACAGACACTCCCACCCAATCCCAAATCCCACATCCCACATTCCCAATCCTATCCCCGATCCTGTCTAGCCCAGGCCCGGCCCAGGACCGCAATTTACGATGCCTGCATCTCGACCCGCTTCCCTGCTCCGAGCCCACCTTCTACTCGCAGCTTTGGCCCGGCCTAGCACCAAGACGTCCTGCTCTGCACTAGCCGATCCGCAGCTCATCCTCGACCCCCCGGCCTTGGGGCACATCGTTCGACTTGCTTTGGCTTGGGCCCGGGCCAGGTACGGAGGAGAGTGACTTTTGCTTGCATACGGTGCAAGCCGCCTGCGAGTAATTAACGACAGCCGCCTCATCGCTCAAAGCAGGAGATGCCGGAGATGGGGGTCGGGGGATTCCAGCTGAGCAGAAGGCTGTTTGATGAGCCCCCTTTCATACCTGCTCCAGTACATGTATGATGAGTAACAGGCGAGCGCCTCGGGACCGACTCTTTCGACGATGAAACCAGATCAATCTCTTTGGCGAGTGAACATGACGTGCTTGGTACAAGCATCTTCTATGAGTACTAGTATACACGGCTCTTTCTACCGACACTGACAGAAGGACGCGCAACTTGGCGTGCTGGAAGACGAAGCCAATGTTCTTGTCCGCATTGCCGTGCGGATACTCTAATTTCATGCTTCTCTCGTCAAGCGGCAGCACTGTGTCTTCAGGACTTGACCAAGGCACACTTTGAGCTTCCTTTTCCTTTTTCCTTCTTCCCGTTGCTCTTGATTCTAGTGTGTGTGTGCAAGGTAGTTGTACTTTGTACCTTGTACGAACCCATCACGGACGTCGCGGGAGGCTGCCATTGTGGCGGTTCGCCGTTGTGTGCCATACCGTTGTGTGTCTCTGCTCCGGTTACACTGACGATGACTGCATCCATTAGAAGCGCTGTGTTGCCAAGAGACAAGAAGGAGGGATTCTTCCTCGTTTGTGGATTACATATACCTACCGAATCTGAGAATACTAGTACATATCGACTCGATCGACCTGCCTCACTTGTGTTATTACCTAGGGTATAAGTTTGCATGCAACATGGAGGAAGTCATCTTCTGCGGTGTCCTGTCTCATTCTCGGCCCTCTTTCTCGATTGTCTACCCTGTTTCTTTCTTCGTCTCCGCCAGGCACCCTGACTTATGTTTGTATATTTCGTTCATTTGTAGATAGGTATGTACGCTCAGAAGCACTTCTCAGTCCTGGCCCTCACTGATTCCCACTGCCTACCGCCTCCTAGTATCCTAGAGTAAGGCTTCTCACAGCCTCGCCTATCCTGAATCCAGCGGTCCGCATCATCCAATCTCGATGACAAACGGGCGCTTTCTTTTCCACCCCCTAGCAAGCATACAAAGCTAGGTAGGTATTGCACGCACTAGAAGCAATGGAACCCTGCTTGTTGTGAGTATCCTGTGGGATCTAGATGGAGAGCTTGTTCCCTGTATGAAAAAGACTTGCCAGATGTCGTGTATAAGTCGGGCTATGATGATGCCACTCGTCTACAATCTCATTGTGTCCAAGGCTTCTTCCCGGTCGTTGTACACCGTGGGAAATACTCCGTGGCTATTACTATCGAATACCCTCCCGCCCCGAGGGAGCAACTTTGTGCATTGGGGTGAAGTTGACGGTTGAAAGAGTCCGCTGTCCAAGGCACTTGAGGTGAGAAATTGAGGTGGTGTAAAGAGGGACGTGTAGCTGCGTCTTTTGGTTGGAGTCGAGGCCTGGAGTTCACGCTGCATTCCTTCTGCTGACTGATTCATGAGAAAGCATAGTCAGTTGACTACAGGACCCAGGAGAAGTACTCTCTTGATAAGAGATGGAGATGCCGTCATATGCTCTCACGTTCGAAAGATCGAAGTGTCAAATGTATAGGTATTCAAACATTAGAATTCTCTCAGAGTACCTAGTCAACTACCTACTATCGGTCGACGTCCTTCTGTATTAGATAGAGCCTCATGTCGAAAGCCCTCCATCTATTAAACCGCCAGATCCAGTTGTCTCCAGAAAGCCGACCTTCTACTCCCTGTGATATACGTTCAAGCTTACCAAGAAGCCCTGGCCCTTTTCTCTCCTCGCCCCTGTCTCTATGCTCATCGACAGAAGCACACTTCTACGCCATACCAGGCTTCACTTCATTAATGCGTCTTTGCCCACTCCTTGAACCACTCCAGGGCCTCGGGATTCGCAACACTGGCGTTCGTCTTGATGCTCATGCCCGACAGAATCTGCTTCACGGCAACCTCGATCCTGCAACACAGATGTTAGACAATGACTTTTCTGGGAGGTTTCAATTGGTAGACTTACTTCTTGCCGTTGCCCGTCTTGGGAATGCCGCCTCCGCATTCCTCCACTATCCCCGGGACGTGACGCGGGCTGAGCTCGCTCTTGATCTTCTGCTTGATTCGGGTTCTCAGGTCGTCGTTGAATTCGTGGCCAGGCGTCATGACGACAAACAAGCACACCGTCTCGTCCGTGTCCGTGGCTCTCCGCCGCCCGACGCACACGGCGTCTTCCACCTCGGAGGCAAAGAACCGGATCAGGATGTTGTAAATCTCGGCCGAGCCGAACCTCACGCCGGCCGGCTTCAGGACACCGTCGGATCTGCCCAGCATCAGCAGCCCACCCGTCTTGGGGTCGGGTATCTTGACAAAGTCGCCGTGGTGCCACACCGGGCCCTTGACGCCGCAGATGTTCTCGAACCGCTCAAAGTAGGCGGCCTTGTACTTGACGTCGCCGCTGGGGCCGAAAAAGGTCAGGGGCTGGCAGGGGAACGGCTTGACGCAGACCAGGTCGCCGGGCTCTCCCGCGGGAATGTCCTCCCCGGTAACAGAGTCGACGGCCCTGATGGCCATTCCGAGGCCGGCGCACTGGATCTCGCCGACGCGGACGGGGAGGAGGGGGCAAGGGGCGCCGAAGAGGGAGATGATGTCGGTGCCGCCGGTGATGGATGCGAGGTTGATGGTCTTGGGGAAGGCTTCGTAGACGAAGGAGAAGGTGGATGGCGGTAGCGGCGACGCCGTGGAGTATATGGCTTCGAGGTGAGAAAGATCAATGCTTGAATCGCGGACGGGATAGACGCCGTTGGCCTCCAAGGCCGTGAGATAGGCTGCCGAGGTGCCGAAATGGGTCACCTTGAGGTCTGACAGCACGCGCGGGATGGACATGTACGAGTTGGGGCGGAAGGGCGATCCCGAGTATAGAATCAGCTTGGCGCCCACGGCAAGCGCGCCGACGCTCCAATGCCACATCATCCAGGACGTGGTTGTGTAGTAGAGCATGCTCGACGAAGAGGTGAGAGAACAGTGCAGCATGTGCTCCTTCTTGTGCTGGATCAGCGTTCCTAGAGCAGTGTGAACGATGGCCTTGGGGAGACCTGTGGTGCCGCTGGAGTAGAGGATGTAGAGCGGATGTGACGGCGGCAGCTGCTCAAACGTGAGAGCATCCGACGAGGCGCTGGAGAGGAAGCTTTTGTAGTCGACGGCCGCGACGCCATGGGCCCGGAGATCGTCCATGCCGAGATCGCCTGCGATGTTGTTGATGACAATGACCTTTTGCAGGCCCAGCTTGCTGAGCTCTGCGACAATGTCCGTCGTCTTGGAGGTGCTTGACCACTGCTTGCCATTGTACACCGTCCCGTTGTCGGCGAACAAGACGCGAGGTCCAATCTGGCTCAGCCGGTCCAGCACGGCCGAGACGCCGCTGTCGGGGCTGATGCCCGTCCAGATCGCGCCGAGCGAAGCGGCTGCCAGCATCGCCACCAAGGCCTCGACATGGTTGGACACGTATCCGGCGACGATGTCGTGGGGCTTCAGGCCGCTGGCTCGCAAGGCATTGGCGCACTGGCGCACCGACTCGCGCAGCTCGGCCCAGGTGGTTGAGCGCAGGTCGCCGGGCAGCTCCGTGGTGGTGATGACGGCGGTCGAAGAAGGGTCGAGGGGCTCGGAGGTGGGAGGGAAGAGGAGGTTCTCGGCAAAGTTGAGGCGAGCGTCGGCGAAGAAGTCGGGACGAGGGAACATGGGCGCATCAGGCGGCAGAACCTGGGCAGGTAAGATGCCGTGTAAGTCAAGCTGTAGTGATACCCGGAAGAGAGGAACGAACCTGTGTATACGGCTGGGACGAGACAATGCCGACAAACTGCCAGACCTCGTCCCAGAACTGGGCAACGTTGTCGACGGACCACTTGTACAGGTCGGGGTATCCCGTCAGCTGCAGGTTGTGCTTCTGGTTGACTGTCTGGAGGAAGCGCCACATGGGCGTCGAGGCGGGATCTGGGTGTCTCCAAAGCTCCGCTGCCTGCGGCGGGACGCCAGTAAAGGCGCTGTCGTGGTCGATGGACTCCCCCATTGCGTCTGCCGTCGTCGTCGTGATCGATCGTGCTCTGGTGTCCGAGGTCGTCGTCCACTTGGTCAGAGTCCAGGGCTGAGGATCAAGCAGAAAAGAGAGTCGGAGGGCCCCGATTGGCGTCTGACGATCTTCTCCCTTCTCTTTCTATACCTTAACAAAAGACACCATCAGATAGTCTTTTTCAGGGACCGGAATGGTTGGGGATCTCAAGCCCAACTGCCGAATCGGCTGCATTTGCGCTCCCCCCTCCATCGTGGCCCGTTGCAACCCGCGGGCACCCTCGGTATTAAACTGGAATGGACGAGGACGAACGGGCTGAGAGCCGAGAGACGGTGGCTGGAGAGGGCGGATGACTAAGGACGGTGGGTGCTGTGGCTGGTGTCGAGCTAAAGGTGGGAGAGGCAAGTGATCAGAGGTGAGAAGAGGCGAGACGGCGGGTTCGTTAGCAGATGCACCATCGCTTGGAGTTGGATCTAGTACTAAGGGGGCCGAGGCAAAGATTGAGCTTGAAGATTTTGTTTTTCCTTTTGTTTTCTTTTCTCTGTGCTTTAGCTGCTCTTGTCGGAAGTAGGAAGCTCGTGTGTTCCAGCCTGGAGTGACACTGTCCGAGTGACGCTTTGTGTTGAACTGCTCTCCCAAACAACCACCCTCGAATTCCAAAGAGAGCATCAAAGTGATGCATAGAGGTGGAAGATGCGTCAGCCAATCTAGAGCAAAGCCGTCTGGCCATTTACAACGCACCCGCTGGAGCTGCGAGCGACCAGTCAATACACGTAAGAGAGGCAAGAGGCGGGAGCAATAGCAGATACGTGTACACGCACACGCGCACGCACGGAGGACCATGTCCGTGTTTGCGTCGACGTCGCACCGCGTCTAGAAGCCCTCCATTGTTCGGTCTGGTAGGGCTCAATTGTCCTCTGCAGCAGTCGACGCTCCAAAGCGCGGCGCCTGTTGGACCGGCTTCATCGGAGAGTTTCGCGACCACGAACCACTAGCAAACATGAAACCCGGCTGTCAGTCCATCGCCCAACAGCTTCACGGCCACGAGCTGCCAGCTACTGCTGCTTGTGGTAGCACCAGCTCGGCGGCCTTGGGGTCAGCGCCCCTTTTTTGGGCTGCCTCTATGGACGAGCGAGATGGCGGCAAAATGTCATCGCGCGGCCCCTTGCAGATCTCGAGTCGCAATGCTGCCGGCCACCACCAGTGTGTATGTACTATTTGTAGGTAGAACGGCCAAACAGCTCTCTTCACACACCACGTCGGTACATGTGGGTGACACGGAGCGGTCCTGCAAGTGGCGATAGTCGTGGCACGGAGGAATAATGCCAGGTCGGCAGTAAGACGGCATCCCCTGGCAACCGCCTCTCCCAGCAGGGGATCGCAGCCGCTCGTCGTCGCTTGGGAGAATCGGGACAACCATCGCTCGAGTGACCTCATCGGCTGCAAAAACCCGCACAGCTGGCATCGGACGACAAAGTCGCTCTCGTCTAGCACGAAGCGCAGAAGCATCGCGGTGCAGGGCGATGCATCCATCCCTCGTAAGCCCGGGCGATCCGACCGGCAACACCAGCTTGTCTGCCGGACCTGCAACTCGATCCATCACGCCCTCGGCAGACTGTGGGCAAATTAAACAGGTGACCCATGACAGGCTAGACGCCCACTTTTGCCCTTGTCGTGACGGATCGCTTGGGCTGGGCTTTCGACCGACCCGACCCTCCTGGTCGCCGCTCTTTTTTCTTCTGATTTTGACTTGTCGTGCATGGTCGTTTGGCCGCATGTGCCGCAGCTGCGTAGTTCGGGTGGAAGAAAAGACGGAAGCAATCGTGATGGGCATCCGAAGTGAATACTACGAGCGATCATGCTGGATGGTGCATCACAATAAGGACGACAATACATAGAAATAGCAGCAGATCATGCAGGGCGTCAAAAAAGGCGACACAACGGCGTGGGCAAAGGCACGTCCACGTCCTGAGGCTGGCCAATTGCCAACTGGGCCCCCTTCCCTTGCCTTGCCTAACAGGTACGGCTAGGCAGGTACCTTATTCAGTATCGAACTGAAGAGTGGCTCCCGCTTTGGTGCCCAGCCGCCATCTCATTGGCCTTGTGGGCTCGTCAAAGAAACGCGGGCCCCTTTCGCCAAATTCATCCCCCCCGAGCCAGACCCAGAACCTGTCCTTCTTCAACTTGCTTTTTTATCGTTGCTTGCTCTTTTGCTCTTCCCGGCCCTGCGATCGCGGTCACTTTGTCCTTTGTGTCGCGTGGTGTCCTTGTGCGGCATCTCCACTGCGAGCTGGGATACGCACGTCTTGCCTCGGGGCAGTGGTTCGTCTGTCGAGAGCCTCGTCCATGTCTGTGCCTGTGCCAGAACCCACGCATTGATTTGCCCTGGCCGCTTCCACGAACGTCAAAAGACCCGAATCTGTCGAGTCTCGGCTTCGAGCCCCAGTCGGGACACGCCGCAACACCATCACCATCACTCTCGGTGCTGGCTTCCATCTACTGTCACCGGTAAGTTGCGCAAGTCGGCTCTGGCACGCCTCGCCCGCTCAGCTCCAACTCCAAATTCCTCCCCTGCCCCTCCACATACGCCCCTCGTGGAAGAGCCGGCGATGGGCTGCAGTATCGCCCTGCCAATGCCAGTGCCAGTGCCAGTGCCATTGCCATGACGCCAGGCTCCTCTCAAAGCTTGTTTCGACTCGACTCCTTCCATACGCTTGACCGGCTGCGGCCAAGGCCTAGTGGCGCCGCCCGGCGAGGCTTGGAACGTTGTGTGTGTGTGTGTGGCCACACCGCGACTTTTTTGAGTTGCTCGGTGCCGGATGGCTTGACCCTCTAGCGAGGCGATGGCTCCGGGGAATGGAATCGATTAGGAAAGGAAAAGGAAGAGGAGGAGAAAAAAAAGCCTGACAGCTCTTCAGCTCCCCATTTCACTCATTTCATTCTCACGCCACGCCTGCACCATCAACAGCGCTCTGTTCGGCAATTGAAGCTAACTCGCCTTGCTTCCGCTCTTTTTCTACAGACAGTATCCCCGGAAAGCCTCGTCTGACCCAAGAGCCGGCTTCTCCCTCCGAGTCTGAAAAAAGATAGCGTTGGAGAGATCATGCCGCGGCGGCTCGCAAACCCCTTCTCCTCCAGCCAGTCTGCCATGTCAGCGTCCGAAAAGACTGGCGAACGACGTCTCTCGGCCTCCAAGACCAACCGGCTGAGCCAGCTCTTCTCGTCCAGCCCAAAGTCCAAGGACCAGGCCACCATGCATCAAAGCCAGATGAGCACCATCTCGCCGTCCACGGTGTCGCTGCCCACCATTTCGCTCTCTACCGCGACGGGCGAGCCCAACACGGCCGAGTCCCCCACGACGCTCTTTAAGCCTCAATCCGCCGAGGAGGTGGAGCGACGGCGACGCGTCGAGTCTCAATTCGGTCCCCTGCTCTCGCCGGAGCACCTGTACGTCAGCCAGGCCCAGGGCAAGCCCTTTACGCGGCCGATTGAGGATGAGCCGGTCTACTACTATCTCTTGACCACGTACCTGAGCTACCTGGCTCTCATCTTGTTCGGACACGTCCGCGATTTCTTTGGCAAGCGGTTCGGTGACCGCAAGCGCTACGCGCCCCTCAAGGTGCACAATGGCTTCGCTCCCCTCAATGATGACTTCGACAGCTTCTACAGCCGGCGGCTCAAGCTCCGCCTGGACGATTGCTTTGCCCGCACGACCGTCGGCGTCCCCGGCCGCTACATCACCCTCAAGGACCGCAAGTCGGACGACTACAACTACACCTACCGCTACACCGGCACCCACACTGAGACGCTAAACATGAGTTCCTACAACTATCTCGGTTTTGCTCAGTCGGACGGTCCCTGCGCCGACGCCGTCGAGGAATGCGTCAGGAAGTACGGAGCCACTTTTGCCAGCCCTCGAGCGGACAGCGGCACTTCGGACCTGGCCCTCGAGGTCGAGCGCGAAATTGCCTCGTTTGTTGGAAAGCCCGACGCCATGGTCTTTTCCATGGGCTACGTCACCAACGCCAGCACCTTCCCCGCGCTCGTGTCCAAGGGCTGCCTGATCATCTCTGACGAGCTCAACCACGCGTCCATCCGCATTGGTGCCCGTGTTTCCGGTGCCGTCATCCAGTCTTTCAAGCACAACGACGTCGAGGCCCTGGAGCGCGTCCTCCGCGAGGCCATCTCCCAGGGCCAGCCCAGGACTCACCGCCCCTGGAAGAAGATCCTCGTCGTTGTCGAAGGCCTCTACTCCATGGAAGGCAGCATGGTCAACCTGCCCGGCATCCTGGCTCTGAAGCGCAAGTACAAGTTCTACCTGTTCATCGACGAGGCTCACTCCATCGGCGCCCTGGGACCCCGCGGCCGTGGCATCTGTGACTACTATGGCGTTGACCCCTCGGAAATCGACATCCTCATGGGCACCCTGACCAAGTCTTTCGGCGCCAACGGAGGCTACATCGCCGCCGAGAAGCACATCATCGACAAGCTCCGCGTGACCAACGCCTCCACCATTTTTGGCGAGGCGCCTGCCCCTTCGGTTCTCATGCAGATCCTCACGTCTCTCAAGCTCATCAACGGCGAGATCAGCCCCGGCCAGGGTGAAGAGCGCCTGCAGCGCATTGCCTTCAACTCTCGCTATCTGCGTCTCGGACTCAAGCGTCTCGGCATGATTGTCACTGGCGACGACGATTCACCCATCATCCCCGTCCTGCTTTACCACCCCGGCAAGATGCCCGCCTTCAGCCGTCTGATGCTCGCCCGCAAGATCTCCGTCGTTGTCGTTGGTTATCCGGCCACTCCGCTCATCAGCTCGCGTGCTCGCTTCTGCGTCTCTGCCGCTCACAACAAGGATGACCTCGACCGGATGCTCATTGCCTGCGACGAAATTGCCGACATCCTACAGCTCAAGTACTCGACGGGCATTGCCGGAGGCTTGGAGCCGCTGCCCGATGGCGTCGCGCCCGAGGACGAGGCCGAGTGGAGGAAGGCCAACGGCATCCCCATCAAGCCTCCCAGGTGGAAGGTTGAGGATGTCATTGCGCGAGGAGTTGCTGACTGCAAGCTTCCTTTGCGATGATTGCACTTTTCCATTTTTCTTTGTGAAAATACTTTTACATCATGAGTCTTGTGGGCAAGCCAACCTCGTTCCCTCTCCCTTGGAAGAAAAGACACATAGAACGGGCAGAAAAAAGAAAAACAAAATTATCACGGCTCGGTGTTTGGGGCGCAAATTGTTTCTTTAACTGCTGTCCGGTTCCTGGGAGATGTACAAACGGCCTCGTTTTATCTTCTTTGGCGACACATGGTCAAGGAAAGGACGACTACTACTACCTTTTAATTCAACGTTTCGACTTGACAATTTCCGATGTTCAGAGTCTTTGTGATGAGCGGCTCTGGCTTGTCGGAAGCCATTTTACTTATATAATTAATGTGACATGCCCTGAGAATTGGCCATGATGCGAAGCTGCAGGGAGGCTCATGACTGCAGGGCTAGGTTCAATAATACTACTACTACTACTGAGACGGGCTCGAGACACGACTTGCTGAGGCTTGTCGGCTTTTAGCTGAGCGGCGAACCGATCGGCATTTGCGGGCGAGCGATGCGGTATATATCGGTGGATAAGTTGCTTTCCTTTTCTCTTCTTTTTTCAGCGGGGGGTTCTCCTTGTGTCCCTTAGGTAAATCCGCGCGTGCAGACGTGTAGAACGACCAAAGGAGTTGAATATGCGGAGAGCAGATGACTTGTCGAGTGGGTTTTCTGATGTCCGTCATTTGTGAATTGTGATGCCACGGAGGTGAAGCTGATGCCATCGGGCCCGTGATGCAACCAGTCAGTATGTCGCTCGTGTCTGAGTTTGACCCCGTCTACTCCGTACACACTGCGGAGCTGATAAGCTTTGGTTGGTAGGTAGTCGTATCTACGGGGTAGCGTGTCAAAGCTCCAACAACAAGGCTATAAGAGATATTTATAGAAGCACCCGAGTCCATTCTGCTTGGAGCCAACGGAAGGCACAAAGAAAGAAAGAAAGACGGGGAAGACGTTTGAAACGGCGAGGCTGCGAGGGAAAGGTGGAGAGGATATCACGTTCGGGAAAGCTTCCATCGGGGTTTGGTGTTTTAGGGGTTCGTCTTCGTTTTGGTGTCAGGAGTGCTAGTATCCTGTGGCTACCGTATATACGAGGTACGAGGTTTTTGTAAGTTTCATGATGGAGTCTGGGGTGTTTTCGGGGAGGGGATGAAACGCGTTTCCGTGCGGTATGGGAGGTGTTTTCGATTTAAGGGGGGTCTGTCCTGATACGATAACCGGGCAGGAAGCCCTTTACGAGTTGAATGCAGAAGTAAGTCGCTGTCGGAGCTGAGGTTTTTTTGGGGCTACTGTAGGGGAGAAATGCGGGAAGGGGGATTGCAAAGGAAAAGAAGTGAAGTGTAATAGTGAGGTGTGGACGGTTCAGGTGTGTTCCCCTTGCATTCGCGGCAACGGGGGGTTGGTTGGGTGGATGGGGGGCTTGCGAGACAAGCACGGGGACGAGACGAGACGAGACGAGACGATGTGCGGGCGCGGGCGCGGCGGGCCTTGTTTGGGCTTGGACGGTTGGGGGTGTGGAGGCGAGATTTGCTTTTTCTTTTTTTCTTTCTGATGCTGGGATTTGAACTTGTTCTTTGTTCGAGATCATAGTAGTAAGTAGTATGGTTCTTGTAGAGGACTAGAGGCAGCGAGTCTGAGTGAAGAGTACTTGCTTTTTATTCTAGTGGAGCAGGGATGTTGTGTGGTTTTGTTCGTTGGGAGCTCGGTTGGAAGTTGAGCGGACGGACGGGCTGGAAGGGAGCTGGGCCGTTCGCTGGTGTGGACTGCGGAGGAGGAGCGGGAGAGAGGGAGATCGGGGCTTCGATTGGTCTGTGGGTGTGGATGGTTGTTTCTTCTTGGTTGTCGGGATTCATTGATGATGATGTTTGAGCTTTGAATTTGTTTGGAGGGTTGATGCGTTTTGGCGTGTGAGTTAATTACCCTGGAGAGGTGCGTGAAGAAGTAGAATTGTTCGGTCACTGTAGGGCAATGCAATTAATGGAATTGCGCAGCTTCCGTGATAGTGTTACTCATAACATGTACATGAGACTACTGATCGTTCAAGACGATGCTCTGCCATTCATCTGGGTTGTTGAATCATCAACGTTGTATTATATCAGTCGAGTTGAAGATTCGACGCCGTTGCGTGTTACAGTCCCGTTCCGCTTTGGCTCATTGCAATGGCATTCCATTGGTATCTGATAGTATATTCAGACACAGCTTGAGGAAACATACCATAACACAGGATAGGGATGACCACACCAAGCATTAAGTACATAGAGCATCTCATCGGCGCGTCAAACAAAGCAGATGCTCTTGTTCAGATTCTGTTCGTTCCTTGCCCTTCAACGTCCGCTCAGCCACAAGAGCAGGGAGGACTCTCATGGTTGCGGCGCTTGGCCGATTGTGGCTAGAGGCGCCGCCCGGCGCAATCAAAACGGCGTGCTCTTGGTGCAGTGGAAACGGCCGCTGAGCCGGAGCGAGCTGGAGGGCGTTAGCGGGCTCGACTGGGCTGGTTCCAGGGCTGGTTCCCCCGCTGTAGCGTCCAAACCTGTAGCGCTCGAACTGGGCTGGGCTGGTCGCCATGGAGCATGGAGGGACGGCGCTGGAGGCCACTGGACGGAGCCTGGCAGCTTGGATGCGCGCGTAGCAGTACCTGCGGCTGCGCCAGATACTCTGAGCTCCCAGCGGTACCGATACCTGCCCTCCGCCCGCCCGTGCTTTCACTCCAGTTGTCCAGTGCCTGTGCCTGTGCCTGTCCTGTCGGCTGGCGTCCACCTTATTGGCCGAGATTTGACACCTGGGCCTGTTGCGAACTGATTCAACGCGAGTGTCCCGAGTTTCGTCCTGTTCCTTGCCTTGCCTTGTCCTTGTCCTGCCTTGTCCTGTCCTGTCCTGTCCTTGCCTTGCCTTGCCTTGCCCCTCCTCACGATCGACACGCAGCAGCCAAGCAAGGCTCAACGACTGCTGTCGCTCTACCTTATATCCCGTTGCCCTCGCGCTTGTTTGCCCTCTTGCTTTGCTTCTGGCTGGGGTCTCTGCGTCCCTTCCTGCTGACCCGACTCGCCCACCCCCGAGCGCCTTGTATCGATCCATTAGCCGCCCGTTGGCGCTCTGCTCGCCTCCGCACGACTTGCTTCCCCCTTCGGATCGGGCTGCCTCAATTCCCTGCCACAGCCCGCACTCTTCCGACGCAAGAAAGACACGACGCCGCGAGCGAGAGCTGACTCGAGACCGTCTCCGCGAACCGGCTTCCCATCGAAACAGCGCAGCGGCCAAAAAGGACGGCGGACGAAGGGGAACAGGCGTCCAAATAGGGGACGACATCCCGCACCTGCGACGGGGGGAGAACGAGAGAACGAAGCAGCAGCAGCAGCACCGAAAAGCTGTCCCGCTGGCCACGGACGGCGGCGCCCGCGATGATGAACTTTGAAGGAGGGACGGGCTACGCCGAGTCGGATGCCGACGACGAGTACGAGCATCACATGGGCGACCACTCGCCCGTGGGCGACTCCGAGACGTCGCCCATGGGCTCCGAGCTGTCGACGTCGGCCGAGCACACGCCCACCACGTACGGCCATCGCAGCAGCATGGACCGCCTGCCCGAGACCATCATCACCGAGTGGACGGCCGAGGAGTGCGCGGATTTCATCAGCGCCATCGGCCTGCCGCAGTATGCCGATACGTTTCTAGGTATGTATCTTGACGGCGTTGACGGCGGCAGATTTGATGAGCAGGGTTGTTGTGGTTGCTCGTCTGCGTTTGCCGCTGTTGATGGAGCGCACATTGGCTGATCGCTGGACATGGCGCTACAGAAAATGACATTGTCGGAGAGGCCCTGGTTGCGTTGCTGCACGATGATCTCAAGAGCATGGGCATCGCCAGTGTGGGCCATCGCTTGACCATCCTCAAGAGCGTCTACGACGTCAAAAAAGCTCAAGACATTCCCATGGAGAGCGACCACTACCTACCACTGTGTAAGGCTATGCATTCCCCCCCACCCATGAGCTGGATGCCCAGGACTGACCTTTGCTGGATTTCTCAACCACAGCCGCCGACGCGGAAGCCCAGTATGCCACGGCAACGCTCAAGGACATCAGACATCTAGTGGAACAGCTCCGGTTGCGAGACGAGCGAATGAGCCTACTGGAGCAGGACCTGCGGCGGATGAACGAGGACTTTAAGCGTCTGAGAGAGGACATGCTGCCGGCGCTGCGGCTGGTCAAGGATGTTCAGCACCCGCTGCCCAACGTCTCCGGACCCAGCCAACCATACGCATACGAGGCCACGCTGTCTCCGCCCGCGCCGACGCCGCCAGGGGCCCAGCCCGGCGATCGAGGAGTCAAGAGGCAGTACTCCCAGCGGCGGATCCTGATTGGAGCAACGCCCAAGAGTAGCTCGCCGACGCAAGCAACACATGACCAGCGCATCATGTCAGAACAGACGCTCGACCCGTCCAGCGCCGCAGAGAGAGCCGTCATGTCGTCGTCGCACCTGGCTGCGATGAACGGAGGCAACCAGCACGCCTCACAATCAGGATACCCTTCGCCAATCATACCATCACCGACCTCCCCTCAGAACCACATGAGCGCAGCGACCCTCGGCTCTCGAACGTATAACTCGACGGCCCCCTCCGTACGGACGACATTTATCGAAGGCGACCTCGGCTACGGCTCGCGAGACAAGGCCGGGACCGGAGGGTCGATTCGACGCCGCGAGACGCCCGTGCCCGAGACGCCCAGCTCCAAGGACTCTGTGGAAATCTTCAAGTCCTTCCGGGTGAGCATGGACGATCCGTGCTACAAGGTGCTGCCGGCTGCGCTTAAGAAGTATCAGATCAACGCACCTTGGGACCAGTACGCGCTGTACATTGTCTACGGCGACCAGGAGCGCTGCCTCGGCATGGACGAGAAGCCCCTGATTCTGTTTAAGCAGCTGGATAAGGAAGGCAAGAAGCCCATGTTCATGCTGCGCAAGACGAACAGCGCACAGGTGGACGGCGACATTCCCGGCATGAGCATGAACCCGGCCAGAGGAGCTGCGACAGGCTACGATCCGCCGGGTGGTATCATCTGAGCACGTCTCGTTCCGTGGTCTGTGTTCAGAAGACGCTGGGAAACGGGGCTTTTATTCTCTTTCGATCCGCGACCTGCCCTGTTGGACTCGGATGGCTAGGGTTGTATACTCGGAAAGCGGCGTATCGGAGTTGGTAGGGAAAGGGAAAGAAGCTTTGTCTACGACTGGGGAAAGAGACGAAGACGACATTCCCGGTTGCTGTATCCTGTGGCTTGTGTTGCAGTGCTAAAAGAGCTGCAAGCCTTCGCCAAGAGCCGGTACGAGACTGCTGTATCGGAGCCGGAAGCGACGCGAACTCGCCATTGGAGATTCGCTGAAGCGGTATCAAGCTGTATCGACGGACAACCTGAAAGGAGGTGCAGTGGCTTTGCAGCACAACGAACGTGGTGTCGAATCTGACGATGTGAGGACGGGCTATTATGGAGGCTTGGGCCACAACTGTCGATTGGGAAACCATGATCCTGACCAGCTGTCTGCGAGATCGTCTCTCTTTGGATACATTGGGCAAATGGGCACACGTGGAGGGGGTTAGGAAGGGAAAGGGAGAACAAACATGGCGGGAAATCTTTTGGTGTACGGCAATCTGGGCAAAACAAAATCACGGGGAAGGGGGAGGGGTGGTGTATTAACCTTGTCTTTGTTATCGTTTGTATGTGGATGCTTATTCGGGATGCATGTAGTATTAGGAGCGAGAACTATGTAATACTCTATGGAGTGTTTTTTTCTGTTCATTGACGGTGTACCTTGAGCAATGATTGTGAGGCTCGAAGTTAGTGTTGATTGCCGAGGATGGGATTGGGATTGGGATGGTGACAAGAGGTATGAAGAGCCAGTTTGAGTGATGGGTATACTATGATGATGCTAGAAGAATCGGGTGTGATGGTGATGCTGACGAAGCCAATCCGATGATATCGCAGCGGTAACGTGACGGATGCTTGTTAAGTGTAAGTGCTCGAGATGAACATCTATAGTGACCCTACAGAGATTCTCATGCCGCAAGGATGGGGAGCGCTGTCCCCAATGCTCGGGATGGCTTGAGGACGGGCCAGGCGAAGGCGTGAAAAGGGACGAACGAACAGAAGGGGGTCAGATTTTGGGGATCAGCGCGACGACTGGAGATGCTGATTGTGGGCTCCTTGGCGTTTAGGCTGATTGAGAGCTTGGATTAGAGTTTGAGCGAGAAGTTGGTAATGCTGTGAGGGGAGAGAGATGCGAGTTTCTCGGGGGGTTGGTGAGGTGGGAGTTGATGAGCGTGAATGGGATGGGATTGGGGCTGCGTGCTGAAGAAGATGAGATTGGAAGATGACGTTTCGGTAGGATATTGTTAACCACCTAGTCAGGGGGTCATATTGGAATACTTTTGAGCTTAGGCGGGCTTCTTATTGATCAGATGGGTATATTCAGGCGGGTAGAGTGATTGAGTCGTAAGAGTTCATGTTTGTGGGTTTACAGTACCCGAGGAGGATTTGCGTGTGTTGTTGTTGCCTTGCGTTGAATGATGATGCCTTGAGGGTTTAGGTACCGACATTGCAATACGTGGAAGCCTCATCTACCTATATGTGCCTTGTCTGACGCGTATATGCAATTGCTAGACGGAAATAGGATGAAAATGTGGGAATGTTTGAGGGCGGGCGCTGGGAGGTTGTTGCTTTCTGCATTGCCTGCGTTTGGGTGCTGATGGTGAAGGCTTACCTTGGAGGATGCCTTTTGATGAGGTTGGGGTTGGTAAATGGTTAAAGTGATGTGTGGCTTGGATCAGGAGGACATTCTTCAAATCTCCCATCACACATCCGGTCTTGTCACAATTCACGTCATAAGCCTCGCTTTATAATCGTCTGGTTACGAATCCACCAACCTCGCCAAATGGAGCAGGATTACCATAGGTTCAGAGGCATCAGGTCAAGCCCGGTTCCCGCACCCGAGGGTTGCATCGACAGCCGCGCCGAAGGGAGACGCGGCTTCGGCTTCGGCGTTGGGCGGGTGGGGCCCACACAGCGTCGTTCCACAGGCACGGCAAAAGTATTACGAAGCTCTACTATAATTCGGTCAAGTCAAGTGTGATCAGGCTTTCAGCTACCTTAGACTAGTATAGTAGGTATGGTTCGATATGGCATTTGCTGCCTGCTTGCTGCGCGTTTATGGTCCCTTGCCAACTTGAGTCATCGCCGAGACGGCGGGGAGGGAGCGCGGGCGTCCGTCCAATGGAACGCCGAGCTGGGGACTTGAACCCGATGTGCTGGTTAACCTTAGTTGTTGGTCATGCATACAGGCGTGACTACCTTGCGCGGAGCAAAGTTTGCAGGTGCTTATGCTGGGGCCGGGTGTTAGTAGTCCTGATGCTACTACGGTAGGGCTGTAAAGAGTTGGAGTCATCAGACGGCGGGAAAGAGAATGGAGGTGAGTGACGGGACGGATGTCATTGGGCTCGGCTGGGGAAGGGCGTGCCACTGCTTCTTTGCTATAAGGAGGCGTGGTTCGTTGCCTGGGTTTTTGGGTTCTTCTCTTCTCTGGTTCTACGTTATGATCTGAAATACATCTGGAAGCTTGACATTTTGATACTTGATCATTCATTTACAGTTGGAATATACCATAAAGTTACTTATTTGATACCCGAGTATTCACTTATACTCCTTACTCATACATACCCTGGCTATACTATCGAGTGACGAGAATGGAGGAGAGGATATAGCGGTTTAAGCTGAGCCTACGACACCTACCGCCAAGGTACGCTATACACCAGAGAAATGCCACAATGATCATCACCATGGCTCTCAAACCAGCTACCTGGGAGGACACAGCTAATCCCGACCGCAGATGGTCGTCCTACCGCGCCTGGGCATCGAACCCAACCCCGACTTTCCCAAGAACTCGCCTCCCCGACCGAGCCCCATCCCCACGCCCACGCCCACCGCCATCATCGCCAGCATCACCACAACACCCACCAGCAGCACCACCACCGCCAACAATGGAAGCAGCAACTTCATGCAGGTCGCCGAGGACGGCACGAGCGGGGACAAGCTCCTGCGCGGGTTCCTCATCGGCGTGGCCATTGGCGTGGTGGTGAGCTTCGTCCTGTGCTGCTGGCTGCCGTGCTTTCGCAAGGCGAGGCGGACGAGGCTGCAGAGGCGGAACGATAACATCAGGAGGAGGAGGCTGGTGGTGCTCGAGGACGAGGCGTGGGTGAGTGAGAATTGGCCGAGGAGGAGGCCGTGGGAGGTTGGCGATGATGAGAGTCAGAGTCATGTTAGTCATGAGGGGTGACTTTTGAAACGTGGATCCTCTGTTTTTGTTCTTGTCTTTTTGAAATGGTTTCATGGGCTTACTGGAAGGGTTGGCAAGCAAAGTAAAGGACGGGCGACATAGGATGGGAGTTGTGAGGCGTTTGGAATACTAGAGTCAATGGGATCTGCCTGGCTTGTCTTTATCTGGATCTCTGGGAATATGAAGCCATCGGCTGTGACGAAGAACGATAGGCTGCTGGATCCTCACGAATAGAACAGCTGGAGAGCGATTAGATAATCAACGCATCCATACCAATGCTTTCATGACCTCGTTCGTTGCTGACGTGCACACCGACCTCCAACATTTTGATGGAATGTCGATCGAAGAGATCAACCTTGAGCGATGTTTAACGGAGTGCAAAAGGCGGAACCGCACAGCCACTGTCTGGGGACGTGTGGGCCGGCATGTCGCGGCTGTGGCGCAGCGGTGCAGCAGTGACGTTGGCAGCTGGTGCGTAATGCCTTGAGTACAGTAAGCAGCCCGGCTTCAACCTCAGTCTTTCTTTCAGTATCGAGTTTCAATATCTGACCTCCTTGCCAATTCTTCCTCATATCATCCCAACTATACCTATCAGCATCACCTTCATCTTCAGTCTTTATTTCAAGCTATTCGAGGTACCACAACAGGCACTACTGCAGGTTTGATCCTTCAGCCTCCACGATTGACTGGGCCTGGCCACGGCTTGCAGCCTCACATCTTAGCCGCCCTGTCCGACCCCTCTGGCCAAGACTCGCGCGTCATGTTCAGCTGATGATCGCCGCCTGAAGAACTCTGTCTCTTCTTCACATACTACTCTTCAACCTCAAACGCCAGCTTCTACCTGTCATCCGTAGCCATGCTCGACGACAGCTTCCCGACGTACCGCCTGCACTCATCGGAAGATCCCCTCCAGACAGGCCTCTTCTACACCTACAACGGCTCGGACCCCGTCCGCGCCTACAACCTCCAGAGGCCAACCCCGTCATCGTCGCCGAACCAGTATGCCGTCGCCCTCATCGACGCCCACTACCCGTCCGTCATCTACGGCGAGGTCCTGGTGAAGCCCGAGTGGCAGCAGCCCACGCTGTCGGCCGCCGAGATCCGCAGCCAGAACGGCACGCCGCCGGCCCCGGTGCCCATCACGCCCGACGCCTTCTCCGTGCTGCTGTACAACCCCGACCAGAGCATCGCCGTCAAGCGCAGCGCCGGGGGCTGGAACCGCGCCGACTCGTGGGGCTTCGAGATGCCCGAGCGCACCTTCAAGCTGCCCAGCGCCAGCAGGCTGGACCAGGAGCTGGGCAGCAACGACGTGTCGGACCTGTCGCCCAAGATCATGTTCCACTGGAAGCGCGACGGGCGGCTCAACAGGGACATGACGTGCTACATGTCCGGCAAGAGCGTCGGCGGCAAGAAGAGCAAGGAGCCCGACATTACCGTCGCCATGTACCGCAGCCAGAAGCACGGGGATGCGCTGTGCATCTACGAGCCCAACATGGCGCGCGTCGAGGTCGAGGATCGCAAGGGGCTCGAGGTTGTGCTGCTGCTGAGTGCCGTCGTCGTCCGAGACTTGCATTTTGCGCCTCGGCAGGACCCCTTTAATGTCTCTGGCACCGTAGCAGCTGTGACTGGAAGGGGGAGGAGGGGGTCACGGCCATTGGGGTCGTCGTCGCCGAGTGATCCAACCCTTGTGTCGGGAGCATTGGGGGAGACTTCGTCACCGGTGCAGACACACACGCCTCCGTTACGGCCGTCTCCGGCGAGCAACGCCGCGAAGCAGGCTGAGATAGACGCCGAGACGCGAAGGCTGCAGGCGATGGTGGCCGAGGAGGAGCGGCAGCGCCGCGCACGGCTTGCGCGAGAGGAGGAGGAGAGGACGCGGAGGCTGCTTCGACAGGAGGAAGAAGCTCGGCGGCGGCAGAAGCAGGCCGCGATAGATGCTGAGACGGAGCGACTGCGCCGGGAGTACGGTGTTCAGGCGCCGCCAGTACAGCCAGCTCTTCCACCTTCACAGCGGCCCCCTGGGACGGCGGCAATGTCTGGGGCGTTGAGCGGCGGCAGCTGGTATGGCCCGCCCGTCGTCAACAATCTCCAGCCTCCGCCTCCGCCTCCGCCGCGGCCAAGCAGCGTAGGGCCGCAGTCAGGGCCGCAGCAGGGCGGTCGTCAGAAGCCGGGCCCCTATTCGGGGCTGGCGGGGGCGCGAGCCAGTGCACTGAATCTCTTTGGGGGAGGCAAGACGGAGGAGGAGAAGAGGAAGAAGATGAAGAAGAAGCATAGCGTGTTTTTCTAGGCATGGCGTTTTGTGAGGGACGGGCGTAGATGGCATTGCATGGGTTGGCCTGATGACTTATGATGTCTTTGAACTGATTTACATGACTTGACACTTGATGGAAGACTATTTCTCGGAGTTACTTATCATATTGTCCACTGTAAGGAGATGCAATAATTCTCAATAGAAATGTGTATTATTAAAAGGTCGATGTCTATATCGCACCCTCTCCGTCACCCCTTTTTTGGTCTTGTCCAACAGGTATCCTCGAATCAAATGGGTATATATCTAATACTCATGATAACAAACTTTTTGTGCTCCCAGCCCCGAAAAAACAATATCCTTGCCCGAATTTCAAATAAAGCAAATAACTTTTTGGTTGGTCGTTGTCGTCGTGAGTGTTGCTTTCAATGAATGAACAAAGTTGGTGTTTTTGCCGGTTGGTCATGTGTGTTGTAACCCATTAAGCCTGTGATAGAAGGCCTCCTCTCCCGTCACCCCTTTTTTCTCGCGCGCTCAGGAACACAAACTAAAGACAAAGAAGCAGATGAACATGTCGTCGGAGTAAAAGTCTTTAGACAACGTTCATGGGCAGCTTCATGCCGGCGCCGCAGTTGGCAGCCTTGACGGCGGGCGAGGACGACCGGGACCACCAGTGGCGCTTCTTGTTGGCCTTGCTTCCGCTGTGCTTCTTGCTGTCCTCGTTGGAGGCGATGGAGCGGTTGTCGGGGGTGTTTGCGGCGGTGGAATTGCGGCGCGAGGCGGCGGGCGTGGAGTTTGCCGTGGAGGGGCAGAGGATCATGTCGTGGGAGACGCCGTTGCTGAGGGCGGCGCGGAAGTGGATGAGATCGCCGACGAGCATTTTTGTGGTGTTGTAGGGGGTTGTTTTGTTTGTTTGTGTGTGTGTGGAAGTGGTGGTTTGAGTTGTTGAGGGAGTGAGCTTTGGAAGCTTTGTTTGTTTGATGGATGTGATGGAGTTGTGTTTGTGTTTGTAGTTGTGTTGATCTTGTAGATGCTGCTGCTGATGCTGATGATGATATTGTTTGAATCACGTTCGATGGCTCTCTTTATATACAGCTTGCAACTACGCCTCCATTCAGGTACGTACATTCACAGTTTTCACGATGCCGTCGTTTTCCATACCCCTTGAACCCTCCTGACCAACAAAACCATGAATTTTTCTTTTCTGTTTGTCCATGTGTTTCTCCTATGATCACCTGCAGACGGAGGATCCGATTTTTCCAAGGCAACCCGGCTGTTGCTCTGCCGGATCCACATCCCGATCGTAGCCAGGGGATGGAGAAGCTGTCCCTTTCTGGGAACATGTTGCTAATTATGACATGGGCAGGTTTGAAGAGAATTTTCAGTGGTGTGTGTTGTTGTTTGCAAGCATCGTCACCTACCTATTGGGCATCGTTTGGATGGGAAGTTTTCTTGTTGTAGAAAGTGGATAGAAGTGGATGGATACACATTTTGGGTGGATTCAAGCAGGGGTGGCTTCAGCTGGTTGGCGGCAATGACTCAGCAAGGGGGGAAGGGATTGACAGGGGACAGGGGGACAGGGAAGAATTTTTTTCTTTCGTTTGTTCTTTGGGCTTCTTTTTTTTTTTTTGAGATGTGTGTGTGTGTGTGTGTGTGTGTGTGTGGTCCCTGGGTTTGCCTTGATTTCAGGTACGAAGAGGGAGAGAAGCGGCAAGGTGCGGGTTAAGGATTGTCTCGGGCCGAACTGACAGGGGGTTTGCGTGCAGGTTGTGTGGTTCTTGAAGCTGTCGAGCTTGAACTGACGATGATTCGACTGATGATGACTGATGACTGATGATTGATGGAGCTGTGTTCCATGGTTGTACGTGTTGTTGGAGTCATTGCTGAACATGTGGCTTGTTTCGTTGGCTGTGCTGTCTTCTTTTGACTCATTGGCCGTCTGTAAGCCATCCTCAGATCTGAATGAGTTTTACGACTCTAGGAAGAATAACAGTGACAAAGCTGAAGCCGGGAAATAGAGAACATCCGCGACCCTGCCAGCAGCTTCCACAGCCAATGCCTCACGCACGCCTTTCGCCGACGGCCCGGCCGGCCGATGAAACCCTTTGTGCATGCTGCACCTGCACCTGTATGGCTTCATCAGCTACTACCTACTGGACTACTGACGGGTACCATCGCCAAGGTTTTTCACGAGTCCACGTCTTCATTCCCGTGAGCATCGTGACCTAAGCCCTATGGAGTCCCCTTAACGCTGAGGTATCCATCGAAATCCCATGTCTTTTTCGACCGGGCGAGGCGAAGAGCAGCCCGACGACCCGCACCTCCAATGCCGGGATCCGTGAATTCCTGCACCATTGCAAGCAAGCAAACGCCAAAAAAGAGCAAAAGCTTCAGGAACCCACAAGTTTCTTTTCAAGTTGGCGGCCCCCCGTGATGGAGCCATTGGGCGGGAGAGGCTGAGTTTGGCTGATGATGGTGTGGCTGGCGCCTTTGTGGTTCGTTTTACCTACTACGTACCTAACCATGAACGCTCGTGGCGAAGATTCAAGGAAGCTTTGATTGAGACTGGAAGTGGTTCCTTTGCGTAATGATTACTTGCCTAATACCACATGAGAAGTGGTTGTTGATGCAGAGTTATGGATTCGAGATGAAAATTTGCTTGTGAATGTGACGGGTTGGACCCCTGGGGTTTGTACCTGACGTTGGTACTTAGAAACCTGATGAAAATACACGTATGTATCCCGTGGAGTGTAAGTGGACTGGCTCTCACGATGCTTGAAGTCTGAGGTTGACTTGTGGCTCCCTTCGGCTAAGATCCCCCTTGATTCATACTGCACGTTTTCAGTTCATTGGAGACTATTCAGACAATTCCTTTCAGCACGTGCATCTCCCTTGTCGTCCAGCTTGTTCTTGCAATGCATGGATACGATACATGACCATAGTAATACGACAAGTGAAGCCCATTACTGCAAAAATGTGGATACATCGCGATGTGTTTCCCTTCAATGAACAGAAAATTTTTTGCCATGTTCAGGAGAGAAAGTGGGAAGTGGATGTGGAGAGAGCGGGAATGTGTGGGAATAGGGGCGTTCGAAACGAACGTAGCGGAAACGTAGTTTGGATCGGGTGATGGCTACGTATCGTGCTGCAACACATGATTTTTCCTTTTGGATGAAGTAAAAATAGAAGGGTTCTTCCGTGAATAGCCGCGACTTGAGTTTTTGCTATGAAAGCTTGTGAACCTTGATGGTATCCTTACAATTGTTCTGCCCTGGATGGCTACGAGTACTCTGGATGCTTGTCTTGTGGTGATGGCTTCAGATGGGTCAGTGTGATGGCAAATCGAATGCTCGAATGCAACAAGGCTGCAGCACATGTACTGGAAAAGTCTTGCTCGAGGCGTCCATCCTAGTCCGTTCCATTGCCTTCACAGGGTTGCTTTCCCCCTTTTCACGTCGACTGTCTTCCAGAACATGGACCATTTGCCCTGCTGCATCATCCGGGACCATGTCTGGTCTCCCCCGTTCAAACACATTGCTTCCACACCCAGCACTTTTCGCATCCTTGCCTTCAACGTCCGATTCAAGTCTCGCGTAACATGATAACGCATGGCCGACGCACCTCCAAGTCCCCCTCTAGCATACCCAAACCTCATCTCCGAGACATGATCTAGACCATCAATCACCCACCCGCCAACATCAGCTCAAATTTCTCTCTCGCTTTCGAAACTTCCCTGGCTCTTCGGCTACGATGCACCAAGCATCCGATAATCCACCAGGAACACCCGCCCAATATCCTTCTTCAGGCCCGCGGCGTCGTTGCAGTGCCAGGCCTTCGTCTCAAAGATCCCCTCTTACGCACCCCTCCCTTCAAGAAATCTCTTCATTGCATGAACCACGTCTGCCGGGGACACCGTGAGATATGGCAGCTGGCTTTGGACTGATGGAGCAATCTTGTCGTCGTAGTATATTGCTTGTTCCCCGTGTCCCATGAACTGTTACGGCCGCGGCCCAGCCTTTGTGATTAGTACCTCGTAAGTGTTGATGCGCAGCTTCGTCTTCCACCCCTCCAGCAGGCCTTTCCACACGAACCATTCCCGCAGCTGGGAGTATCAGCACGAAAGTTCGAACAGATTCAACGGGTTATCGTGACAGGCAGTAGATGCCGCAGAGGCTTAAACCACCCAAAGCCTAGCGTAGGGCACGGAGTTGTCCGACGAGGGACAGGCTGTTAGGTTTAAATTCCGTTAAGCCAATCCGAAGGTCTCTCTAAAAGCGTCAGTATCATACCGGCCAAAAGCATCATACCTGTTGCTCTACTGGCATAACCCCCCAATCTCACCCCAACCCGAGGCGAATCACTTCACACAAACACGCAAAGACGCATCGTAGAAGCGTAAAATGGCGTTTTGACATGCTAAGGCTCTCGAATCGCACCATACACGGTAGCCGGCTTCCCGTAAAACGCCGCTCATGCAACGCCCAATCGCCCTCCTCTTAATCGTCAAGTCCATCCGTGGATTTCCAACACCGGCTCTCCCCCACAAGTACAAGAACACACATTGTAGATTTCAACTCGCTTAATATTTTCTTTTTCTTTTTTCTTCTTTGGTTGCCGTTTTGGTTGGATTCGTATCCACCTAGTTCTCCTGGTCAACCTTTTCGAGCCGCAAGTCGTTGACGAGCATATATCGGCTAAACCCCAGCCACAGGTATCGGAACCAGACCATCTGGCTCTTGTGCGCCGTGGTCATGGCCTGCCAGGCGGTGCCCAGCTTGGGCTCGGACCCAAACAGGTTGTTGGTGTAGACGAGCCTCTCGGGGTGCTCGGCGTCCTGGCTGCCGCGCGAGAAGAGGGTCGAGGCGACGGTGGTGAAGAGGTCGAGGCCGCCCGAGTACTTGCGCAGCAGGCCGACGGTGCCCAGCGTGTAGACGTCGACGGGGCTCTTCCACTCGGGCTTGCCCTCGGTCAGGGCCCTGGCGAAGCCGCGCGCGCCGTGGTAGAGGGAGATGTGGTTGGGGTGGGACGAGACGCCGCGGCCGTCAAAGGTGATGAGGGCGTCGATGTTGGCCGTCGGCTCGGAGGCGTTTTCGGCCCGCTGGCGCGCGAGCTGCGGCGCAAAGGCCTTGGTCAGGAGGTTGGCGATCTTGGACTCGTCCCAGTGCGTCGTCATCGAGTCGGGGAAGTCCTTGCTGCAAAGCGACATGGGTTAGTGACTCTGGAGGAGAGCGAGAGGCGATCATGGGGTCAGCGCTCACGGATTGTCGACGACAAAGACGTCGGACTCGTCTCGCAGGCCCAGCGCCAGGCCGCTCTGGACGAGCTCCTTCTTTCTGACTTCGCCGAGGCCTTCCGAGTTCCCTAGATGAGGCACGCCCGTGTCAGTCGCTCGGTCTCTCTTCTCTCTTAAAGCTCTGGCATAGCGCCGCACCTGAGCTCAGACAGAGAATCTTGACGTGGTTGCCCGTCTCGGGCCGCGCCAGGGCCAGCACCGTGGGCGCAAAGAACATGGCCTCGTCGTCCGGGTGCGCAATCAGCAGGCACACGCGCTTCTCCAGCAGCTCGGGGAAGCGGTTGCGCACGGCGCCGGCGGTGCACATGTAGATGGCGGGCACCGCGGCGACGAGCGACGCGGTCAGCACCAGCAGCGACCGGGAGTCGAGGTCCAGCCGGAAGGGCAGGTCGAAGGGGAGGCTGAGGGAGGTCGGCATGGCGGCGGGAGGGTGTGGACGAGGTTGCGGGACGGAGCGAGCCTCGGGGTGGTCGAGGTTGGATGGTTGCTGCTCGCGGCTGAGGCTGGTGACGGAATGATGTGCTGTGTTGGCGTCGAGTCTCGTTATTCGTTGCTTCGTGAGTGTTTATGGCGGTGATGCGACTGGCGTGGGATGTTTTTGTTGGGGGACAAAGCGGGTTGCCGGCCGAGTCTAAAGTGCGTGCGTGCCTTTTCTGCGGGAAATCGAATCGGCGGGCATCAAGTGGGGGAGCTTCTGACGCTCTCTCTTTACCTACACGTCAGTGTTTCTTAGTGAGGGCATGTGTAAACAAGCCCGCAGCTAAGAGTGGCAGCAAATGGAGCCAGGCGGCGCTCAATCAACAGACTGGGCTCTGCTCCCAAGGGCCGAGTGGGCGGCAATTGGCCCGAGGATGGAAGGGTGAAACATTGGATGGACGCCGGAGCATCGCGGACGAGGAGCTGCTGCAAGGGGAGTCGTGGAGGGCATCACGGGGGCATGATGCGGTGAGGCATCATGAGGGTGAGCTGTTCGGTCGCTGTAATCGTATTCCATCTCCTACATTCACCTATTCAGTGAAGAGCTGTCATATATCTAGAGGACCAGCTCACAAGTATAAGCATCAACCTCGTCTGCGCACGTAGAATCCCGGCATCAATGTCTCATCAACTGCTAGAGGCACCTGTAGCGCCACCTCCAGGGGCATTGAAGGAGCCGTTCCCGCCCTGGAGCATTATCGATAAAGCACTCGCGGAGTCCCCCCTCCACTGCAGCTCCTGATTGGCCGGCCGGCTGCAACCTCCTCGGCTGATCTGGTCTGATGTCATTTGGCCCAATCGGCACACACGAGACACGTGTGTTGGAATGTCAAAGCCGAACATCAGATCAGATCAGCACCGACGACAACGACGACTTTTGAAGGCTCAAAGCAACCTACGCGAAGGATAGAAAGAGGGGGAATCAAAAGGAGAAATGGCCAAAAACCGCAAGGATCCAGCCAAAATCAAGCTCCGCCAGCCCGACCGCTCCCCGCCCAAGGAAAAGACGCTGCTCGACATTGCCCAGGAACGATCCCTCTTTGACCAGGCCGCCAGGCGAGAAAGGGAGCTCGCGGGCAAATCCGGCCACGGTGAAGCAGACGAAGATGATGGCAAGTTGTCGCCTGGCGCGGAGCGCTTCCTGGACGCGCTGCTGTGGACGACGACGCTGGCCATCTTGCACTCTACGTTTGACGTCCTCGTGATGAATCAGTATGGGACGGTGATTAAATGGGACAAGATTGTTGCGAATGCCGGCAGGGCGTGGTGTGGTAAGTTTATTTACTATGAACTGCCCAAGAGCAAACATGACATGATATACGAAGCAATGGATGTTAATGTGATTGCATACGAAAAAAACAGCCTTCCTCTTCCTCTTCTACGTCCTCCACCCCCACGAAGCCAACCAGACGCTCCTCCCCGGCCTCCCGCAGCGCTTCCAGCGACTCCTCCGCCAGCTGCTCTTCTTCGCCATGAGCTGCGCCGCGGGCTGCGCGCTCGTGTACATCACCAACTCAAAGGGGTATCTGTACAACATGAAGAGGGCGCCGCCGCTGGGGTGCCTCTGGGTGTGGGCCGTGGTCGAGCTGGACTTGCTGTGGGCGGTGCCGAGTCTGCTCGTCACGGGGGTGTATCTGTGGGTGAATGGGTTTTCGATCAGATGAAGTTGTGCGTGTGTTTTGTATATATGGTGTGTTATAGAACGAAAGAGAAGGGAAAAAAGCATGTTTTCGGTCATCTCGGTTTGCTCAACGCATACTATGACTCCCGTAGCTCGGTGGTCCGTGGAGTACATTCTAGCTTGCAACTCTGACTTCAGCAGCGTTTCGCTCTGCAGCTCAGAAGTACACTGCCGCCCAGTCGTTTCGTGAAACGATCTCCTGGCTATTCCGGATCACCCTGGACTCAAACCCGTCTTCGCTATGCTCAATCCCGGTAGGTTATAAAAGTAGTGACGGAGATCAAGTAGGTCGCCACTACGAAGTTGATATCGTGTGCTATCATCCCGAGTCGTGGCGAGATGTAGGATGACTGTTAAGTTAGAGTCGAAGAATGCGTCTGGTAGGGACACAAGAGGACCTTTCGTCTTCATCATCGGACGAGTCGAATCACTTCTAACATTGAGACAGAGTCACGTTGTAGATATCAATACGGCCTTCATCGATATGGTATGGATTTTCTAAACCCATGCTATATATAGCATATCTCAAAACCCTCTGATAACTGCATCTTTCTCCCAAACTCATCGTTCATTATCATATATACATACATAGCAGATCGAGCAACATGACAAAAGTCGAGTAAGAGTAAGATAACAGCATTCAGACTGTCGTCTGTCGTATCGTCTTTCATACTAGATTACGCTATGCAATCATTCAGTAAAGAAAACATGGGATATCGCACGCTTCCCTTTCCATGACAGGCTACATCAGCGTCTACCTCTTATGCCAAAACAATAATAGAAAAAGCCCGTCTGATGCAGATTGATGAAAAAATCCGAGGCCTGGATATAGCACAATGATTATGATAGATAAGAGAACATGCCTGCTCCTTGACCCTCGGACCAAAACGGCCGAAAAGAGAAAAGATAAAAAAAGAAATAGCAAAGATCATCATCACTTTTGTCGGCTTGGCTGCTCCGCGAACCGGATGCCTCTTCTCGCAGGAGGCACTCGCGGCGTGCCCTCGTCGTCCGAGTCGCTGTCTTCGGCGGCAGTCGGACCGCCCACTCCCAGGGCTGCCTCTCGCCGCCTTCGCTCGGCTGGCGTCTCGCCCGTTGCGAGGCTGGTATCATCCAGCCTCTGTCGGGCGTCCGCCATGCTGCTCCGGCGCTCGGTTTCGCTTTGCTGGCCTCCCAGTGCGGCGAGGCGACGGTTTCGCTCCACGGGAGTCTCGCCATCCAGCTCGGAAGACTGGGCAGGGCAACTTAACCCGCTGCGGTCTCGGTCCCGGTCTCGGCCTCGGGGTGCATCGGCCTGTCGCAGGGGAGAGAGGGATTCAGCGTCCCGGTAGCTGCCGCGAGGAGCGGGCGAGACCGACGTGGACGCCGACGTAGACGCCGACGAGGAGGCGGGGCCGGAGCTGGCTTCGGGCTCGATAATCTGGGGTATGTCCAGTGGGCGGCCCGTGCCCTGAATCTGGAGATCTTGCCGGGCCAAGTCCTTGAGCGCGGTGGAGGCGGAGGATTTATCCACCACCTCCCTGCGGGTGCTCGCGTCAAGCTTCTGCACTTCGCGGATAAAGTCTTCTTTCGTCATGCGTCGGCCCACGCCTCCAATCGTGAAGCGAATCTTCCGATCATCGTCCGAGTCGTCATGCTGGGCCACGTTCTTCTTGCGGCCTTCGCCACCGCCCAGAACACCAAAGCCAGTGCTCCAGCCGGGCTTGGACACGGGCTTGGAAGAGGAAGCGGCTGCGCCAGCGGCAGAGGATTCGCCCGCCATGCCTTCTTCCATGGCGGCAGGCGAGGCCTTTTCGGGGTGCCGTGCGAGAGCGCCAAGACCTAGGTACTTGAGGCTGTTGTTGATTAGCTTGCCCTCCTGGCCGGCGGGCCTCTGCGGAGGCAGTTCGTATGTCTTGACGACCTCGCCATCCTCGTCCTCCACGATAATCTGTTGGGTTAAGTCAGACAGCAGTTCCGAACACCTCATCAAGGGAAATCCCAAAAGAAACATACCGTGTTGCCAAACTGGTAAGCGCGGGCAGGTTCATGTCGTCGACTCGTCTTGTCCTTTCCTTTTCGCTTCTCCACCTCAGAGCTGTACACATCCGTCATTTTACGACGGATGTTGTTCACGGACCAATGGAACTTCTCCGCCTCGGACTTTGATTTCTCCCCAGTGGCTCTGAGTGGTGGCCGTTTCGGCCCCTCCTCCTTTCTTCCTCCTCCCTCGACCTCGCCGTGTGTTGATCGAGCATCAAGGACATCGCCGTCGTCACTTTCAATCACCAGATGCTCGCCTTCCTCGTAAACATTGACGTGCGGTGGTGGCCTTCGCAGACTCTCATCGGCTCGTCCGCGACGACCGCGAGGCTCTTCTTGATCGCCCAGCTTTTCCAGGTCAACCTCCGTAGGGCTCTCTCCAGACGGGGTGGAAGAGTCCCTGACGTCGGGCTCTGGGGCTGTCTCCTTTTCGGGTTCGGGTGAGGGAGACGCTGCTGCTGACCGGCTAGGGAAGATGGCCGATTGACTGATGGGCCCTCCAGGCCCAATGCCGTCATCCCACTTCCTGTTCCTCCTCTTCTTGGCCACCAAAGACGATGGGCGGCTGCCGGAGCGGCCGTTGTTGTCCTCTTCGCGCTGGCGACGGAGAAACTGTGCGGGTGGCGGAATGGTGCCCGGGGGGAATTCGGGCGCCTTGTAGTCGTCAAAGGACGTCTCCGACATCGTCCGGGCCTGAGATCTGGACTGGGACGAGATTCTGGGCAGTCTGTTCATCCACGACGGCCCGTCCTCGGGCGCGGCGGTGTAGGACATGGTCAGGGTCAGGGTGTTGATGCGCTTGCCGAGCGTGAAGACGGCAACTGAGGATCCGTGGACCAGGATGGAGGAGATGACGAGGAATGTGACAATGGGCCACACGAGGTAGATGAGATTATAGTGAGGCGAGCCCTCGGAAGGCAGCTCGGATAGCGGCACGGGCTCGTCGTGCTCCAGTTCGGCACGCGCGAGAATGGCGACGAAGATGGCGCCGACACCAATGGGGCCAAAGTGGCCTGCGAAGAGGGCCTCGCGCCAGTTCTTGATGTCTGGTATGAGCGGCTTGAGCAGCATCATGACGGGGATGCGGCGGAAGAGGATGACAAAGATGGCGATGACGACGAGGCGCCAGACCTCCATGCCCAAGAAGCCGTTGTTGTACTGCTCCCAGGGGATGATGGTCCCAAAAAACACAAAATAAGCCAAGTTGAGAAGCAAATCGATAACGTTAGAAACATGCGACTCCTCCGTCTTTTCGCCGAACCAGCCGTCGTTAGAGAAGCCGACTCCGGCAGCAAAGCCCACAAGGAGATCGTCGACGCCGAGGATACTACCCGAACCGGCGCAGAAGAGTGAGAGGGCAAAGTAGAAGACGAGGAAGCTTTCGCGATCAATCATCTCGTGCTCCTCGGCGTAGCGGATGCCGCGGCGCGCAATGTAGCCAATCATGAAGCCGTAGAAGGCGCCGAAGATGCACTCGTAGAGGATCACGTAGACGACGAAGTGGAAGCTGACTTCGCCGGCGTTGCGGTTGTACTGTATCAGGTACAGCGAGAGGTAGATGAAGGGAAAGGCCATGCCGTCGTTGCAGCCGGACTCGGCGGACAGCAGGTCTCGCAGATGCTTGGGCACCCGCTTGGCAAACTTGCCCTTGCCGACGACGGACGAGGCCAGGACGGGATCGGTGGCGGTGACGCAGGCGGCGACGACAAGCGAATCGAGCCAGGAAAGCGGCGGGATCATCCACCAGACGAAGAGGCTGACAATCAGCCAGCCAAAGGCCATGACGGGCACGAGCAGGAAGACGACGGAGCGCCAGTGCCTCTCCATGTAGAACTTGGGCAATTCGACGCCGACGGCGAAGCATTGGACGACGAGGACGATGCGCGAGAACTCGACGGTGACGATGTCGACGCTGCCCCAGGACCGGGGATCGATCAGGTTGGCGGCATGAGGCCCGAAGATGACGCCGCAGATGGTGGCAACGGTGGCCTCGCCAATGTACATGCGCTCCTTGATGACGGACGAGCACAGCATGAAGAGCGAGGTGAAGCCGCCGAGGATGATGTAGACCAAGTGCGGCTTGGTGATGTCGAGGTTATCCCACGCCATGGCGGGCGGTGGATTCGGTTCGCGGCTTCGCGACGAGGCGGACGTACGGTTTCTCGTCTCTGGATCTTATCAATCGATTCAATTCGATAAGTTTGTTCAGAAAGCCCCCCTCCTCTTATTGTCGAGAGTCTTTCTCCTTTTCTTCTTCTTCCTCCCCTCTCTTGTTATTTTCCTGCTACCAGCTCCTCTTGGCTGTCCTGAGTGGCGTTTCTGCCCGACGGATTATGCTCGAGTCGCAATACAGGCCTGATGTTCTTGGCCCTGTTCTTGACCTTGCCTTTTCTTTTCTTTTTTTTTCTTTCGCTGTTTAGTTCCTAGCTTCGTTTCAAGATGCGAACCTGGTCCTGCTGGCTCAAGGCGCGGGTTGAGGCTCCGACGGAAGCTGGAGCCGGGAGAAGCAGCGGCCTATGGGCTGGCACTGCAATCTTGAGGTAACTCCCCAGTCAATGGTAGCCGAGCGAGGAGTGTCGTGATGGCGAGACATGCAGGAGAGCAGAATCGGGGATGGGAAGAGGAGAAGAAAGCAGGGAACAGCAGGTGAAGGGACGGGGCAGGACAGGACAGGAATGACGGAAGAAGTGGGCTTGCACGTGGAAATAAGGCCAGGACGAAGTTCAAGGTTCTGATAAGGATGACCTGGTGGTGAAGCGCCGCTAAGCCACAGGCTGAGCGAGTCCAAATCCCGAGTCAAGGGCTCGGAAGCAGCAGACAAACGGGGTGGAGACGGGAAGCAAGAGGTTTCTGGGCGCGAGGCTGCGAGTGCGAGGGCGATGTGTACGAGTATGTGTATGCGTATGCGAACGTGAGGTGTGCGTGTTTGGTGGTCATCCACTCGTATTCTGTGTCGTCACTCGATCGGACAGGTCGGTTCCGTGGCGAAGCCGCCGCTATGGGCCCGGCACAAGTTCGTCGCCGGCGCAGGATGGGGGGGAAACGCTCCGAGGGCAGGGCGCTATCTGATTAGATGGACAATTATCGCGGCTGGATCAGAGCTGAAGTCGTTTCGTTGAAGGGCGGCCTGTGCTGTATCGGCGTTGGTCAACCTGCTTCATCCATCGTGATTCAATGTCCTCGGACGTGCTCTTTCTGTCCGATTGATGGCCTTGAACCTTGAGACAGAAGCCGACGAGCGTCACCACTGTTTCCCTGGTCGCTCTCGTCTCCGTCCGCTCGGCCAGACTGCGTGCCCAGAAAAAAAGAACGAAGAAGAAGAAAAAGCCCGTCACCCCAAATGATGCCACAATCTGAACGTCAAGCCAACCAACGCGCCCGCCAAGCAACTACCGCTGCCAGCCCCCCCAGTCCGGCGCTGATGCACAGCGCCAGTGCGGGCCCTTCAGGGCGTTTGGGCGTGGGGATTTTGCGGGCTGGGGCACCACCTCGCCTAGGCGGCAGCCGCTGGCGGCCACTAGAGGCCCTGAAGCCACTGCTGGCGGAGAGCCGTGGACCTCGTGGCTTTAGCAGAGTCTTGGCCGAGCTGGCGATCCCGTCTTTTCTTTCTTCCCTTTTCTGTTCTCTTCCGCCATCTTCTGCTGCTAATACTACCTATGCTCTGCTTTGTTGTTGTTGTCTCGCCCTCCGACTGCTTTCGATCACAACACAGCCTCGAATTGGAATTGGCCGTTCCGACTTGCCGGAACCGGTGTCAAATGCAACTGCTTCCGTTCCATCCACGGCGCTCCCTTTTCTTCCCTGGCCTTGTCTCACCCGCCTCGTGACGGCGACTCAGATCCGTCCTCTGCAGGCCATCCGGCGAGACGAGACACCAGCCAAGACCAGGTCTCGGCACCGCTCTTCCTTGGCAGCGCCGCGCCTCGACTTTCTTTTTCTTCGTCTTCGCCTCCGGTCTATTGTTTGCTATTTTTATGAATCCCCTGATTCGCCTCTGGTTCCTCCCTTTTCTTTTCTCTTGGGGGCTAGACCTGTGCCTCTGTTACTCCAGCTCCGAACTTGATGTTGGTGCCTGTCGTCGTGCCCCTTCTGGCAACAATTCGCCGTCTCTCCTGTGATTAGTTCCGACATGCTCCGTTGACATGATAACCTGGCGTTTTTGGGCATCGGGCATTGGTGAGATCGGCAGCTATGGAGACTGAGCCAAGAAGCTGTGTCCCCGTCCGGCCCCCTCTAATTCTCTTCTTTCTCTTCCATCCTCGATCCCGTTTTTATGCTTATCTCTGCCGGGCCCTTCCTAGCCAACTAGCAGACGGCTGAGATGGAAGCCTCACCTAGATTGCTGACAACGTCCGTTAGCCCCCAACCCCAAACCCGTCCTTACCCGGGATTCGCGAGCAGTCTGCCGGTTGCTTTTCACCTGTGATCATTCTCGTCATTCCTTGACTTGGCATCATTCCCTGGAAGCCAATGGGAGGTGAATACGGGTCACTTCGGAACTTTCTCTACACGCAGGCTTGATGGACGACCGACAGGCTGATCTGTCCTGGGTTCTGCTCGCTTCCCCGCGTTTTGTTGGTCATGCATCATGTGAGATGCCATAGGCGGAGCTGTTCCATACAACAAAAGAACTCGTCCGAAGATCTCTGGTGCAGATCATGGCACATCGTCTGTCTAACCAGGTGTTGTGATGCTAGCTCCTCCAGCTGTGGCTCTTGCACAAGGACCTGTAGAAACTTGCCAATAGGTCAGTGTCTGTTCGAACACCTGGCTGACCTTGCACATCATGTATGCACATACTTTGCACGGGTCACCTCATGCGAGCGCGCGGCTTGTGTAGCGATGTCAAAGCTGGCGAGATCTACAATTGGCTCTTGTCGCGTGCATTCGGCGCTGTCCAACCACCGCCCGTGTTACCTCTGCGGATCATTACGGCTCTGCAAGAGTCATGCAAGCACACGCGCATCGGAAGGACGTCAACGGAATGCCCGTTTGTCGGTTCATCGTGTTCGACAACCCTTTGTCCATGGTCGAGATGTCGACCTGTCAGCGGGAGCAGGGTTAAGAATACCACTCTATTGCGCATCGTCCTTGTTGAAGAACACAGCCGTGTAAAACATGGCAAAATGTGCCTGTGAGGGCTATCTCCAATCGCTGCCTATTTCACCGAAAGGTTTGCACGCATGTGCTACCCAAACTTCTTCACCACAAGCACGTTGGAGAGGATTGTATCACGAGACACAACCTTTGATGTAGGTCGCCAACCTCCTGGGGAGCCGCATTTGCAACCAACCCAGTCCTAGGATGGAAGCTGGTGGTACGGCTTCTAGAACCATTTGTTGACCGGGACCGTCAATGCTTGCCTTCAGGGCCGCGCCTTGCTATGCGTACCTGCTCCGAGGTTAGGATGATTTTACTCTGATATCTTGCAAACTCCGATTCGCATTGTCCAGCGATACCTGTATGGTTGCGTCTAGACTTGGACCAGAGTCTGCTTGCATTCCTCTCCATCGTCATATATTCTACTTTCATGCAATTCGAAGAGGCTACTAATAGCAGTACAGATGTGGATTGCAGTCCTACAATCGGATGGAATGTACCGGTCCTGACCGCAGTATCGCTACGGCCGGCGTACCTGTCTTCAAACGCTCAGTGCAGCACTCTTTATCTAGCTTCGATGCTATAGGCGTCTCTTTATTCAGTTGCTCATGAGAAACAAGCCTTCTCGGAGTTGCAAAAGCAGCTGGCTAATACCAGCTAGGTAATAGACATCATCAGATGTGCCTTCAGACAGTTCACTGAGTAAGGTATGTACCCAGTCCCATTGCATTCTTTCACTAATGGGGAAGAGGTCGCGTCGTCCTATCCGTATGAATACTAGGTAAGGTACCTATGATACGTGAATTGATGTTAAAGGCGGCCGTGATAGTACCGTCATCCCTCGGGAGCTCGTAAGTGCTGTGGTCAGTGATGTTGAACAGCCCCCGAATTTGGACAAACCCATCGTTAGATACCTCAAGATACCAAAGAACAAAGATTGTAACATTCAGCATGTGACGTTTTACATCTAACTGACGGCAGCTTGCTACCTGTAGCCAGATGCTCCATTGTTGGTCTCTTTCACCGTTGGATCGCAGACGCTCTTCAACCTTACGTCACGGAAGAAACAGAGGCAGATTGAACAGGAAGCCAAGCCCATAATGAATAATCATGAATTGCATTACCGTGAGTCATTTCAGCTTAGAAAACATACTTGCATCATGCTCGTAGCGTCGTTGTGCCGTCAACATCCCGACAACATCTCCCTGCATGTGGTATCTCCTCCAAAGTCAAAGTACCTTCCGCCTGCCTCCAAGTACATCCGGTACGTGTTGTTGGTCCTCGCTTGAGCCAACACCGAGCCGAGCGGCACATGAAACGCACCGGTTCAATATTAATCCCTCTCTCCTCCTCCCTACTTCACTCCAACTTCACTTCAACAACCGCAAGTTCATCTCGCTCCCGATTCTTTGCCTACTGCACATCCTTCTCCTCCAGGGGCTTCTCCTCCTGCCTGTCAAGCTTGCCAATCAGCTTGCCTCCGTCCAGGATGCTGCCAAACATGGCGGCCTCAAACAGGTGGTTCACCTGCCAGGCGTGGTGATTCGCATGGGCAATGATCCAGACCATCTCGAGCACCTGGCCGCGAGAGAACAAGTCCGCCATCGTCAGCCGCGAACCCTCCGCAAACTCGTACTCGCGCTCGTCATCGACCACGCCGCCCCTGACGTACGCGAGAGGCTCGGTGACGAGGAACCGCCAGAGATCCTTGAGCAGAGGCTTGTCTTGGTGACGATGGAAGAACTGGTGGACATGGTCGCACGTGTCCTCGCCGTTGCAGGCGTACTTGGCATCGAGGGGTCTGCTGAAGCCCGTGGTGCGGTACTGCTTGTCAAAGACCTCGTCGAAGTCGGCCTCGAACTGAGGCTGGTTCGGCGTCTTACGGGCCTTGGGCCAGCCCAGGATTGCGCGACGGAAGAACAGGTGGCGGTCGTTTTGGATGTGCCATGTGTACAGAGCAGCGCACATTCTGGCCACCGGTTCATGCCATCTTTGGGTCAACATACGGGCACCCGTTGCGGCGTAGGCGTCGTACACCCGGCGCAACACCTCCTCGCTGACGATGCCCGTCTCGGTGATGTCCGTCACGTTGAGGAACGAGTTCATGACCTCGGAGTTGACCAGATCGCACCCCACGTCGACGACGTCGGTTCCCGGCGAGCTGAAGACCAGATCGGCCATGACCGCCCCCGGATCGCAGCCGCGCGCGATCGCCTCGGCCGCCATGCCCAGCAGGCTGCTCTCTGACAGGGAGACGATCTGAGCAGTGCGGCGGTTGAGTCGCGCTGATCGATACGACAAGTTCTTCTTGAACCGGTCCTCTAGCGCGATCTTACCCTGGATGTACTGCTTGCCGAGAGAGACGGCGTCTCGCCGCTCGCGGCCCCCTGGCGTGCGCAGCGCATGGGGATCCTCCAGGCCTTTCTGCAGCAGCGGCTCCAGCGTCGGGAAGACGTAGTTGTAGCCGTGCTCATAATAAAAGACCATGTCCGTCACATAGTTGGAGAACATGGTGGGAGCATCGGCAGCGCCCATGAGCATGCTGGCAATGCCGCAGCCAAAGAGGGCATTGTTGGTCTTGAGGGCATCGGGCCAGCCCGCGGCTCCGAACTTCTGAAGGGCTCCTGCTGAGGCCTGGCTCAGGCCAGTGCCCTTTGGTGGCAGGATGTTGCCGGCGGCGTGCTGGGATTCTTTCCAGGCCTGCAGATCGGCGGATAGTCTAAGCTGGACTACTCTAGGGCCCGATTCGAGAGAGGACAACGACTGCTTGTCGCCCACGGACGAGGTTTCCGACGCGTCTCCAACATCTGCAAAGACCTCGGCGACAAATTTCCGGGCCTGGTTCGACAGCATGGCCAGCTCCGGCACGGTGCCATGTCCGACCAACTCTCTTGCTTCCGAATAGCCATCGTGGATGGGAAAAGAGTGCTTCCTAGGCTTCCGGCCGATGAGTTTCCTAACCCGATTGCGGAAACCCTTGGCCCAGAAATATGGGGGAATCTGGTCCGAGTCATCCCGGAAGACATCTTTCTTAGGCGACTTGATCTTGATCTTGAACCCTCTGAGGTCAAACTCGCCCCAGTAGCTCTGGTGGGACAAGGGTTGGCACCAAAGGAAAGCCATTGTGATGATCGACGCCGGGAAGAAGACAGCTCGAGTTGATGGCACAACAAGAGCTCGCTCATGGGATCCTGCTGTCCGTTTATATGTTGCTTCAACGGGCGTCTATCCGGCCGTGGTGGCACAGCTGCAGCTTGGAAAAGGCCGCATCTGCACTTCGATGGAGCCTCTTAAAAAAGTTTGGGGGTGAACCAACAACACTACATGTCACATTCTATCGCAGGATTTGCTGGGATTGATACGGAAGAGGAGGGGAAGGAAGGCCAACGTCGAGGTGACCTGACCTCGACTGACCGGATCTCTACCTGAGCCCACCTGAAGAGCTGAATCCGGCGGGCGAGGGTAAGCTGATGATTGTGGATATATTATTACAACTATCACCTACTCGACCTCGAGACTGCTGCTCTTCTTGGATCTGCGATTCGCGGAAGATCTGGATATACAATTTGGATAACGGACAAGCCCGGGTTAACCAGAGACGAAAGAGACAAAAGTGACGAAGAGATGGAGACCGAAACAGAGAGAACAGACACATGCATACATACATACGCAGCCAGTCAGAGACGGTTAGAAGTGGCAAGATAACAAGCCGAACTGGATACCATTCTTGGTCTCGCTACCGTCGACTGCAGAAGCTAATGGCGCCAGAAATCTTCATCTTGGCACCACGTTGACGACTTGGTTGATCAGGAAGAGATTTCCATTCATCCATGCGAACCTCTCCGCAAGAACACGCGGAACACGAGGGGTCCCCTGTTGACCGATTGATGGTTCATACTCCACAATGATATCAAGCTGGCTGGCTTGTCCATGTTTCCCGCCGCGGACACTTGCTGCCTTGGGCATAGCTGTATGTATGTGCTGTCTGCAAGCGTCGAAGCGGTGAGAAATTGGGTCGATGTCACGGCTTCGTGAAGCTGGCGATGGTTGCCCTTGACCTTGTAGAGTCGTACTCGAGCGGCCGTGGTCCCATGAGGCATGTACAAAAGCGAGGCGTATCGAGGCTTGGCCGTTTATGCGTTGCGGTTCGCCGTGGGGTGAGACCGAGGAGACCGAGGGCAGGACGCAACGCTCGAGGATGGACCTTTGGGGACGCGTGACGGGCGTGGCATGCTGGAGAATGGCGCATGCTGGAGAATGGCCGTCTGCACGATACAGGTACGGTACATCGCTCTGCCTCTGCATTGCATCAGGACCCAGATGGATTCAGCAATTGGCGCCTGCGATTCGCACGACCACGCGGCCGGCATCTGCAGGACCGGACCGCCAAGCCACGCCCGGTTGGCTGACTACAGTTCAGTACCTTTCTGCCGGAGTCGACGGGGACCAACTGGATCAACTGTGGACTGTGGCAAGGTGGACTACTAATACACAAAAGGTTATGACGGGAGAGCGACGGAGCGGATAAGACTTGTGCTAGTCCTGCCACATGTTATCCTAGCACCAAGTGCGAAGCAGGGGTATGGGTGGCCTTTGATAACCACTTAGGTAATGGAAGCAAGCAGCATCCTTGGCCGAGGTCGAGAGGCCCTGTCTTGTCTGGCTTGTTGCTGAACAAGCGCAAGCACGCCTTGCCATATCATGCCTGGTCTTGCTTGTCGACCAGGTAAGGAAGTATTTGTAGGACTGCCACGAGTCCACGAATCATCGTCATTGTTCTTACATACAGTTCTCCGCACTGACAGCAATGTGATGGATAGCAGATGGCTAGATAGCACCCCGGGGCACGGCAGGACGTCTCTTCCCTTGTCTGTCGAGTCGCGAGTGGTACGATGTTTCTTGCGTCTTGTCAATGCAAGCCCCAGGGCCTGCTGGTTGCCGAGGAAGCCTGTCTAGGTTGTCAATTGAATGTTTGTGTCAAGCAAGACTATGTTGCTTGAGGTTGGCAGTATGTCCCGACGCCAGCCATATCTGGATATGCCGAAGAGTTGACTCCCAGGCCACGGGCTGCAGCTTGATGGATTGGTGTTGACCAGGGAGAACATGGAGACTCTGGCAGCAGCATCTCAGCAATGCCGGACGGGACATGTATTCTGTCGCGCCTCGCGGCAATTGGTTAATCTGTGTTGGCTGGCAACTCAGTTGATTACTTATTTAGTATGACCTCGGGGACGGACTGAGGCTGGATGGACGCGAGATGGAGGCTGGATACAAGGGGATTGGCGCACCGCCTTTCTCCACACGAAAAGATCCCTCCCCAACGCCAAAGACGCAGCCCGGCACGAGAGACGATGCCGAGTACGGCTGCTGGGGGAAACGCTTGCCAACAAGGCATGCTAATAAGAGGCTGGACGTGTCCCCTTTGTGACGGGCTGGTATCGAAACGGTACAAGTACGCCTGAGCTCCCTGGGAGGAGGCTGGAAGCTCCCGGACGAGTCCCCCAAGCTTCAGCCTGCGTCCCACGGCAGCTTCATTGCGATGGCCAGGGCGGGCCGCGATGCCAAACAATGCCGGCAAGCTGATGGCCCTCGTCCACCTTCAGCTTCTACTAGCGGTGGGCTGCTAAGGACGGTTATGGCATCGGGTGCTGTTAAGCCCATACGACGACTCGTCCGACCCCGGCCTGGGGAAGGGCTGCAAGGGCTCACGTTCAAGCCCAATGTCACGGCGGAAATGACACTTGACCCCTTCCACGGCTGTTACTTGTATAAGTGCCGCTGCAATCGAGATTGGCCGCGCAGGCAAAAGGGCCCTGGGTTGCGGTTCACACGCCTGGAGGTTCGTCCGACCTCGTCTTTCCCGAGCCAACGTCCCGAGCCTTCATGTAACCATTCGGTTCCGGCACCCTCGACGACAGCAAGAGCTTCTCATCACATCACGGCCCTTTTTTTTGTGATTGATTTGCATGTCAATCCCAACCCATCCGACCATGGCCCCGCCCGATGCCGCGACGTCGATTCGGTACCGCCCGCTCGACCGGTCCGGCAACGAGATTCGCCTGCTCGAGCTGCAGCCGGCGACGACCGACGACATTAACGAGCGCGTCGTGTGCCGCCTGGTGCACGAGCGGCTAAGCGACTCGCCGTCGCAGTCGCACGACTTCATCGGCCTGTCGGCGCTGTACGGCGACATTGCCGTCACCGAGACCATCACCGTCAACGGCGCCGCCATCTGCATCCCCGTCCACCTCGCCCAGGCCCTGCGGCACATGCGCGCCGTCTTCCTGGCCGCGTCGCTGCCCACGCCCGACGCCTCCAGGACCGACCTGCAGGACGGCATCGACGCCCCGAAAAAGGCCCCCGGCTGGCTGCGGTCGCTGCTCAAGAACGTGCGGCACATGCTGGCCGAGCCCGGCGCGTCGCGGGGGGGCACGCCGCCGCTGCGCATCTGGCTGGACCTGCTGTGCATCAACCCGCGCGACAAGCGGGAGGAGGCCGAGCGCCGGGCTCACATGGCGCGGGCCTACCGCCACGCCCGCATGGTGGTCGGCTGGCTGGGCCTCAAGGACGCGACGTCGGACCTGGCCATCGAGATCATCAAGGCATGGGACAAGTGCATGCCCCTGACCTTTGGCGAGCCGGGCGATCGCGAGCTGCACCCGGACGACTACGCCCCTGTCCTGCAGTGGATGGGCCCCGTCGCGCACCTGAGCGACATTCCCGAGGGCATCACCGACCCGCGCGAGGTGCCCAGCTACAAGGCTATATCCGACTTTCTCAACCGGCCCTATTTCCGCAACTCGTGGATCCTCGACGACATGAGCAAGGCGCGCTTCCCGGCGTTCCTGCTGGGCGACGACATTGTCTCCTGGATGCAGGTGCTGCGCCTGAACCGCGTCAACGAGGACATCAAGGACCACGGGGCCGACATGTTTCCCGACGAGCTGCGGCCGCTGCTCGAGTACATGCCCCTGGGCAGCGTCTATGCCTTTCTGAAGGAGTTTGACAACCGGCAGCGACAGGAGGGCGGCACGCCGGCCATGCTGACGACCACGACGAGCTCAGTGCGCAGTTCGTCTTCGATATCCAACATGAGGACCAAGTCACGGCAATGAACGCGATGACCGCGATGAAGCCTTGATTTTCCCATGCATGCTGCGATTGCTTTTTTTTTTCTGGTCATGGTTTTGTCTCGTTTGGTTTCTGTTTTCTTGTTTCTTCACTGATATTGCATGAGGAAAATCACCTATACATAAAAAAACATGATGTGTGATTCACAGGCGGGACGACCGGGCACTATTTTCCTTGTTGCTTTCTTCATGTTATATTCTCTCCTTATCTCTTCATATTTTTTTTGGGTGGAAGGAAAGGGACGGTTGCCGCGGATCACTACGGTGTGTGTTACGACTTGGCTCTCTGGGAATCGGGGAATCGGGATCGTCAACTGGTTTATATCTCATTTTCTTTTTTGGATAGCGAAACTCGGGGATACCTACTTGTTTGATGCTTCTTTTTTGTCTGAAGAGAAAAACGACATGTGAGCGGGATAGTGAGTTGCGTTATTGGGCGAATTTTCTTGCTTTAGCGGAATTTTTTCATGTATGTAGAGAGATACCAATCAATTTAGGATAGTAGATAGATTTCTTTGTTACGTCTTTTGCGTTTACTACCTACTTTTTAGTCTCTATACTATGACTATGATAAGGACTTGGGCATAATGCTCGAAGAAGTGATGGTTTGGACGCTTAGTGTGTTTGCTCGTTTCCCCTTTGCACGTTTCAACTGATCATCTGTTGAGCTATGTATCGTCCCGTTCGACTTGCGTCGCATGCCATGACAGAAGCGTGTCTCTTCTTTTTTCCCTTCGTGTTCTTTCAGCAACGACGAGAAGGACTCATCACATCTCGTTTTCCGTAAACCGGATATCTGTGGAACTTTGCCGCAAACCGTGTTGGTCGTCACCCCTGAGTGTGAGGCCTGGCGGCGAGTGCAGATCAGCAATTACCGACGAGGATCTGTGCGGGATGGGAGATGGGATCGTGTGTTGGCTGCGTGGCTCGATCGTGTTGTTAGGTCGCATGTTATCCTCGTTTATGGGAAGCGTCATTGGGATTGATCGGTTAGTATAAGTGAATTGTCTGGAGTTGGATCTTGATCGGCTATCGTATCATGAGTGTGTTGGGTGTTGGGTGCGATCTAGGGCTGTTGTGAGAGACGACCACCAATACGTGAGTTTGCCTATGTGTGTTCTGCCATCACAGCTTGCAGCCTCATCATCACCAGCATCCAAACCCCACGCCTCCACTGCCGCCATACATCTCAAACTTAAACTTATTCTTGCCCCCAAGCCAATAGTGAATCGACCCGTACTCCTCATGCGTGTTGCCCGCCTGGATGAGGAGATCTTCTTGGCCGCCCACAGCGCCTTCATGGCGGCCTCAAGCCGATCGTCAATCTCGCATTGGTCAGACAGCGTCAGCTCGACCAGCTTCGGGGCTGTGGCTGGGCTATTGATGAGCTTGCGGAGGGCAGGCCCCTTGACCTTCCCGGGTGAGTTGTCGTCGCCGGAGAGCTGGACGAATACAAGGTCTGGGCAGTTTGTAAAGAGGGACGGCAGGAATTTTGTCCGTGAGCTGGACGGCGCCGTCGAGGCTGACGTGGTCGAGGTTGGGGCATGCTTTGCAAGACGATCGATGGTTGCGTCGGTCAAGTTGCAGCCCTGGCGGAGAAGCTGCGCAGGGACTGGCAGAAGTCGGCTTCCGCCGAGATGAGGGCGTCTATGTGAGCACTACATATGTATGGGTTGGCGTATTACCTCAAGGCACGATCTTGCATGCAAAGCAAAGGGCTCACTCTGCGATGGATGAGATAAAATGCACCTGGTTGGTGTCCTTCACCAGCCTGGAATGGCGTCGTTGCCAGGACTCGGGCGTCACGAAATGCACACTCTGGCTTGGGGGTATATCTCCTGGACGTACGGCTGACGGGGGCGCGTCGCGCGTCGCGTGAAGCAGCTGGACTTTTGCTGGCTGCGCTTGTTTGCTTCTTTTGTCCTCCAGGTTTGAATGATTCCTTCGACTCCAGTTTGCGGCCCTTGGGCTGAGAAGTCGGGTCGAGACCCATTGGTGTGTTACAGGGGGGAGGTTCAGCTGGTTCGAGTCTGATGAGACATACACAACGCCGCCACAGCGCAAGGCAGATTCAGAACAAAACCAGCTACAATTGGGAAGGGATCATATTCTCTTCTTGCAAATCCCAATTTCAGAATTCCAGCTCTGCGGTTCGAGCTGCGGCGCTAACATCAAGATGAAAGTGGACATTGCGAGCCTAATTTGTGGTGGATCGTGAGAGAGCTGCCGTTGATCCTTGTCAGGGGGCTGTTTGGGTCCCCTTGCTTTTTCCCACACTGCCGGGTCTTTGAGGAGCGGTCACTTGTCATGGAATGGATCTGAAAGGTGAAATGCTGAAATGTACACGCGTGTTTATTCCTTGACGAGGACCCCGTTGTGTGGTTCGAGTTCCACTGATTTGAAGCCGAAGCCGGATCAGATGGTATGATGCAAGAAGTGACCCTGGAGTGTTAGTGCTTTTTGCATACTCGTATTCGTGGTTTTGGTGTTGATGCCGATCTGCAAATGCACGATGTTGCTGACCAGGTACAGAATATGATTGGTTCACTCTTTCCATGATCGTGTGATGCTTTTGAGCTGAGTTTGATAGTAGATGAGAGTGTATATCAAGCCCAAATCTTCTACAACCAGCCCATCTCAATGCTGCCCACGAACGTCCTTGACCTGCCTCGTCCTCTCCGAATCCGTCTCATCCCCCGTATTCACCGTAGACTCGTGCTCAATCAACATGACGGACGCCGCCTCCGCGACGGGCCGGTGCCTGAGACCCTTTGGAATGACAAACATGTCGCCGACCTGCATGACGACGTCGTCGCGGCCGTCGAGCTCAATGGTGAGCTTGCCGGCGAGGAGGTAGAAGAGCTCGTCCGAGTTTGGGTGCGCGTGCCAGATGAATTCGCCGTCGAGCTTGGCCACTTTGACGTGGTGGTCGTTGATGGCGGCGACGAGGCGGGGGGACCAGGTTTCGGTGAAGGAGGAGAGGAGGTTGGGGATGGATTCGGAGGTTGACATTGTGTTTGGTTGAGGACTGTCTTGTGTGGTAGATAGGATGATGATAGCTTAGTTGATGACACTATGGTTGGATACTATCTTGTTTGTGAGTTGTGATGGTGGCTTGGTTGATTGGAAACTGATCGTTCTGGATTGGCCGTCACTTATGAGACTTCGAAGTCTACCTTATACTCGCTCTATTCCTCGCGAGCATTTCTCAGCGCGTGGGGCAGAGGGCGCGGCAAAGGTGTTAGCGCACGCCCTTGCAGTGAGATTCAATGTCAAACAGTCAGCATTACGCGGAGCTTGTGTCGTTGCCGTCTCTTGATCTTTGTCCCGATGGAACACAGTGAGATAGTCTTCATCTTTACAAGGATCCATCTGCAAAGGACTTGCGAATACGTGTATCGAAGCACAACTAGACAGCATCGCCATTCGTTCGGCTATCCCTTCAAGGTGTTTTTGAAGAATCACTGACAAGACCGCACCAATTACTTCGACTCCCTGTATAGAACCATACAAAAGTCGACGGCTGCGAAAGTCCTGCCATTGCTTACATGTTTGCAGAGCGCTACGCTGTTGACCCAAGACAACCATTCGCTAACATTTCAAATTTATGATACAGTAAGGATTCAGTCGGAGACCACGCGCTCAGACGACCCAAGGCAGTGCTAGAGTCTGATAGTCAAGGGTAGAGTCCGGATCTCTTAAGGATTTAAGGCCTGTTGGTAGTCTCACATCCATCATGATCCCTCACCGTCCACACACCGAGACTCTCTTGTCGCAGAATGATCCCCAACACTCAAAGCCAACCACAGGACCAAAAAGATGAACAAAAAAACATACAACAGCCGGTGTTCGCCAGTGGTCACCCACCTGACTACTAATCTGCCTCTCATTAGCTTGACTCTGGGAGAGCGGACGGGATCCCGTATTCTCTAATGGATATGGTCGTATGTGCTTGAAGTTCGTGGGAAACCAGTCTTTGTGGATGGCTTCACAAGAGATGAGTGAGCCATTGTGAAGCGTAGAAGCGTATATAACGTCTCGAAGACGAGGTGGTGCTGGACATGGGTGACTGCATGGGAAACAGACTAATGCCATGCATGAGAAGTGGCCGCTTTAGCGCAAGGAGTCCTGGGCTCTACCGATTGAGCTGTCGCCGCTGCACCATTCAAGAGTCAAATGGTGCAGCTTCGATAGCTCAGTCGGTAGAGCCCAGGACTCCTTGCGTGAAGTGGCTGACTACGCATGATCACGGGTCAGGGGCGTATCAGCCTGATGCTCGCTCAAGGCATCCATCCATAGCAGCCCAAGCGAGGCTGCTAGGCTGAGACGCTCAGAAGCCCTTTCAGGCTGAATACCTCGCAGAGGTAGGTCGTGAATCCCACATGTCAAGGCTGCTACCCACTACACCCAACCACCTCAAGAAGGTTGTAAGGATTACTGCCTAATACCTATGATTCTTGGAGGTATGACTTATGTCGTTCAAAACCTCTGCAAGTCTCTGTTCCATCTAGTATTGGCATCCTTTAGTGGTCAAGAGCGAAGGCGCCGAATATAACAATTCGTGTCACTGGTAGAGTACGTCAGAGTGTGTTGGAGGAAGGTACGAGGCACAGTGTGCGTGGATATAACTTGGTGCAGATTGTAAAGGTACCTTAGTATGTAACACAACCTAGAAGAATCAAGCATCCTTACCACTCATTTTCAAGGGAAAGCAATCTTACGACGCCACAAACGCACACATCGCGATATAAAGCTGGTCTCAGATGAACACCGCAATGGGAACATTTGAGATGTATCCAAAGGCGGCAGATCAAGGCAAAAGGAGCCGACTCAGCCTCGTCTGGAATCATGTTTGTTCGGTGAGAGAGCGGGGATTCGACGATATGGTGGCCGAATGCATGTGTGCCTGATCACTGGCGATTGGAAGAGAGGGAGAGGGGTCATTTATTGAAAGCCCAAGTATGTACTACGCTTGTCAAAGGGTTGAACAGCCAGTGTACGATCCCCCAAAACTCGACAGCCAGTATGCGACCCCGATCAAGTTCGCGTTTTGAGCATCGATATTCCGGCCTCATTCAAAGACAATGATGTTGACACACGAAGACTATACCGTCGGGTGGATATGCGGCATCACTACGGAATATGTGGCCGCACAATCTTTCCTCGACGAGCGGCATGACGGTCCTGACGACGTCTCGGCAAACGACAACAACGATTACACTCTGGGGGAGTTTGGGAAACACAATGTCGTTATCGCTGTCATGCCCGACGGAGAGTATGGCATCGCCTCTGCAGCAACTGTCGCAAGAGACATGCTCCATACTTTCCCCAACATCAGGATCGGCTTGCTGGTCGGTATCGGCGGCGGTGCACCAAGCAAGAAGCATGACATCCGACTTGGTGATGTTGTGGTCAGCATGCCGAGCAGCAAGGCGAGTGGCAGCGTGTTACACTACGACTTTTCGAAGACGATGCAAGGCCATGAGTTCGAAATTTTAGGATATTTGAACCTTCCGCCGCCAGTTCTACGAGCTGCTTCGAACGGGTTGAAGGCGAAATACGAGTCCGATGGCCACCAGATACAGGAGTCTATAGACCGAGCGCTTCAGAAGAAGCCGAGGTTGCGGAAGAAATACATGCGACCAGATCAGAGTAGCGATCGGCTCTACCGGAGCGACATCGTCCATCCACTTTCCCAAGATGAAATCTCGTGTGCTCCAGTCTGCGGCGACGATCCATCAACCCTCAAACAACGGCCCGATCGAGAGGAAGATGATGACAATCCGACGATTCACTACGGGCTCGTCGCCTCGGCGGACCAACTTGTGAAGAACGCCGCTATTCGAGACAAACTTGCAGCGGAAAAGGAAATTCTGTGTTTTGAAACACAAGCCGCGGGTCTCATGAACCATTTTCCATGCCTGGTTATACGTGGTATATGTGACTACTCCGACTCGCATGAGAATACGGCCTGGCAAGGATATGCGGCAATGGCAGCAGCGGCTTATGCAAAGGATCTTCTTTCGCGAATCCCTGTTAGCAAGATTCAGGCTGAGAAGAAGATCTGTGAGATCCTTTCTGGTATGTATAGCCTGCCCGAACTTCATTCATCTTCAGTTCCATTAACGGTCAACTCATAGGTGTAAAAGAAGGCGTTAATAACCTCCTCCATATACAACATAGTCAACAGGAGGAGGTTATCCTCAACTGGCTTACCCCAATCGACTATGCCCCTATTCAAATGGACCACATGGCGAGGCGGCAGTCAGGAACTGGCCAATGGTTCCTGAATTCCGCCGAATATCAGACATGGCTGAAGGGTGACAGGCAGACTCTGTTTTGCCCTGGTATACCTGGGGCTGGGAAAACAATCATCACAGCGATCCTCATTGACGACATTCTCAACCGCTTCCATGCTGACGCCACGGTGGGAGTTGCCTACTTATACTGCGATTACCGCCGGCAACATCAACAGACGATAGAAGAGTTACTCTCAAGCTTAGTGAAGCAACTGGCCCAGAGACAGGCTTCGATACCCGAGGATGTGCGAACGCTCTACAACCAATGCCGGAAGCAGCATACAAAGCCTTCCGTTGAAGGAGTCGCAAAGCTGCTCCATTCTGTCAGTAGACTCTACACACGAGTCATCATCATCATTGACGCCTTCGATGAGTCTCAAGGCAACGAGTGTCGTGCGAGATTTGTATCGGAGATCTTGGAGCTCCAAGTCAAGGAAAGCGTGAGCATCTTTTTAACGTCGAGACATCTCCCTCAGATTATCGAGCTCATGCATGAAAGCATTATGTTGGAGATCCGCGCTCAAGCTGAAGATGTGCGGAAATACGTCACGCAACAGATATCGAAGCTTCCGTCGTTCGTCCTGAGAGACCGCAGATTGCAAGACGAGATCATCAGCACGATATGCACTGCAGTCGAGGGAATGTATGCCTGATATGATTTATCATAGGATTGTCTGAGAATGAACGTAGACTAACTCTCAATAAAACCAGGTTCCTTCTTGCTCCTCTCCACATGGAAGCTCTTGCTCAAGAGCCGACTGTTGGACATATCAAAACCGCGCTACAAACCTTGCCTACTGGCTTAGACGAGATATACGACCGAGCAATTATAAGAATTGAGGACCAAGGAGGAGGCAAACGAGACCTGGCGAAGAACATACTTTCTTGGATCATACATGCGAAAAGGCCACTCTCCGTCACCCAGCTTCAACACGCCGTCGCAATTCAGCCTGGACAGTCAGAGCTGAATCATGCTTTTATTCCAACAACTGAGACTATAGGTACGATTTGTGCTGGCCTAATCACTATCGATGCTAGTTGCAGCAATGTTCGACTGGTGCATTACACAACCCAGGAATACTTCAGGAGAACACAGCAGACGTGGCTTACCAACCAGCGGTGTAACATCCTCACAGCGTGCCTCACCTATCTCTCATTCAAAGCCTTTGAGGGGGGATATTGCCTGACTTCCGTCGAGCTCGGGGAACGACTGGCGTTGCATCCATTGTACGGGTACGCCGCAGCTAACTGGGGACACCATGCACGAGAAGTTTCGACATACAACCAAGATGTCATGGTATTCTTAAAGTGCAAAGCCAAGGTAGATGCCTCAGTCCAGGTACTGAGGGACCATGGGCGCCAATGGGCGATGATTTATGCAACACTGTTCCCTGATTGCAAAAGCCCACTCTCAATGCCCGCAACAATGTCGGCTGTACATTTAGCGGCGTATTTTGGGCTTGATGGAGCAGTGAGACATCTTATTGAAAATCATGATCCCGATGAGGCTAATGAACAGAAACGGACACCACTATCGTATGCAGCAGAACAAGGGTATGAAGCTGTGGTGCGGCTGCTGATTGCCACAGGCAGAGTTGATGTAAATTCAAGGGACGAGGCTGGGCGGACACCTTTATTTTGGGCTTCGATGAATGGCCATAATGCTGTTGTCGACGTCTTACATTCCCACACACGAACATCATTCAAAGTTCATATTTCACCTTGGGTGCGTCGCTATACGCAGGAATCAGGCGCGAAATTCCATCATCGATTGCTTCGGAGAATGGGTATGAGATAGTAGTTAGGAAACTGCTTGCCACGGGTAGGGTTGGCATACAATCCGTTAAGATCGACAGTCCATGCACAAGGGGCCATCAGCTCTGGCAATTGCAGCGGGAACGGCCCTGGAGAGGTAGTTGAGTTGCTCCTCGTGGAAACAATCTAGTCCTCCAGAGCGGGCATGATGAGGTAGCCACTCTTCTGCTCGCGGAAGATGACATCAAGATCAATGGTTTGTGCGTACGGGAATGTCATAATGGGTAGATTGCGCTCTCGCTTGAGGCGGGGAACAGACATGAGGCGACAGTGCGGCTACTCATCGCAGCAGACGGAATAGAGGTGAACTCTGCGATCGCTCCACGGCGGATATTAAGCGTTGGCGAAGTTGCTATCAAAGGAGAGTGGTACCAAGAGAAGCACGAGGGAGCGCACCAAAAGAGGCCCAAGACAGCGCAGACATTTTTGCCAGTACCTGAATGCAAGTCTTGGAGAGGTAGAGCAGACGATAGTGATGTCTAGGTCTCCCATTGATGATCCAAACTGGGTATCGCAAATTCAAGCTGAGTTGTTGGTGATTGGATTCAAAGCGCTGCTGCTGGTCCAAGTCTATGTCAACATTGATAATTCAAGCTGTAGTCTTTGGTGTTCAAGCTGCTCATAAATGATGGGAACCTGCGGGATACCCTTCTTTTAGCCGCTGGAGCCAATATGCATAAATGACTGGAAGTGTGGGGTGGACGACGGCAACGTAATTCATGATTTACTCGTACTCTGCCAAACCGACGTGGTCGATGCCTCGCACGGGTCTACGCTTGGTATAATTCGTCAAGACGCACTTTCTGCCTGCTGAGGCCAAGCTCACAACAGCAGTATCCATCTAATATCCCCTAGCCCAACGTGTAAAAGACTCATCATCGCCCCCTCGGGTCCTAAAATCGCCCTCGTAGTCCTGATAACGATTGCGCGAATCTTCCCGAGAACGCAATAACGTCGATGCTAGGTCTGCCAGCTTGAAACGCGAGTCCCAGCTTTGGTGCCTTGATTCCCATCCGCGGTCTTTGATCTCCTTTAATAGAGCCAGAGCAAAGTTCTGACAGTTGTTGAAGAACAAGCTGTAGGCATAGCCGCCTTGTGACATCCCTCCCATCGAGACCTCGTCGCTCGTCTGAAACTCTTGGAGTACCATTTGAGCTACACCAAATGCTTAAATCAATCTCTAATTGTTCAGCAAATTGTTATGTGAGGCACTTTTTACCTGTCAGGACAAACTCTTCGAAGCTGCAGACTACTCGCATGTTATACTCCTCTTTTGTATCAAAATCGGAACGGGCGACATTGGTCTGGAACTCTCGATCCGCAGTCTGCCACTTTTGGCCGAGGATGAACTCCTGCCTTGCGGCGTCTCTGAAGTTCAATCCAAATACACGATATGGTTGTTCCTACAGTAGATTTTGAATTAGAAGTCATCTAGCAAAGACTGCGGCTCACTTACCTCATTGTCCGCTGTGACGGGACAAAGGAAGACTCCCCAGTGGGTAGCTGCACCAAAGGCGGCAGAATTCAAGCTGTTAGTGGTTCCGTGATGATTGATCGCAAGGCCAATGTCCCAGGTCTTTTGCTCAAACGTCGCGTCCGGCGGAATTTCGAGCCATCTGAAGCCGTCTTCAAGTCGCTGATAGAATGTGATTTCCTCAGGCTGATCCGGCCTCATAGTGATTGCATACTTGAATGGTGCTTCGCGGTCGCCAGGCCCCCGTCGTGCCTCGCGGGCGGATGTCGCGTTGGTGGCTGTGGCATCCATGGTTGTCCAGGCTGGAACAATCTGCTGCCTTGTGGTCTTACAAGCTCGCCTCTGTTCAATGTGGTGAACGATCTTGAGGATTCGGCTGTCTGAGAGAGGAGCAGAAACCATTAAATGCTGGTATTCGGCATGACTTTCGCCGAGGAGATGCCAAGACATTGTCTGTTTCCCGCCTGAATCCTGTGGGATCTAGCAGTCGGTCATTGGGAACGCTCTAGAGCTGTGCCCGGAGCTTGATAGGCCGCAACATGGGAGAGGGGTTGTGTACATGTAGGAAGGGCTATACTGCACACGGGTGCCGTAGCGCTGTGCGGTTCCCCTCCTCCGAACCCCTACTTTACAAGAGCCTCATCGGTTGGAGAAGTGGAAGGGTTATTGGTTGGCGCAGTATGACGAGCATGGGCTTCCCAATGTTTCAATACGTGTGAAGGTTCGCTGACTGCCTACCTGACTGCCTAACGGGAATATTGGTTTGCATAGCCACTCACAGGTGACCTGCGGCTGACAGCGCAGCGTTGGCATAAAGACTCGATGGCGTCCGAATGTGTAGGTAATTACTCAAAAGAATACCTTTCTTGGAGCATGTTGTTCAATGAAGGCTAGTTACCAAGTGAAGCCTTCGGGTTGTCCATGTATCTCGTGTTTGCCTCAATTCTCCCAGATGAAGCAGCCTCAGACCCACGGATCGCTCGACCAAAGCGCCTCACTCACCTTCCCGCTTTCTGGAATACAGCCACAGCTCATGGACGACGACGTATTCTTCAGGCATCTCCAAGACTACCTACCTGGGCATTCTGGTTTAGATCGGTGTGCCATCAGGGGAAACCGAGATCTGACCGCGGTGGTCGCTGATGAACTCAACACCCCAGTCCTGGATGAAATACAAGACTACTTGCATCTCATCGCCCCCCGTCGGCATACCCGCATTGATGCCCTTCACAAGTATCATATCAAGAAGATGCGGGTAGTCATCACAGAGGATCCTGGCCTTCATCTAATCTGGTACTATGACACCATCTTCATCAAACCTATTGTGCCTCTATTTCTCAACTTCACCATGTGGACCGAATTTCTCCTTCCGCCTTCATCATCCAATACTACAAGTGATCAGGACGATCTTCAGACATCTATACCGCCTCCAATCGGACGATACTCTACGGCGTCCTTGAGCTATCAGTGCCGATCAGCTCTCGGGTTTGTCCGCACGTATGCGTTCCTCGTTCAGCATCGCTCCGACTTCGACATCGCGCACTCCTTGGGGCTGATTCCCCAAGACATTGAATATTCAAGCTTCCGCGCCTTCATCAAGCCCTTTCAGTACCTGCCAGCTGGCGCTGTCTCGCCACGATACGAATTCGGACAAATGCGCCTCACCAGGTTAAACTGGGCTGTGCGTCTGCTGCAACCGCGTTCGGTCGCTACGGGTGGTTGGTTTGCGAATAGACTGTACTATCTGGAGTTGTATACTCAGTCGGCCGACTATTCACGTTCATGGCTGCCTCCGCTGCTGTTTGCGTTTGCCGTTCTGTCGCTTATGCTGTCGGCTATGCAGGTCATGTTGGCGGGACTCGGAACGAGCACCGGGGAGCCCATCGTGCGATTTGGTTGGGGCTTCTCGATTGCCACGATAGTATTTTGTTCTTTGGCGAGTGGTATATTGCTGTTGTATTTCCCGATAATGCTGCTGTGTCAGATGCTGTACATACAGAGCAGTAGACAGCGTTAACCAGACTATTGTTACTCAAACATAAGTGGTCAAAGAATGTGGGCAATCATCAGGTGCGGCAACATCCTTCACAGTTAATGCAAGTTCCGACTGATTGCACGTCGTCGATTCTTTACACAGGAGTCTGTAACGTAGTCTCTAGAAAATGGGTGAGGATATTGAGAGAGACGACGGTAGCTGCGTATATGTAGGTCTGCTTTGCTGTGCATGGGTTTTCTGTAACTTGAATCAGGCACAACACAGCCATTGATGAGAGGTATGAACTTGTGCTCCCTTTGCTACTCAATATTCAGTAATCTGTATCGATGCGTCCCGGCCTTGTGCAATGTCATTCGTATGTCAAACCTTTTTGGCGTCTGCACTCAGTGTATTGAGACTTTGCGCACAAAGTCGAGCAATTCAAGATGTCGCTCTCTTTTACTCGTTCTTTCAATGAGCGTATTGATCATATGGGTGCTGAAGACTGTTGGTGGGCAGAAGTAGGAGGCTCTCGAGAATGTGATTTGCCTGAGGTTGTAATTGGATGAGTGGCACGGACACTTAGCCCGGTAGGCAGCAATGTTGCACTCAACATCTCAATCTTGCAATGTTCATACTCTCATTCGTTCAACTAGCACGCTTCAACTTGACACGAGCGTCGTTGACTCCCATCCATCGTCCATGGACGGCACAGACAGAGACAGACAAACCTTTGGTCTACTCTTGGATATCACAGACGAATCCCTCATTCGGCTCGCATCAAGAATTGCAAATGACTCGCTAAAGACTACTCCGGGATCAGGCGGCAAGCTTCTTGCGCGAATCGATGGATCATACAACATCGTCCACATCGTCCAAGTAGAGAGCACCAAGCTCGTGATCCGCGTATCTTGTACGGGATGGGGCTCTGGCATGACACCAACCGCGGCGCAGGCCATGGAATCGCAGGTTGCTACGATGCGGCTCATCCGGAATAAAACGAGCATACCGGTGCCCGAGATCTACGCTTTTGGCACGACGGCGAACAACGAGATTGGTGCTCCCTACCTGTGCATGAGCTTCTTGCCCGGCAGACCCGTGTCTCAGCTGTGGTTTGGCGACTCAGGCGCCTTGCCGCTGGAAGAATTGCGTCTCAGGATTTTGACGAGTGTATCACAAGCCATGGCACAGTTTTCTTGCCTGGAATTTGATACAATGGGGGCCATCATGGAAGATGGATCCGGGGCGGTTGTCGTTGGGCCTCTGTACGATTGCGACGAGCAGGAAGATGGTAGCGTAAAGTTCACTTCTTCAGGTCCATACATCTCTACCTCTGTTTTTATGGAGGAGAAATACATCACCATGAGTCAAGACAACGTCTGGGGGAAGGCTAAGAGGAGGGTAATGGAAGCCATTATAGGCTGCCGGGAAACCTTCGATTCTCCGCCTGGATTCGTTCTATGTCCACCCGACTTTGACTCGCAAAATGTGTTGGTGGACGATCAAGGCAATGTCACCGGTTTCATAGACTGGGACTTTGCCCACACAATGCCACGATCTATTGGGTACGCCAGATACCCCGGATGGATCACGCGCGACTGGGATCCTCTGATGTACGGATGGCCGCACATGCCCGACTCGGAGGACTCCCCAGAGACATTGCAGCGATATCGAGCACATTATAATGCAGAGATGGGAAAGGCACTCCAGTGGGAGGGTGACTGGAAACTGACGGAGAAGTCGCACATCACTGAGGGGATATGGATTGCCATGCTACATCCCATGAATCGCATGGAGATTTGTCGCAAGTTTGTTCAGGTTGCTTTGGGTGAGGACATCAAGGCATTGGATGTTCTCTATGAGATTGGGGCCGATGACTTTGGAGAAGAGGATTGGGATACTTTGATGACAAATTTGAAGCGTTTGATATGTTAAACAGACGGGGTAAGGTCTGATGGCGGATCATTGTTGCAGAAACGATCATTAATGAGTGTGGTTTCGGTGATGAACAGCGCTTCGCTGGGTGTGTGTTCGTGGCGAGTTCACCAAGGGAGCCGACTCTGACGAACGGAACGATTCAACTTAGGAGGAACAGAAGCTCAAGAGCTTCCATTAAGTCTCGCTTTGGAACCGAGAACATCGCGGCCGTACAAACGACAGCAAAATTCACGAGAGGAGGAGCAGGAAGAGATTTTGATGATTTTACCTAGAAAGGCTTGTTGATCGATGCTTCAACCGTTGAAGCTGCTTGTGGTAAGGATGATGCATATGATATGTGTCTAGAAAGAGTTGAGCAGAAAGTATTCAAGACCACGCCACGAGGTCGCAACACCGAAATGGTTTGCTAGTCCCTACCTAGGTATTATCAGGATAGAGGCAAACGTTAGGTGAAATGGGGCTCAGGAAGAAAGTTACTGGCATACCGACGGTTTGGCCTGAATAATCTGGAATGTGAACCGCAGAAGAAGTTTATAAATCTACTGGGCGCCCTAGACAAATCTAATCAGATATGAAAGCAGAGAAGTTGAGAAATTATCGTAAAGGCCATGTCAGGTTATACATCTCGACCTTGATGCAAAGTTTGTAGTATTGAAGCTCCCCTTTCAAATGCACCAAGGCTTTGATCCCGTCAGTAAGAATTTGTGGGCTAATAGTCTGCTGCGAGTGCATGTGCTCAAAGGTGATGAGCCAGGCGGTAGCTCCTGGAACTATTACATCACAATACCCATGTTCCGCATTCCCAGCTGGGACAGTATTATGATAGAATTATTTCATTTCGTTCAATCTTGTTCAATCACCTTCTTCTCTTTCTCGCCGAGGTGTGGTAAACTAAGGCATCGGAGGGCTAGGTAGGTCCCGTTGGGCACTAACTGTCTGCTCTCTGATAAGCCAAGAAGGATGGAGGCTTGCATACATGTACTGTAGACCCCCGACGACCATTCTGACTGGTGGCTGATTTATTGGGCAGCAATGCGGACACATCCAATCGTATATGCCATGAACATGGTGCATGTGGTGGTCGGGCATCTCGAAGCGTTGTCCTATCTTCCCTGTTGTCAGCCAACTTTACCGATAAATAGCGAAAGTTTTCCCGTCCTGTTCAAAGCTAGCAACACCGGCTCGATTCCATCCTCTACTTTGTCACGATGAGGTCCGCCTACGAGAGATTGAAAGCATTCAAAAAGCGTCAACATGGTTCCCTCAATACGTCACGGAACATCCAACTCTCTGCACACGAGGTTGCAGACACGAATGCTGAAATGCAGGCTAAATGCAGTGTAGTCGATCCTTCAAAATCTACCCAATATAGCAATGATACCGGTTTCGTATCAATGTCGAAGGATGCAGAAGCAGAAGAGCGACTTGAGTCAGAGACAGATGATGATGTTTCGGACATCACAGTACCAGCAAAATCGAAATCGAGATCCAAGGCCGCGCCATCCATCTCTCATGGGCTTTTCATATTGCATCCGCCGCCGGATTTTCCAATATCGGATAGCTCCGGAATTGAGTAGGAGGGCTGTCCCTGCGCTCGTAACTTGGCTGATCTTGAGTTCTTTACAGCATCATTGGCGTTCACGGGCTCAATGGCACCCCACGAGGAACTTGGACCGATAAGAAGAGCAAGTCCTTATGGCTTCAGGACTTCCTCCCTGTCTCAATCCCCAATGCGAGAATAATGACTTTTGGATATGATTCCAAGTTGATGCTCAGCCGTGCAAGAGATGGTATAGAAGAGTTTGCAAGGGAGTTGTTGAATCAAATATGGGTGCTGAGGCAGTCAGAAACAGTGAGTCAAGAACCCCTTGAGGATAGGCACCTTGTTATACTGAGATCTTTGCAGGATAAACGTCGACCCCTTATCTTTCTTGCGCATAGCCTTGGTGGCATAGTAGTCAAAAAGGTTCACTTTCCCCCTCTCCAAAAAAGTGAACGGTGTGAAACTGATGCTCAATCACAGGCCGTTATTCTTGCCCACGAAAACAATGGCATCTATGGCCACATCATGTCGTCAACGGCCGGAATTGTCTTTCTAGCTACACCACATCAGGGCAGTGATCTTACCAAGTGGGCATCACTCCTAACCTTCGTATCTAAAAGCCGCTTGATAAGGGCAGATTTGATCGAAGCACTCAAACCCCAATCCGCTGTGCTGTCGGAAATCTCAAAGTCGTTTTTGCCCCGAACTATTGATCTTACAATCGTGTCTTTCGTCGAGACGCAGGTCGACCCTCGATTGTCAGTGTTGGTGAGTTTGCAGAAGCGACGCTCCCTAGGACTTCCAGTATGGATACCCGCTGATACTCGTTTCGCTTCGCCACTTAACTAGATAGTCCCAAAGGATTCTGCCCAGATGGGAGTTCCGAACGAGATGGTATTCCCAGTGAATGCGCACCATCGTACAATATGTCGGTTCTCTTCCTCGAGCGACCCGATATACCTGTGCGTTGTCGCTTCTCTCAAGATGATGATAGAGAAAGCCTTCTCTAAAGGTGCGAATGTTGAAACTTTTCCTATGTCTAGCCATGTGGCAAGCGTTGACAACTGACTGTACGCAGAACTCAAAGGACTCGTTCAGAATGCCATCGTACTGCCGAATGCGGGTCACGGTAGAGGGCCACTAGAACAGGTAAGAGCGTGACTCTTCTTCTTCTCCTGATTAGGTCTTTAATCTAGGATTAGCTGAGCTCCGAAAAGCACGAGATACCGATTGCCAACCATGTGATATGTTCGGATACCAAGTGGCCCCAGAATTCTCCTCTACCCGGTTCCAGCAGCAGATCAAATTGCCAATTGAAGCTTGCAAGTGTCCCTGGGGCATCTCATGTCGTCAATATTCGAATATGCGGGCTTAAAGGGAAGATATCAACAGAAGACAGAGGCTGGATTCCACATTCGCGGATCCTGGCCTTGCCGGGTTCGATGGAATACTCGAATGTCGTGCATAAGCTGAGAGAAGATGCCCCCGGTGTGTGTCCCATCGTCCGCCCCTCTCCACCTGGCACACTGGGTTCCAGAAAGCCTAACCTGTCCGTACCTATGCATTTATTGATCGAAATGAACAGATATTGTTATGCCGGATGCATTCCAATTTTGTGGCCGGTCTACGAAGATATCTGACGAATGGAAAGACTACTTTACGATCCCTGTACACATCACAGATACTCCGTCCTGCTATGTTGAACAAAAGGGCTACCAGATCAACAGACATCAAACAATCAGCTCATTCTTCAGCAATTTGTTTCCAAATCCCATCACCGCGAAGCTCGAGAGACACCAAGGCCGGCCGCATTACGTCTCGGTGCAACGAAACAATGCCACAGCTCTCAGGATCTCTCTCATGCGTACTTTTCAAGTACAAGGAGAAACCCCATGCACTCCACCAAGGGGGTTTGGCGCATTCTCGCTATTCGATACCCAGCAATACAAGAACAAGCTACCCATCGAAGCCGCCATACGAGGAGGTTTGTTCTTTCCAATGTATGAACAGGAAGCAATGTACATCTCACTGCATGGCCACGGGGACTTGTCCAGGCGCCAAGATGACAGTGTTCTGGCTGTTCGTCCCTTTGTTGGTGCTATCAACGCAATCACTGGAAAGCAGCTTTTTTCGAGAGAGCCAACTGCCTCTGGAATACAAGACTACGTCGTTGCGCCAGCACAGAACCGTATAGACGGCATATTGACCCAGCCTGGTATAGTCAGGCAGTTTGTTGCAACTAGGCCATCCCTGCGCCAAGAAAACGACATCACATCTTCCTCGCCTGCTATGCCTTTGGCCAACAGCTTGCAAGACGTTGAAATGGGCAAAGGAACGATTGAAAGGCAGATGAGTGGGAAAGATGAGTTTGGGGGCATACAGCTCCAGATCATCCCCCAGTATGAACTTTGGCGCATCTTTGCCGGAAACACGAAAGACGTTTCTCCCCAAGACGGTACAAGGACTCACCTGGAGTCATATCGCACAATTCCAGACACCTCGATAGCTTTCGACGTACTCAGATCTCCTGAAGAGCTCGGACTCAATGTTGGTGATGTGATCCATGTCAAAGATCTGGGTCAGAGCCGAAGGAGTCGTGCCAAATCAGTGCAGGATTTGATTGCAGAGGCACCGGGCCAAACGGACATACTGGAGCTCGAGGCTATATACAGCTCTTCCCGGGAACTCGTCATGTCAATCACGGGGCCGGGAACAAACGTTGATCCCGTCCACTTTAAGGTAGGGCAACAACGCATGTCCTCTAGAATGTCTACGTACTTATGTTATCATAGGTCAGCCTGACAGAGGAACTCTCTGATATACAGAAAGCGGCGCAAGATGTGTTCCAGAGGCCAGAAGGCACTATCCATGCGCCCTGTCGCATTGCTGATGGCTCAGTATCCTGGTGTCCTGTAGCGACTTGGGATGACCTTCGTTTCCTTGCGGAGCCAAATATTGATTGCTTCTACTCCCGCCAACCTACAGAGCAGACAATAAAGTACGGAAGTCTCCTTTTACCAACGAGAGATATCTATTAATATCGTTTTCAAGATTCAGGACAAACATCACGTCTCCCAACCCCTGGGCTCGAAAGAGAAGCTCGTTGCCTGCCGATATTGAGTTGGTTCTAGTAAGCCTGTGTGACTGCCTTACCATCCACACACCTGTAATTACTTGTTTTCTTTCTTTTATAGTTGATCGCTGACGTGCATTAGAAGCCTAAAAGCTCCAGAACGGTCTTCAATATTCTCTTCTTGAATGATGCAGATGAGCGATTCATCAACATTTCAAAACCCTTCTTCGTTGAGGTATCTCAAGATAGCACTATTCAAACCATACGTCGAATGATCGAAGCTACAACTCATCTACCCACGCATGAGTTTCGCATCGCTTCTTGCAAGAATCAGGACCACTCGGATCACGACAGAGTATTGGGCCCCAAAGTTCTCGATGCGAATAACCCCCTGCCAACTTTAGTAGTATATAACGTACATGATCTCAAGGGCCACACATCTCAAAATTACGCAATACAACGGGTGAGTAAGCAACCAATTTCTTGGGATATGATATCAATTCGAACTTGACGATTTTAGTTCTTGTGTCCTAGTGAACGAGTGGAATCCTGGGACTGGGAAAAGAAGGCACGTAGGAGAAGCCGGGATTCTCGAGTCATTCGGGTGACTTTGGGCACAAAGCAGATTTTTGAAGGACAAGCTCAAGACGTTGCTGAGTTGAAAATGAAGATTTTCAACAGCCTTGGCATTGACAGGGACTTACAAGATTTCGGACTACACGATGGTTTGCCAATTCTACTGGCCTTCTGTTCAAGTGGCTTGATAGCTAACGTGAAGATGCAGACTTCCTACTTGCAAGAAGGGACATGGCATTGAGCCTAACCATACGTCCACCACAACCCATCACTTTAGGAGTCGGTGCTGGAGGCTTTGTTACTACGAAGATTGTAACGGACACAGCTGACCCTCGGATGTGGGACGTGTATAACTCTCAAATCCTTCATATTCACCTTGTTCAAGCAGAGCATTTTCAGGCAATCACAGGGCTGCCAGCTCCCGACACTCCAATCTTCATCGACCAAGAAGAACGGATATGCATTGAACCGTCGGGTGATTGGGAGCAAAAGGATCCGGATGGTGACAGGATCGGCATGTCCAAAGACGAATATGGCCTGTTGGATAACTTGCCTGCAACTTCCAAGCATCGAAGATCAGAGCAGAAACGGGTGCGAAATCCACGAGATAAAGAGGAAAGTGGCACAAACATGAGTGAAGAAGCCCCCAGAAGCTTGCCTCTTACCTTACTTGAGGTCAACCACACCTTACCGTGGCTTGGAGGCAAAGCTAGGGAGTGGCACGGAGGAGACAAGGAACTCAACGGTGAGCCATCGACACATCAGGCACTATCAGCAAGACCAACCTGAATATCGCAGCCCTGGTATCTATTCCTATACTGGGTGCTTGAAGCAAGGGATGGCTATGAAGAAGCAGGTAGCCTAATTTTTCATCAGTCTCCTGAGCCTTATTTACTTTATCTGACTCGTCTTTTCCCCCAAAAGCCACAGACATCGATACGAGACTTATTTGGGAGTCTCAAAGGTCCTGATGTCCCCCGTACGTCTATCCTGCCTACTGCATCATAGCTGTGAGCTAGGCACCGCTTCTTTAGGAGCCAAGACGTATCTAAAATGACTGACAAAAGGAGGCCTATATTGCTGAACCTAATACCACAACCATTGCTCGGTCTTTGACCGAGTGTCGGAGAGGCTTACCAAGCAAAGAGACTTTACCTCTCTCACGTCGGCCCGGGTTGCAGATCCTTCAGATGATGGCCAGCCTTTTACCTCAGACGTCTACCGCATCTCGCAAGTGGCAATTGCCTAGTGTGCGAATGTCTGCCTTTCGGCCACCGAAGGCTACTGCCCCCTGTGCCTGTATCGCGACCGACCTTTTCAACATGTTCCCGCCCCGTCCCGGAAGCGTCAATTTGGGATCCAGAGCATGGTTGTTGCTGGAGATGTTCACGGCAATGACACTCATAGTTTCACTCAAGGTCAAGCAGTGGTAGCTTGTGCATGCTTTTTCTGCAATGCTATATCTGTTCAGTTAGTTTTAGGCTCTAGTTTTAGGCTCTAAGCTTCACTTTATAACGAAGTATAATTGGTAGAGTCCTAAGACTAATCGAGCTTCGAATGATCGCCCCAAAGTCAGGAGTTATATTGTCCATGGGTAGCATGGGCTGGCATCCCCTTACCCTCGCTTGCGTGGTTGGGAGCCGAAGTGGTTGAGGCCCAGGGGCCTTCTCGACGAAACCGATAGGATCGTTCCCATTGTGGGAATTCTGAGGTTCTTATCGAGAAGAATGCGGATAGTGAGGCGCTCTGGTCATGCTGTCTTGGGCTGCCGTCGCCAACAATGACGGCGGCCCTCAAAGATTCTAGGCCGGCGACGGGCGCGATCAATTTAGCTACAAAGCTCGAAGACATGAAGTGATATACCAAGTCAGTGGTAGCCAAAAATGGCCTTCACAGGGTGTGTGTTGAGCATCGATCATGAGATAGACTTGTAGATAGCATCAACGGGGTCTTATTGTTTCCATAAAACCCACGACCTTTGATACCTCTGGATAACCACTGGGAATCCTCTGCGGCATGCAGACAAGCCATTTGATGTCCGAGTAGGTGCCTAACGCGTGCTATGCCGATGCTCTGCCACCATGACTTCCAGTCATGTACGACCTTCGAGCCTTGGTAGGTGCTTGTCACAAAATTACCGGTAACGTGCTTGCCTTAGCGCATTGGTTGGTAGAGTCAATAAATGTAGCGGTCTTCACCGACTTGTTATGACTAGAGCTTATGAGTCGAGGTTAAATGCACCTGCTGAAACTGTTGGCGCACCGACAACGACAAGAGGGCTTGCGGCCAAGACAAACCACACGCAACTTGACTGCTTTCTCACCGTCTCCGTGAAATGCATCGCCACCGGGCGTGTCTCTGCCGCCATGTTTAACCCAGCAGACTTAGAGCTCATCAAGCACATCTCCCTCACGTACGAGCTGGAGCTCGTCCGCGCCTCTTTCAACGTCATGTGCCGCAGCCTGGACTTGCCCCTTATTTCTGGATCGCTCTATGACTTTGAACCAAGGCGTAAGGCAAAGCCGGTCCGTCAAGAGTGCAAAGGACAAAACTGACTTCGTTTCACAGAAATACGGCTGCTTGCGAGGACGCTGTTCAATGGGCTTTTGTCGGCTTTACCCGCAAACAGCGCGTTGGGGGTTTCCTTGAGCGTCCTCGCGTCTTCGATGATTCCCAGCTCCGATGCCGTGGGCTGCACCGCCACGAATCGCATCATACTGCTCATCGAGGCAGCAATCCATGGCACGGACATGATGCTCGTCTGGGACCTTGTACTTCGAGAAATTTCCCTCTTCGAGAGTTCCCTCTTCGAGAGTTCCGCTCCCTCCCAGCCAGTTGACCCTCCGCCAAATACAAAGGATGACGAATTGGAGCAAAAGACGAAGCGTATTCGAGAAAACGTTCAGAGGGAGACTTTCAAGGAGATCCAGGGATGTACATTTCTGGATGTGCAAGGATTCTTTGAGAAATTCTTCGACGCCAAAGACTTGACGGAACTTGCCCAAGATGTCTACAATCTATTCAAGGAACAACATGTCAACAACATGTGGACTTTCCTCCGCGCATCGCCGAGCATGACTGAGATGATGAGATGGCTTGACTTTCTGCAAGACGACATTCTCAAAGTGGAACACCGTCGATTCTGGGAGACGAATCTTCCAAGCGAGCTGACCGAAGGCATCAAAGGAGGCCGGCTCGATGTATGCGTCAAACGGAAATCGGGACCGCGGTCTCCTGCCATGAGTGGATGGGAAGATATCCTGACCATTGGTCAACTAACGGCTGAGGAAGATGTCAAGAAGCGGCTGGTAGAGCTCGCCTGCTACGCCCGGCATCTCTTCGACTTCCAACCGACACGCCGCTATCTTCACGCATTCACCATCTGTGGGAGTATGCTGGAGCCATGGGTGTTTGACCGCTCGGGATGCTATAGCCCAGGCGCGTTCGACATCCACCAACATCCGGAACGGTTCATTCTGGTGATCACAGGCTACATCATGATGAGTGAAGATGTTCTGGGCCTCGACACCTTTGTACGGCAAGGGGGGCCTTCCGGCTTCATAGACATCGTGGGCCCAGAGGGTGAAAAGAAGAAGCTATACTTGTCTCCGACTCTCCTCGACCATAGGCCTACCATTGTGTCCCGCGCTACATCGTGCTTCCTTGCGAAGCACGCAGACTCGGCTGATCATGACCATGTCGTCAAGTTTTCGTGGCCCCTATATCATCAGAGCAGCGAAGTGGATGTCTTCAAGCTAGCCAAGCAAAGGGGTGTCCAAGGAATTGTCAGCATGGTCACTCACTTCGAGATCACGAGTGTTAACGAGATGCGTCGAGGCATGACGTTCGGAAAACGCTACGCGTTCGATGATACCGCCAGCGCCATGCCAACGCCTTCGCAACCGCTGCTGCCATCTCAGCCTTTGTCCACCAAGCGCAGCCGGTCACCGGACAGTTCGCCAAGTCAATCGAAGAAGCGCAAGTCAACGTCAACCAATGAAGCCTTGCATCTTCGACGACCCGAGGGCAACACACAATTGCCAGGTCGACAAAATGAAGTCGCCCCGAAGGAAGAACGGGGAAGTATTGCTAGTCAATGGTTTTGGGATCACCGCATCTTCCGCTGTCTCGTCATCTATCCTCCGGGCCGGCCAATCTAGGAATATCAGTCAGCCTTTGAGTTGTTGTTGGCGGTGCGAGATGCAATCAAGGCGCATCAGTCGCTGTATGTTGATGGGAAGATGCTTCACCAGGACATCTCGGAGAACAACATCATCATAACCGACGTGAAGAAGACTGGCTTTTCGGGCATGCTGATCGACTTTGACCTTGTCAGGGAAATTGACAAGGAGCCGTTCAAGCCAGGGACCCGTACGGGTACAAAGGAGTTTATGGCCATTCGTGTGCTGCGTGGTATCGAGCACACTTACCGGCATGATCTCGAGTCGTTCTTCTATGTCTTGCTCTGGCAGTTCATCGTACGCGGGTGGCAATTTGTGGGTAGGAGGAACCCCGTTGCTTTCAGCGCGTTGAATGGTTGGCGTGCCGCCAGTTCTTTCGAGCATCTTGCGAGGAACAAGCAAGCCAACATGGACAAGGAGTGTTTTGAAGCTGTCCTTGCAGAGTTTCCGCCCGAGTTTCAGCGCATCAAGCCGTTGTGCCGCACCCTGCGATCGATTTTGTTTCCGATGAAGGATAATGCCTTGTTTACCGGGACACCGTGGGATCCAGATACCCTGTATCTACCCATCCTCGCGGCTTTTGATGAGATTATTGCCAGAGGACGCAAAGGGATTGAAGAAGCGAGAGACGAAGGACAAGAAGGGGCATAGGGGGTTTGCACTGTTTGGCGTACTGGACTTGACTAGGCTGCTGTTTGCGATGCCAACTTTGGGATTGCAAGTAGGTTCTTAAGCGAAGTTATGATAGAACATGATATGATTATCCTTTCATGGATAGCTGGCTCTGCACTGCACCAAACTCCTTGATGTGGCAAGTTTCAGGGCACGCCGTTCAAACAAGAGATACTGACCTTCAAGTGTATCGTTATACTTGTACAGTGGTTTGAGAAAGACCAACCCGATTAATGAGAAAGTGAATTGAAGACAATTTGGCTTGAGACTTGAACCAGACAATCTCCCCTCTTGAGTAGGTTGGCCGCAGGTTGAGGTGGGATGCAGGACATCACAACTTTGGCACTCATGGAAGGAGACAATCCCTTATATACTGAGATAATTGAATAGTTTTCAACGAGCCGCCTGGGCTCAATCGGGTTAGTGGTACTTGGATTCAAGATCACGTGATGTGCCCGGTTAGCTCAATCGGTAGAGCGTGAGACTCTTAATCGAGAACACGTTCTGATGCAATCTCAAGGTTGCGGGTTCGACCCCCGCATCGGGCTTTTCCTATATAAACACCTGATTGAGCAGGCGGGTTATTCTTTTTTTCTTTCTTTCTTTTTACTTTTTTTAACCCTTTTATTTATCAATAGCTCTTTTTCTTTTTAAAAAAAGAGGTATTATAATTAAATCAAAAATAAGACTGTATAAATGGCACGGATCCTGTAGGGCAATAGAATATGATTTGTTAGCATCTATCTAGGCGTACTAAACGCAGCTAACGGCACAACGACATTGTTGTAAAACTCCATAGCTGGATGCACGCCAACCTCGCCCCCATCACCAGCTCCGGTATCTGGCTGTTCATCAGCAAACTTAAGACAAAACTTGACAGCTTGACAGAAAGGCGACCCAACACGGAACGCAAGCTCGCTGTCCACCCTCCCAACGACTCGCTTCTTCAGCTCGAGCGCGTGCGGTGTATGAAAGGACGCCATGTCCGCGGACAGGGAGACACTCGTGGGTTTGCTTGGCACGCCCATTTGCACTGCCGACGAGCTCGGTGCAGGGCTGGAGCTGCTGCTTGATGACTTCCTGGCTTCGAGGAACGAGATGAGCGGCTTCCAGAGGGCGATCTCAACAAGGATAAGTCCGACGGAGTATATATCGTACTGGACCTTGTATCCCTCGGCCGCCTCACCTTGGTAATTTGGATGACGATAGATGGTGACACCTACGTCTTCCGACATGCGCGCCTTGTCAATCGTGGCCCACTCACTTTCGTGGCGGGAGTAGTCGAAACCGCATACCAGCGGGGACGAAAGGATAACGCGCGTTTCTTCGGGTTTATATGCGTAAGGAGGCAGCTGGAGTATGGCACCAGCGGTAGGGAATAGAATGTTTTCGCTGCGGACGCCTTTATGCAGCCATCCGGAGAGGTACAATTCGGAAAAGGTAGTACAGAGCGCGCTGGCTAGGGCTAATCTCTGTTCCAGAGGAGGTCTGAACTTTGCCAGTTCTAGCAGCGAGACCAGAGAAACCGGAGCCCATTTGTTCTTGCTTGGAAGTCGCCGGGACACTTCCCGCTGAGGCATCGTGTGCAGTGGAAAGCGAAACACGATCCACCAGCAGAATCGTGTTGGATCTTTGATGCAGCCCTCGGCATGGGGTGTTTGAAACTCTGGCGACTTTGGTTTCTGCAGCAGCAAGACCAGGCGCTGAACTCGGCTCGTCAGACGTGCCATGTCCTGAGGCAAGATGTTGGCATCGAACGTCTTACGCTCCAGTAGATAATAGGGCCCTTGGGCTGCACTCGACCGCTTGACTGTGACGAATCGTTTCATCTCGGCAAACCCAGTCGGTAGCACAAAGTCGTCTAATGATAGTGGTGGTGGTGCCATAGTCCTGACAGAAGGCAGGTGCTTTGAGCTCGTGCTGGAACCGGCCAAGCCAATGCTACCGTGTTCGGGGTCGGTCACGAAGAGGGCCTTGCGCTCGATAGCGGTGCGCACCTGCAACGTGTCAGACTCCCCTCGCATCGCAGCGCGGATAAGCTCCAGGGAGGCCTTGTCGACGGCGCTCCCGACGACGACCATGTTGACGCGATAGTTGTCCTCGCGTGTCTTGCGCTGCTGGGTCTCCGTCAGCAGGTCGTTGAGCTTGTTGACGCGGTGTGCCAAGTCCTTGATGAGGTTGTCGAACCCGTCGAGATCTCGTACCGCCCAACGGATTTTCTTCCACTTCGCCGTCGTTTTCTTCCCCTGGAGACTCAGGTCCTTCAACCCTAGTGCCGCGTCGGCTTCATCTTCGTTGCCTTGTCCACCGTCTTTATCATCCTCGCCGCCAGACCCCAATTTCACCCCAGATTTGTGAATCGACCGCTGCATCCGATCCACCAGCTTTCTCACAAGCTCAGATTTCGTTGGTGGTTCCTCAGTCTGTAGCAAGCCGTAGCGGCTGCTCAAGCCATCGGCATCCCTGACCAGCTGTTCAATCTGTTCGAGATAATCTTTGATTATCTCACATATCGGTAGTAGCCGGCTTGGAAGAGTTGCTGGCTGTCCATCTGATGGCGCCAGGCCTGCATTCTCGCCCCAAACGTGGAGGCGGAACCGCTCGACCTCGAGACCCAGCACAAGACGCTCGGCGTCTTTGGTAAAGTTGAGGCCATTTCGAAACGTTTTGACAGCAACATAGGTAACTTGGAAGGCGATCTTGGCGATCGCTAGAGGGTCCATGATATTTGTCTGGCAGTGGAGGGCCAAGGCTCTGTCTCGCAAAAGGTGGACGGGAATGGCAAAGCAGCGTTTGGTACCAGAGAGGATGACCTGCATCTAATAGTGCTCCTGAGTGACGTGGCCAGCTCGGTCAGGCATCTGGGCGGGTTTGATTGGTTGGGACAGGGCTTCAGCTGAACAGAATCTTGGAAATGGGTGGCTCGATCGAGCACCCTGTCTCAGCCATAAACTGCCTCCATTGCAGTCAGGCTGTGGGAGCTGGAAGGGTTATGATTTCCCCTCTTCTCAATTAATTCTAAACAGCCGTCCCATCTTCTAAGCTTCAACCTTTCCATTTGTATGAAGTACTGCCGTCATGACGACCTACATTTACTCCTCAGCTTTCTCTGACGATGCGGACCCGGCCCTGGCCTTGACGCCCTCCACCGGCGATATAAGGACCATGAGTGATGGCCCTAGTATCCTCACCGATGGCCAACCGGCATCAGGCCAAGGCCTTGCATCCTTTATATGTCATGTAGCATTCCTCGACGAAAATCTCCAGCGTGGAGATAGATCCGCATTTTTCGCTGCCCACCGAGCTCGGTTGGTAAATCGGAAACGAATTGGCAATGGCATTTCCTTCATTGTCGAGCGTGCCGAACTCGAAGATCCCCAGGGGACGAACGATGCCGCCGAATCAAGCCAGACGGCTAAGCTGAAGACAAAGGTCGTCGTTGTCAAGACAGCTAGAGAGCATCAACATCACCGGAACCAATGGGGCGAGGTCCTGCTGGAAATCAGGTCCCTGCTGCATGAGCCCATTCGATACCACCCCAATATCGTCAGGCTTCTCGACATCCGATGGGATACCTCGACCGACACCGGCTCGCCATTCCCAGCTATTGTGCAGGAATATGCGGGCTTTGGTACCTTGGACAAGCTCCAGCAACGGACCAAGCCTCTGCCATTTAGCATCAAGCAGAAGCTCTGCTACGACATTGGTCGTGCTTTATCCATCATTCACGCCTGCGGTATGGTACATGGCGACCTCAAGCACGAAAACGTGCTCATATTCGTTAACCCCTATCCGAACCCTCCGAATCAACCGTACACAGCTAAGCTCGCCGACTTTGGCGGAACTGTCATGGATATGAGCGGTGACGGCACACACAGCGTCCCAATGCACACATTCCCCTATGAAGCCCCAGAGGTTGGCGAAAAACTCACGGAGGACGGAGCCAAGAAGACAGACGCGTACTCCTATGGTATGTTAATCTGGCGATGCGTGATTGATTCTCACGACATTCTCACCTCCTTGGGAATGAGCACCTCTCGTGGAAACCTCGGGGACAGCAAGCTGCTTGACAAGATGAAGCTGCTGAAACTTTCCGACGGTCTTCTCGAAGCAGCCATTCACAACGTCGCCAATTATTTTTTCCAACATCAGCTTCCTGGGCAAAGCTTGAACCTCGTCACCTCGGCTCTCATGTTCACCCTGCGGGGTGACCCAAACCAACGAGCACTTGACCGTGCTCAGGTCCGTCTTCGCGGCATGGACTCTGTAGCTGCATTGCACTACGTTGGGATAAAGGATGAGGCGAACCGGAAAACACTCGAGAGCCTCAAACATCAGACCCCTGGACAGCACGGTATGGATCTCGACAGTGTAGGCTTTGGCCTAGGCCGTCTGGGGTACGACTACGATGCACAAAACAACCTGCCCGGATTCCGACCCGATCTCCCTCGTCCAACCCGTGACGGATTTCTCTTCAAGCCGCTCACACTACGGCATCTACTCGACAGGGCCCAACAAGAGGCCATGGTTCGTGACTTTGAGTCTCTCGCCAACTCTCCAGCTCCGGTTGAAAGGGATACCAGCGGGGATCTAAGACCGGAGCCTTGGTCAGCCGCGTTCTTCCTATTCCAGACATATCTTTGCGGCTTCGGTGCCCCATTCGACGCCGAGAAGGCCTGCTACTGGCTATGTCGCGCGGCGGATCCTCCTGAAGATCAAGGGGAAACCGATTATCTCGCCCTAGCCTGGATCAACCGAGTTCACGCGGCGCTTGGAGTTCCTAACCCGTATGACACGGAAAAGCAAATCGAGAACCTCTTCTGGGGCACAATTCGTGGTCATGGGCATTGCGTCGAGGACGCCGAGGCGGTCATCAGTTCAAGCGGCAATCCCGGCCAGAAAGAGGCCTGGAGGCAAAAGATGAAGGAGGCTGAATATGTTTACCAGGGTCTGACTGGAGGTACCGGCATGCCATTCTTCGCAGAGCGAAAGTTGACAAGATCATGGGACTTGATTGACCTCAGCGTGCTTGACTCGCAGCTCAAGCAGGAGCTGGGCCGGGATTACGAAAGTTGCCTTCGCCCGCCTGCGGGAAGCGAGGAAGCGTCACACCCGATCCCGGAGGAGGGTTACCAATTCGACAAGATCTATGTCAACCACAAAGGACATGGCTTGCTCCATATAGCAGCCATTCAGGGGCGACTTCCCGCGCTGAAGCACTTGCACCAGAAGTATCTCTGCGACATCAACCTGAAGAACCAGTCTCACGGTGACACCGCTCTCATTTGCGCCTGCCGAACAGGCCGCTTTGATATAGCCATGTGGCTACTCGATAACGGCGCAGACCCTAACGGCGCCCAGTTCTGCGAAGAATCGCCACTTCATTGTATCAGCTTCTCCAACGAGCACGAGATGGAAGCCGTCATCTGCAAGCTCATTGCGGCAGGAGCGGATACCGAGAAGCTTTCGCAGGCGTCGCGGAAGGACGTTCGCGGCATCATAGCCGACTGGGAAGATACCTTCTCCATGATCCTCACACCTCTGGGGAGGGCCGTGCTGAAGCAGAGCCTTCTCACTGTCAAAGTCCTCCTCAAGCACGGCGCCCGCGCGACAGAAAAGCTCGCCGACCGCAAGCGAGCCATGTCTGCCGTGGAGTTGGCCGCTGTTTTGACCTTGCCAGACATCCTCGAAGAGCTTCTTGAACACATCGACAGCACAGTCCCCATCTTCGACGAGTGCGAAATGCTCGATGCTGCCCGCTCCGAGGAGACCACCCCTTACGACCCCCTCTCCCTACACAGCCGCCTCATCCGCTGCGGTACGAACTACAAAGCCAGTCTGTTGCGCACCTTGACCATCCTCCACAACCGACGCAAAGCCCAACCCAACCGGCCTGCACACACCCCCGGCAAGCATCTCTGTAACGAAATCCTCCTCGGCAACACCGACATTGTCTCCGCCCTACTGTCCCTCGGCCACTCCCCTGATGGCTGCCCTGGCCACCGCCCACTCGTCACCGCTGTGCAGTGCAACAACCACGAGCTCTTCCGCCTGCTCACGTCCCACGGCCCGTCCCTAGCTTACACGTCCGACACGCACCAGACCCTCCTGCACTTCCTTGCCTTGCGCTTCCCGCACACGCCTACAGAACTCACGCTTGCGCAGTACCTCGTCCACTCTTACGGCGCCAATGACCCCATCATCCCGGACCAGCCCTCGCCGCTCGTTCTGGCCATCCGCAACGGATTCTTCGCGCTGGCGGATCTCCTCGTCTCTCATGGCGCTGGCGCATCGTTGAATACGCTGCACACCGCCCCCGAGACGGGGGTGGCCTGCTCCCTTTTGGGCTCCCTCCTGCGCGGCCAAACGTCGTTCTCACTGCGCGCAATCAGATACCTCGCGCACCTTCACAGGACCACAGCCACGAACATCTCCCCGTTGGTTTGCAGGAGCACCGACGGGGTGGAGTGCTCAGCCGTGCATGCCCTCGCCATGGTGCCAGCGGGGGAATGGAACTCCCACCGGCAGATATCCGCGGGAATAGTCCAGCTCGTGCTGGACATGTTTCCGGCCCCTGAGAGTTTGGGGGAGTGGTCTGCGCATAGCTTGTTAGGCGCAGCGATGAGCGCAGCAGTGGCGATGGGACATGTGGAACTGGTGCGTATGTTGCTGGCGGCGAGGGGGTATAGAAGGGAGTGGAATGTCATTCCCAGAGCTGACGCTGGGGGGCAGGTGGCGGAACTGACGTCGTTAGGGCTAGCGAGGAAGAAGGCGGCGGGAGAGTGGTTGAGGTTGGATGGGGCGGAAGAGGTGGAAGAGGCGGAAGTGGAAGGCGTAAGGAGGATGGTGGAGATCGTGGGCATGTTGGAGGTGATGGAGGCGGAGGCGGAGGCGGGTAGTGAGGATGAGGCAACGGCAGAAGCAACTCGTGTGGCAGAGATGTGGAAGGGGTTGGATTTTGACGCGAGGATTGTGGCATTGGAGGGCAAGGTGAAGAATGATTTCGTTGAGCCTGAGATTGATAGGGAAGGTGAAGGAGTGAATCTGCCTGCAGACTTGTCCGTGATGACGGATGAGATGCCAAGCGGGTGGAAAGAAGGCTGCGAAATGACCTCGGAGATGGCGCTACGCATACTCCTAAAGACTTTTAGGGAGGATAATAGGATATTTGGCGATGGGATTGTTAAGGTAATGGACAAAATGTTTAATAAGCGGGCTTAATAACTCTTTGCTTAAGAAGAGAACTAATAAAAGCAAGATCTTAATACAACTATCTCTCTGTCGATGCCAGATCCTCGATCGATTGTTTGCCGGTTTTCCGGGGACCAGTCAACAGCCGTCAACTCACCGATGACTGGGGAGAGGCCCGAATAGCTTCGGCCTAGACGCACCTCGCGGGCCGAATGTCCCTTGTCCACTTCGTACTTTATGCAATCCTGCCGAAAGTCCCTGAGAACAGCGCCCGACGATCTGGGGGCGGTGACGACGTCGTGGGGGTGGGATGGACTTTATATACTGCAGAGCGTACGGGAGAGGATGACTGAGTGGTGTTTCGATCAATGGCACTTATAGGCAACTAAGCACTATGAGACTCGCAGAATCATGCACGGTCACTGTGCTGACAGCGGCTGCTGCTGTATCCGCGGCTTCACTTGACACATGCGTGAGACCAACTAACCTCCATCTTTCGCCCATCATTATTCAGGGAACACGACATTGACTCGCCGCAGTGTGCTCATCTCGCCTCTGAGCTTGGGGACATCGTCACCACCACGCCGTTCACCGAGAATGACTATTTCTCCTTGCAAGAGTCGATCCTGGTACCGGCCTGCATCGTCCGGCCACGCTCCGCACAGGATGTGAGCCACGCGGTTGCCATCCTCTCCACCTCACGGACGCCGGGGTGCGAGTTCGCCATCAAGGGCGGCGGTCACACGCCGGCCGGGGGCTCCGCCAATATTGAAGGCGGCGTCACCATCGACTTGACGAGTCTGAATGCGACGGTGCTGGGCGACGACAGCAAGTCAGTCGCTGTCGGGGCGGGCGCCGTCTGGAACGACGTGTACGGCTATCTGGACGGGCTCAATCTCGCTGCTGCTGGTGGGAGGAACGGTCTTGTGGGTGTTGGCGGCTTGCTCCTGGGCGGTGGCATCTCGCATTTCTCGCCGCGTGTTGGGTGGGCGTGCGATGGTGTTGTTGGATACGAGGTATGTAACACTTCAAGCTGGTGCTCTCTCCCCTATTTCCTGTACTCTATTCTTCCATCTTCCGCATTCTAAGCTTCAACTAGGTCGTCCTCGCAAACGGCACGCTCGTCAACGTCTCTGCGACCAGCCACCCGGACTTGTATCGCGCGCTCAAAGGCGGCGGAAACAACTTTGGCGTCGTAACGCGCTATGATCTGGCGACGTTCCCGCAGGGGAACATGTCGGTGAGCACCATCTCGTACGACGTGTCCCAGACCGGCGCCGTCTTCGACGCCTTCACCGACATCGCCGCCTCGCCAAATTTTGACCCCTACGTGTCCCTCCAGACGGGCCTGCTGTATGGCTCGGCGGCAAAGGCGTGGTCGCTGAGCAGCTCGGCGTTTTACACGAAGCCCGTGCTTCATCCGGAGGTGTACAGAGAGCTCGAGGCAGTGCCCAGCATTTCGAATACTTCCAAGATTACGGCCGTGGCTGCGCTTGCTGCGGAGAATCCTACTCCGCCACTGTGAGTTCAACACCGGCTCAAGATACATGTATCGATGGGACATATCATACCTAATGTGAACTTTGGTGGTTAGGAATTGGCTCTTTGCGACGTTGACGTTTGGTACCTCGAGCGCGGCTATGCGAGACATCTTCAAGACCTTGAACGGATCCTTGTATGACTTCAATCCCGCCGGAGGTGTCACATGGAACTTTGCCTTTGAGCCCCTTCCGTCTGTGATGCTTTCACATGCCACTTCCACAGGCGGAAACGTTCTTGGGCTGAGCCCTGAGGATGGGAATAGCGTCAGTAAGTTGCTCCGCCCCGCAATCCTTTTGCAAGACGTACTCGCATACATGCAGTATCCTCATCATAGATCCAGTCTAACATGCCCAGTCCTTCTATTCTCTGCCCTCTGGTCAAACTCGAGCTCCAACGATGCTGTCTACCAAAAAGGCCGGGATGCCTTTACGGCTATCAAGGATGTCGCTGAGCGAAAGGGGGTGCTGCGGAAGTTTGAGTATCTCAACTATGCTGGCCCGCACCAGTCGCCGCTGGCTTCGTACGGGGCGGACAACCTGGAGTTTCTTCGTCAGGTCAGCAAGAAGTATGATCCGGCTGGAGTGTTTCAGCGCAAGGTGCCCGGCGGCTTCAAGCTGTGGTGAGAGGGTGCATGTCACGGGGCAGGGGCGTGACTGGAACATTTTAAGACTATGCAGGACAGTGGATGCTCTGTCTGTTAAATGACTTGAATGAGATGGCTATATTTAAACCAAATCTTCATATCCTGCAATATCCTCGTTGGATTCCAGTGACACAAGGCAGCTGTCAACTTCAGGTCGTTGGCCTGTGCTGCGGACTACCCTTTAGACTTGACTTCTCGAAACATGGAGAGTTTGTATGCAATGTGTATCTCTTGACATTCCTCACATGCAAGATGCTGAGATGCTGTTGGCTAAAGATGTGACTAAACACGTACATACTGCGCAAACCCAACGACAATGCGGGCAGGTCATGGCCAAGCGCACTGTCACGGTCTCAGTGGGCAACTGATTATTACATCAATCGTTCTGATATAAATACAAGGTGCCTCATCCCCAGTCTTTGAGCGTTTCCCAGTTCATTGTACTTTATATATGCTCATTCTGGACAAAAAAATTGGCACATGAGGCTGAAGATTTCCAGGTACGCAATATCGCAGCTGCTGTCTCTGAACTCGGCCTCGGCGGCAACTCACCGTTTCTTGACGGAGAATCCAGCGGAGGCGAATGTCGCATCTTTAAGCTGAGCTTTGAAGATCACCCAAGTGTCGCTGTCCGTGTACGGCATGCTTCGTGTGACAAGAGCCATGAGAACCACATTGTCATGGTTGAGGATGAAGTTGAGACTCTTCGACAACTTCAAGGCGACGGCTTTGTTTGGGCCCCGAAGTGTCTCGGGGCTTGCTCGACTTTTGACAATCCGATCAAGAGCCTGTTCAGTGTTCTGACTTGGATCGATGGGTCTCCTTTGCGATGGGATGAAGACTTCTCTCCTCGACCCGTGAGGGATGACGTCCTTGCCAAGCTGGCCTCTATACAGCTGTCCTTGATGACATGCACACTGACCACTCGTACGCAAAGAACCTCCGACATCGAAATAACCTTCTGACTGGTTAGAAATAGGACCTATTACCGCCAGGGCATACTACGAGCGACGTCTGAGAAATCGACAGAAACGTGTGGTCCATGGAGAACTACCTGAGCTTTCGGAACAGGATTGTCTGGATCAACAAGCGTTTCTCGAGGATGTTCTTGGGGAAGATGGAGACAGAACGGCATTTGCCATTGCCCACGGCGACCTCAAGCCTAGCAACATAATCGTCGACGAGCAATACAACATCAAAGGGTACTTCATTCCCCCATGAAACACTCCTGCAACCTTTCAAGTTCAAGTCTGATGAATTACACAGTATCATCGACTGGGGTTTCGCGGAAATGGTTCCCATTGCCACAGCTGCCCTTTTCTACGCTTCTGTGGCCCGACGAATCCGCTCGACGCGCGCCGAGTCAGGCTACTTTACGAGACAGGCAGACCTACATCGACTTCTATTCATCGCAGACTTCACTGGCGGCGTGCATCATGAGGCGTTGGCAGGTTGCTGGAGATGTGGACTTTCGTATTCTGTATCTCACATCTATATCGAGCAAGGGGGTACACAGGGCTATGGCACAAACTGGGTGGAAGCTCCCTTACTGCACGTCTGAAGGCGATGCGGAAGGTTGCAATACTCAGGGCATAGAACGAGAGACAAAAGGTCACGGCTGTACGGGGTGCTCGTCCACCAAGTCATTGGGTTAGAATAGTAGACCCTTGTAAAAGGGCAGCATTTATTGCAGATGGTAAACCATCTTCTATCTTAGACTACGATACATGTTTCTCTGGCCCTCCCTGCTCGATATTTGGCCACCTGTTTCCCTTGACCTGCCATGCTTTGAGCGGTATTCTTACCTGCGCTCCAGTCGCAAGTCTTCTTACCAAGACTTCAATAATCCCATCATTTCCCCATACCTAATAGTACACGTTTGCCTTGGTTTCTCGTCAAGGCTCTCTCTGTTACTCCTGCTGGCTGAGCAATGCCACCTCTGCCATTCAACGTACATTCTCGTATCCCAGCTCTTTCTTCGTTAGTTAGACATTAAGATTCGTAATTCGCAGCTTCCAGGCTGTAAAGCAGACAAGAGAAGCTATTCGTATCATAAAAGCATCATTGTTGCGGATGCGACGGCCATGAAAACTGAAAGAAATCCTCCAGCGAGCCCGACTTTCGTTGCCCTGCTCACAGCGACAAAGTCAAATGGGCTTCCGCCGCCGCTCCCCGGCTGCGAATTGGGCGGGCGTGTTGGTTTTGGCTTCGTAGTTTTTGTTGATGAGGACGCCTGATCATTACTTGAAGGCTGAGATGTTGGGCTGCTGTCGTCTTCTGTGATAGACGTCGTGGTTGCGCTGGGCGCTGCGTCCGAGGTGGTGTCGGCCTGAGACTCGGTCGAGGTGGATGATGCTACGGTTGTCGTCGTACTTGTAGTTGCTTCGGGAAGGGCGGAAGATGATGTGGTCTGCGCGGGTGTTGTCGAGGTTGACAATGTTGAGAATACTGGACGCGGTGCCTCGGAACTTGGTGATGGTGTTTGTTTCGGCGTTGTTTGTTTCGGCGGAGTGACTGACGCTGTGGCTGTTGGTGCTGGTGCCTTATTCGCACCGCAGAGGACGTCTACGATGTGTCCATCCTGGATCTGCTTGAGCAGAGAATTGGCGGGAGCGTTGACGCCGGGGCACAGCCCTCGCACGGTGAACTGCGCGGCTTGCAGTCCGGCGATGCAGGACTGGGAGCACGAGGCGCCTACCGAGAAGTCGTCGGGCGTGCATCGCTGGATGGGCATGTTGTAGGCGTAGAGGCATTGCACGGGCACGGAGATGGTGAGGCCCTGGAAGCTGGAGAGGGTCAGGAGGGCTGCTGAAGCCGTGCTGGCCATGAGGGCGAAGTGGGCGAGACTCGCCATGGGGAGTAGTTGCCGCGGCTGCTGTGCCTCTGTGGTGTTGTTCGTTGCAGTTCCTCGATTTCTTTGTCCGGTTGTCTGCTAAGGGTCGAGTGCATGTAGTCTTGAAGGGATGAGGATCGATAAAGGACGGCTGCCCAGCCACCAGGAAACCGATGTCTGGGGAAGATGACAGAATTATCTCTCCGCATTCCAGTATGGCGATGTCGCTGCTACGGAAACGACCGGATGGCTGGATGAGATCGGATGCACCTCTGCAGCGTCATGCGAAACAGGGCGTGTCTCAGACGCTTCCCACTATGACGGCGCGCAAGAGCGATTGGCAGCTCGTGTTCTGGGGGGCCATGGTCGGATGAGCTTACCGCATGCGTCAGCATTGATGTTTCTTGCAGTTGTCCTTTTTTGACATGTTTCAATCAGGGGCTGGGCGAGAAGATGAAGCTGGGGGAGTCGCGTGGCAGAGGAGATGGGCGGGTGTGGGAAGGGAGGAGTGGTGGATGTGCGTTTACTTGGAGAGGATAGGAGGACTCGAAACAGCTTGGATAATCCGCAGTTGAAAGTGTCACAATAGGACTCATTGATTTCATTAATACAATCGAATAGACTTGGTAGTGCGTGCTACTTAACTTTACACATGATTCTTCTCTTCCATGTTCATGCTCTGTCTGTGGGAGCCTGTTGAGAAACACGGTCATCTTGTACGTGTAAGACTGAAGGATCTCGCGCAGGTAAGCAGTACGTGTACAATCACGGAGTGGTAGCACGTGGAACAGACCCATGGGATGGTGCAAGTGTCCCTTTGTTTCGTACCGACCTCTGTATCAGCTTAGACTTGACCAGTCTATTTTATCAGCCTCTTCATCACTTTCTCTTCTTCTTCACCTCAGCCCGCCATCAATGCGAAACGCCATCTCAACGTCCGCATGTCGATGAAACAAGCTACAGCCCTCCCCTTGTCCGCCTTGCCCAAGCGAGCATGGGCCAGGCACCGCCACATCTCTATTTACACGATGCCTCGCCCCCCTGCCACCAGCTGGACCGGCCCTGGAGCCACGCGCCCGCTGCAGCGCCTGTTGTGCCAATGAAAGCCCTGCCCAGCTGTGCAGAAACCGGCACTGGGGCCCTGCTGCATCTCGCAGGAACACACCAAGGATGCGAATCCCGGCAGTGACACGGCAGAAAGGGACACAAGGCAGCAAGCGAAGCCTTGGGATGAAGACAAGATGGAGAAAATCAGTCGACGATCTCGTGCCAATCGCTCTCATGCCATCCAACGTGTCTTTCTCCTTCTTTTCTGTCCTTCTGCTGCCTCCATGAAGCCTCGACGACACCTCTCCGGCACCGACCATCATGTCCCACTCCGGCGGCCGGCTCACAGACGCAGAGCAGCTGCCAGAGTCACGCCTGGGCGCATATCACCAAATCGTGTCCACGAGGAGGAAGCCCGTCCCGGCGCGGGCGGGGCCATATCACCAAGGTGCGTTTCATGCGAAGTGATGTTTGGGCAAAGAGGAGAGGAATTTGCTGACCAGCTTCAGCTGCGCAAATCGATGACCCAGCGGAGATCAACGATGAAGAGGGTGATACTCCATCGATACCAAGGCTCTTCGAGTCTCACGACAGCGGGGTTGCAGATGGTGCTGAATCGAGCCGTCGCTCAGAGACACCGCCGCCCAAATGGCCGCGAAGCTCCCATCCAGCTTTGTGGGCGCCGATATGGCTCAGTCGGGCAGCTCTCATCGCTTTCGCCTTCACGTTTCTGCTGATGTTGCTGGCAACCGCTTTGCTTTATCACTTTTCTGAGGAGAATAGCGGACTTAGCGTTCAGAAAGAGGCAAACCACTACGCCTGGAAATATGGCCCTACCGCAGGTACGACGCAGACACCCCGGCTGAGGGTTTCTTTCAGCTGCTGACTCTGTGCTATTCTAGTCCTTGTCGTTGTGGGAGCCCTATGGCGGCAGGTGGACTTTGCAAACAAAATCCTGATGCCCTGGGAAGAGCTGAGAACTGGCCCCTCATCGGCAGACAAGACCCTGCTCCTGGACTACATTTCTCCATTGCTGCCCGTCAGCCTCTGGAGGGCCATCGGAAACAGGCATTGGGCGGTGGTGATGTCTATAGTTGGCCAATTACTGATACTAGGCACTGTTCGTCTTTCCAGCAGACCTCATCCTCGCCGCTCTGGCAGCTTTGTGCTAACACATGGTGCTAGACCGTCTTCTCAACCGGTTTGCTCATCCTAGAGCCAACTCAGATGTTCAAAAACGACCAAAAGTTTCAGCTCTCCTCAACGTTTCAGTTGAATCAATCCGTCGATCCCACATTCGCCTGGGCAGTCGGTCCAGGCCCCGCGCAGACTTATTATGGGATCAACTTCTATGGACTGCGGTATCCTCCCGGCACGGCACAGGACTTTGTCGTACCCGAGTTCCAAGTGCCTTCGATGGCGGCCAGCAATATCGAGTACTCAATGAGCACGGATGGTGCCAAGGTCGGCTACGACTGCGAACTCCTCCCCATCACCAACGGCACGGAAACTCGCATGCCCTGGCGAAGCATCCTCGCGCCATACATTGTTGCCAACGTCACCACCAAGGACTGTAACATCAAAGGAGTTACCCTAGCGGCCGGCCCCGACCATAACTTCTACCATATCAAGAATGCGACGCAGAACTATCAGGCTCAATTCGCCGTCTACCCCTGCAACTACGACTTCGATTTCAGCAGGCAGTACATAGATCCAGGCAATCTATCGATGCATACTCAGGTCTACAATACAAGTCGAGACCTCCGCCTGTTCATGTCTGTTGTCGATCTCCGCATATCGCCTTATAATATTTCTGTCAGCGGTCCCAAGTACATGTATCTTCAAAATGTCACGGCTGCTCTTTGCAAGCCATCCTACGAGCTCGGCCGCTTCGAGGTCGGTGTTCCCAATGCCAACAACGGCTCAGCCCATGCTCTCTTAGCATCAACAGCAGATCAAGGTGCTGTTCAACATTTTCCACACGGATCCCTGGCCATGGCCGTCGACACCACGGTCGGCAACTGGGTCTTGGGCAACGGAGGAGTCGACTATGTCCTGACAGCAACTGTGCCGACATTCTTTCAGCTCATGTCGAAGAAGGCTGGAGTGAAATCCATCAGGAGCTTCATGGATCCGGAACTTCTCATCAACACTGCAACTGATGTATTCAAGGGGATAGCAGCTCAAGCGCTGCATTCAATCATTGTGCAACCGGGAAATCGGACCACGACAGGAAGTATCACGTATGAAGAGCAGAGGCTGCGCGTCAAAGCTCTCTCCACCGGTTTCATGTGCGGCTTTCTTGGTCTTCTGGTCATCATCTCCATCGCCATGATATTCACTAGGCCTGGCTTTGCGGCTCCAGATAGACCAGGGGCAACTCTTTCGATGGCAAGTCTGCTGGCCTCCAGTCCCCGTCTGAACGAGATTCTGACATACATGGGGCCTTTGAGCAATGAGAGGCTACAGCAGCATCTTGCCGCATACCATTTCAGAACGACCAATGTTTCCGATGTCGGTGCCGGCGTTTCCATCGAGCCAGTTCAACGACATGAAGTGCAAACATTGAGCCATCCCACCGAACAAAGTCAGGGCCAAGTGCCCTCATGGAGACCAATGGCCGGCGCCACTTGGTTTCTTGTCCTTGCGATATGTCTGCCGCTTGCCGTCATCGCGTCTCTCGAAATCGTTCAGCATTTCTCAGATGTAAACAATGGATTCGTGAGCATTAGTCAGTCGAGCTCGGTTGTGCTTGCAACATATATTCCTTCAGCGGTTGCTCTAGGAGTGGCCAGTCTCTATGCTGCGATGCAAATGATGGCCGCAACCTTTGCCCCCTTTGCGCCTCTGAAGCGTGGGAACGCCAGTGCGGAGAGAACAGTCTCGCTAAGCCTTGTTGGCCAGATATTTCCCCGAGCGTTCTACTTGTCCCTAAGATCGAGGAACTTTGCAGTCGCCATTGCATTATTCGGCACCTTTCTCGGGGGGTTTCTCTCCATCATAGTGTCGGGTCTTTACAGTAGCATCAGCGTCCCAGTTGTCAAGAACATAACGCTGCACCAAGGCGACCGGTTCAACTTCGATGAGGCAAATATCTCCTTGGACGATAACGAGGCGGCTGCCATTGACAACCTGGTTGAGTACTTGGGCCTGAACAGCACAAGATGGATATCGGAAGATCTCGTCTTCAACACATTCAACCAGGACGCCATCTCCTCAAGCAACTCAAGTACAAACGTGCCGCTGACTGCCGCCATACCCGCGGTGCGGCCGTCGTTGAACTGCACCTCGATCCCAAACGAGGATCGACAGGTAACAATCTTCAATCAGGAGTCCACATCAGCGGTCTTTTCCATGCCTGGGCAAAGCGACATTGTGAATCCTCAACCAGGCTATGTCTGGGTTGGCGTGAACACGACCATGAGATATGCCGACTGGTGTGAGACTACCCCTCACGGGATGGAAAAGGATAAACCGTGGATGCAATACTTTCTTCTCCCCAATGACACTAGCATGGCATATGTCGGCAAGGGCTCGATCCTCATATGGAATGACCACATTGTGGTCGGCGATGGGGCGCTGAACACCGATCCGACCCAGGGAATAATGGGTGATGCAATCACGGTGACGGACAACGGCTGTCCGACGTTCGCCGCCACATTAGGCAGCATGAGGTTGAAGAAGTCGGGCAAAGGTTCCAAAGCCAGGATCACGGGTTTCGAACAAGATCTGGCCACTCTTGTCTGCTATCAGAACATTGAGCAGGTCATGACCAACGTCACATGGCAACTCCCTCACTTCAGCCTCGATCCAACCCAGCTTCCGAAGACAGATGAGGGCACGGCGAGATTTCTTAAGTCAAACCGCAGCAGCGAGAGGTTTCCGTTTCTGCCCAACGCCTGGCTGAACGGCTTGATCAATCCGCTGTTCAACCAGACAGTGCCTGGCCCGAACAATACAGATCCAGCAAACAATCATATTGACAACTTCATCAAGGCTCTGGTCTTTTCCAAGGATGGCAGGCCAGTGACTGAGCTTGCCGGCGCCAAGAATGTCGAGCACCTCAAGAATATGACCCAGCGGCTTTACAAGGTGTACATGGCCCAGGCCATATCCCTCAACATGCGCGAAAATAGCACGGATGGCGATGGGGCCTCGCTGCCCACATACGACGGCGTCGTGACCACTTCTGGTCATCAGCGGCTGCAGCAGAATCACGGGCCCAAGATTGCGCTTCAGGTCGTTTTGGCAGTCATGGTTGCGTGTGGTATCGCAACGAGGCTGCTTCTTCCGGTGCGTGATGTTTTGCCGCATGACCCTTGCTCAATTGCCGGTACCGCCTCCTTGGTGGCGGGCGGAGAGCTCGTGTCTCGACTGTCTTCTTCCATGGCTGAGCTAGATGGACGGACGAATACGGAGGTGCTGCTTGCGAACGGGCTGTTTAGCTTGAAGTGGTGGCGAGATGAGAAGGGCGTGGAGCGATATGGGATTGATATTGAGCCGTCATGATAGTTGTGAATAGGATTTTGTAATGGTATCACGTCAATGTGAAGGCGTCGTGTGTCTCGTTGCAGTTGAAGTAGGAGAAGAAGGGTGATTCGAATGAGTGAACATGTATACACTGGGATGGGTTAGCCAGCATCGAGATGCAGATTGAACAAGCATTGATGCTTCTTTTAGCTCGCGTGGCTTTTGAAGCATATTACGCGCGTTGCCTCCAACCGATTGGTCGTTGCGTGGTGTTTCATTTGCTGGACGGGCGCTTAACCTCGGGGCATGCCGACAAATCAAGCACTGGGGCAATATAGGCGCGATGAGACAGGGGCAATGAAGAAGCTCTTCAAATAGAGGCTATGCTGACTGAGTAGTGTTCAACAAGAGCTGTTCTGTTCGGCGTTCTGTTCTTCTTTACTCTTGCTTTGTTGGAGTGTTTGCTTTGTCTTGCGTCCTCACATGCGCTTATTGTGATTTATACGGAACTTGTCTGACTTCAAGAACACTTACACAACGGACACTACCTGGAATGCCTGCCCCAAGTTCAACATGATGCTCGATCTTTTTCTGTACACGCTCGTTTCACTCATCGGATTCTCTTCGTCAACGACCATCGTCACCGTCACCGCCGCCCCAGCAATCCCCTCCAACGAACCCTCCTACGCCAACCCTACATCATTCACATCCGCCATACTCAACTCGACAAACACCTACCGGAAGGAATACAACGCATCATCAGTCCACTGGAACACCACCCTCGAGAAGTTCGCCACGGCGTACTTGCAAAACGACACGACCTGCAAATTCGCGCACTCAGGCGGTCCCTTTGGCGAAAACATTGCGATAGGATACCCCAACGCGACCGCCGCGGTGGAAGCATGGGGCAACGAGGATAGAGAGTATAATTTTGAGAAACCGGGGTTCACGGAGGAGACGGGGCACTTTTCGCAGCTTGTGTGGAAGGATACGAGGGCTGTTGGGTGCGGGAGGAAGTTGTGTGGTGAGAGGGGGTGGTTTGTTGTTTGTGAGTATTGGCCGAGGGGGAATGTGGGCGGGGAGTATGCGGATGAGGTTGGGAGGAGGGTTGATGGTGCTGAGGGAGGGTTGAGGGGGGGTGTTGTTGCGGGGGTTGCGGTGGTGGTTAGTTTTGTGCAGTGCGGGATTGTGGTTTTGGGGGTTTGGGTTGGGGGGAGGGGGAGGGAGAAGTGACGATTCGAGATGGATGGGTTTGGAGTGTAATTTGGTGAGATGGGATATGGGTTCCATATCTAGGGGTCTGAGCTTGAGTACTCAATAAATGTTAATGAATACTTATGATAGTGATTTTGCGGAAATTCTCGTCTAACGTCACGAAGGGTGCTGGGACTTGACTGAAGAGACACATAAATCACGTCTTGCTGATGCTGGAGTTGATGCTCGTCTCACAGAGGTACGCTGGGGCTGATAAGACAAATTGAGTGGCCGATATCCAATCAAGATCATTCCTCTGTGGCGCAATTGGCTAGCGCGTCTGACTGTTAATCAGGAGGTTGGAAGTTCGAGCCTTCCCGGAGGAGATGTATTTACTTTTTGGACTCTCTTCCATTCACGTTTCTTTTTTTATATACGTAGGAGGATTCTGCTGTTTCTTTTTGATGCGGTGCTGTGGTTGGGGAGGAACCGTGACAAAGGAAACATGGTGGCCTTGGATGAAGTGGAGATTTGCTGTACCTGAAGCTGTTTGAAGCTTGCAATGGCTCACCCCCGGAGATTGTAACTACTAGGTGGATAAAAGCGTTTTCTTAGTACCTGGCTCAAATTGGGTTGACTTACACTTCCTGGTAGTGCTCACCTCCCTACAGATAGGTGATTGCGATTGCGTCGGGCTGAGCGTCTTGTTCCAATTAGACGGCCCTATAAGGATGGCAAAATAGCACCCATCCGGTAACACCATCCCAAAGAAATCAAAGGGGGCATTAGTTGTCAGTTTATAGGTACTCAGCCAAGAGGTATCCTATGGCTTGGACTTCGTATCTCGGAATGAAGACGTGATTGACTGTACTGGAACTGCATGAAGGAGGCTTCTAGAGTTTCGGAGCGGCGATCGAAGATAGAAGCAGTTGTCTATTACTCTACCTCAGTATATCTGCACTCGACGAACTTGTTTAATGCTGATACACATACTTTTATATGACGTGTATTCTGCGGCTAAAAGTTCGATGAACTCGTGTTGAATATGCCATTACAGGCCTGCAATGCCATAACAGAATTCTACCCTAGTGCGTACCGAGTCTTCTTTCTAATGGTTGCACCAAACCTAAAGAGTACCCAAGGGATTGGAATCAGGGCAATGGCAATGAAGCCAAGTAAACTTGCGGCCCATTTCGTCGTCAAGTTATTGTACACTGAGGAACCACGGGGTTAGAGCTCAGGTCTCCTGCTCATTTATGCTTTGTGAATCCTTTATGAAGATAACGTACTCTGAATAACAAACAACGGGAATGCAGCAGCAAAGACGTAGCGCGTAAAGGCATTTGCTGAAAGTGCCGATGCGCCATATCGAGCACCGTAGCAGTCAATCATATAAGTAATGCTGCATGCCTAGGGCAAAGAACCTATTAGGACGAGGGGCAATCAATGTTCTGAGGAAATTAACTCACGAATATGCATAGGTTTCCCCAGTTGAAAGGGATGAGAGCAAGCACGGGGCTTATCCAGTGTATATCAGGCCGAGCAGTCCAGGCAAACCAGAACAGGCCAATGGCAACACCAAGGCTGCCCATCATGGCTGGATAAAGTCGATGCTCGGGTGCGATATGGCCTGTGTCGCCCTTTTCTCGCGCCGCTTTGGCTTCCTTCTGGTAGATGAGCCGGTCACAGAGAATGTTGGTTGCTGTTGCGAGCAGCGCGCCGATACCTAGGGAGATGAAGACGAGCCCATTTTGATGGGAATTGAAGCTGTATGTCTTTTGGAACACCAACGGTATAGAAGCAAAGAATGCGTAGAGGACGGCGAAGTCAAACCCAATGTAGAGACTCAGAAAGAGCACAATGGGCTCGGTGAAGAGCAAGTGCATGGGTGTCACCAGCGACTCTCTTGCCCACGTGTGTATCGCTCTCCAGCTCAGGGTGGGCATTTTGATCCTGGATGTCAGCTTCTCTTTCATGGTCTTTTTGTTGCGTTGGGCGAGTAGAATCTTCTTATACGTCTCTTGCATGCCGATTGCGAAGACGCATGTCGCGACGCCCCAGAAGATGGAGACCCATTCGAGCCATCGCCAGTTGAGCCGTTCCACGACGAAGCCACCTATAATCGGAGCTGGATCGTCATGAGTATCTTGGTAACACCGACCCGAGTATGCATAGGCTCACCAATGCAGGGCCCCATAAAGGGGGCCATGACAAACAGCGCCGTCGCCGGCCCACGACGAGCCGGAGGCCACATGTCCGCCATTGTCCCTCCGCCCACGCTCAATGCTGGGCTTCCAAAGACGCCAGCAAAGAAGCGGCAGACGACAACGCCGCCAATGTTATCAGATGTCGCGGCGCCGATGAGGAAAAGGATGCAGACGGGCAGTCCTAGGCGGTACACGATCAGTCGACCTGCGGATTCGCTGAGCGGTGCGCCGATGACGGGACCGAATGCTAAGCCGAGGCAGAAGAGGGAGATGCCGAGGAGGGATACTGTTTCTGAGACGTGAAGGTCGTGGCCGGTCGCTTTGGCTCCTGGGGCGTAGGCGGAGGACATGTATGTGCTGAGAAAGGGGGGTATTAGCCAAGGAATCGTTGTAGGCGTGCTGTTGTAGGCGTGCTCAAAGCTTGATATGAGACCTCCTCCTGATACTTACACGGTGAATGCGTAGAGTGAAACGCAAACAGTATGGTACAGTCGCTTTCCATCGCTCCAATTGTAGGGGTTGCGAGGGTCGTTCTCCCAGTCCAGTTGGTGGCTGCTTTCCGGTGCGCTCTCAGGGTCACTCGTTGGAGATGAGACCTCTTCTTTGTCATCAGGCGCTACGTTCCCAAATCTGTGTTCGACGTCCATCTTTGATCCAATGTTATTCGTCAAAGATATCCACGAACGAGAGGAATCATCTGAATGATCAAGTAGACAGCCAAGATGGAAGGTCTGTTTGCTTCACCGAAGAGTCAGAGAAAGATGGAGGACAGGTTTGGAACCCAGATTGGGCTCCAACATTACCCATCCACATTAATAAGGAGCAAGCAAGGAGATTGCGGTGTTGAATAATCAAGCGGAACGGCGGCAAGCTGGTGTAAGTAGACGACAGCGTATGCGAGAAGGGGGGCAGATTATTCCCAGGGTATTTCCCTTGATAGAGTCGTGAACTCTCAGTTCCTGTGACAAATCATTGTCCCTTTTAGGTTAATCAAGGAAGTGCGGAGTAAAGCCATTGAGCCGGTGTAATATCTGATGCCGTTCAACCTAGATTGCTGGACTGATAGCAGTATTGTATAAAGCAGGACAGCAACGGCAGGCTCATTGATATTCGCATCTCTGGATTGGATACATATCAAATGCAGTGAGTCTGATGTATCTTTTGCGATTCCACTGTAATGATACTCATCGCATATTGAGATTCACCAGTCTCGAGGGACCGCTTCGACGGACCCCAAGATATCTGCGGCAACATGCCATTTTGGGATAAGGTTGCTTGGTAATCAGTTACCGAATTGGGGCAGAAGATTCAGCAAAATTGGTGCGCGGAGGGGACCCAGAAGCGCACGGTAAGAGAGTCTCACCAAGTGGCGCTTGGGAAAGCCTCTTCGTCAATGCAAAAGTCATCAATGACATACAAAGCAAGTGTATGAGTGATAACAGCTGAAATGCTGTGATCGCTAAGTCTAAACTTACCACTGTTGGGAGAAGTAACTAGGGAAGTAATTCGTCCGTCAGAATGGTCAGAATCGACAAAGACTGCTGAAGGCAAGGTCCATAGGGAGCCACAGAGGAGGATATAAATATTGCCGGAGCCATCAGATCTCGCGCATGCAAACAGTTCATTTTGACGCCAGCAAAGGCATCCCAGCGTAGATGGAGGCGTCCTATTAAACGTCCTGCGTTTGGTGATCGCGAATCAAATGTTGTGGCGCGAGAAGACAGCGACAGAGGGCAGACCAAATGGCATCGCGCCGAGACAAGGTTCGCTGGCTGGTGAGCAAACTAGCACCATTTCGTAATGATATGGAATCTTGGGCTTGTTGCAGGATCCGTGACTGAGGAGGAAACCAGATTTGCGGGAGATGGATGTAATACTGAAGGCAATTGGACACACTCCCTTTTGCTTGCTATTGCGCGCATACTTCACACTCGGCCGGCAGGACATCTCGTATTAGTTATCACGATTATTATTGTGCTGCTATAAGTGTCACGTGCTCGGAAGTATTTGGTTCATTATTAATAATCTTGTCTCGCACTGGGGCCGCTCTGTGGCACAATCATATAATCCTGCCACCCCTGGCGGCTCGCGACGAGGAGCTTCGCTCTCACGACTTGTCCTCTGAAATTGTCTGGAGAGGCTTCAAGAAACCTGGCGCCCCCTCGCTCTTTAGAAGCCCGTATCATTGTTCAGGCACAGCCGTATCATGTCACAAACGCCGCCTAGGGGAAAGAGACGACGGACTCAAGACCCCGACACTGAAGGCAGCGGAACTGTGGCGGAGGCTGGACAAGATGTTGGTAACACTAATGCAAAGGCAAGCCATCCCCGGCCAAAGCCGGTGAGTGAGGATGTGAATGGGAATCCTGAGCCTATGGATGATGCTGGTAGGCCGAGCTGCTCCAACACCGTACGAATCAAAGCGATACTGACAATATTGGGCATTTAACAGAAAAAAGATATCGAGCCTGGCGCAGTAAGTTCCAACAGCGTTTACCCTTCCAGCATGCAAGCATTCAAACATATCTACCTTGCTCAATACTGACCAAGTCAAACTGCAGAGAGAGGGTCGCCTCATGACCCCTTTTGCTTCATCTGCAAACGGGAAATGGACTTGCTGGACTGTTACACCTGCAGAAGATCATACCATCAGCGCTGTCTAGACCAACCACTTGATCAGTTCTACCACAGCAACAACTTCTTCTGCCGCGTCTGCGTCAACCGGCAATGGCATGAGCACCTCCCTCCGCCCAGTCCTCCGCCATCTCCGCCATTGGAGAGACAGAGAGTTGCCCTACCTAGCCACAGGCCGAGCGTGCAATCAGGCCCTGAAGCTCAAGTGCCCTCCGTTTCGCCGGCTCCTGCTGTGACTACCAGCCACAATGCTCAGTCTACAAGACAGACATCTTTTACGTGGCTTTCACAGAACCAGTTTACGGCTCCTTTGACGCAGTCAAGTACGATTGCAAGTCCACGCACGTCAACACCAGTGTCGGGCGTCCTCAATCTCAGCGGCCCTGGCCGTAGCATCGCGTCTGGTCCCCGTGGTCCGCGGTCACGATTCTCTACCTTGTCTCCGGAAGTTGATGATGCCGTTTCTTTGCTCCTCAGGGAGCTGGAATATCTCGGAGACGCTAGACAGAAAATCTCACAGTTGGAGGACGTCATCGTGAGGCTGCAGCAAGACGTCAGGATCAACGAGAACGCGCTCATCTTGGCGCAGCGTAACGCCGCCTCGTCGAACCAGCGCAGCTCAGAAGCTTTGCGGGTAGAGAACGAACGGCTGCAGAAGGAAGTGGATGATTTGGGCCGATTATTGGCAGATGAGAAGTCGCGGTCACAGTCTCACAAGGCAGACGCCGAACATTGGAGATCACAAGCGTCGAGTAAGCAGGCCGAGCTGGAAGAGCTCAAGGGGAAGCTAAAAAGTTTGCTTGGCGGTTAAACCTGCGTGAGAGAAGCTGCACTTTTCTGCTTTGTTGTATACTTGGAACATTCCAGCCGGAGGGCGCAAATTGCATGGAGTACGTGGGCTAGGGATACCCAGTTGGATTATGGAAACATACCTATGTTGTATTTGGGATCAAGTTGACAAATCATCGGGCATAAGTACCTTTTTTTCGTCTATAGACAGCGTATCTTAGGCTCCTGCTTCCTTACAACTCTCTGATGTGGCAGGGACAGATGGAATGGGCTTACAGGCAAGCGGCATGCTCGCGGCCCGCTATGTGGCAGATTTCGGGCCCTGCGAATATGCAGCTCATGTTCGCCGCCCTTTTTCGATGTTTGTCATGCGGGCCATCGCACAAATTAGAGCTTCTTTTCTAGCCCGACGAGAGGCCAGGGGATAGGCGGCGGAATCTGCAGGGACGGGAGGAGAAGAGGGAGGTTTGTCCAGAGTAGGCTGTGCTCCTCTTTAATCGTCTACGTTGTTGGTCGTTTCCTATTGCTGATAGCCGTTCGCCTTGTCAGGTCACACTTGGACGGTAACCTCTTGACTGTTGTCAAATCTGAGAAAGCTTATCTTACAGGAACTCTGGACATGCTCAGAGTCGTATGTTGGAGGCTCGTCTGGCGTGAGTTACAGGTACACAAGGAGGGTAATAAAGACTTGTCGTATGCTATGAAGTCTGAAGATTTCGATCTAAAACGGGTTTCTAGACCCTAGCCACTACCAGCAGCAACTGACGCCTCTCCGCTTTCCGACGTACACTGATCCATCGTCGTCGTCGTCTTGTTCTCCTTCAGCTGACTTTTCTTCTGACTCTTCATCTCCCATATCCTCTGAAGATTCTCCGCTCGATGAAGCAGGATCCTTGGTCACACCTACTTCACCTCCCATTGCAGACAAAACGTGAGAGGAGCCAGGATGCAGCAACTCTTTACTCAGTGCACACTTCCAGCAAATGTAGAAGTCGGCGACAACACACTCTGCTTCATCGCAGTAGTAATCCACCCCAATGCCATGCTTCGTAGATGCCAAGAGAGATAAAGTCAGTGTGAAGTCAAAAAGGAGCTTTATGAAGGCAACGGGAGGTTTCGATATAGCAGGACTTACCGCTAGACATATGTCGCAATATACATCGGAAAGCTTACCCTGACGGTTGCAGGTCCCAGTCCATAGGTCCCCGTCATCCTCATGAAACTCTCTCAACTCGTCTTCGCTTGGTGTCACCATGTCTACCACGTCTGCTTTAAGATTGCAGTAGCTTGCTAGTCTGACCGGTGTCCAGACCTCCCCATCGGCGCCGTCTCCCCTGACGAGCTTACGCGCGCCGTTTGCAAGCAGTAACGCGAGTACTGTTTTAAGTTGGTCATCGGTTCTTGGTTCACAAAACATGGGGGGTGGTCGAATTGCCCAGAGCAACGGCGTCCACCCGTGAATGTCAGGCTTGTTGACGAGAAATGGCCGCTTCTGGAGGACAAACTCGACTACTTCCGGCCTTCGGCTCTGCACCGCGAAATGGAGAGCATGCCGGCCTAGTCTATCTTCGCCGTCCAACGTGACGCCCTCTTCCCGCAGCAGCAGCTGGGCCATTTCCACAGACTGCAGCAGCGCATGGTGAATTGGCTGCCGGCCGAGATGATCGAGATCGTTGGCAACGACGCCCATTTTTAACAGCCGCGCGGCGATGGCCGGCTGAGAGTTCATGGCGGCGACGCTGAGCACCGAACCCCACGAGTGACTCCGGATCCGCACGTCAATGCCGTTCATTGCCAGGAGGTAGTTGATGATATGTGCCTTGTTCATTGCGTCTTCGCTCATGTCCCGCAACAGGGCCGCGTGCAGGGCCGTGCCAGGGTTGTCGTAGCAGACCGCATTCACGTCGGCTCCCTCGTCAATCAGGAACTTGACGAAGTCAGGCGATGCGAACTCGCATGCCGGGCCTAGTGGAAGCGGCTGGTCCACGCGCCCGTTGACCTTTGCTCCCCATCGAACAAGGCAACGTGCCGCCCCGAGGTTGTCTGCCCTGGCCGCATAGTAGAGAGGGGTTCCGTTGCGCCAGTCTGCGATGTTGACGTCGGCGCCTCTGGCCACGAGCGTGCGGATGATGGAGAGTTCAATGGTCCAATCCATGTGGTGAAGGACGGCCCATGACCAGCGGTCGCCGCTGACAAAGTTAATGTCCAGATGCCGGCAGCGATCGAGGATGACCTGGACAAGAACGGCGTCAGACGCCCACACGGCATCTTCCAGCCAGTCTACGGCATCCGATGACTCGATCGTCAGGTCAGGGTCATGCTTGGTGAGAAGCTCAGCAATCTTTGCTTGGCTGTTGCTCAGCGCGCTGCTCAGAGCCTGCTCCAATGTGTCCCTGCTCGGCTTCATCCGTAGTATGGCGCTCACAACTCCATCGTGGCCCCATTTCGAAGCAAAGTATAGCGCCGACAGCTGTGAATCATCCCTTGCATCGACATCTGCACCATGCTCAAGAAGCAACGCCGTAATTTCAGGGTTGTCGTATGCGCAGTGCAGCGGACTCCAGTCGTCACCTCCCACATTGACTTTAGCACCCGCAGCGAGGAGAGCCCGCACAGCATCGACTTTCCCCTTATAAGCGGCGCATCCTAACATGGACCGCTCAAGGTTTGGTATCTTCATGTTGGGGTCCAGATTATACTCCAAAAGTGAGGCGATGGAACCGTCGTCAATGGATTTCTGTATGAAGCCGTCGGTAAGGATCGTATCTCGGACTGCTGGGTGGCTCATGTCGATCCCTGAGCGCGCTCCTACACTGCAGATAAGCCTAACCAGCTTCTCCTTTGCTTCGCCATTGGCAGTGCTCAATAAGGTACAGAAGTCCTTTTCTTCAATCGTCATGGGCGGCCGTAGCAGCTCCTGCGCAGCCTCAAATGCCCCCTTTTCAAGAAAGGCAAAAACTGCCTTCTTGAACATCATGTCGCCTTTGCCAAAGCTTTCCGGCTGCCTCAAATGAGAAATCAAGAGCCTCACATGCTCTGTGTCAGACCAAAAGGACGCTGCCAACTTTTGGATGATGTTCTCGTCGAGTAGGACAAGTGAATTCCGCGATGCCCAGTCCAGGATGGAGGAGGTTGCGGCATATTGAGCATACTTGTCCGTTATCTGGAGGGAAGTATGACAAAGGTCGATCCACTTCTGATGCTCTTGGTCGTGTGAGGATTTGAACTGATCCAAGAATGGCCCTACGAGAGCAGTGCCCCCGTATCGACAGATGGTCTCCATGGGCCGCCACCAGCCTTTCTCATCACCAGCAGTCGGACAGATGCCGAGGCCCAACAGTTCTAGTAGCATGTCTGGTTTCCTCGTGTAACAGGCAAGGCTCAACGAAGCTGAACACTCCGACAGCTCCTTGGGGGGTCTGTGTTTGAGGAACTTGTCTTGCAGAACTCGCAACGCGACCACGTTATCAAGTGATGCCGCCCGGGCGACGTATGCTCTAGTGTCGCCAAAGTCTAGTCCGAGACGTTCAACATAGCCAATGACATCGACAAGAATCTGTTCGACTCCGGATTCAATCGATGCCAAGACAGCTTGGCCAACGTCGAACCATCCAAACTCAGCTTCTTGAGCCAAGACACGGACAGTCTCGAAATGGCCACTACTTGTGGCGGCGGTAAAGGCGCCTGCCAACTCAACGCTAAAGGCATCTTGTCCCCTAGTCATGCCCAGAATAATCTCGACTGCTGATAGAAGGCCGTGCTGCGACAAGATGGAGAGCGCTGTTCGCGGACCGGCTGCGAGAGAGGGCAGAGCGGGCTGTTGTTTAGACCATGCCACAGCCCATAGATCCAGCAGCACCCCCTGGTCTTCCAGTAAAGACTGGAAGCTTTGCCGCTCAGGGCTCCAGCAGCATTGGCTGCGGCGGGCGTGCTCGGCCCAGTGGTCAACTGCATACCAGAGAAGGCTGTGTCTGGCATCACGTCCCAACGCTCCGTCCTTTTCATTGGCCTCCCTCAGGATATCCTGATTTTCTGGCAGTCGAAGATAATCCAGACACCAATCCGCCAGGTCTGAATGTGACTGAATCTCCCCTCTGCACCACTCGACACTCATCGCGTCTCCGTGCAACGGTAAGGCTTCTCTTACCATGCCATTAGCCAATGAAACCCGGCCTCGCAGTGCAATTACAAGGCCATGAAATAGCGAGGCGACTTCTCCAAAAGTCTCTCTTTGAGAAATCGGGGAAGAAGCCGTTGCCAAACTGAGAAGGACTTCAAACTCGTCTTTTTTCAGGGGTCGCAAGCACCATAGGATAATTGTCATCGCTGATGCCGCAACGGGTCTCTTTACAGAGATCGAGTTAAGGATGGCTCGAATAACAAACTGCTCGGTGGGACAGGACAATAAATCATCGACCACACCCCTGAGACTGCTCAGGTCGGTATTGTCTTGTAGCCATCGGTGAAGCACGCTTCGTAGCCAAGGGGGAAACTTGGCGATTGCGGAGCGCAATCTTTGAAATGGCGGATGATATCTCTCAGCGATGTACCAAGCCGCGCTGTCAATAGGCTGCACATCGGAGGTTCTCCAAGCGATCTCGCTATGCTTTAGATATGTAGCCGAGTACGCTTCTTCAGTGCTTGCGTCCTGTCCCGTCGATTCCTGCGAGCGTTGGGGTGCAACACCGATGGACCGTCTGATCACGTCTATTCTTGTGCTTGTTATCAGCACTTTGAGGCGTAGCCGGCTGCCTTGAAACGTTTCGTGCAGCTCCTTGACTAGCGAAGCCTGCCACGCAACGTTTGCGTCAACATTATCGAGAACCATCAAGGTCGAAAATGTCCTGCTGTTCTGTAATTGTTTCTTGAACATGGACAGGCAGATGCGGAAGAGATCATCGTCTGTGACTCTATATGCCTTGTCCAGACCGTCGAAATGTTGGCTGAAATAGTCGGGAGTAATGAAGTCGGTAACTACGCGATTTATTATGAGCCCCATCTTGAACCGAAGAAGAAGCTGGGTAAGCCATGTCCATAGAAACACACTCAATGAACTGTATTGGACAGCACTCGAGGAGAAGTCAAAAGCAAAGCCAAGAAAGCCAGCTTCCTTCTTTGATATGAAACATGGGTCAATCGTGGTCGCCCTTTCACGGGCCCCGTCGACTCTTCTTGTGAGCCTAAAGCTTGGCCCTGCACTTTGTTCCCAAGCAGCCCAGTCTTGACTGCGCCCGTCTTCCAGGGAGTCAGTAGTGAGGTGAGGAAATGGATATTGCGGGACCGCCTGACCAAGTGCAACCAGGAGGTACTGATTTACAATTTTCGTAGCTGCATTCATGTGTGGGTGGGTTAGCCACTTGCTCAACCTTCTGCGTCTTATGAATGTCTTTGGTAGGTGTAGGGCTTTTCCATCTTGAGGTACCTTAGGGTACATCGTACTTGGAGGACTGTCATCCCGCTGGCAGTAGAATGTTGAGGTGACTGATGTGATGTCCATCAGGTCATCATATGCACAGGAAACTTCAGCGGAGGCTTCAAGAGGGTGGCGGATGCGTCCCATGCTCCTGTAAACTGCGGCCTAGGTTGTACGTTGAGCTATGTCCATACCCAAGGCTCGCCAGGGTTTCTAATGAGTTGCAGTACCCAGGAAGGGCTCATTGACATACCTCGGGGTAAAGGCCCTCAGAGGGCACCAAACTGTAAAAGTGGCTCCTCAACATGACTCCTGAATCATAAAAGGCATAGTTTACCTCTGTGACTACCTTGAGAAGCGCAGGGGAATGGTGGAGTGCTTTCGCATTGTCCATTTTATGCTGAGCCGACAATATCTGGACTAGAGCCGTTTGTAAGTCCTGCTCATCTTCCCATCTATGGATTGAGCAAGCAAATATCTTCGAAGGAAACGTATTAGTTCAGTATGCAAGAAAAGCAGGAGGGCTTGTACGCGTGCCCATATGATGATCAACAGGACTTTGTCGCGGGTGCTTACCGTTGCCCATATATGCGCTGTCAAGCCATTGAGCTCTTCAACGTTTCGTGGAGTAAGAGTTAAAGCCTGGTTTCTGTTAACATTGGTCTCCTCTTATAACATGATCCAGGACTCATGACCATGTAGTCAAATGGAGACGTACTTTCTTGAGTATGATGCCACCGAAGCCTTGCGCGAAAAACAAGATTGGCGGCTTTTGTATGTAGACAGAAAATCAGCTTCCCTTTCCTTGCGTATCATGCCTCAATAAGATAGAGAAAGTGCCATATTTTGACTTGGTCTCACGCACGTCTGTGCTGTTTCGTCGAAGGTTCATGATACCATCCAACAATGCCTCGGCCTCTCTCTGGACTCCCTCCAGCGTGAAGACGCCTCCCTCAGTATCGTCCATTCGCAAGAAGAATTGAGAGATGCGGGACGTATCGGAAGCCTCTGAGCTATACTTTCGCGCGACGTCATCGTTGTCACAATCGGCCGCAGACCAGGCTTCAAGGATTAGAATGATGCTGACAGCGAAGCAGTGTCAGAAGGGGGTGGAGCAGCCTTTGGTGTTTCTCGTCCAGGCACGAACGGTACTCACTCTCTCTCTGGAGCGTTTGACTCGTTGAATGTGTCAAGGTTGAATATTCTGAGCCTCGCCATATTTAGATAGCAACTGAGACCTTCGAGAAATCTTTGAAAAGGGGCCGCTCTGAAAGGGGGAGTCAAGAGGGGTCTAACAGCAACATCAAGCAGTAGAGGATTACTACTTACTTTGACTCGCAATTACTCCTTGCTGATTGTTTGAGTAGGGGCTGTGTCAGAGGCTTGTCGAATCGATGGAAAATGATACTCTGCAAAAACAGTGTGTTGAGATGATAAGAGACTAGGGTGGCACCTTCGTACCTCACCCCCCTTTTTCTTCTCGGAAGCCTTCTGATAAGATAATAATCTAAACTTGAGTTACACGCAGGTAAGCACTGGAGTGAAAGGCATGATGAAAAGCTGTCCTTGAAGGTGTGAATGCTGGACAACCAACAACCAACCCATCACTGCCACCCAATCGCCTGGCTTGGAGTTTGGGGGCAAGACCACGTCGGCCACTGCCCATGCGGGGGAAAGCAGGCATTTCTGCCTGGCCTGGTAGATAAAGGTACATGTAGTGTCATTTCTTCAATCCGCATATGTACTCGTTGGAGAACGGCATCCATAACCAGCAGCAGCCTTTGTGCTGTATTGAGGTAAGGTATGTATATACATGTATAGAAGAGGGGTTGACATGTGTGGGTTGCATTATTTAACATCACGTACGCTTCTCCGCGGCATGCCACACATTGCGTAGGGTGATGTCCGTTAGGCCGAGTTCATCCAGCTTGATGCTGCCCAATGCAGCCCGCGTCTTCTCATCGTATACACGCAGCTTGTTGGTGGGGGGCCGTTTCGGGTCGAAGAGGATGGGATCAACCTTGCGAGGCTGGCTGAAGATGCGGCAAATCCATTCTCGTGCTGCAGTGAGCCGGTCGGCGTGAACTGTAACCTGCACCGTAGCTTCGAACGGCTCCTCCACGGCGCGGCGTCTCACGAGGACAGCACACTGCATGGCGGCTGGAACGCCACTGCGGGTGTCTGGGTTTTCCATGAGCGTCCAGGAGGCGCTGTTATGCAGGCCAAAGTTGCGGCCCCGGGTGTCTGCAGAGCCTCGCACGACCCCCATGCTTTGGAGTTTCCGCTGTACCGTCTTGGTCCTCTCGTAGGATAGCTCGGCCCCGACTACGGCTCCAACTGACAGGGAGCCTTTGCCTCCGATGCAGACCGTCTCGGTACGCGTCGTCGGTAGGATTGAGTATGTTTCGTCTGGCCATAGGCGCACCACCTCTGGGTCTGGGCGGGTACGCGATAGCCCTGAGAAGGCCAGCTTGATCTGGGCGCGCTTGATGCGGCGGCCGAGATCATCAGGGTCGAACCGCAAGAGCAGCACTAGCAGTGTCGCTTCATCCTGCTCCTCGTTGCTCCATTGGCCGTGGACAATCTCCCTGACAGTGCACCGAACGTGCAATAAACCCCGTCGCTCAATGACATTCGTGCGCTCGTATGGATCTGCTGGGTCATTTTCGAAGCGAAAGTTGGCGCCATCGTTGGTTCCATCGGACAGAACAAGATCGAAGCAAGGTAGCTCGTCGTCTTCCACGAAATGCTCCATGGACAATCAGGTAGAGAGGTAAAAGCTATGAGTGCCTGCGGCTCGTGTCTCCAAGAATCTGAAGCAGTGGTGTCGGCCCGTTTACTTATAGCCGTTGACACACTAGTTTTTCGATTGAATATCCAAGTACGTGATCGTAAGCAGAACACATGTATTGGTTTGTATGTCCAATAAGCCGGTGATATCCTTCAATGAGAGGAAAGGCAGAGACACTCCGTCACTCAACTACGTAGTCGATGTTGGGAAAGGTTTCCAAGCTGGGTATCTAGGCAGATAGGTAGCATCTCTCAACACCAACCATTCAACAGTGCCCCCCTCCCTTCGCAGTGGGATTGTGTATCTGCTCAGTCACACCATTGGCCGAATGGCTTGGCATTGGACTCCAAAGCCGAACTCGCCTTGGACGCCTTGCAAGGGGTGGCCAGGCTTCGGTGTTGTCAATGGGTACTAAGTCAGCAAACCATGCATGGATGCAACAATCCCTGACTCTCGAGGCTGGCCAGGAATGCCCAACCCTCGTAATTTGAGGACCCAGTCGATGCAGAATTACACGTACCTACCTTACCTCTTGATATGGTATCTACCACACTTACATGTCTGCTGCCCCTCGTTCTCGAGACCTTGGAAACCTTCGTTCCCCCCACTAGCCGCCTCCTCTTCTACTCAATACATGTGCCTTCCATCTCCTGAATAGCATCATCGACTAGATTAGTACTTTCATGCCTCATCGAGCCTCCCCCATGCAGTTGGAAGGATCTGTACATGAATCTGACCAAATCTTCTATGACCCGACCAAGCCACCGGTTGTGGGGATTGCCAGAATGGCCGACTTGGAGGATAATGAAAATCCAGAAGATCCTACTTATATCGACAGCAATGCTGAGAATGACGATGATGTCGATGGTCTTTCGGACTATGCGGATGGGGTTGAAGACCACGATGACGGGTCCGGGGGTGAAGAAGACGGAGAGATGGACGAGCATGCTATCGAGAGTGACGAGGAGCGCATGAAGCGAGAAGAAAGACAAAAGGCGGAGCAGCTCGCGAAAGAGAAAGAGCTGCGTCTGGGCGAAGTCGAAAGTGAGATCAGGCAGGCGGCCAAGAAGGAGAGACAGTTGGACGAAGCCGAGTTCCTCGAGAAGTATGGAGATGTCCTGGATCACATAATGCAAGAGTCGGCAAGCAAGAAGAATGTCCTTCACATGCTTGCTATTCACCCCTTCGAGGCTCCCAACCAATTTCCCCGCTGGATCATTGATCACATTCACCGCAACGCCATCAATGACGCCCGAGATAAGACGCGTAACAGCCTAGCGAAGTTGCTCGTCGACAAGGCACACACCACACCCAGTCTCGCTCTCGCAACCGCTATACGCTGGAAGAACGAGCCGTTTATCCGCGCCATTTTGTCCATCGAGATGCAAGACGGCGACGAGAGCCTCAGGGACAGCATCAGAAAGAATCTTCGAGAGAGGATTGATGCGGGCAATGAGACGCCGCGCAACTGCATCCACTGGTCAATCGAGAGCCTTCGCCCCAGTCTGACGGTGCGATTGATTGAGAAGGCTGCTGGCGACGAATGCTTGCTGGCCAGTGATGGCAAAGGATACACGCCTTTGCACCTGGCCGTCGAATATCCCAAGTGCTTGGAGCGGTTGGAGGTGATTAAGGCTCTCCTCAGATACGGAGAGAAAGCCCTTGATCAGCGTTGCAAGGAGAGGTTGTCAGTATACAGACACTATCAGAAAACCATGGCAGAATACCGAAAAGAGGAGTCCAGAAAGGTCTCTGAGCCATCCAAGACCAATGCGCCACTTGGGCGAACTCAGAGGGATTTGAAGCAAGTCAAGGAGAAGCAGGAAGCCCCCAAAATTGGGAAAGAAGATAGGAGGGAGAAGCCAAGCAATGAGATACGATCTCCTATAGGTACCCCGGGCAGAGGCCGAGGTCGGACTCGGTACGGGTTCCCAGCCGACATGGAATTTCGAAACCCAGCGGGAGAGGGGGAGGCGATGAAGTCCACCAAGCAGGCATCGACCGGGCCCAGAGAGGCCTCTACTGCATCCAGGACACCACTTACGGTCACCAAGCAAAGACCATCACCCAAAAAGCCTGCGAACGGCAAGCAATCCATAGCGCCATCCAAACCGCCCAGGGACAAAGAAAAAGAGAAGCAGGTAGAAGACGAGATAGACGACGAGCTGAAGCTGCAGTATTTCCGCTCAACTTGGAAGCTTCCCAATCCTGATCGGGACGTCAGATCGGCCAATGAGTTTCTATATCCTAAAGGAAAAGGTAGGTTTCTGACTCTTTGTTTGGTATCTCGCTTCACGCGATCTCTAATGATCAATTATTCCGGCCTTTTCACAAGATCTCTTTCTCCATCTCTCTCCTTCACCCCTTTATATCCCTTTGTTTCTCTCTCCAACATTTTCTCGCCTATTTCCCGGTCTCTTGACTGACTCATCCACTACAATAGAGAGACCGTTCTCTTTGACAATGCTTCAGGGCCCTCCGTCCATAGACCAACACGTCTTCACAACCGTCTACGGCAATAAGGACTACGACCATATACTACACCATGTGGCGGTCCGCCGTGTCGTTCTGAAACAGACAAAGAACAAAGAGGCAGGAAGAACGGATATGGAAATCATCTTCAAACTGCTCAAAGACAAGGGCGTTCGCCATATCGTCAAAGTAATTGTGTTTGATTTGGAAGTGCCACCTCATAGCGACGAATCTATCGAAAGATGCTTATCCTGGTTCGAATCCATCGAGATTCTTGATTGGCGAAAGGTGGATTTATGCCCCGAAACGATAGCGGAAGCCTGCCCGAAGGTCGTGGAGCTACATCTTTGGTGGAGTGGTAACAATGCCATTCTGGTAGCCTGGAGTGCTCCTGGTGGTCTAGCCAAGCTTCCACGGTTGAAGAAAGTCCATCTTCACCAGACGCAGGTAAGGTATTAGTTTCACAGCTACTAGGTCTGAATCAAACGGTCGGTCTCGAGCCAGTATATGTCTCTAACGCATGACTACAGTGCATCGAGTCACCAGAGCGGGATAAAACGAACCTGCAGCGTTTCAAGGAAAGGCTCCAAAAGGATCGCATAGCGCAGCGGCCCGAACGCGATAGTCCAGAAGGACAGCGAAAGATGTCCTTCTCTGGCCAGAGACTGCCGGTGACGGTCCTGGACATGTGGCCCGACATAACGGTAAACGACTCGGACACCAGCAACGCGGCTTACAACAGCCGGTCGCTAGTAGCCCATGGCCCGCAGCTGAACCAAAGAGCTGCACGATACCAGAGGCGGCACGAGTGGTTGGATATCATGGACAAGTTTGCGGCCGGCATTGATCTCATCGACATGGAGCGTACTCACCCGCCGGACATTTTTGGCGAAGATGTGACGGTGGCTTTGATCGATGACGGTGTCGAAATAACAGACAGGAACCTGACAAACCGCATCTACAATGGCTGGACGTGCGACACTGGGTACCAAGGTAACGGGCTGGAGGGCATTTTGAGACCGTACACGAACTCAGAGACACAGCACGGCACTTTCATGGCTTCGACAATCTGCCGCATCTGCCCAAGGGCCAAGATCTTCGTGTTCCGGCTCGACGTGGTGTCCACGCCTGGCGACCGCGCACATTTTACTGCTAAGAGTGCAGCGGATGTGAGTATTATCTTGTGGTTTCTCATGATCGACGTCTTATATCTCATGATCTTTACTGACGCTCATCTTTGACTGCTAGGCACTTGAGCTAGCAATTGACCCCAGTCGCAAGTTCGACGTTATCTCCATGTCGTGGACCATTGCCAAGAACCAGAGCAACGCAAAAGATATAGACAGGCTTGACAAGGCCCTCAAGCAAGCCACTGCGCAAAACCGCGTGCTCCTCTTCTGCGCATCCCCAGATAGCGGAGAAATGACAAAGGCACACGCCGAAACGTTTTACCCCTTTGGCTGCGACGGTGGCAGCGGCCTCTTCAAGATCGCAGCCGCCACCGCCGACGGCGTCCGCGTTTCAATGGCCGGATCACGCTTCGATTATTCCCTTCCCGGTCACGAGGTCGAGAGCAGCAGCCAAGGGGCTGGCGAGGGTGCCAGAGAGCTGCTGCAGAGGAATCAACACTGCTCTGAAGTCGATCATGGTGGACTGAAAACGGGGTCTTCCATCGCGACGGCGCTTGGAGCTGGCCTGGCCGCGCTCATCATCTATTGCGTTCGCCTGGGTGCCGCGCATATGTATCGAGGCAACCCTTGTGCCGGCACCGCCGCGAACAGTGATATCCACAGCGGTGTGCTAGGGCGCGATTCCCTCGAGTCCATCAAGCAGCCGAAGAAGATGCGGGACGTCTTCAACAGCATGATGAGCAAGAGCAGCTCGAGCGATCGATACATTGAGGTCTATGACATGTTCGGGAGCTTGGCGAACGAGCTTGAGATGTTGGGGCAGGAAATTGAGGAGCTTAGGGACAGAATTAGGATGGAAATCCAGAAAGGGACTGCGGAAGCAAATGTGGCCGAGAAGGAGTTGCGGGAAAAGAATGACTCGCGGATGTTGAGGATTGTCAAGTTGGCGTTCAAATTAGTTAACGTTTAATGGATGGGGACTCGTTCTCGTCGCCTCGTATCAACCTGTACTGTTTACGTATGCATTGCATTTACATCGAGAAATCTAATGCTGATCCCATGCCCTGCGATAGGCTGAAAGTGTGTTATTACACATACTTGTACGTTGTACGATCAGATAGCTCGTCAGTCGAAAGCTTCGCCATCTTGTCGAAGTTGCATGTTGATGCGCATCATTATGGCGATATATGTGACTTCTCAGAGCGACAAAGACGCATTGCCACACGGTAGATAGAGGTCTATATCGACAGCTTATAAGGGAATCAGTAATGAAGACACACTGCGCAGATCGATCTATAGAAAGCAATACAAGCAAAGTTCGCTTAACCACGTATGACCACCCAACAAGATCTCCTTAAGCCTCGTCAGAAGGTTCGCTCGTTGCCCTGTTCCACGACGTCCGGATAGCGCCCCAGTACTCCTCGTTAAACATCTGCATGTGGCGCACATGGCCACTGCCCTTGAACATGTGGTTATCAGACTTGTACCCCCTTTTCCTCGCCTCGGCAATGTGCTCTTCGATATCCTGATAGGGGATGATGTCGTCGTCCTCGCTGTAGATGTACAAATGCCTCGTGTCCTTGGTCTCATAGTACGGATCAATCACCGCCTTGACGCTGAATGCCGGCGCAGGCTCCTTTCCAATGACCCATTCAAGGAAGCGGTTTCCGCAGAGGAATCCCGCCCAGAGGGTCTGCGTCACGCCAAACGGCCAGGGGAACCAGTTCGCCGTGCCCAGAGCCATTGCGCGCGACCAACGGGCCAGGTTCTCGCGGGTCATGATGACGCTCCCCGGCGTGGAGTCGAGCACCAGCAGATGGTGCGGCATGGGCCTATCGTGGACGAGGCGGTAGGCGTTGAGCGTCGCGGCGTAGTTGATGCCGCCCGTGTTGGACATGATGTGCGCCAGCACGCGGTCCTCCGTCTTTTGGGCATCCTTGTCGTCTTCCGACGCCCGGGGGAAGATGGCGTCGATGACGGGCCGCATGGACTGCGTGCGCTGGTCGAGGCCGGACCACATGGCCTTGGAGATGGGCGCCAGGACGACGATCTGCGTTGAGCAGGGGAAGAGGGCGCGGTATCCGTCGGCGTATTTGATCAGGTTCTTGGGCTGGCCGTCGCCCCAGGAGTAGATGAGCACGGCTCGGGGGTCGGTTGGGCGCGGGACGGCATCGCTTTCGGGGTCTGGGTGGCGGATGAAGACTTGGTCGGACAAGGGGCTGAAGCCCGGGAAGAAGTCCTTCTTTTGCTCAATCATGGTTGAAGATTGCTGAGGTTGAGTGAATGAGTCTGAGTGAGGTTCGTCGAAGAGGTTGAATCTTCTGGTTGTTGGCTTCTCACTTGATTCGCATCTTCATCAGCGACATCGAGTGTTGAAAATATGTACTTGGATGGCTTTGTTGGGATGCCGTGCCTTGTTGGGCACGTTTCCGACCCGCCCGTTCGGGGAATTGAACATATTTGTTAATGCTTCTCCGTGCCTCGGTTCAGCTCCTTTGCGGCGATTCAGACAGTATTGGCGGCGAGGCTGTTGTGCGCGGATGAAGAACAAGGTCCTGAAACATTCAGTTGGCAAGATCAAAAGCAGATATACCGGGAATAATGATCTAGGAAAGCGACTTTACCAACTAACTAGATATCTGCCAGGGCAACCTGGTGGCGCTCAGACGTGGCAACTCAAAAGGAACCCCAGATCAATCTGGACTCGATCGCTTTCACATGCTTCTGACGTCTGACGGCTTGGTCCACTCTGTAAGGCAAGGATCCACTAATTGACAGGGTCTTGTCTAGTTTCTCATGATGGAACGGAGTCTGTCAGTTGGCTGTTGCTCCGTGCTTCCGGGACTGATGAGGGCCTCGGTGAGATGCCGTCTTCCGCATCAACTTGATGGCTTGATCTGGTAACTGGTGGATCAGCTTGACCGGGCTGCCGAGATTGAGTACCCAGCATTCTGCTGATGATTGCATATACTGACTTGATGGCGTTTAGTCTTCATCAACTGGACGGCGATGTTATCAACAATGGTAGATCAACACAAGACTTAGACTCACCAAAGGAAATAGACTGTCATTGTATCAAGTTGAAACGCGACGCAACGACTCCTTCAGCACCTTGTTTCGTTTTTCACTATTACTAACGCAACTCAACCGGTGAAGAGCTGCGTAGTAATCATGATTAGTCAGACATATAGTGGGATACAGAGATTGCAAAGACTGATGCCAAGTTCGTATGACAGGAAACAACATTTGGCAGAGATTGAGGTTAAATAGTAGGCACAATGGTTAGGATGGCTGTATGTCATTTTCCCACCACAAGCTGCCGCCATAAAGAAAGATGAAACTCTACCGGCGTCTTGATCCCCTCCTAGCCTCCAGGGCTGGTGGAAAGCAATTCTCGGACGTAACCATGGTGCTACCTGTGTAAGGGAACTGTTCTTCAGCACTTTTTGTCTACTTTTGAAACTCGGGCCTGGTCTCAATCTCCTCAACCACCTGCTGCGCATCGGGATCACCCTCCTCCGCCATACGCTTAAACTCGTCCGTGTTGTCCTTGACCCATTGCTCAAAATGCCCAGGCTGCCGCAGGTTCAGTAATGGCGTCTCCCTCACATGCAGTGTCAAACTTACCAGAGGCAAATGGAATCCCGCTTCCTTTGCAACGTCAATCTCTCCCATGATGAAAACGCCCTTGAGCTGCTTCGTAATCGAGTCCTTTCCCACAGTCTCGTTCCAGAACCCCTCAAGCTTGTCGGCCATGCCCTCCAGTTGCTCCTGGGTGCGGCTGGTGCCGCTTCGAAGACTGACAAACAGGCGGTTGATGTTTCGCGGGACACCGCCGACGTATGAGTCTGACAGAGGGCCCTGGGTCACGTCGATGAAGCGGACGTTGACGATGAACCGCGGTGCTCTGAATGTGGTTGCGTGCCAGTCGGTGATTCTGCGTACCAGAGCCATCTTTTGGGTCTGGCTGAGCTTGATGGCGAGTTCGAAATTGTACATAGGCATCTTGAAAGCTGTTGAGTGTCTACTCTGTGAAACGTAGTCGGCGTTGTAATCTGATATGAGACGTTTGGACGATGCTCTGTGGTGTTTGATTGCCTAGTGTTAAGTAGCACAGCAGCCTGGATACCCCTCTAGCCATCAATCGGCCGATATCGGCTCTCTCCGCATTCTACCGTCATGTATGTGGAATCAAGTTGGTGATAGTTTGACGAAACGATACACGGACGATTGGTCATCAGTCCAAAAGAGGACAAGTCAATCACCTTGCAGATATGATTGCCCATTCATCGCGGATACTGTCGGTTGAAAAGAGAGCAAGACTGGATAGGGGCTTGATCAGATACAGAAATGAGAGTAAGATGTGGGATCGTATTTGGTGATGATTAATCACTATTACATAAGGCTGCCTATTCGGGTAAGTCGGACAGAAAGGGCGGCTGTCTGCTGGGAAACAAGCAGGCCAGAGAATAATGAAGATATGTCTCCTTACTCCATGTACTTGGAGCGAATTTGTTCAGCGTGGTCCTCCCGATGAGTGCTCACTGCCAGAATGGCTGTGTTAGTGGGAGTCTGATACATTTAGTTCCCTGCAACTACATACGGCTTACAGGATCGACCAAGCCAAAGCATATATACTTTGATCAACTCACGGCATCTCGTCATCATATAAGTCATTCCACCACATGATATCTTGGAGTCTCTCTTCTCTCACGTTGGCGTTGACAAAGTGTTCTCTCTGCGGGCACCTGATCCTTCGATGAATCTCCCCCGCCGTCTTCCAGCCAAGGTAGCCGGCCATTTCCCAGTCAATGAGTCCCACGATCTTATCGTCGTCAACAATCCAGTTTGAGGGTGTGAGATCGTTGTGCATAAAGCTCAGATCTTGATCGAGATTGGCTGAGACGAGTATCTGTGCCTCTTGGGGGTTTAGACGACCATTGGTCAGGATACTAGGGTCCGGAACAATGTCCTGCGTCCGGCGGCTGCTCAGAGCCTTGATAGCGTGCATCTGTCTGAGCATCATCCTTGCCTGCATCTTGAAAGATGCTTCCTGGTCCTCTGAGAGATATGGCCAAGCAACTTCCAAGCTGACGCCAGGAAGCCGTTCCTGGACTAAGACAGGGCGACCGTTGATCTGGTGGAGTGTAAGTCGCACCGCATCATCAAGCAGCTCAGAAAGACAGACCTTGCCGGAAAAATATATATCTGGAACTCTGATTCCCGTCAAGGCTCTCTTGGCAATGTTGATTGCTTGTACCTCGTTCGCATCGGCGTATGTGTAGTCCACCTTTGTGCTTTCATGTCGATGACTGGATTTGATAATCAGACTGCCGACGGCAAATACATCCCGACCTTCGTTTGGCTCTGCGGGGTAGATCAGGTTTGAATCCGTACAGAGTCCAAGTACTGCCTCCCAGTATCGTAACGCTTCTGGAGAAGTGGAGTTGATGTGCTGGACATTGACGCGGAAGTCATCTGGCCTCGGATAGTATCTGCCATAGAGCGGTATATCCGCATATCGGTCATCTTTGGGGATATGATCTGGGTGCGCTATGTACGGGTTCATGGCCAATTTCAGTACGTGAACAATCATGTTGCGTCTGAGGATTCAAAGTTGTGGCCAACAATCACAGCGACAACGAGAGCTGAGACATAGGGCTTCGACTGAGCTACGCTTACATGAGGTTGCATGTCTGGAATGCAATGCATGCACAAACATTCTTTTGTCGAATGGTATGTGTTACCCGGAAATAGATGAAGCACCTTGATTCAGGCATTATTCACTGATTTTGAGAAAGACAGACATCAGCTTAGGCGGGACCTTCAGAGAGATGGGAATAACATGGCATGACGCTTGGCTCAATCATTATCGGCCGTCTACCGTCATTTGCTCTTTGGTCACCAACTTATGCAAGTCGCAAGGTGAGATATGCGCTCAAAAGGCTCAAAGATACCTTACTTAGGCTAAAGAAAAGTGATATTCCTTGATGTTCCCTATCGCCGATGAACTTGCATGTATCTCAACGCGATATCGTTTCCTAAAACCGCTCAATTGGTCAGACAGATGGTTCATGGCCTGCAACTAAACTCTGCCAAGCAGCCGAAGCTCAGCACCAGGCGAGCTTCCGAAACACCGCAACAGGGCTATAACACCGAACAGCACACAGATAACGCCGCAACTAAAACGCCGCAACGCCGCAACACCGCAAACTCGCCCGGCTTGTGAGAATCATACCGGAAACACGGCATCTAGAATCTGACAAAAGACAATGACAAAGCCACGACTTATGCTGACTGAACAACTATCGGTTTTCAGAAGCCTCGGCTACGTCAATATCGTCTGGCTTATTCGAAGTTGCTTATTCAACTCGTCCCTTTGAGGCAAAGACTTGCGGTCGGGTATACGGATTTTGTTCCTGTCGAAAGAAAGGTCAAGTTTCAGCTCATTGCCCCTCGTTGTCAACGTGTATATAAACTCCGTTGCGCTCCAAAGATGTTCCAGCAATTCATCTCAGACAAATTCATCACATCAGCAATTACACAGCTAAACCAACCTTAAACGCTTCGACCGAGCCCGCTACCAAAATGCAGGAAAAGACCGCCGTGCTGCTCATCGACCCGCTCAACGAGTTCTTGCACCCCGACGGCAAGATCTACTCCCTCCTCAAGGACAGCATCAAGGCCACCGACACTGTGAACAACCTCCAGAAGTTTGTCAAAATCGCCAGGAGCAACAAGCTTCCAATTTTCTATTGCCAGCACCAATTGTTCGAAGAAGGCCAATTCGATGACTGGAAGCACATGTCCAAGAGCCAGCTCACTATCCAGCAAACCAAGGCCTTTACCGTGGGCAGCTTTGGAGCAGAGATCATGAAGGGACTGGAGCCTGATCGGAGCAACGGCGATGCGATCGTCTCGCGTCACTGGAACAGCAGGTATTTGCTGCACTACTGATGTCCTAGCTATAGGAACTGAGTCAAGACTAACAAGGGTGTAGCTCCTTTGCAAACACCGATCTCGACTACCACCTTCGTCAACGAGACATTACGCATGTTGTGATTGCCGGAATGGTTGCCAACACGTGCCTGGAGTCTACTGCCCGCTATGCTGTCGAGATGTGAGTACTGCTGTGTCGCTTTGAAGATGACATCGGCTGACATAGGTTCACCTCAGGGGCTACTACGTCACAATCATGTAAGATACTCAGTGACCCAAGAACCTCAAGACTGTGATATGCTAACCCCCGTATAGTAGCGATGCAACTGCTGGATTCTCCATTCAGCTGAAGGAAGCCGCCGAGAAGATCATCTGGCCTACCATTGTGGACGAAGTTTTGCAGGTGGACGACTGGGCTGGCAGATTAAACAACAAGACGGCTTGATAGGTAGTAAAGTCAAATGCTTGAAGAGTCGTCATGAGAAATACCTGACTCATATAGCCGCTGAATATATTATCTCTACTTTCCTTTGCACGAAGAAAGATGGAGTTTGGGTGATCCGTGACTTCAGCCTCGCTATTGTACATACTCCCTCTTCGCAACCTTTTCACACAGCTCTTTCAGCGCTCTAGCGCCGTACTCGAAGTCCTGCAGCTCGAGATATATCTGCGCCGAAAACCTTGCCCATAACGACCCTGAAACGAAAGCAATATTCACAAAGGTATTGTGGTCCCGAAAAAGACTCCGTAGAATAAAGTCAATAACCTTTGGAACATCCGCCAGAGGGATCGTACCTCCCATTTCCGCGGCATCGTGGGAAGATATCTCAAGAGGGAGCTGGACATTGGCAAAAGCAACCCGCTTCGACTCCGGAATCGGTAACGTTCGCGTCTGCAGGATTGCAACTGCCACCTTCTCGCCTTCACGGGCGAGCGCTCGGCAGTAAGCTTGAATCGCTTCCTCTCCCCCACATACCTCCTTTCTGAACTTGATTGCGGCGGGTATGCATAGAGGAGGGCCATTGTCGATGGTCCCAGTATAGCTGAACTGAAAGACGAATGGATTCTTGGATGCAGGAATTTCGTATGGGCTTATGTACTGCTTCTTTTGAGAAATCTCAGGTAGTGGCTGAAAGCCGTGAGATGTTGGGAGAGAGGATCGCATCAGTTGCTGGTTCTTCAACGCCACGTATAACACAGCGCACGTGTGTGGGACGAAGAGCCATCTAGGAGCAATGTTAGTGTTTGAGAGAAATGCAACCGAATGAACGAATCAAGGCTCACTTGTGGCAATTTGTCGTCAAAAAGTCGGCACCCAATTGGTCCAGATCCAAGTCAATCAAGCCAATGCCGTGCGCCCCATCAATGGCACTCAGCACCCCAAATTCCTGGCAGACTTGTACTAGACGCTCAAATGGCATCCGGAGCCCAGGCATGCTCATAATTGTGTCAAAGATAGCTATCTGGACACGGCCACGATGCTGCTGCAGCACACATCGAAACGACTCAACAAGCGTGTCGTCATCATCCGAGGTAGGATCAAACGGAACACAAACGCTCTCAACTGGCGTGGTTTCGACAAGATAATCCACAGTCTTCTCGATCGCCCCGTATGTCCCTTGTATAAAAGCAATCAGGTCTCCCGGCTGATACTGTAGGTTGCGAAGCACCGTGTTCAACGCTGTTGTTGCATTCGGGACCAGGACAATCTCGTCCTTGTCTGCAGCGTGCAGATGCTCTGCAAGTAGAGCACGAGTTTCCTCGAGCTTCGCCGGGTACGTGTAGCGAACAAAAGTATCCGGCTCAGCTTGGACTGCGTCTTGGACGGAGCGTAGAGCATCTCGTACTGCACGAGGGTAACCTCCGTAGGATCCTGAGATGGACATAACGTTTGGTTAGATCTAAATCAATCCAATCAAGTACAACGACTGACGCACCATGGTTCAAATGGATGAATCCCGGTTTGAACATGAAGTGCTTCTCCCCAAACGTACGTCCAAATGTTGGGGAGCTGACATCTTCTGATGATTCGGCCATGCTAGTCATTTGTTAGAACAGAGACTAATTGGCATATGTGTTGGGTGGTATGTATGTTCGAAGGAAAGAGCCTGGAATGTTCTACTCAAGGGACTAAGAAGAGAGGTTGAAGAGGGTTGACAACTCCGTATTTGCACCTTATCCAGAACCCCCTCGGAGCTAATATGCCCGACTGCACTCCATCTACCCCCAGCCAAATCAATCCATAACAACTCCATACCTTGGCCGCAATCGGCTGCTTCTCATCAGTGTTATCACAGTGTCTGAAAGCCAGCGCCATCGGAGGGGACTATCCATGGCTATTCACGGCATTGCTGATTCAGCCGTCTGACAAAGAGCCCTCGATCGTTATCACCAGAGCCAATGAACGACTCGAGCCGACGGATCTGATGACAAATGTGTCCGAATTAGGAGAGGGGTATCCGCTTGGAGAGGCCGAGATATCGCGAGAAATGGAATCATTGAAGCTACTACGCCCTTTGAGGTGGGGTTGATGATGAAATTGGCTTCTACACGGCGGCACATCAAAAGCAACACGGAAACTAGTTCGGGAGTTGTTGGACATAAAGTGCGAAACATTGAGGCCTAAGGAAGGAAACCAAAAGTATTTGAGTCAACCTTCGAGAGTTACAGCTGTAAGCACAAGTCTCAACAATAACGGTTATTCAACGTCGTCAACATGCCATCTCCCCAAGCAGTCCACACAGATGCCGCCCCGGCACCCATTTCCCTCTTCTCGCAGGCCCAGGTCTACAATGGTCTCGTTTATTGTTCTGGTAACATTGGAATCGACCCAAATACGGGCAAACTTGTCGAAGGCACAGTGACGGACCGCACGGTAAGAAAGGAGAAACCGCCATGGACTTCATAGTGGAAGTCAACATGGCTGGGGCTAGTCGCTAAACCCCCTTTTTTGCAGGAGCAAACCATCCGTAACATCTCTGCCCTACTGGAAGCTGCCAATTCCTCTCTCAGGCGCATTATCAAGGTCAATGTCTACCTGACTACGATGGACAACTTTGGTCCCATGAACGAGGGATACGCAAAGTTCTTTTCCGCTCCCTTTCCTGTAAGTTGGTACCCTTGTACAGTAGGTGAGAGGAATTTGTTAACGGCAATTCAGGCTCGGACCTGTGTCAGCGTCGCCGGCTTGCCGATGGGCTCGGATGTGGAGATTGAGTGTGTGGCGGCGTTGAACGATTAGATGGTATGAGTATTCTCGGCGTTGATGGAAAGGCGTTTCCAATTACTCAAGTCGCAACACTCAGAGGTATTCGGTGCGATGACCTGGGGTCAATATGGATGTGAGGGTCGCTTTTGTCCCAAAGGGACAGATCTGTATGCTTCATATGCTCGCAGGTAGATTGCGGCTAACCCTATCGGTATGATGCCCCGCAATGCCTCAAAATAAATGAACAGAATCCTCATGGTTACTCGAAGGGGTGAAATTTCTAAGTCAAGTAAAACGACCAAGTCGCGGATGCCGCTATGAAAGACATGTACGGGAATGTCCAGAAGGTCAACCAGCAGGAGATCTCACACTCATATCACAAGGTAATAAGGCATTCCCGCTGCGGCAGCAATCTGTCTCCGGTTTGCGCAAACCTTTGTACGAATTGCAATGCGCAGAGTGATGTGTTCATGGTCACAAGATCTCTCCTAGGCATGTGAATAGCCCCTGCCTTGGCATATAGATCGGCACGAGATTCGCTCCGTTTGCTTTGTGATAGTGTCATAAGGGTCATAATAGTATGAGAAGGCTATCGAATCGAGATGCACCTCCGAATGCCTGCCCATCGTGTAGGGGAGGACGGAAAGGTACTGGCAGCTCAAAGGATTGCATGATCTCGTTTGAAAGACTTCGCTGGGAAGGTGGGAAGCCGGTGAACTGCGAAGGCTTTGTGCAGGATGATATGCTTCAGACGGAGAACTCGATGCCGAGAGTCTTCACGTAGAGGATTTGACTCTTGGTCGATGTTTGCTTGAATAATCTTCAAAGAACCGGGGATCTTCAGAGAGTATGATACAGACCTGAGTAATTGAATGTGTCCGACCTAGAAGCGTCCTTGAATTTCTTGTTTTCGGTATCAGAGAGAGACCTGGCGAGTCCGGGGTACGGTCCTCCTATTCGTGACCGACATGGCGTCACATACCAGCAAACGGCTACTATTTAGCCTTAAGGGAAAGCAATGTTTCCGAGAAATTCTAAAGGATGAGCAGTAAAGTATAGTCACTGGAAACTTATGGTTCATCTGAGTTACAAATTGTAAAGTGACTATCCGTCATTTACGTCTTATGGTTCCGCCATCCCGCGAAGTCATTGCCTATTCCTGTTCAGGGGCTGTAAGCATGGGAGCCATAACAGGCATCGAATGCTTGCATAGGTGAAAGTATCAGGGTTATTGATCCTTCCGATCCCCGCTCAAAACCCCCAATCGGCGACATTACTTGACCACTACATATCGCTTCCAGAAACTGAGCCTCAACTTATACCGTCTGTGTGAATCATGCGAAGAACGCTCATCTGTCGCATTCACTGTCGACATATGGTCGAAGGCTTCATGTTGGCAAGAACCGGGACCCAAGGGTTCAGAAAGTGCATAGGCAGCCAGAACAAAGATTAAGTATCAAACCACTACAGAGCCCGCTGTCATATTGCCACCACCATGGTAGGCTATCGAAGCAAAGGGACCTCTTCTATACAAGGATATCTCCTACTGGAAAGCCATAACGCCAATAGGATGCGCTAGTAGTAATGCAGTTCTCTCTTCAATGGGATACCTTCTGAGGAGCCGAACAGGACTTTCCACCCATCCGGGAACATTGTAACACAGCCAAGGCTCAGAGGTTCGCAGCATCGAACAACGAAATACTAAGTGCATTCATTCCGCATTGCACGTTGTCTCGAATAGTTTGCCAAATCGAGAGCTTTCCCTACCCAACGTGCATATCGGAGACAAAACCGTGTCATCATTCTGGAGAAAGGCTATTGGCCCCTGCTTCGTGGTACTGCCGAAGCCCTGTCCGTCACATTCGTACCACCTCACATTGATTGCTTGTACGCTCCTATATGCCCGCAGATTGGACCACTTCTGGAATTTCATGCGAATAACTCAACAGTCACATAGCCATTCCAGATCGTGAGGCATGCGTTTAGCGACGAACCCGGCTCTTATGTTTGGAAGATGCGTCCGGGCCGGAACGTTACTGGAAGGTGGTTATGTGATGCTTGACAGCTCTGCATGAGCCGATATACTCAATAGAAATAAGCATATAATATAGCTGGATGGCCTCTCTGTTACACTGGAGAGAGATTACTTCGTACTCCCCATCTCCTTCCACCTCTTCTAATGCTTCATCATGTTTCTTGAAGAGGGAAAGAAGCTCTTCGTGTTGGCGACCTTCATCGTCTCGGTGGTTGGTGCTGGCCCATTTACCTGTCAACCAAAGCAATCCTGCTGGCCCAGCCTTCAGGAATGGAACGCATTCAATGAGACCGTCTCTGGACGCCTCAAGGTCCCAGTCATGCTCTCGAGCCCTTGCTTCGCCAGCTCACCCAACTATGACCCCGACGTCTGCGCCGACGTCCTGGACAACTACTCCAACGGCACCTTTCGAGAGTCGACGTCCGGCGCCCAGCAAATCACCCAGTGGGAGGCTTGCGGCAGCGCAAACTGCTATCCCGGCATTGTTCCGCCTCAGGGGCCGACTTGCTCTCTTGGGAGGATATCTCCTCTCTACGTTGACGCCGAGACGCCTGCGGATATCACGGCCACCCTTGCCTTTACCAAAAAGCATGGCATTCGCATTGTAGTCAAGAATACAGGACATGACTACCTCGGTAGAAGCGCTGCTGCAAACACTCTGGGCCTGCGAACCCACAACATGAAGAATATTTCGTTCAAATCTTCCTTCACGGCCCGCAACTGCTCAGCCTCCAACAGACAAAACGTCGGCATCATCGGCGCAGGCGTCGTCGCAGAGGAGGCCCTTGCCTTCTTCGACAAGCATGGCATGATGGCCACAGTCGGAGGCTGTCCTACTGTTGGCATCGCCGGCGGCTTTGGACAGGGCGGTGGCCACGGTCCGCTTGCTCCTACTCACGGGCTGATGGTGGACCAAGCCGTCGAGTTTGACGTTGTGACAACCGATGGCGTCTTCAGAACGATCAATGCCTGCAACGAGCCTGATCTCTTCTGGGCGATGCGCGGCGGGGGAGGGCAGTCGTACGCCGTTCTCGTCAACTACAAGTTCCAGCTCTATCCGCAGACGCAGTGGGCGACATGGCGACTCGAGGCATCTCTGACGCCGAGCAGCTCCAATGTCACGCACGACACTGTCCTCAGGGATATCCTGACGGCCTTGTCCAAGGAGCAGCTGAGATGGTCGCAGAATCACGTTGCAGGCTATGACTTGATCTCGCCCACCGGCGTCACTTTCCTCGAGATCCTTCCCGCGGCCGGCAATCCTCTGGCAACGCTCAAGAATCTGACCACCAACTTCAACTCGTTCTTGTCTAAGCATCCCGGCGTCAACATCGCCATCAACTCCTACCAAATCTTTTCCACACAGCAGGCGTTCTACACTGGTCAGGCAGACTACATCGCCCGCGGCGGCACAGTCGGCGCCTCCATCGTGCTTCCGAGCCGACTCATCACCACCGACAACTTCGAAAGCCCGTCCAAGATAGACGCGCTGGTTTCCGGCATCCTGCGTGCCATGCAGATTGCCAAAGAGGGACTTGGCGAGGCCCTCGCGCCTCAGGTGGCCTTCCTCCTTCTGAAAACAGGAGCGCCCAACACAGCCGACACGGCGCAGGCGACCAGCGTCAATCCGGCTTGGAGGAAGACGCTGTGGCATCTGATAGCGCCTGCTGTATGGCTTCCTGGCACTCCAGACAAGATCAGCGGCGGTATCGCATCGGCTGCTCGAGCTGCGCTGGATGCGATCAAGGCGCCCCTGAGCGTGCAGGCGGCCTATCTGAACGAAGCTGATCCGGATGAGCCAGATTGGCAGAATGTGTTTTTCGGCAAGAACTATGATAAGTTGCTCGCTATCAAGAAGAAGTGGGATCCGGATACCGTGCTCAACTGTAAGAAGTGCGTTGGCTATTTGGGGGATAAGGATCCGATGTACTCTTGCTACAGCGCAAACCCCGCCCCTTCGGTTCCGTATCCGTTTAACTGAGCGGACGTTGGCATCCAAGATGGTCAGATTGTAGCAATGATAACTCAACCGAACAGCCTGATGGCAATGTCTGTTGTGTCCTGTTCCAAGGCTTTCTCAATTCTCACAGTGGTTGTGAGATCATCTGTGTATCGTCTCCCTGAGAGGTAGGATGATATTCATCTTATCGCTAACTACAGCGTGCTCACTACGAGTTTACATGCTTTGTACATCTAAATCAACCATTTCCGCTCAATAAGTGCGTCGTGTATGTAGTATAAACCCATCTTCCATTCATGTCCTGTCGTCATTGACCCCTACATCTCGATATGTGCAGTAAAACGTTCCATCATGTAGGCAAGTATATACATCAGAATCCACCACCCGCTATCCGCTCAAACAGCAGGCAGAACCCAAGTAGTAACAGACTCAGAGGGAACATTACCGCTCCACTCCTGGCCACTCTGGGTAGTCAAGTGAATGTAAATGTCGTTGCTAAACGTGTTCTCGATGACGACCGTGCGGGTTCCGTCAGGGTTCAGCGAAGCAACAGACTGGACACCACCGCCAGAGGAGTACGTGTAGCTGCCGGTGCCGCTCAGGACAGTGGCTCCCACGGGCATGAACTTGCTGAACTGCGCAATCATGTAGTAGGCAGTCTGGAAGGTGTACTGGCCGTTGTTGATGGTGACGAGGCCCGTGCAGGTGCCGCATCCGCCGCTGGACAGGTGAGGGCCGTCCTGGGCAGTCGTTCCGAGGGTCCACGCGGCGACACCCGAGGCCCAGTTCTGCAGAGGGCCCATGGTGAAGCTGGCGGCCTGGTTCCAGGCGCCGGTGGACGGGGTCCAGCACTCGGTCATGTACTGCTCCACGTTGGGGAACTGGTTCTTGAAGCTGGTCAGGACGGTCCAGTCCAGGTTGGTGGCGTAGCAGTGCCAGGCGACGGCCGAGACGTAGTCGGCGGCGATGCCCAGGACCTGCTCGGGGTAGTCGGCTGCGTCTGCAGGAGCTTGCGTTAGCCATCTGTATATATCAAGAATTGACGTGAGGTGAGGAACCTACCAGTGTTGTGGTCGTAGGCCCAGATCTGGGTGCCGAGACCAGCGCTCTTCAGGGCAGGGCCGACGTAGTTCTGAATCAGGTCACCCTGCTCGTACGAGAACATGTACATGGTGGGATAGCCCGCCTGGCTATTCAGGGGCTCGTTCTGCAGGGTGATGGCGTCGATGGTGGCGCCGTGCGACTGGAAGGCCTGGATGTACTTGACAAAGTACTGGGCAAAGGCGCTGGAGTACTGAGCGCCATTGCCGGTCAGGTAGCCGTCGTTGAGGTTGTTGTTGTTGGTGTTGCCGTCGATGGCGTTGTTCAGCTTCATCCAGCCTGGAGCGCTCCAGGGCGAGCCGAAGATCTTGAGGTTGGAGTTGAGGCCCTTCATCTGAGCCAACATGGTCGCCATGGCAGTGCCACGGTCACCGAGGTTGAAGCCGGTGAGGTTGGGGTCGGCGTTGCCTCCATTGTCGTCGTACGTGTAAGCCGGGTCGCCAGACAGATCGGACGCACCGATGGTGTGTCGCATGAGGGCGAAGTTGGCACCAGCCGAGGTCATGAGCTCGTTGAGCAGCTCATTGAGCGTGCTGGAAGAGAGCTCGTTGAAGGACGTGACGGTGGCATCAGTCACGGCGGCACCAAAGCCGGTGATCTTCTGCTTGTAGCCGGAGCTCGTGTCGTCGATGGACAGGTTCCAGGTGGACGAGCCAGGGCTTCCATTGCCTTGGACGGGGGCGGCGATGGAGCTGAGCTTGTAGTTGCCGGCCGAGTTGGACGCATAGGCTTGGGCACCGGCCGCGCGAGGGCTGTGAGCGGCTTCTGAAGGAAGGGCAACACAGAAGGCGGCCTGGCTAACAAGAGAGGCGAGAAGTAAGCCACGCATTTTTGGTGATATGGTGGTTATGATGACTGTTGTTGACTGTGTTTCCCACCCAATGAAGAACTCGAGCTGCCGATCCCAAAAGCTCCCTTCCTCGCAAACTCAACGCTCTCTTCTTATATGAAGTCGTCAGAAGAGCCCCCGACTCCTTGCATCGCCCTCAACAACCCCTCGTGCCTTGCACGGAATGTCATTCTCGATTCATGAGATGTTATCACCATCCTTCTTCGTCCTAGTAGAACCAACAAAGAAGACAAGGACCGGCTCATGAACAAGGAAATTCATCAGCAGTGGAGGAGCCGCAACTCCCATAACAAGCCAATGAGCAAGAATCTCCGCCACTAAACAGGGCCAATGCTGGATCTCCTTAATAAGTGACAGTTGCTGAATCTGCCAGTTTGACAAAGACCTGCCATTTCGATCTTGGGATCTGGGGGTTAGTTAATGCTGCTTCAAGCGCACACGTCAGGGCGAGTGCCGAGATACCCGTCCACATCGGTGCCGAACTTCCGCGACAGACTGTTTCTGCATCGGCAGAGTCCCTGCCCCGTACATAGAAGGCCCGAAGTGCTATAAATCTGCGTTCTGGATTTGTTCTAAGAGGAGATGCGCTGTATCAAAGAAGTCATAATGTCGACATGTTTTTTTTCGTCTCTCTTTTGCTGAGTCTGGGGAAGTTGGGGAAAAGACAGACTTGGGGTAGACAATTGCATACGAACAAGCCCGATTTGGACACGGCACGGGCGAGCAACGCAGCGTCGGTAAGCAATCCGCGGTGAGACATTTCACAACACTTGTGTTTCCAGAAAGCAATATACACCGCCTATGGATGACTTTGACAATATTACCGCGAATAACTGGAAGCTGGCCTTTGCTCTATCCATTATCGTCTCTAAAGGATCTATATCCGAAACTCGGGAATGATCAATATGGTTATCCTGAGTGCAGGTGGGATTCTGGACCAAAGCAATAGGAGAGGTTTTCCAAAGAGACGTTTCTAAAATTACTCGCGGGCTATCTTGCGGATATTGTTGCCAGTTATTAAGACACGGAGAGATCGATTGTAGATCTCGGGGCGGATATCGCATAGCTCAAAAGCAGACTCGCGGTTAGCTAAGCCTCTCTCTGCAATTTAAGGTTGTTCAAGGAGTCTAAGAGACTGAGCAGAAATAGGCGGCATCTTATGTATACAGACACAATTGGATGCAACCCGTGCTACACAAGCTGATATCTAATAGAGGTGATGAATCCTTCCAAGGATCTTGTTGCAGCTGTCATCTTACGTCTCTCTTGATCCGTTGCCGTCAACTCAAGGGTCTGGCATTACAGTTCCAGGATACCGACTTTGATGGCCGGCTTATACAATGCATACAAGGTAAGGACCTTGCCTCATAATTTTTTTGCTGCCCGACTAAAAGCATTTTCTCTTACGGCTGCAGCGTTCAATTCGTGGCAACTTCGTATGCCGCAAAGGACAATAGGCTCGAACAGCACCTTCAACTAAGGGAGCGCAAAGTCACCTCAGACACTCTGGACTTTTAGACCTCTATCATTCACCCATCTTTCTAATCAAGAGAACCCGATAACTATTCGAGGTCATCTCAAAGTGGTGTGGTTTCTCAGCTATTGGCGGGATATGGAACTTAGGGACCTGTCCACCTCATGCTACGCCTGAGCATTGTATCAGATGCTGAAAGAACGGTAGCGGGATGCTCAAACAGGCAGTGTAACTGCAAATGATGTTTCTCAGACAAGTGTCTCTGTTCTACCGTTTTGCTGCTTGACTCCTCGCGCGGTCGATCCGACATGAGTAAACCAAGGATACCATCTGGTATGAAGATGAAACACTTGCTGATGGCATATCACACGATTTGGGCGGTGCCTGCATCGCATCTAGAGCTTGTTGGAGCATAATACATGTTCATGCATCCGGAGCGCAAGTTGTGTGTGCTTGACGGTGTTGACTTCATCCGGCCGGTTCTGTTTCTCATAAGGACTTGACAGTTTGATCCATCTGAAGTCCTTTCAAAGCCTTTACGGTTATGCAGCATGATAAAGGCATGCAAACTATCTTTCTCTCAATTCGCCGCCTAATAAACTGCGCCAGCGGTTTGGAAGTCAGAATGAGGGCGTGCTTGAGATGCTCGAAACCACGACAACTCCCTGCTATACGGTCAGCCCGGGCTGGTCCAGGTTGTTGCGTGATGTCGATGCATCTAGATTGGTGCTCTGTCTGGTCAACCACATATGCCTGTGGTCATCCTCATTATAATTTCCCACTCTTAAGCGTTGTTACATGGCAAAGTCTCCTCGTGTACTTGATATACGGTCTTCTGCTCTGTTCCGTTACAATATGCCGTGCCAAAACGTCATGCCCCTTGCAAAAGACAGGGCAGCATCACCCATAGAAAATGTGACCTCTTTTTCGTTGAGTGAGCCGCTCGCTTACCCGTTCATACATCTCAGCAATTCGCGACCCTTCGCTGACGCGGCCCGACCACAGACCAGTAGAATGAAGATGCCTCAAGCTCTCAAGACGGACATTTGCCCGTTCTCATCTGTACTGTCAATCCCCCAAAACTGCTGCTGTCAAACATTGAAAACCCTCCAATCGAGACACGCAGCTGGATTAACGAGGGCATACCCAGGCACCAATGAGACATGCCGCGAGAGCCCAACCAAAGCAAGCAAGCAAGCCCACGATCCGCCTGCCCGCTCCAACCGCGCGGTTTTGCTGTTACGTCCGAAGTGCGAGTGGAACCAGGCATACAGTACATACAGTCCATTACTACCGGACGGACGAACGTCTCCCGTGGCACAATTGCGGCGAACTATCCTTCAATCGAAAATGTACGGGTATGCTTTAGCTTCCCTCTTGGCCCATGCAAGCCCTCTCACGATACGAAGCCATTCCCGGTTTTCCGTCACTGCAACGAGGGCTGCCACCCAGCACGAGGAAGAGGAAGTCGAGCCGCCGATCATCTCTGAAGAGACACAGCCGACAAAGGAACCACACTCCGTGAAGGAGAGCCGCTGGTCGACAAGACCCCTGGAACGCCACCAAAGATAGCACCGGGGGGCCGTTGTGGGCCGGACTGGAAGCGGTCTTTCATGGGGGTCATTTTGAGATTTAATATCGCAGCTTGAAGGGCTCCTTTGCACATGGTGCAATTGGTGGCGTCTGGGCCTATATACAAGTACCTTTTCTCATGAAACTGCTGCTTGTGGCCCAATCTGCGCCCAAGTTGGTTGCTGACGCATAATGCCTATATCAACGAGCCGTGTCTTGCGTGCGAAGCTTCTCGGACCTCTACCCGAGCACGTGGGTTATTCTTGGGCATGGCATAGCCCAACATGCACGCTCTTGTTTCCCCAACTTGTTGCTTGGTCTGGTGGTTTCCTCCAACGAGAGGTAGGCAGGAGCAGAACCAGGTTCGGGAGGTTCGTGCAGCAGCTCTCCGGAAGCTGCAAGCACCAGTTTGAAGGGCCGCATGCCGCCAACAAGGGGAATAAACCGGCCTTTGAACCAGCAGAAGCAAGTTCTGTGATTCATATGTCCATCTGTTTTTGGTGTGACTTTGGAGGCGACAGAGGTTCAATTCGTAGGGGTTCAGTTGGCCAATCCCGCAACTTCCATGCCAGTGTCTTTCTTTCACAGGTGCATACACTGAAGGTCGCCAATCGCGACATCAGGAAAGTGGCTTCGCCATCAGCGTTCGTCGTGAGTATCATCCGCAAGCCAAATTCCCGTCTTGGGAGATGCGCGGCTAATCCAATAGCCGAGTCGTCTCGGAGACTGTCTGCCTCGTTGTAACTTCTGGAGACACTTGACTACTAATCAGAGCAGGCCCATCATATCTGCAATCCCAGCTGATGTTATCATTCCCTCTTTGGAGACGGCAGGGCAAAAACAAGTGCCAGCATGAAATGATTCCGGCGCCCTACGAAACCTGGAGAGTGACATGCCGTATGAAGCACGATAGAAGCTAATGCTGACTCCCATACCCGAAGTTCATCGGTGAACTCGGGGAAGCTCTAGGGTCCCTTGTTGAGAAGTTCAAGTGGATATCTCATGTCTAGTAAGAACGACTTGAATCGTCGTCTCAGAGCAACGGCTGGTCCAAACAAGCGTCATCTCTTGTCGAGCTAGGATAGCAAACCAGGGAATAGCTAACTGGCTACCTCTAGCCTTGGCTTTATCAGGAGAGGAGACATCGCCAAAATCCATGTCACCGAATCGCCTTTTCTTTGGCCGATATTTATCACGAGTACTCCCCGGCAAACGCACAGACAGCGCCCACACATCTCCCCCATCAACTAACGACGGCCAAGCAATATCCCAGCCACGGCCGGTCGCCTCGGTTCCCATCTCCCCCAGCCTATCCCTTCGCATGGCCGTGGAGCCCGAGAGCTAGCACAAGTGGTAGTCGAAAAGAATCTGGGGAAAACGGAAGCAGGGGGTTCCATCACGATTGGGGGGGTGGTGTCACTTCGCACGAAAACCAAGTTGTGCGCTATGTAGGTACTACTACCACAGACCGCCCGGCCCCCCTCGTTTCTTTTCCCCCAAGGGGGTGCGTTCCTGGTCAGCAGGCGAGCCGATTTGAGCTTTCAAAATCCGGGGTGAAAGGAGTTTGCGGAAAAGGGAAAAACTGGCCGGGGGACCCCGCGCTTGCGAGGGCGATTTGGGGTAAGCCGAGGATTCTTTGAGATTTGGGGTATGCGATTATACTATGCATTTTTTGGGGTCATGGAGGTCGAGATGAGAGAGAGGGAGAGAGGCTGTAGCTTGTCGAGTCTGTTGCGGCATGGATTGGTCGTCTGTCACAGCCGCTTCAACGTGTTGTTCACACCAGCCTTGACGGAATAGGGCACGGGCTCGGAGGTTGAATGGTTGTTGGCTACCCAATCCTGAGAGATTATCATCTCCTTCGGAGATGTACATGAGCATTGACTCGCAAGTGACAGAGACCAGCAGGGATCGGTGGGAGCAGGAAGTCCAGCACTCTGCAAGATGGCAGAAGAGAGAACGCTCTTCCTGCTGGATTCAATCACATGGGCGGCCTCCCACGCACAGGACTAGTAGAAAAGCATGCATGCAGAGAACTACGTACGAGCTGTTTTCAGATATTGCGACAGTAAACCCATCCGAAAGGAATCAGACCAGCAGCATCATTTTGTAACATATAACATCCTGCTCCCACTTATACATGCAGTACAGTACAGTATGTACGGGCCACTCAAGGCAACACCCGAATCCAGGCAAGAAAATCCGCTGCTCCAGTCAACAATGGACATGGGAAAATCCTCCATCCATCACCAACTGGATGTGACTCAACCCTCAGGACAGCCTGCATCTTCTAGACCCCGTTAGCAGGCACGTCGGTCAAGTCAACGTGCATGGGAGGGAACGGAGCCACACGCGCGGAGGACGAATCAGCAGAGTGGAAACCCAGCCCGCTCTGCCGAGCTCGCATTCCGAAGAATTGATGCATCAACTTTTGGTGACGCCTACTTCTGCTCGCTCTGCGAAAAGTCCTACATGGCCCCGGACAAGGGACGCTGTGGGCCCGGGACGCCTGCTGTGCACCTGACCTCGTTTTGATATGGGTCCAGGAACAACCTGCTTCATCGAGGAGGGTCTGGGAGAGAGAGAGAGAGAGAGAGAGAGCTCGCAAGGCTTGTTGGTGCTACTGCTAGTGGCATTATGGATTCCTGGGTTCAAGCGAAGGGGGTCCCCCGGATGGCCGATCAGATGTGGGAAGCCAAGCTTGGCTGGGGGTCTCGAGCAATGGCTCCCTGCTCAAGCCCAGCAGGGTGACGTGATGGTGCGTTTGGAGTTCCATGGGTCAATATCTTCTCGTGTCTGTCTCGTCTTCGCCTCGGTGACCTCATCGCCGCCAGTTCTCAATTTTGCCTCGCAAGCTTCGGTCAAGCAGGCATTTCTCTCAGCACTTTTGTTATGCATCCGGCGGCTGGCGTCTCGCTTGGAGCTGTTAGCGTTGACGCGGCTTGAGACTTACACGAGCGAGGAGCGCCATGGTCGCTTGACGAAGCTGGCGGTTCCTAGATCTCTTATCTGCTCTGGCGATGGAATGGGAGAGCCCTTGATTCCGCCTAAGTGGCTCTGGTCTGCAAAACCTGGACTAGAATAGAAAACGGTCGGGAAAGGGTCTGGTGGGATAATGGGCTCTTGGGTGCTTGCATGAGGAAGCCGTTTGGTGTGTGACGGTGTGAAAGGCACTGTAGGTGATCACATCGTGGCGACCCACTGATGAATGAACTGGTTGTCTACATGTGTCGTAGGCCCAGACACAGTCCGCGGGGAGCTTGTCCCCAGGCACAGGGCGGCATTGTTCAATGGGATCTGTCATAGACCCAGCATCTTTTTGATCGAGACGGGAGACACGGTTGCCGTGAGATATGAAACAAAGCTCCGGCATAGAAGCTTTCCCCGTACGTAAAACCGTTTGTCTCATCGACCAACAGACTTGCCCGCAGTTGGACGTTAATGATCAACGCTGCGGTAATAATAGACTCGGGATGAACAATCTTCAGGGACGATTTCAGCCCCTCGCCGATCTGGTTTCGGGAGCTACTGGACTCTGAGCACAGGTCGAAATTGCAGACCGCATATCTATGAGCGTATGAATGGGCTCAAGGTAAGATGCTTGATGTCAAGCGGTTACCAGTTGTCTATACAGACGTGTTTCTTGAGCCTAGGACGGATGCCACCGATGGCAGTCACATGCATACTAAAACGGGCCTGAATTGAGTTTCTAGTCGACAAAAGCTATCAGAAACGCCATGAGCCATGTATAACCGTCGGAACATCAATGCCTCTCCACTCACAGAAAGAAGACGCGGCACTGTCAAAACAGTAATCCAAGCACTCGGTGTGCTCCACGATCAGGCAATCAGCAATGGCTTCTTTCTCGCCCATTGCAGCAATAGTCCATTAAATGAAGTATGGAGCCAATATATGACGCCATCCATGATTCGAAACGACGCATCATGTAATGTCTTTTCTCTAGACAAAAGCTTCAGGTCCGCAGCAACACATCAACCGGAAGCCAAGGAGATATCTCCAAAAGCAGCCGGCATGGACAAAGCACAACCACACGACAAGCCAAACAGAGTAGCATCCGAAACAAGAGCGCTGCCGGCTTCTAGTGGGGAACGCCGTGAAGATCATTCGGATGCGCGGGTTAAGCGAGTTCGGACGGCTGCTGGTGTGCTTTGTACTTTGTAGAGGTGCTGCATGCGTGTGGGAGTACTGCGAGAGTACTCCGTACGAACAGCTTTGTACGTGCCGTGACATGGACACACAGTATCATCGCCATTTTGCCTCCGGGTTGCCTTGGCCTTGTTTTCGAACCTAGAAGCATGGATGAGCGGAAATATTACATCAAGATGGAGTATGCTGGGCACATAGCAAGCCATTGCAGAGGGCGTTGACAGCCTCAAGTGCCACCGAGCGCCAGTTTCCATACGTTCGGTAGGTATGGGCGGCTGGGAACGAGACATTGTCATTCGACCGAGGCCAGGTGAACGCGTGGCCAATGGTGCATATGCTGTACTGGCTTGTTCCAAGCTGGGAGCTGAACGAAGAGCGGCAGCATGGACTGCTCCAACTGCCTTATCATGCTATTCTGCGCTCCGGTCATCTTACTAACCTCAACGTCAGCAGCTTCTCCGTGCTATCAAAAGCACTAATGAAGCACTAATCGAAGCGGTCACCCAAGGGTTGGTGGCCGCTTACATACAGCTGGAGGTCAGGTTGCCATCGGCTCACCTTGACAGATTGAGGACTGTGACTGAGAGTGTTCAGCCAAGGTTCCCTCATATCTCAACCTCCTACTTCATGGCCACGTTCAACAACGGCTCGTCCTAGTACAAACCTCAGATGAGAACATAGCACACAGCCATTGATATAAGCGGCTTATAAAACATACATGCATGCATACAAGAGTGTTTAACGTTGAGCCACTGTGGCACGATACGAGCCGGTACTCCACGGCACTGTACGGCAAGGTCGCCGCAGCGGACGACCATCGGATCCATCTCATCAGCCTCTCTGGAGTTCGAGCGTGCTAGCGGCCTGGTTCCTGGCGTCAGGATCGCTGGCTACCTGTATCGGCAAGCAGGCGCTCGCACCGTGCGTCGCTGCAGATGCCCTAATGCCCCAAGGGGCCAAGCGTGTGATGCGAACATGCAATCAGAGGGCGGCATCGTCAGTCGTCAGAACTTCTGTCCAGTCCTCAGCGGCTGCTAGGTGGTTAGGCCTGCGGCTAGTCAGCTTTTGGGCACAGATGAGCAAAAGGGTCTCGAGACCAACTTTGCCATCAGCGAGCCAGCAGTCTCCACGCCGCGGCGAAGCTGGGAGTTTTGCCGCCGTCCTTGTCCTTGCCCTGGGCCCCAGGGGACCGCGGATGGAGTCGCTTCGACTCCAGCGTGCTGCTGAGCAGCAGACGGCAGCTCGTCGCGTGTGGAACCTCCCCCCCAACAAGAGATCCACGGATAGCTCCGCCCTCTGATGCGTGCACCGCAGCGGCCAAGGCATTGGCTGCGACGCTCTGGACTGGATACGGCACAGAGGGCCTGAGGGCGTGGCCGGGGTTTCAAGGAAAGCTGGTGCTTGGCGGGCACGGCAGCATGCTGTGCAGGTCCTGCCACTGTAGCTGCGACTTGTGGCCGGGCAGCCATTGGCCGCGTCCCGAGCACAGAGCTGCCCCTGGCGCTGGTGTATCTCGTACAGTGTCGCCAGCAGTTCGCGTACGGGAGGGTGGGCGTGCGAGAGGACGGAGACCAGAGGGCAGGATGGCACGCCAAACGGGATAATTGCCTCGTCGGAGTGATCCCGGCATCTCGAGCACGCAGTGGCTGGACCAGGATCTTCCATGCTCTTTTGATGGCCAGCCGCCTGTTCATCCTCAGCCAGCGACGACAGCCACGGTGACGGACGGATCGCTGGTGTCGAGACGAGAACGCGAGCCGCAGGAAGGGAGCCGAAGCCGCTGGCCGGACCCGGAGACGGAACCATGGATGTTTGTAATGAGGTCCAGACAAGCAGTTGAGCCTCCAGGCAGGCCTGATTGAGTTGGTGGCTTCGAGACATGGAATCGGCGCCAGGCTTGTTAGCCTCGTGCTCATACAACGACCTGCGGCCATTCCAGCGCACATGGCCGGCCACCGTGCTGGGCTAGCAGCAGCCTAGCATGCAGCAAGCGTCAGACAAGACAGGCAGAGCATTCATGCAGGGTGGAGATGGCTGAACTCTGGTGGTGATGATGCCAGACCGACCTGATAACTGCTGTACTGTAGGTAAATGGCACGAGGGAGGCAAGAGAGAAGAGGGAGAAACAGGCGACCAAGCTTTTCCGGGCCCGGAATCGGATAAGGCTAGCAACGTAATGAGGTAGAGCCCTGGTATCTGTCCATCTGTGCGGCAGCGCAGCGGTACATTGTGTGGACAAGACGCAGCAAAAGCCCTGCACTGACTGACATGCGAAACAGAACTGCAGTTGGGTGCGCCGTGTCAGGTACATGCAGGGTACTTGGGTCTAGGCACAGTGCCCAACCACATTGATGAAGCACCCAACCAACGACATCAGCCCAGTTCGACGAGGTGCATTTTCCACCACGGCATCCGACGCACGCTGCTGCTACACGCATGATGCACGGCAATCGAGGGTGGGAGAGCGAGAAGACAGGACACTAAAACAGGATAATGCAGCCTGACGAGCACCTGAATTGTGATGAGATACGGTATACTAGAAGTAGGCCATCATCAGAAAGACGCAGAAAGAGGAAAACTCTGTAAGGGGACGGTACGAGCTCGAGGTCAGAGTCAAGGTCGGGCAGTAAGCCGTTGAAGCTGCGATACGTGCCCAATCATTCGGCCAGAGGCTGATGAGACACAGCCATCCGCGCCATCCGCAGGTATCCGTGGCTTGCCATCGCCCGTCGCAGCCGCAGCAAAGGCAAAGAAAGAGGCATTATTTGGCGTCAACACGAACCTGAACTTGCCTTGATTCAGAGTCCCAATGGCCTTACTAGGTAGGTACCCTGATGTATGCGCCGCGCCTTGCCTCGCAACTGTGACGCTCACGCTCGCAGTGCCAGCCGCTCCCGTCGTTCGTCCTGTCGTCGAGCAGGAGAGGCGGCCACACCCTGCCGCAGGTTACAGTGCAGCACAGTGCGCAGCTGGCCGTACCGCCTCCGTACATGCAGCGTCGCACCCAGCAGTCCCACGTCTCGGCCCAGTTGTACCTCGTCCGGCCCCGGGCGGTGCGCAGGTACTTCCATCTGCTTTGCACTTGGCCGCCGTCATGCACCAGCGCCAGCTCGGGCCCCAGGCAGGATGAGCAGCTGATACGTGCGACATGCCTCGTACATGCTCCGTACATGCGGCATACATGATCGCGAGGTGCTAACGTACGTAGGGACGTGAGGCAGCCGTGCTCGATAAGGTACACGGCTGCTACAAGCTCGTGCGAAGAGCTGGGACATCGGGTACATGCACAGGTACCCTCTTTGCATGCCATCTGCGTCCTCTGCCTGCAGGAGCTTGCCCTGGCCCCTGCCGATTGGCCGCGCCGCTGCAATAAACCTGCTGGGGCCCGCCGCTGTGGACCAACGCCTGCAATATGAGTACATGATACAGGCGAGTACAGTGCAAGCACCTCGCAGGCGCGAGCATACAGAGGTCGAGCGATGCCGCAGTGTTATCTGGCCTTGAGCCGCGAAGCATCCACGGGGCTTTCAGGCGTCGCCTCGTCGTATAGTAGTGGCGAGTATTCCGAGTGTACGTAGGTAAGAACACTTTGTACTTAGACGCGCAAAAGGCACTGTGCAAGCACCCGTTCACAGGCCCTGTCCGCCAGCGTCGTTGCGCCGTGTGCGAGGCCCGCCAGCCACTGTGAGTCCCGGCCTGGGCTAGCGGGCGCAGCAGGCACTGCTCTGCCGCACCGTGGGTGCACTGTGCCGCCGCCTGCCGGGCTAGTACCAGGTGGTGAGCAGTACCTTCTCGCCGCCCGGTCGACTCATGAATCCTCTCTCTTGCACGATTCACCCCAAGCAGCAACGTCCGTCTCTGCTTCGCCTCGTCCTGTTGATGGCTTCAGTGCTGATCTGAGAGACTGTCCCGACCAAGCCAGCAGCTGGGATGCTTCCGTCACTCGCCAGACAGCACCGCGCCTAGTGTTGCATTTTCTACTTCGTTCCCTCCCTCTTCCGTGCATCTTATCGCATCTTACTATAGCCTTCGGCCTGCCCTTGCAGAGCTCAGCGAATCTCCCCGCCAAACCACAGAGCTACCTTATCGTTACGTCTGTAGCTCGGCTCAGCGCCCCGCGAACTGCCCCTCGACGCCGAACCCCTCGACTCGCCGGACGCTGCCTTGTTCCCTCGAGCGGACAACGGCATTCACAAACTCAGGACTGCCATGGTGATGAATGACTCTGGCCACCGGGTGTCGCGCGCCTCCACCATGTCCAACGCGGCCTCTGCGAGCACCGGCGGCAATTCTGCAACCGCAGACGACTCTGGTGAGAGCATTTCCCTCGTCAAGCCGCGATGCCCCTCGGGTTCCCCTTCCGAGTCTATGCCAGCCCGCCCCAGCAAGGAATGAGGGATACCTAGATTATTCGTTCCTTTCAAGTTGCAATCTCACTGCCTGATAGCTGACCATTCTTGTCCTGCAACATAGCCTCAACGATCACGGTGAACACCACACCCAAGGCCCCTCCAAACTTTCCTCCCCCCAAGACCGACAAGCCTCGGCCGCATGTCTGCGCGACTTGCCAGCGGTCATTTGCCCGCCTGGAGCACTTGAAGCGGCATGAGCGCTCCCACACAAAGGAGAAGCCGTTCGAGTGCCCCGAGTGCTCGCGGTGCTTCGCCCGCCGCGACCTGCTGCTCCGCCACCAGCAGAAGCTGCACCAGACGTCGACGCCCTCTGCCCGCCCGCGGAACCGCCGAGAGTCGACCAGCGGCGCCCCGCCAGGCCAGAGCCGGGCTCGCAAGAATAGCGTCGCGGGCCCCAGCCATGCGGCGACGGCCCCGAACCCGGGCGCCAACACCATGCGGCCGCGGGCAAACACCATCAGCCACGTTGACGGAGCGGCTATGCAGATGATCGCCTCGGCCAATGCATCCGTCGCTAGGGGCATGCATGCAGGCCACAGCCGCCACCCGAGCCTTGCCGGCCTGCCGTTGCACAACTACGACCAGCTCCTGACGGGCATGCTGCCCATGGCCCACCGGAGCGGCATCGCGCACGCCCTTCCTAAGCTGGAGACGGGTCAGATGGGCGCTCCCGACTTCGATACCGGCCTCCACACGGCGCCGCCGCTGTCTGGCTTCAACCCCGACTTTGACTTTGACTCCTTCTTCTTCGGGCCGGGCACAACCATCAACCCCAACGCCCTCCACTACAACGATTCCCCGCCGTCCATGGTCATGGAGCAGGCCTCCCCGTTCGCATCTGCGCTTCACGACGTCCCGGCCAACCCGTCGTTTGACGACTCGTTCGACTGGCTCAGCGGCTTCGAGCACCAGATGTCGTTCCAGACCAATGAAAATGTGGTGGACGAGTCGAGCCCGTCGGCGCTCAGCACGACGAGCCAGAGCGGCATCAGCGATGTCATGTTGGATGGATCAAACCACCCCGCGCCGGCCGGGACAAGTACCATGTGGCAACCGTCGGTCATGGGCCCTCCGCAGATGCCGAACCCGTTTGCGATGGATCTGAATGGTTCGGTCTTTCCTGATCTCCTTACTGGAGCTCCTTTATCACCTCAGCCAGCTACTCAAAAGATCAATGACCCATACTTCTCCACGCCCCCCCTGTCGCTGAGCTCGTTGAGCCCTTCCGTCGTATCTGGACTGAACCCGCAGAGCATGAACCACAACCTTGGCTTCCACGCCGGGCCGGATCCCCAATCGTCCCTCAACGGTGTTAACCATCTCGCTTCGCCCGTAACCACAATCACAGATGCCACCAGGAATACCATCGTGACCTTTCTCTCCAAGTGCCCGCCCTTTGGGGGCCGTAAATACTCCTTTACCTCTCATGCTCCGGCGCAGTCTCCGGAGGCGCAGTCGTCCTCGCCTCAGCCTGCCGACGTGCCCAGTACCCAGAACCTCCGGCGCTATGTCTCGGCCTACATCGCCTACTTCCATCCCCATCTCCCCTTCCTGCATCTGCCCACGTTGTCCTTTGATATGTCCGCGTCCACGAGCGGTCGCCAGCCCGGTGTAGGTGGTAGCGGGTGTTTGGTGCTGGCCATGGCCGCCATCGGCGCCCTCTATGAATCTGAGCTTACCCAGTCCAAGGAGCTGTTCGCCATGTCCAAGAAGATGGTCTTCTACTACCTTGAGGAGCGACGCAAGGCAGACGTTCGCCGGGCCGACATGCGACGCAGCAAGCACGCCGACTCCGATCAGCAGCAACAACATCAACAGCAGCAACAGCAAGAGCAGGATCAGCAGCGACAGGATCAGCACCAGCACCAGCAACAGTCGTCGTCGGCAAAAGGTAGGGATAAGGATAGGGACAGCTCGGCCCACACGCCCGTCTGGCTCGTCCAGGCCATGCTGCTCAACGTCGTCTACGGCCACAACTGCGGCGAAAAGATTGTCTGCGACATCGCCTCGACGCACTGCGTAGCGCTCGTCAGCTTAGCTCAGGCAGCCGACCTGCTGCGCCCGGAGCCGGAGGACACCGCTGATGGAGAAGATACGCGCATGGTTGACGACTCAGCAGTGTGGCATAGGAAAAGCGAACACGAGAAGCAGCAGGAGTGGCTGCGGTGGAAGCGAAAAGAAGAACGCAAGCGCACGCTGTACGCCATCTTCATCATGTCCAGCCTTCTGGTCGCCGCCTACAACCACACGCCGGCATTGACCAACTCGGAAATCCTGCTGGATCTGCCCTGCGACGAGGAATTCTTCGCTGCCGGGTCGAGCGCCCGGTTCTTCGCCATGGGCGGTGTCGACGGCGCCAACCACAACAGACTCAAGTTTTACGACGCCCTCGGGGAGCTCCTGCGCACAAGCGAGCGACAGCAGAAGCACATGGCGGCCATGAATGGCGGCCCGCACTCTTCAGGCGAGGTGTCGGCATCAGACCTGAGGCCCAGCACCTTTGGCTGCCTGGTGCTGATCAACGCCCTGCACAACTACATTTGGGAGACGCGACAGCGGCATCACAACAAGGTCTGGACCAACGAGGAGACGGATAAGATGCACCGACACATTGAGCCAGCTCTAAAGGCGTGGGAGGCGGCGTGGAATAGCAATCCAAAGCATGCCGTGGAGCGGCCCAATCCGTATGGCGCGGGGCCGCTCTCCGCCGACGCCATTCCCTTGCTCGACCTGGCTTACGTCCGTCTCTTTGTCAACCTTGCCAGGTCTAAAGAAAAGTTTTGGCAACAGGACTGGGACGGCGTAGCCGAGGAATTGGCGCGGGGCACGGAACTTGTACAGCACGCAGAACACTCCCCGTCCTCCAGCGCGGAACCGGAAAGCAACGACACCTTTGACAGCTCCCTCTTCACCGGCTCGCCAACGAGCTCAGCATCGGCCTCGAATCGTTCCCGGCAGCCATCCAAAAGTGCTGGGTTGCCCACTCGCTCCATCTCGCGGCGGGAGCGCCATCTGCGCAAGGCGGCCTATTACGCTGCCGACTCCCTGTCCATGTCGGACAAGCTCGGTGTGACCTTTGCTGATTTCACCAGTCGCGAGCTGCCCCTGCAGTCGGCCATGTGCACCCTCGATTGCGCACAGGTTCTCGCCGAGTGGGTTGCCACTCTGCAGGACCGGGTCGGTCGGTATCTGGGCATCCTCGGCCAAGATCACGTCAACGTCACGGCAATGCCAGCCATCATGCTGCTGGAGGAAGACGACGTCAAGCTGCTAGAGAGGATACAGAACGTTCTATCCTCGGCGGAGATGAAGATTGGCATGGAACTCACGGCGAGCATGACGCCCGAGACGGGAAGCCCGGAGGATGGGTACAATGGTTTGGCAACCAAGATTCTCCGCGTAACGTCACGGATGCTCGACAAGGCGGCCGTCTGGCAAGTCACGCACCTCATGGCCCGCTGCCTCGCCGTTCATGCTGGTCATATGCGGACGAGGGCGGAGAAGTCTGTCACTGCGGCGCCCTCGCTGATGCAGTCAGAATTCTAGACGGAGGGTATACTATCTATTGGTTTTATGATTACACGATGATGATGACGGTTGGGGGATACCTGAAAATGACTCTTGATGTCTGTTACAAGTCAACTGACGGGAATTCGCTGGCCATCAACTACAGGATGCCGGGCGAGCATGTCGGGCATTGAGGGGAAAATTCATGAAGGGTATATTCTGCCGGATTGGTGAAGAACACTGGACAAGGTTCGTTGACAGGCTGCGTGCAACTTTGCAGCGTCAACATGAGAGATACCTTGACGGAATCACGATGTGGCAAAGCGAATCAGCTACCTAGACAAGAACTGCATATCTTTGTCTTCGCGTAAAGCTTTTCAGCCTGAGCGCGGCATGTCCGTGGCTTCCTCCTTGTTCATATGGTGAGGGAAGGTGTTTATAGGCGTCTGGTGGATCTTTGGTACCTAATACTCTTTACATATATTTATTTACATTACATCATTTTCTAGCATTGGGCCTGCTTTTCGACCTTGTCCGTTGGGTGGTTTGGATATCAAAGCCCATCGTGTCGTGAACGAAGGAAAGATAGGGCAGGGTTATCCAAGTGTGTAGGTACAGCACCTGAACGCACATTGGTTGTTATGTAAGGTGATTTGCGCTGTTTCCTCGCCATCTCTGAGTCACAGGCGACCCCTCAATGTGACACATGGAGGCCTGGAAGGGGAAAGAAAATGATGATTGAGAGAAAGTCACTGGCGCACCGATTGTGCTGCCTGATTACAGCGCCTAATACTGCAAGAGCCTCAAGACGCTAATGTGTGGGCCAGGTTGACTTCAACACCATGGACTTGTTGCGCTGTTTTCAAGGTTCCTTTTTGCTCTTGGATTGACAAGACTCAAAGACGACATTCATATACCCATACGTACCTACACCAAGACAACTTGAACTGTGGTCAAGATCGAAAGGCTTTCAGGCCACAGAAGAGAGCTACAACTCCAAGCAAATCCAGAGGGGGGCAAACAATCCAAAACGCCCAGCATGACCATCCCCAACACCGCCATAGACACAAACTCCACAGGCCGCCCCGTCGCAGACTTCGCCTTCGACGCCTCCCTCGTGGAATACACCGTCCCGAAAGCCGACTGGCTGCGCATCAACAACAAGGCCTTTGACGGGGTGCACACGTCGGCCTTCATCTTCGACGCCCAGGGGCGGGTGCTGCTGGTGCAGCGGGCGGCGCACGACAGCATGCCGAACCTGTGGGAGGCGCCGGGCGGGGCGGTGGACGCGGGGGACGCGTCGATACTGGCGGGTTGCGCGCGGGAGGTGAGGGAGGAGGTTGGGCTTGTTGCGCGGAGGATGGTGAGGCTTGTTACGGATGGGGGGGACGGGAGGGAGAGGTGGTCTGTTTTTACGAATCGGGATGGGACGAGGGCGTTTTGCGGGTTTGGGTTTGAGGTTGAGGTTGAAGGGGGGGAAGAGGTTGTGCTTGATGAGAGGGAGCATCAGGATTTTGTGTGGGCGGGGGAGGGGGATGTGAGGAGGGGGGAGGTTGAGGGACGGGGGATTCCTTTGACGGGGGTGGTGATGAGGAATAAGTTGTTGGAGGCGTTTCGGTTGAGGAAGGAGGAGAGGAGTGATAGCTGATGGGGATGTGGTGGTGATGGGAGTGCTGCGAGGAGCATGGATTGTTTGATGAGGTTGTTGGGATACGAGCGGGATAGACTGGGTGAGTTTAGACAAGCATATCTGGACCATAGCACTTGAGGGATACGGAGCATTCGGCGTCTTGATAGAACACTGGATAGGAGTCGGAGACCACAGCTGTTGTTGAGCGTCATTGCAGGTATCTGAACCTTTACAATCAGAGTGAAGAATCATGTAGTTGTAGAATTGCGTTTGTTGTACGACACCGTCTTTCATTGCGGCACATGGGTTTATACTCTACTGGAGAGGAGAGCGGACATTGTACACCACGACCTTTTTTGATCTCAATAGCTACATATACACCCTCATATCAGGAGACAATTAGCCATCTGGAGCTGGGATTTTGCGTACTCCGACTCTTGTTTAAAACAATGTGATGAGTTTTGGCAAGTTCGGGTTGTTGATAGGGTAGCTCAAGCAACATGGAGCGCGGCTCAGCAGTGTCAGACAACAACTAAGATCATTTATCGTGACAGTAACCGGAAATAAATTCGCTATGGAGAGCTCAAGATGACGTGACCGTGGTATAAGTCAAAACATGGTGAGAGTGAGCAAGATCAACGTAATATACGGGAAGTGGTGATGCCGCCTCTGAGCGCATCGCGGACAAGGTCCACGAGGCATCATCCTGTGCATCAGCACGTGAGACGACATCAGCGGCGGCTAGCAGCTTGAAACAACTCAAAGCTTGGCAGAATTCTTGTTTCACCTTCGTAGATATTTCAGGGCACATGTTCCTGGTGCCACCCATTGTTACCCCTTTCCAATTCTCGTCGCAAACAAGAACCTAGATACCTATGCAACACAAGGTCCAACGACGGCACGACGTTCTACCTACGACATTATGTGTAAATCCAGTTGATGATGGAAATCCGGTTGATGATAGCAAAATGTACGGGACACACATGACTAGCCGTTATAGCTTCTGGTCATCGACACCGTCATCTTTGAAGCTCCTCGTCCCGCAACACGGCACCTAGACAAGTGGGACCCGGTCTCCCCAGACCAAGTAGTCCCGCATCATACCACTATCGTCCCATGTCAAGACCATGAAAGACCCTGGAGAGGAATCACTACCGGGACTTGATCTCGGTTGACGCTGCCCTACGAAGTGACCATCTCGAGAACGGCCGGCCCGGATTCGGCTGGAGAGGCCGGTAGCCGGAGGGGATGCTGGCGTGGCATAACGTCCGGCAGGGCCGGGCATACGAATGATTGTGCTGCAGGCCGGACTTAACTGTTGGAACGTCAAAGCTGCTAAGATGCAATATCGTACTGTGGATAACCTGAGTCAGAGGAGAGGAAACTGGTCAATTGAGAGGGCGGGGAACGGGAGGCGATGCTTCTGCATGGGACATTGGAGAGATTTGCGCGGGCATGAACCCGGTGGATGCGGATGTTCACCGCAGAAGCAGTGATGACGCAAGCTCTGCAGCCAGATGTAAGAAGTTGCTATCGCTTGGAGCTGTCCTATAGCCTTACAGGCCATTGGTGAGATCGGCTCACAGATAATACACTTGAGGATATAGTTCTGAGGGCGTATTAGGGGACGCGTAAGATGACTTGAGGTCGGAAGTGCTTATTAGCGGGGGAGGAAGTTCTGATGTTGGCTTGCTCCGTTGGCTCACGGAGGCTTTGATCGATCCGTTTCTGGGCTGCGTGAGCTGATGGGACGGACTCTGGGGAGTTGTTGTCAGTGGGGGAGTTGATCGGGTGGCATGGGTGGCGATGTGAGCTGCGGTCAACTCTGAGTGGCTGTATGTATGGGCGTATCTAGCTACAATATCTTTCGATCTGTGGAGGCAGTACCCTTTAGGATGGGTATGTATTTGCAATCTGCGGCGGGCATGGCCACGGACACTACTGAGGCTGGGACCGAGGTCAAGTAGAAAAGTTCTAGTGAATAATCAGCAGAGGAAGAACCACTGCTCAGGAGCGAATGAGCAGATGCGCGTCCCCCGGTGGCTGAGCGTCACCAAGAAACTAGTCCATGTAGGCAACGTGGTCACCTGGTGAGATCTCATCTGGCTCGGGGTCTATCCGTTCTAGAACGGGGGTTTGGGTAATAGAGACTGCGAGACGGAGGAGCGGCGTGATTTTTTCTGTTTGTTCTCTTGTTTTCTTTAGGCATGCCGGAGAAGGACGAGGAAGAGGAGGGGCCATCCGGCAGATCCGGAGGGTTGAGAGGACCCGAGAGTGCCGGCGTCAAAGGGCTCCAGCTAGTTTGGGCTGCTAAGGGGCCGGGAGTGAGAATTAGGGACGGGGCTTAGTAGGAGGATGAGGTTGGAATCAACGGATAATTACAGATAAAGATGAAGATTAGGATAAAATAAAATAAAAGTAAAAACAAATAAACGAAATGGCGGAGGAGAGCTGAAAGAGGGAAGAGCAAGAGGGAGTTGAAGCTGAGGGTTCCTGGAATGTCTCGGTATTGAGACTGGGAAGCGATCGAGGTTCGGCAATATGGAGTTCGGAGGGGGGCCGGGAACTTACCGACAGCCGAACCCGCCAATCTGGGCTTGGGGGTTTGTCTCTTCTTTTTTCAAGAAACTGGGAGAGACATTTGGCTGGAAGAGGAGCTGAAACTATTCAAGGAGAGACAATGGGCGCTGATGTCTGAGCTGAGGGAAGCTGAACCTCTGGAGGAATGTTGTGGTTCGGGAATGAGGGCCTGGAGTTGCGTGGCTTAAGCGAGGCGCGAAGACCAGAGTACCGAATCTGCTAGGACAGAAGAATGGAAGAGGAATGGCCCAAGGCCCAGTTGGTGATGGCGGCGTTTGGAGTTGTGGACGGAGATGCGCCCGGGGCTAGTCGCAGATTCGTCTGTCTCGGCAGGGGTAGGAGTCGCATCGCCGTGCTTGGTTGACGTCTGCGATATCTGTCTGTCACGCAGACGATTGAGTGTGTTATTGGTGCTCCTGGGTGCAGTCGTTGACGAAATGAGGCGACACGGGTATCTACAATGTTGTCAGACGCGCATCACCAGGTTTGTCCCCCAGGCACGATTGTCGACCGGAGGAAGCTCCGTTGATTTGAGTGATTGACGCCTTAGGTAAGACAAGGACTGATACACAAACAGTCTTGTCGATGCGTCTCGAAGAATGTCGCGCACCTCCACGGAAGTGCCAGATGCCTCCAGTCGCTGGTTGGACGCCAACTTTTTGTGCGACTGTTGCACATGGACCGCATATCCCTGCGCTTTTGGGCCCAAGCTTCGACCGGGGTGCCGGGACCGGTGACGTCGATCGCGATGCTTGCTGTCGATTTTCCGTGGTCAAATCAAATTTTCATTGTTTGTTTTTGCTTCAAGGGCGAGGCGGAAGACGCTATGTGCTATTCGCTGTTTCAGATATGGCGGAGTGAGACAAAGTTGCCGTTCTGTGCCTGCTGTTCTTTGCGTGTCTCTGATGGCACGTGTCTGAGTGTCTGAGATGCTGTAGATGCTTTTGTTCAGGTACATGTGCTATAAAGAGGTGGTGATAGAAGCATAGAGTGCGACCTCACTCCGCATCACGTTGCAGCAACGCGTGTGCTATTTCCGGTGCTTCCAGATGGCAACCACCAAGGCACCGCAGCGGCAAAAGACTGCAATTTGCGTGCATGATGGATATTCAGTCCAATCTGCGCAAAATGCATTGGATCAAGTCCATCTCAGTCAATGCCCGCAATCTGTCTGCCACCGACCCCCGGCCGCCGTGACATCACCAGCCCTACGCCGCTCCTTTGCCGATTACTGCCCAGACGGTACTAGCCCGCCAGCAGCACGCACACCCGCTATAACCTCACCCGTTCTTCAGCGCCACAGCGTGCCATAACCCGCTGCCATCGCCCACTAACGCCCACCACCGCCCACTGGCGTCCACTGTCGCCCACTGTCATCCACTGTCGACAGCGCCCCCTCAGAACCCGAGCCTGAGCCGCCCGCTCGCATCAGCCCCGGAAATGACTGCCGAGAGAGCCCAAACAGGCAACGGACGAGGGCCCCCATCGCGCGGGCTAGGCCCAACAGGGGCAAGGGGCAGAAGTATACAGAACCTTAGCCGAGGAAAATCAAGGTCCGGGCAGAGGAATCGACGCTCTACTCATTACGTAGCCGCTGCGCGTTGATTAACAGACACACGCCCGGATTCCTCTTTTCCATCGCCTTGCCGCTGCCACCGGACCTGCCGCCTAGGATCGTGCTTTTCTGCTATTCCCTCTGCTACAGCTCGACCCGAGGGCGTCCGTTTAGCCTCGTGCCCGGCTGGGAGAAGGTGACTAAACTGCTCCACGACTCGTGGTTGTTTTTTCTGGGGTTCCCGTCCATCAGGTCTGGCACTTATTTTTGGCAGCACGGCGTTTTTAACTCTTTTCTCCTGCTCCTCCCACCTCCTGCAACTTACAACCACCCTCTCTTCTCGTCCTCTTCTCTACCTATAGTATTCTTATTCCTCCTATTCCTCCTATTCCTCCTCCTCCTTGACCTCTCGCGACCTCGATCTCCTCCTCCAATTCTTCTCCCGACCAACCTCGACTTCGCCGTTCTGCGCGCTTCTCAACTCACTTGCTCGGCCGATCCACGAACGCCTCCGCGATTCGCCATTCGGTCCACCCCGTCGCCCTGCCCGCCTAGCACCAGCATCTCCAGCACATCTATAGCACAAGCACATGCACATTGAGCTGCGTCTCGCCTAGCAGCCTTGCCCGTTTCCGTCCGACAGACAGACGAGTCGACAGCCACCAGCAGGTTTTTGCTGCCTTTCCCCTGCACCCTCGCCCGATCCTCTGGCTTGGGTGGCTTAACAGACAATCCATCCGCAGGTGAGTCCGAGTCTACTTATGGTTTTGCTTTCCATTGGCTCCCCGACGATTGGCCATGCTGCTGCGCTGGCGGACCAAGGCCTTGCTTGGTCCGCTCTCGCTGCTGCAGTTTCTCGCTTCTTCCATCTTGGCCGGGCGTCCTTGTTTCTTCTTCTCACTGCCAGCCACGGCGGGCTCTGCTACTGCAAGCGCTGTGCAGCTCCTCCACCGGCTTCCGGCATCAGTCACCTATCATTCTGCCACTCGCTTGGCCCGACAATCCTTCCTGGGGCGACTGCCTGAATGCGACTCTGGACCGCTGGGCGAGATGCCATTGGGAGCTCCCGGGGACTCGAGTGGGCTCTGCGCGCGAGCTGCAGTGGGCGCGAGTGGATGCGGGCTGCCCAACGGTCAACGTCACCACCCATCGACGTGTCCAGCCTGCATTTGTGGATGCCGGTGCAGGCTTCATGCTTCATGCCTCGCCTGCTCGATGCTCGACCGAAGCCACTCACGGCCTGCCGCCGTGCTCCATCTGCTTGCTCTCCCGGCCAAGGCGTCTTGGGTCGACATCTGACTATCTTATCGCCGCCCTCTCGCCTCACATAATCACGAGGGGGAGGAGGCGATGGGGAGGAGAAAAATCTCGCCTCGCTGCCCAATTACAACACAATTCAGTCAAAATTTTCCTGTCCCTCTCTGCACTCGTTTTGCCTCTCGAATCCCACTGCCCGTGTCGACGCCCCTCTTTCTCTCGGTCCTGCCAGCGGTTCAATTCTCATTCGCCCAGCCGTCCTCGAGCTGCCCTGGATCTGGACACAAAAAAGCACTCTAGTCCTGCCGGCCTCGAGATCGACACCTTCTGCCCTCTTTGTCTTGCTGTCAGCTCACCAACGGCTACACTGGGTTTCCCTGCCTGTCGTTTCCCTTCCTTCAACAGACCCCGCTGCATTAAGCTCATACCGCATCCCCTTCTCTCCTCTTTTCTTCTCTTTTGTGTCAGCCCTGCATAGGCTCGGTCGAGTTGTGCCCTCTTTTCCCTCTTCCCCATCCACCGCTGCATAGCATCAGATTGTGCTCTCGCCCAGTCTGGCCTCCACCAGCGCTGCTTCGGCAGTTGATAATGGCGGTCTGAGTGGCTGTCTGCGTGCCCTTGTTGCCGTGCCGCGGTCGAGCTAGCAGGCGAAATATCGCGGCGCCTCCCAATTGCTTCCCCACACCCGCCCTCACCCCTCCCCCAGATTGTCATCCCCTTTCGAGGAGAGCAAACATGCCCGCTGGAGCTGCAGTGCAGCCGCCGTCCCTTTCACGAGCCCGTCGCCGGGAGCCAAACCGTACCAATAGCTTCAATGCCGCCGAGAGCCAGCAGACTGATGACAACATGCCAGCATCCCGCGAGTCTGACTCCCGCCATCGCAGACGCCGCCGAAGAGACGACTGGGTCCGCACGAGCAACGACAACATCCTGTACCGCCCGGACGCCCCTGTCGCCGACGCTTCCGCAGCTACCCTCCACGTCGCTGCCGCTGACGATTCGGTCGACCCCATTGGGCCCCGAAGGACACGGCCTCACTCCATCCACGTCGTCAGCTATCCCGCGGGCTACGTGCCTCGCGAGCTCCGGACCGGAACCTCCCCTCACTCATCGAGGGCCCGTCTCGAATCTGGCGGCAGTCCCGCTCCCAGCACCCCGAGATCATCGAGGCCTTCTGCTTCGCTCAGCTCCAACGCCAGGACGTCGGAACTGCCCGTCCGCCTGGCCTTGACCCGATTTTTCCAATCATTGGCGAGCGACTCCGTGTCCTCGGTCGACGTCCCGCAGCACACCGCATTCCCTGTTGGTATCCAGGCCATTCCGGCCACCGAACACAGGTCCGAGTCGGCGTCTCGCCATAGTAGCCGCGCCCATCGACCCCGTAGCCACCAGTCGCACCGCTCCCAAGAGACCACCTCATCGTCTCGCAGGACTCGTGAGCCAAAGCCGCAGGATCCATCCACCAGAGACCGTGACGCCGCCCATAAGCGCGAACGTGACCGTCGAGACAACCGCGAACAGCCGCGAGAACGACAGCGTCACAGGGCAGCTTCAAGGTCCTCCCGGTCGAGGCAGAGGCACCGCGCCAGCAGCCACAGCCGCAGCCGCCACGCCAGCCGGCACTCCGGCCAGCAGCCCCCTCGCGCCCGCCAGTCTTCCCAGCATCGCCGCTACCCTCCCAATAGCATGGCCACCGTCAGAGCTGCGGTGCCCATGAGCACTTATCATCTGGGCCACCATAACAGCTTCACATCCATTCGAAGTTCAAAATCCAGCGTAAACGCCGTCGTGACCGAAGTGACGAAACCTGTTGCCACCGGTAGCGGAGTTTCCTGCTCCATTCTCCTCGCCGAGCCCAACGTCTTCCTGTCGGGCTTTGACCACAACGGCCATGAGCACCGCGAGTCGCGCGCCGGCACTGCCCTGCTCAGAGGCAAGCTGCAGCTCACCATTAGCAAGAATGTCAAGATCAAGGCTGTCCAGCTCAAGCTGCTTGGCCGCGCGCGGACAGAGTGGCCCGAGGGCATTCCGCCGCTTAAGCAAGACCTCTTTGAGGAGGAAACCCTACGGACGCAGGTTCTCACATTCTTCAATGCGCTCAATGACGGATGGGAGACAGAGTACGGCAACCAATGCACCTACAAGCTCAAGGGCGGCTCCGCAAACTCGAGCAGTACCGTTCTCACCACCTCACCCGGCGTCTCACCCGCTCCGTCGATGCGCAACAATCTGACGGCCAAGGAACTCAAGAAGCTGTCTCTGCAGAATGTCCAGTCTCGCAGCTTTGGCAAGGGCGAGAGCGGAACTGTCACACCGACACAAGCCAAGGGCTTCAAGGTGTTTTACCCCGGCGTCTACGACTACTCCTTTGAGCTTCCCATCGACCACCACCAGCTCGAGACCACCAAGCTGCAGTATGCTTCGGTCAAGTGGGAGCTTCACGCCACCGTCGACCGCGCCGGCGCTTTCAAGCCTAACCTCCACGGAGTCAAGGAGGTCCCCATCATCCGCCTGCCGGACCAGATGTCGCTCGAGATGTCTGAGCCCATCTCCATCAGCCGTCAGTGGGAAGATCAGCTGCACTACGACATCATGGTCTCGGGCAAGAGCTTTCCTATCGGGTCCAAGATTCCGATTGCATTTAAGCTTACGCCTCTAGCCAAGGTACAAGTTCACAAGCTCAAGGTCTACATTACCGAGTCCGTCGAGTATTGGACCAGCGACAGGCGGGTGACAAGAAAGGATCCCGGACGAAAGATCCTCCTCCTTGAAAAGACGGCCGGGAAGGAGCTCGACCCTGCATGGGCTTCGTCCGAGGTGGTCACTCTCCGCGGTGGTGAGCTCACGGAAGAGCAGCGCCGTGCCGCTCGAGAGGCCGCCGCGAGGAGGCGAGCCCATGAAGCCGCAAGGCGGAAGCAGGCCCCGGAGCCACTCCCAGCGCCCGTGGATAATCTCCTCGGCGACTTGGATCTGGGTCTGGAGAACATGTGGGGCTCTACCGAGATCGAGGCCAGTGTGCAGATTCCGACATGTGAGATGATGGCCAAGAACAAGTCTCTTCGACTCCACCCCGATTGCAGCTGGAAGAATGTCAACGTCTTCCACTGGATCAAGGTAGGCTCTCCATCCATATTCTCTCTCTCACTTGATAGTAGATTGCTAACTCTCGCAGGTGGTCATGCGCATCAGCCGCCTCGACGCCGATGACCCTTCAGGCACCAAGCGCCGCCATTTCGAAATCAGCATCGACTCTCCTCTCAGCATCCTCAACTGCCGAGCCACCAGGGCAAACACATCTCTGCCCGCCTACTCTGGCGAGATGAACCGACCTTCGCCGTATCAAGCAGCTTGCGGCTGCCCCGATTCAGCAACAATTGCTATGGAGACGTCGCCGAGCTCCTCGACCGGCACCCTCCCAGATCCCGAGGCCCTGCTCGACAGCATGCCCGCACCTCCCCAAGCCGCTCATTTGCATTCTGGAGCCCCGCCGGGAAGCTCAGGAGCGGCAGCTCGACAAAATCAGACAACGTGGTCGCTCGAACCGGCACGGCCCATTCATCTGCTTCGAGCGCCCAGCTTCAACCCTCCCGCCTTTGATGATGATACCGCACCCCCTCCCGCAAGCACAATCGTCTACGACGGAACTCCTGCCGACATCCCTCCGATCATGACACCGCCTCCGCAATACGACGCTGTTGTCGGCACGCCCAGCGTCGATGGTCTCGCCGACTACTTCACCCGGTTGGCCGAGTATGGCCTTGGCGACGATCACGAGGGGTCCGGATCGGACGGCGACGAGTCACCCGCGCGCATTCTGGATCGGAGCGGCCGCGTCAACGTGGCACATCCACGAACCCCCGGCGGCAGGAGGATGCCCAGCCGAAGCATGGAAATCTCCCGACCGCCCATCGATCTCAACATGACTGCTCTCCTTCAACAACGCTCTGGTTACGGACGCGAGGGCGCACAAGTATAATACTTCAACCATTTTATTCCCATCTATTTCGAGGATCTAACAACATATTTTCATACATATTGAGGATCTATCACCATATTTCACATATATTGGCTTTCGTTTGTCGAAGCATGTCATGTCGACCTACCCGCGGAGTCATAGACGGATCTTGGGATACCTCCCGCAGTTTCATTTGTTTTGCATACATGATATTTTATGAGGAGAATGATGATTTGTGACTTGGGTATGGCGTTTATGGCGGCATGAAAGACATCTAGGAGATGCATCAAACATACCCGGGGCTGGGATACGGCGGCATGAATGTTTGTATGGACATATGATGATTAGAATTAGTATTCATAGTGTTTTGTTTAGTAATGATGCGCTGCTGGCGCTTGAACTTGTCTCTTTCTTTACTTGTGCAGTTCGCTTCGTCTTGGTAGTGTCTTTTATTGTGACCTCTGTTACTCTCCTAGATGTGAATCGGCTTTACAGGAGTAGACAGGGGCGTTCTATATCGATGTCTGGTCATGATTAGGCATCTGCTTGTAGCATTGTGGGTGACATGTGTTTCGACGATTCAGTGATAAGACTATCTGCCGAAGTATGTGGCTGAGCTTCGTGAAAGATGAGTGAGGCTGCTAAATGCATTGTGCTAGAACATGTCAATTTGATGTTGATGTATAATCAACCACATGTTTGTAGCTATCTAGTAATGTGGCTTTATAGTCGTAGGTGTCATGACCGTCACAGTAACCGCGAGTAAGCCGAATCATAGCGGTCCTCTATAAAGAAGACAAGCATGCTTCGTCGATAAAGTGCAACATCGCCATGCAAAGACGTAAAGTCGTCAAATGTACTCCTCTCCCCCTTCTCCCTTCTCTCTCATCACGCTACACAAAACGGAGATGAGAGATCACGAAACGACCTTTGTCCAATCCCTACACAGGCCAAACGCCGTCCGACAAAACTTGCCGTACTCGACCGTCCAGTCAAACTTCTTCCATGACCCGAGCGCGTGGTGGACGAGCCGGGCGTCGGGATGGGTAATGGGCTTTGAGCCCATGTTTCCGTAGGTTCCGCGGCCGGGGCTATAAGTTCACAATACAGAATGAAGCAAATCTCGTCAGCTTTCTTTCTTTCTTCTTATTCAGACACGTGGAATAGGGAAAGTTTTTTACCTGAATCCCGTGATGGGTAGAATGAGCACATCCTGCACAAGCTTCGACCTCCCCCCGTCGTGCAACCCCGTAAGTAAATTCCACCTAAAATCCTGCACCTCCCGTTCAAGCCACTGCATCGTCGCGCGCGTCACCGCCGCAGGACCCGTCCTGGTAAGAGGATCAGCCCTGCTACTACTACCACCGCCCACCGCCTCCTTCTCCAGCCGGACCTTCGCGCGAAGATTCTCCATGAAGAGTCCCAGCGCGGGATGCTCGGGGCTGGACGCCAGCGCCCACTGGGTGAGCTGGACGGGATACGTGTAGCCCATGCGCCAGTAGGCGTCCGAGGCGGGGTCCGTGTCTGCTTCGATGCCCCAGATGAGGTTCACGGTGGCGGCGTCGTGGGCGTGGGTTTTGTTGGTGAGGTCATCGGTCCAGGGGGCGAGATCGGCCGGGCCGATCCAGGTTGCTGGGGGGCGGAGGGGTTGTGTGTCGATGTCGGCGTACTGGGTGGGGATGGTGTTGTTAGAGATGATCTGGAAGAAGATTGTATGGTTGTCATGTTGAAGAGTGAGGAGAGTGTACGTACAACGCCTCCCAAGTATCGACAAGCGAGAACACGAAAGATGTCCGTCCTTTCAACAGGCGTAAACACCCTCTTGAAATCACTCATGAAGTCCTCTTCATACGCATTCATGAACATGTCTATCCCCTCATCGTCCCAGAAGAAATACGCCATTGCCGCGCTGGCATCATCAGGAGACACGGCATACGCAAGCCACTGCTCGACCCAAGGGATGACCTCGGGCTTCCATGTGTCGACCTTGGAGGACTGTCCCGTCTGGTGCATCAGCAGCGGAATGTTGGAGTAGGCGAGTCGTCGCCCGGGGGCGTCGAGGGCTGCTTTGGAGGCGAGGAGGGCGGCGTCGAGGATGGTTTGGGGGGGCGGATGGCTGGGGGGGATCCATGCTGGGGGGATGTACCAGGCTGTTTTGACGGATCGATTGCACGGTTGGTTTCAGTCAGCGACGGCTTTCTTAATTACAATGGGATGTGTACATGCGGCCTCGTTGTTGTTGATGTTGATGGTCCATCTGCGGGAGCCGGATCTGTGAATGCCACCAGATCCGAACGCCACGAAAGTCTAAAGGGGGGACAAGAAGAAGCTTACCTCCTCCGGTTCCGGTCCCGTCAAAGGAATGAATGTGCTTCCACACCAGCGGATACCGCTCCTCCAGCATCCGGGCGTTGAACAATCGGGGGGATGAGTCCTCGCGTCGGCCGGATAGGAGGAGCATCCAGATTGCTACTGCTGCGGAGGCCAGGCCGGCGAGGAGCATCGGCCGCAGCCGCCGGCGGAACAGGCCGTGCGGGAGCAGCATGGGGGAAAAAATAAAGGATGACGTTTCCCTTCTTTGCTTTTGTTTTGCTGCAGCGCCGAGATGAGTAGTTTTCTGTTGGTATATGCTACGAGAGGCTTATTGCATCTGAGGCTTGAAGGACTGGGCTGGAGAGAGTTGTTCGCTGATGGGGGCGCTGTTCAGGGGTTACGGCAAGTCTCTGTAGCTGCGAGGAACAGGACTTCTAGAACCTGCATGTGATCCAGTAAAGCACCAAGAAGAAGAGCCACGGGGTGCTTTGACCAAGGCAGACCGGACGGACAGGCAAAAGACCCCACGCACGAGAACAACCCCAACATACAACACGCTGTAAGATTCTCACAGAGTAATGAAACCAAGCTCAGCCAAAACCCAACCAAAAGAACCCAGGGGGGTTAGAAAGGTCCAGGATTCTGTAAGATCGTTCCTCGGCCGTTTTCCGAATCTGTCAGGCAGGGCTCTCTTTCATTCGCTGCCACGAAGGGAATGTGTCAACATAGCATTGAGAAAAAGGGATCGATTTGAATTCGAGACCCCCAGCTGCGGCTGTCGTCGTAGTAGCTTGGACGCCAGTTGGGTGGCGCAGCCGAGACGGGAAGAAACTGGGGGCTGCTGAGAGTGAGGGTCAAGAAGGATCAGGATGAGAGAGACGTAAAGATGATGAGATGGTGCAGTGAATCTTTTAAAGCGAGAAAAGGAACGGAAGGGCTGGAGTTGAGTTGAGGCAGTGTCAGTTGAATGAAGCAAGGAGGAGCGTAGAATAAATTTGGAAAGCAGAAGAAGAAGATGAAGTAAAGAAGTCGGAGGCCGGTACCGAGTACTGAGTGTAAGAGATGAGCTACCGCTGGAGCCGACGGCTTGCATGGGGCTTCTTCCCTTCACGCGTACTACCGGTCTTTCCTAGTGACCAGCAGGTAGCCATAGGGCAAAAGACCAGCTGAGGAGTACCGCTGGATACTCGTGTAAGCCGGATGAGTCTCCCGCGCTAGCAGCCGTACTCGTAAGTCTAGCCGATGTTCCTCACTCCCACTCCACTGGCGCAGGGCTCTATCCCCGGTCGACTTGCCAGGGACTTCTGTCTACTCCTTAGCTCCAGATTGAAAAAGCTTGGCAGTGCAGATCCAAAAAGCTTAGCCAAAGCCAATGTATTTTGTGCCCCAGCAAAGTATCGGGTACAACGCCTCGATGGCTTGCGTCCGTCTCTCACACCCCCTAAAGGTTTGTCTCGATCTCCGTCGGAATTAGCGATACAAGCATACGAGACGCGCAAGCTACGCTGGAACGGTATAAGATGAGTGCTGTGAGGTGCCGAATAGCCGGGAATGCATGATTCGGGATGATTGAGATGGGTGTTGATGAAGTCCTCAGAGTTGTCAGTATACAGCCTGGGGTCAGAGTGGATGAAGCTGAGAGTACCATCCAGAGTCCACGATCAGATATTGAAGCAATATACAAACGCAAGTTCGTACACATTAGAGGCTCTATTCAGGATACTATAGTGTTACAAAGGAACTATGACTATTTCGTCAAGATGTAAAGATCCAACCGCGTGAAACCTTGCAAGCCCTACCTCGCCATATCTGTGCTACGCTACTCATTTTTGACACTTCTCTTACACGTTCCCCGCTGCTACAAGCAAGATCATACAAGCGATCGATCTCCCCTGCAGCAGCTCCCACACACCCTCCGCAGCACTACCCTCCTCCTCACCAACACCACCAGCGCGACGCCCACGCAGAAAAACACAACCTGGTGCAGCCTCCGCCCCAGCGACACGATGAACCTCGCATCGTACGAGTGCCACGACGAGCTCCCGAGGTGCTCAAACAGCGGCGTCGTCACGCGCCCGTTGAGGCTGTGCATCGGCCCCGGCAGCACCTTGAGCTGCCCCCTGCCGGGCTGCGGCTGCGCGGCGTGCACGACCGAGGCGTAGTGGCAGCCCGTGCTGAACATGACCGTCGCGTAGGGCAGGCCCAGCCAGCGCCTGTCGTACGTCTCGAGGTTGGCCACGAGGGCGCCGACGAAGGCGTTGCGCCGGCTGGCCATCATGAAGCCGATGGAGAAGCCGGCCGGGTGGGCTTCCGGGGCGACGAAGCCGAAGCGGCGGAGGGGGCCGAGGGCGCGCGTGCACTTGAGGTCCATGTCCAGCACGACGCCGCCGTGCTCGTAGAGGAGCATGTACCGGAGGGCGTCGATCCGCTGGACGGGGAACGCGTAGTTGTCCCACATGGGCTTGAGGTCGGGGAACTTCTCTGCGACAAATTGTGAGGCCGTCTCGTCGGTCCAGATGTGCGTCTCCCAGCCCGGGTGGATGTCGACGCAGCTTTGTACTGTCTCCTTCCACTCTGTCCGCCAGTGCGTGCCGTGGGTGCCGAGGGCGATGTGGTGCAGCACGGGGGGGACGAGGTCCTCGTAGGGGGCGGCCGAGAGCTGATTTACGCTGTAGTTGGCAAAGGTGACGTCGAAGGCATCCCGTTCTTGAGAGAGGATGAAGCTTTCGCGGTCGGTGTTCCAGGTGGCCGGGAGGGCGAGAAGTGTCCAGGAGGTGTAAAGGGCATGACGGAAGCAGAAGATTGCGGCGAGGAAGCTTAGGATAGCGAGCGAGAGGAACACTCGTGCTCTTCTTTCGAGTCGTATGCTGAGGAAGCCGGCATCGCGGGCTTTGACCATGATGAAGTCGATGCTAGAGGTCTAGCGTTGGGATAGTTTCGAAGAAGGAAAAGGGGGTTGTTGATGGAATGTCGAGTTGGTCGGCATACAAAAGGACGTGGGTGATATGATTGACAAAATGTTCAACAGAGATGATTCAAGAGAACGAACGAGAATGAGAAAATGTCATCTGCATATTGAAGCTCAGTTCAACATGGCATGCGTCGAGACAATCAAAGAAGATGGATAACCAAGGGCAAGAGTAGTGGTGTGTTCCCAAGATGCTCAAGACCAGCTAGTCAGAGAGTCTTTTTCAGACGAACAACAATACCACTTCAACTTTTCTTCCTCCCTACGACGACACACTCGGACCATCTCGTACCTCCGGCATACCTTGACACAGCCACCCAATCCCCCAACCCAGGACTTCTCCAGTGGCGCCTCATTGGCTGTAATGCGCGGCTGGCAGACGAAAACCAAAGGAAGATAGTTCAAAAAAAGAGCATGGCCTCCACAGCCCAGGGAGATAGAGTACGAACGTGCTGGCGTGGATCGCTAACCGTACCCGGAATTACGATCATGGCTGCGGACGACGCCCCTTGGATGACTCGCCCCTTATTCCCTGCTCCTCTTCGGTACCATCGTGGGAGCTCTGTCGCAGCTGTGGGCTTGTGCATGCAGTGAGATGGTCTAGATCCAAAAGGCTGAATCCAAAGCATTGAAAGATGATGCCGGTCTCAGTATGAACTGCTTCGGCAGTGCTTACTTCCCACGACAGGAAGCATCCGTGTACTGGCATGTCACCTCTTTCTCAGGTCATATATAGCCGCTTTGTTGAACCGACCATGTATCTACCTACGAGCAGATGCGCACATTCTAGAACCTTAAGTCTTCCTTGACAAGTCATGCAATGAGGTTGATAGTCTGGGGGCAAGCCATTGGCGTTTTTGTGGCAAGGATGTCCTCGATACGCTCACTCCTGGGATTGGCCCGTCAGGGTGACATGATGGAAGACCACCCGAATGGCATGGCTCAACCCGTACCCGTACCGTCAGCAGCTTAATTTGCTTCCCTGATCGAATGAGCTCCTAGAAGTGGGACGTAGCAGCTCGCTCGACTAACAAGAATGCCTCGCTCTAGTACCTTATGCAAAAGCCAAAGCGCAGGCCCAGGCCTCCGGAAAAGGCACAGCCTCGGCCATCGAAGCTCGTCCGTTCAAGATTCGTCCGTTGCAAGTTCATCCGTCAAACTCACAGCGATGCGCCAAACTGTCCATCCCCCCAAGGCCGGCAACATCACCCGTGCCGACGGGCCACGGAGTTGTTCTTTTTTTGGTCTCCTTCAGCATCGCGGAGATGCGTGGCTTCGGCTCCTCGGCATGCGAATCTGTGGCTTTGCTTGCTTAAGAGATGCTGGGCTGGGCTTGGGATGATGCCCTTCACAAACTAGGTGCTTAGAGAAAACCTCTACTATAGAATAAAGATACCTGGCTGCATGTACTTGTAGACCCTGGACTCTGAGTCTAGAGCCCAGATAGTCTTCGCCTTAGCCATGTGAAAGCCAATGTGTTGAGTTCAGGGGGGCTGTGCGTAGCACGGTTACATCCGGTAAAGCAGACCTCTTTTCCTGCAAACACGAGTAAGGTAGTCGGATTTAGAATCTTGGGGATCTCAGGGCGCTATCAAACCCCGTCAAACTTGTCGTGTTGTTTGTCGTATTACCTAGGCTCTGATAACGAATCCAAAGGACCAAGTACCCGATGCCCCTTCAATCTGAAGATCATCACTTTTTTCTCCGCCGACAGGGATCCCAGGTGGGTTTTCCTCGTCAAACACTTACAACAGGCATAGCTAAGGCCGTGCCGTGCCCTGCTTTGACTACGCTGCAGACAAACCCGTGCTTGTACTCTTAATCTGTTTTCTTTATAATGTTTGAAGCTGAAGAAGTCAAAGTACAAAAGCTGAATGCGGTTGTGGCACACCCCCCCTGGACGAATCCGTCGAATTAGCATGGAGTGGAATCCAACCCTTGCCGTTGCAAATCATCAGCCTCACAATTGGTGCCAAAAGAGCTGCCAAGCCAAAGGGCCCAGTTCAAGCCCTCTTTTTGTGGCGTCGTTCCAGAGCGAATGACCTCAGCGAGGCTGTGCTGCTGTTTCCGGGGGTTTTCCAATGCCACGTCGGGGTTGCGTGAGTGTGTGTGTGTCTGTCTTCTTGGGCACCGGTTTTCTTGTTACTCATCAAGCTTACGCAGGACTTGGCAGATCAAACAGCTGGGGCAATCTTGGTGGGCTTCTGAGGCTTTGACGTCCTGTCAACTCAACTCGATAGTCAGTCCCGCCTTGACGCGCGGTCCAAGCTGCGTGTCTCTCTCTTGTGTTGCACCTCTCTCTCTTCCTCACTCTTTTGTCACTCCCCCCTTTTGTGTTCCTCCTCTCAAACTAACAAGGGAAGCTAGCAAATGGCACGCAAGCTCCGCGATTCCAAAGCCTTCAGGGCCTGCCATTGGTTCGTGGCCACGCGCAGTCGACGCCGCGCCCTGTTCCGGGCGGCCATTGCGGCCCTCGTCTTCCCGGTCCTGCTGCAGTGGTTCCTGGCCTACATCGTTGGCAGCGATGCGCGGCTTCTGCCGCCGGAGCTGCTGCGCGCAAGGAACCTGCTCGTCGTGACGGCGCATCCCGACGATGAGTGTCTCTTCTTTTCGCCTGCTATTTTGGGCATTCTGGATCGGAACCGCGCCGTCAATGGCGGGTTGCTAGTCATGTCGACCGGTTAGTTCCCTTTCTTCTTTCTCTCTTATATCTCTCCAATTCTTCCTTTCGTGTGTTCCCATCTGTGGCTCGAGTATCGCCGCATTTGGTGTAAAAGGATTGTGCTGAGACGGACACGTCACCGACGTTTGCCGGCTATCAGGAAACAACTATGGCAAAGGCGACACGCGCAAGCAAGAGCTCAAGGGGTCGTGCCAGGCCCTGGGCATCAACCCATCCAGGTGTGAGGCGTTCAACCATCCCAGACTGCAGGACAATCCCAAGGTGTGGTGGGATACGGCTCTGATTCACTCCATTGTGAGGGAGTATGTCAAGAAATGGGACGTTGACGCTGTAAGTCGCCCCGATTCATGAGCCTGTTCTTGCTTGACACGGAAGCTGATGCATATACAACTCCAATAGATCATCACGTTTGATGAAGGTGGTGTGTCTGGACACATTAACCACCGAGCTGTCAGTGCAGCCGTGAGGTAAGCCATCTCGTCACGCTTTGTCGTTTTATATAGTACAATACCGTCAATCCTTTCATACTGACTCCTCACGGTTCATCCAGCGAATACGTGATGAGCACCAAAGATGCCCCCCCAGCATACAAGCTCGTCACCACCGGGGTCCTCCGGAAGTACACCTTCCTCTTTGACCTGCCATTGACGGCCCTCTCCTTCTTCTGGCGCATCGTCTCCGCGGCCTTTTACCCGTCCGTCAAGGCGGATCCAGAAGTCACGTCAAAGGCTCTGCTGGCCAACTCGCTGCACCGCTATGCCTTGACGCGCGCCGCCTTTGCGAGCCATGGCAGCCAGTACACGTGGGACCGCCACTTGTACATGATCCTGAGCCGATATGTGTGGTTTAACGATCTGAGGAGGATACCAGCGGCGTCGTAATAGTAGCGTTGGAAATGGCTATTCGTCACGTTTATATCTCAGTTCAGTTCTTCACATAAATATGTAGCATCACTTCAACCCAAGATGGTATTGCATGACTACATCATCACCGTCGTACGTTGATAATAGCCTTGTCTCTCCTCCTGCAACCATCACAGCCTTTCCTCTGTGGCGCAATTGGCTAGCGCGTCTGACTGTTAATCAGGAGGTTGGAAGTTCGAGCCTTCCCGGAGGAGACACTAGCACTCGTGTTTCTTTTTGGGTCCGATCCATAATATTTTCTTTCTTTTTTCTTTTTGACCTGAGATTGAAGAGTCAATTTGGCTGAAATACATTTCAGAACTCCCAAGGATTGTCTCCGGTTGGATAGGTAGGTGCAGTGTCGTCGTTCTTTGACTTGACAATAGCTTGATTGCGTATCTCTTCTCCATCAGGTCGAGTGTCTTCGGACGATAAGCGTCTCGGCCCTTGCTTTTTCGACTGTGATAACCTCAAAGGACCTAGGAAATTGAAGATTCTCCTTTCCCCATGTCCTCCTGGCTTTTATTAGTTCTTTAAGGCGCATGAGGTGGTAGAAGATGGCCATAAAGGCCCCTGTTGAGGAGCTCAGGACTTGACTACTCTCGATAGCTCGTAGTTAGGCTTGATAGACGTGAGCAAAGCAATTAGACCAAACATCCAATTGCTCGTCTAAGCCAAGGCGAAAGTCAAAACCAGAGGCAATACGGCATGAGGCTTGCTGCATAGTATTGTATCAGAGGCAATGATGCGTTTCCCTCTGCATATTCGCTCTTGCTAATTACCTTATGTCTTACTGCTATAAGTACATTTCCCTTAGACTCTGTCGCTCGTCAATCAGATCTCGCAGCTTGCAATAGGATTTACCCAGGCGCACGTAATAGGATCTGACTCCGAACGAGGATCTATGTAGGTCGACTTAATGCATTGGACTTCCGGTTGATCAGTGTATAAGAGATCCAAAGTTGGATGGACATTTGTACATCGGTCACTTAAAATAACCTAGACAAGATTCAGTTAGAATGAGGCGACTTAGTATGCAGTAAAACAAACTACAACACCACTCTGAATCACGCGCACTTCAGGAAGCAACTGGCTTCTAGTATCCCAGAGTCAGCATCAGAGTGTCACAACTACCTACCCGGCGATAGTTGTCCACCAAGACGCCATTCTGGAAAGCCGCAGCAAATTCATGTCATGGATAGCACGTGAGAGAGATCTTAGTATCATCATTTAAATAAATAGCAATGAAAGAGACAACTATGTTATACATGTTTTCCCCATTTGAAGCTGCTATCCAGAGCACAATAACAGGACACTTGAATGCAAGATGCTCTCGACACTCATTATATAATGCAAAGTCCCACCGCCATAGAAAGCATAAAAACCAGGAACAAGGTTACCTGAAGCAGGCGCAATCTTTGCAACTCAGCAAGTCATGACCGAGCCATTTTCTCGATCTTGATGAAGAGGAGAAAGGACAGGAGCACAACGGAGGCTCTGCTCTTCACCTAACGGAGGCGTCAGCAAATGTACCGCCACACATGCGGAAAGGCCGCCACACAGCGGGGTCCATGTGGCTTGCTATCGCGCGATAAGAGTTCTCCAATGGATTTTTTTCTTAGAGGGGCTCCAAAAAATTATTGCTGCGCAAAGACTCGCAGTTTCAACCACCATTGATTTCAAGTGAGTGGATGCGCGCAAGACATTGACTGATTGGCATCTCATATCTGACTGTGTCTCTAGGCTCAACAGGTGGTCACGCGAAGGATCTCACATCACAATCACCATGTCAAAGCGCACAGCAGACGACCGCGGCGATGCGCCGCTCAAGGGCGGCGAGCGCCCCGAGAAGATGGACGTCGACATGGACAAGGACAGGGACATGGGCGAGTTCGAGGACGAGTTTGAGGACGAATTCGAGAGCGAAGACGAGATCATCGAGGCGGGCGTCGACGGACGGCCAGACGCCGAGAGAGAGGCCGAGGAGAAAGAACGTGAGTGCCCCGTTGGTCGCGTCAATCGCAAGGCAGCTCAGTAGGAAAAGAATCATGTCATTGACACAGAACAGGCGCCATGGAGGTCGACCAAGGAACCTTCATCGTCGGCCGAAGCAAGCTGGAGCCCGGCCAGACGCTGGCGCCCGACCTGACGACGTACGAGATGCTGCACGGCCTCAACACGCCGTGGCCGTGCCTGTCCTTCGACATCGTCAAGGACTCGCTCGGCGACAACCGCAAGGCCTACCCGCACACCATGTACACCGTCACCGGCACGCAGGCCGAGTCGGCCAAGGCGCACGAGAACGAGCTGCTGGTACTCAAATTCAGCGGCCTGAGCAAGATGGACCGCGGCGGCGACGACTCCGACTCGGACGACGACGACGACGAGGACACGGACCCCATCCTCGAGAGCAAGTCGATCCCGCTCAACTCGTGCACGAACCGCATCCGCTCGCACCAGATCCCCAGCCAGGACCCGTCGCGGCCGCCGACGACGCTGACGGCCACCATGACCGAGTCGGCCAGCGTCTTCATCCACGACGTCACCCCGCACCTCGCCTCCTTCGACGTCCCCGGCACCGTCATCACCGCGCAGCAGAACAAGCCAATCTCCACCATCCGGGCGCACAAGGCCGAGGGCTACGCCGTCGACTGGTCGCCCCTCGTCCCCGGCGGCAAGCTCCTGACGGGCGACAACGACGGCGTCATCTACCTCACGTCGCGCACCGACGGCGGCGGCTGGGTCACCGACAGCCGGCCCTTCCAGGGCCACGCCAGCAGCGTCGAGGAGATCCAGTGGTCGCCCTCGGAGCAGTCCGTCTTCGCCTCCGCCTCCAGCGACGGCACCATCCGCATCTGGGACGTCCGCTCAAAGTCCCGCAAGCCCGCCATCACCGTCCAGGTCTCCGACTACGACGTAAACGTCATGTCCTGGTCCCGCCACCAGACCAACCTGCTCGCCTCCGGCGCCGACGACGGCACCTGGGCCGTCTGGGACCTGCGCCAGTGGAAGGCAAGCGCCGACAAGCCCCAGCCCCTCGCCAGCTTCAACTACCACAAGGAGCAGATCTGCAGCATCGAGTGGCACCCGACCGACGACTCTATCGTCGCCCTGGCCGCCGGCGACAACACCGTCACCCTGTGGGACCTGGCCGTCGAGCTCGACGACGAGGAGAGCAAGGACACGGCCGGCGTCAAGGACGTGCCGCCGCAGCTGCTCTTCGTGCACTACCTCAAGGACGTGCGCGAGGTGCATTGGCACCCGCAGATCCCGGGCAGCCTGATTGCCACGGGCGAGGAGTTTAGCGTCTTCAGGACGATCAGTGTCTAAACAAAGATCGGACTGAGAAAATGGGAAACAGAAAAGGGGGTGAACTTAAAAAGACGTGTTGGGCCTTGATTCTTGTATATACCCGTTATGGCTATGGGCATGCTTCGCTGATATAGAGTTGGGAGTGTGCAATAGATGGATGATTTACGATTACGTTGCCTTGAGGCCTCATACTGCTGATGAAGGCAATCGAAAGCGGAAAAAGTCAGGAATTAAAGGATAGAGACGAAAGATGTAGGAAGAAAGAGCAGTTCATATTCTCATTACTCTAACAGGTCACTTCAGATCCTTCTCGGTATGCACCGGCGGTGAATCTGACCCAGTCCCTTCACGATCGCCCACCGGCACTCCCACCGTCGGAATGATTCCCTCATCACCTGCGCTTCGAACGGGCGGACCGGTAAAGTTCTTGCGCGCATACGCAAAGTACCAAATAAACGCAATCGCCCCGAACCCAGCAAACACTACCGAGGCGTAGTTCATCGTCGTGGCATCAACCGGCAAGGAGACTGGCATGCAAAATATGACAACGGAGAAGACGATCCAGACGATGCAGATGCAGTTGATGATGGGGCCCATGACTTTGCCGAGAGGAAAAGGCGAGTGTTGCACTGCTCGACGGCGCTGGACAAGGTTGACGAGAACGGGGACACCGTAGGAGGTAGATAGACAGATGGTGGCGACACCGGTGAAGGAGTTGAAGGCGGCGGAGGAGCCAAAGTAGATGCACCCAAGGAGGCAGTCGACGACAGTGGATAGGACGAGAGCCCAGATGGGCATGTCCAGCGATTTGCTTACCTTGCGCCACAACTTGTAGCCTGGAATAGCACCGTCTCGCGCAAAGGCGTAGGTGCATCGCGAGGCAGCTGTGAGAGCTCCAATGCCCGCAAACATCAGAATACCAAGGATGAGGAACAGCAGTCCAAAACCTCCAGCCGAGGATCCAGTGACGGTCTTGAAGAGCAACCCGATTGGCTGAGAGTTTGCGACGGTGAGCAGCGTCTGTACGTCGGGCAGGACGAAGAGTAGCGGGATGAGGTAGATGACGCCCGTGATGCCCGCGGCAACGACGGACAGGACAATGGCCTTAGGAACTTCGCGCTCGGGATTCTGCACTTCTTCGCACATGGCGGCAACCATGCCATAGCCCGTGAGAGTGTAGGCGGCTGTAGGTTCCAAAGGCCCAGCGGTCAGTATCATCAACCCGGCTGCAGAAGAAAGCACGGCACAGCATCGGGAACGTACCTTGGAGGAGGCCAACAAAGAACGACCATCCCGTTGGCCATCCACTGGCTGAGGCGTCATAATGGGCAAATACAAATTCGCCGGAGCGCCGGTGATCGGCCATTGTGAGCAGGGTAATCATGATGATGATGACACTTGCAGCAGTCCAGTAGATGCAGACCTTATTGATGAGGTCCAGATACCGCGAGCCAAAGGCGTTGACCAGAGCGCATACCAGCATGACGGCCCAGAAGCACAGGACGGTCTGCCATGTATTCGCCACAAAATCTTCGTTGAAGATGGTGATTGCGCTCAGAATGAGCTGCGCGCCAGAGAAGTTGATGCTCAGGGTGACCGTCCAGTTGCCGACGAGTGTAAGCCACCCATCCACGAAGCTGACCAGCGGCGCCCACTCGCGAGAGCTCAGCATGGCGGACCAGTAGTAGACACCGCCCGCTGTTGGGAAGACAGCGCAGATTTCGGCAAGAGAAGCAGCAATGCAGACAGAGATGAGCGAGACCAGAATCCATCCCCAAAGAACGGTGACGGACTGGCCATTGGTCAGTGTGATGTATAGCGTGGTGCTGAGGCCAAACGGGACGGCCATGATGGCGAAGGAGAGGCCGAGGATAGACATCATGGAGAGGTGACGAGGCAGTTCGGCCTTGTAGCCCAGAGAGGCGAGGGCTTGGTCGGCGGTTTGGGCGCCGCTGCCCACGGAGGAGCGACGACGACGAGAATCCATGGCCGTCTGAGCTCTCGCCGGTCTCTTCGTTCGTATCAAGCAATTCAACGGGCTCTTGTCGGTGAGGAGGCGCTTCTAGTCCAATTCAGGGTGCTGATGCCTTGAAACCAATGTCTCGCCAAAATCGTGTCGAACGTCGACCAGAGATAGATGAAGAGGGACCGGGAACCAGAGAGCCGCTGAGGATGACAGAAAAATAGATAGAGAAATAGGGGATCGAGAATGAAGAGAGAAGCAGCTGAAGATGGAAAAGACACAGATAAGAGCGCCTTACCCGTTGTCAAATGCTATCTGCGCCCATGCTGCAGTGGTTCGTCCGATGACGATGACCGAGGCTCTCCCTGCGTCTGGCCTCATGCGCCCTCCGCAGTTGTGTCGCTGTCGCGTGCTGGCTAGGAGCCTAGTCCTGGCCCTAGTCGCGGCTTCATGCTCGAACAAGGAACAGCGGCGCCGATTCTGCAGCAGGCATTCGCTGGCTTGACGATAAGCTTGATTGCCCTGCTGCTCCGTGGCGTCCAGAGCACGTCAGCCATGCTCCGTCTCAGATCTTACACATGGTTGTATGTCTCGCCTTGGCGATCTGAGATTCGAGTTCCAGAAGGCTCGTCCCTTTTGTGTGCATCGACTATTCGTTCAGACAGCAGCGCAGTCATCAAGTCCGGGCTGAAGCCAGGCGATGGCCCGATGGCACGAGCGGGCTGATAAGAATGCACAAATTGGGCCGCACGAGTCAAGTTTCGCCAATCGACCAGGGATCAGCCCAGCCGTGCAACATTCCAGCCAATCCTCGGCGCCCGCCACCAGTGAATCTGCGGGGGGGCCGCAGGGGGCAAGAGATGGACAAGACGGGATGTTGGTCGTATTGTCGAGGAGAATCGAGCATTGGACGCCTTTGGTTCGCGTTGGCTCGAGGCAGATTCGCAGGCCTCGCACATGTCCCACATGATGCGCGATAACGGCGCCCTTCCCCGGATTCGGAGCAGCACTAGAGGGTTGCTGTTATGTAAACGATGCGGAGGTGATGCCGCAGACAGATAGTAGTAAGACATGAATGTTGGATTGTTGAAAGGAGACGATGTTCAATTGAAGTGGTGAATGTTCAAGCAATCTAAAGTCGTAAAGTTGTTTCCAGGTTCAATGCCTCAGGTGTGAATTCGGAGTCGCAGCAGTAGCTGACTAAAACAAGGGAACATGAGCCAGAGAAGGCACGCTCAACAGCTGCAGTTGCCGTCTCCAGCAGCTGCACTGCTTACATGATCCGACACTTTTTGTCAATCTATCACTTTCTCCTCTCCCCTCCTCTCCTCTCTGGAGACTCACTTCTGTTTATCCGCCACCAAAACTGTCCCTTTTCATCTCATCAGCCTCTCTTCTAGCCGCACCTGGTTCACGACTTCTCACCGTTGACTGCGTGTCCGTTCTCTCCATTGACCTTGTTGTCCGCCGCCGCCGCCGGCCCCGCAAGCTCCCGCGAGACCTTCAGCAGCTCGCCCATGGCCGCCAGCGCCGCGACGTCCGCTGCCTGGATGACAAAGGACATGCGCTGTACAGACTCCTTGAACAACTCCGGAGTACCAAAAGGGGGAGTAGCGAAAGCAAAGCCGCCGTAGGGCTTGTCATGCTTGTCCATGACCTCGAAGAACTTTTTCCTGGCCGCTAGCCATTCGGGCTCATTGCCGCCCCTGCCCATGTTGCTAGGCAAGTTCATCTCTACGCGAAGGTCGAGTGTTCCAAGCCATACGATGTCGATGTCGGGCACTTCGGTAAGGATGGCGTCAAGGTTGTGAATTCCTGGGCGACGGATCGAGTCAGATACGGACAGATTTCGAGCCTCGTGGAAGTGGTCAACTTACCAGCTAGCGATTCAATTTGAATCATGACCGCGGCTTGGTGGTTCATTGCCTCAAATATGTCCCTGCCCTCCTCGAATGGTATGTCTGTGACGCCTCGCATGAGCCGGAAAGGAGGGGCCGAACGGGTGCCGCCCTGCTTGGACCCGAACTTGGCTGCTGATACCACGTGCTTGGCTTGCGCGACAGTTTCAACCTTTCACAATATCAGCCGTGCTCTCCCAGCAGGTGGCACTTTGCAACGTGGATCTCATCATAGCAACCTACTTGAGGAACGATGATACTGGCACCGGCATCCAGCGCATATCCAATGGCCGCATGGTCGTGCCCGGGCACTCTGACGAAGGGAATCGTCCTTCCCTGGCTCATGAAGATGGCCTCGTGAACGATGGTCGTCATCGTCTCGACGTTCATGCTGCTATGCTCCCAATCGACCCAAACGGCATCAAAACCAATGGGTGCCAGCCAGCGCGTGACTTTTAGGGATCCGAGGCCGCTATAGTATCCCATCAACGGGGGAATCTTCTTCTTGTGAGCATCCCGAATAGCCTGGCGGGCGAGGTGAGGCTGGAAGAGAGACGGCGCAGCATAGGCGGCCATGCCTTGGGAGGAAGCCATGGTGAGTGGTGTCTGAAGGTGCACGGGCTGGATCGACTGAAATTGTGCGGCGAGGTGCTGTCGTGGGATTCCGGAGCTGGAAGTGGTGAGAGATTGAGGGTTTATGGGCTTCGAGTAAAGACTTCGCAGTCGAGAGCCCGTCGCCTCTTTTATAGCCGCGATTCTTTCACCTCACGTCCAGTTCAACGACCTCCTACCGAGCTTCATATCCGGATCAACCAACGCTGACCGCCCTGTAAGCAGGACTAGTTTCCACTCTCGGAAGAGGGCCAGCTAACGTTACCTTTGTAGGCTCGCGGTGTGATAACACTCCCAAGATCAAATGCCTTTTGTCACAGTGACTATTTTAGGAACGCGGACAATCGATCAAAGAACCACACAGCAGCAATGTGCATTGCTTGCCAGACGAAGAATTTGTCACACATGGAATGACTGCACTGTACTCACATCTGACTGCATCGGCAAACGCCATGCCGTCCAAGGGCTACACCCCTATTTGCGGACTTTACGGACGGGCGACGAGCTAATCATGACCAGTGTGAAGAGGGAGAATGCGATGCGAGTGTGATACGTTATACGTTTACGCCTAGGACGGATACGCCACAGCCTTCTCCTGAGCGGCTTTTCGTCAACACCTCCACTCGAGGTGGGCAGTGAAAGCAGTTATGCCTTAACGCTTGTGCGTGCGATAACGCGTCAGGGCGCCTCTGCGGTTCCTCCTGCCTGGCCAGCTGTCAGTTACGGGATGAAGTTTCCATCGATCAATTGTTCGCAGTCTGGTGTCTCGACCATCACATGCCAGGGTTGGCCGCTCGCATTCGACTGCGCGATAGAAGTTGCTTACGGCAATCACGCGAGATCCAGGGCGTCGGGATTAAATTGAGTGCTGTTCAGCCACCAATCCCGAGAAGCTGGACACCCGTGGACGTCCTCATATGCTGCCAGGTCGCTATAGTGTGTCTCACGTTGGATTCCCAGCAAGGTGGCTTGCAACTAGCGCAGCCGCGAGATGTCGTCTCACCTATACCAGCCCTTTTCCCTTTGCGATAGGGCTGAGGCGGGGCGACAAGATGCCAAATACCATAGCCCTCCCTCACTACTCAAATACTCTGGATTCTTGGAATACCTACAAGCATGGACAGTATTGTCGGTACGGTACAGAGAGCTATCACCTCGAAGCAGGCTTTGCCCGTTTCTTTGGGGGTATCTTGTTGATTATTGCCATCATGCATCGCTATGCAGCAATCTTTCACAAAAGGACACCTTGACAACTTGGCGGACCGCCTAAAAGGAACTTTGTCATACACTAACCGCCTCCTGTCAGAGCTAAAGGCCTCACATTCTCTCACAATCACCTTCTCGGGCCACGATCAGGTGTCGACCTCCAAACACCAGTGCCTATCTACTAGCAAGAGATGCACAGGGACCCTTTTATGTCGTGGGTCTCAGCAAGTTGGCTCTGCGGACCGGCTACCCTTGCCCCAGTCCTCGGGCCGAAACCAGCGTTGGCCGGGGCAGCTTGCGTTTGGACCATGCCATTACTGAAGTCGGAGAGCATCTGTCATTAGACGTTCAAAGGCGGCCTTGAAGAACGAGACTTACAATTCCGAACTTTCGGTACTATGGTGCTTTCGGCATCCATAATGCCCCTGAGAGCCGTACCTTGCTCTATCACTACACTGTCAGCATTGTCTAAACTCTATCGCTCTGGACGCGACCTTCGGATGTCGTGAACCTAAGGTACCTTGCCTTATCAAGCCTTGTGGAACCGGTATGTTAATCCAACGCGGTGTAACAACTATGTAGTATATTCTTTCTTTACTAGCCCTCGTTTACTGAACGCGGCTGTGACGGCAAGGGTACCCGAAGATTATCTATTCGCATGTAGGAGTTGAACTGGAATCACCGTTCTAGTATCAGTATCTATTAGGGTCAACTGCTGACAAAGCTCCCATCAATAAGTACGAGTTGTTGGTTAGCGACCTATATAAATAGGATTGCTAAGAGGCCAATGCGGGATGTGCCGAGATTGGCATATCTGGGTGGGATGCTGCGGCGAGGCACTTGTACTATTCATGCGTCTGGGCGGTACACCTGCGTATCATATGGTCTGGTATCAAGCTCTGTACCGTGAACTAGATATCTTGTTTCACTAAAGATGTCATAGGTTGTAGCCGCTGGCCTGCGTGAAGATACATGCCTTTCTCGTTTTTCCTCTGCTGTGAGGGAGGCAATACGAGTATATACACGTACCTTATCACTTGCATGAAGTGGCGTGCTACAGGTTGGAATCTGAGAGCAAAGTGGCAGATCGGCGGCATGATTTCCGCGTGATTCGGAGCTTGTCTTCGGCCTTACTATCACGGAGGAGTATCATGACCTACTAGTAACCTCATGTATAGAGCTCTGCTTTTCTGCCGAATGTCCGATTAATGATTACGTGTATCGTATCTCATGCTCTTTTCAGGCCATCACAGAGATTACGCTCTATTGTTCACGATGTATAATCACATACTTTATTACTCGGCGAGTCCGTAGACTATTCGTGCAAGTGCGGCAGCTATCTATGCCTCTGTTTGTTCGAATCAGACTTGTCGCTTGACAACATGTTTCGACGCGGTATCGGACAGAAACGCCATCCCACCAATTAGTGCTTATCATCATCCCACAGCTCACATCAAAGGTCCCAACACATGCCTACCTACAATGAGGTACCTACGGAGAAACAGATCATTTCCACAAAGAGGAATTTTCCCGTTTGGTTCGTTTCAATCCGCAAAGAACACAAAAAGCACAGAGAGCCGGAGGGTACACATGGTTCATCGGCATGCTTGGTAGGTATATCTAACATGTCCGGAGTCCGGGGTGAGTGTGGGTTGCGTTAGGGCAGCTCGTCTGCGGCTTGATCGGCTGGGCGGAGGTTCTGCTTAGGTGTGTTCCGGGCGTGCCACCACTTCCGAATACTCGGGTGCCGTGGCTTTCAGTGGAATCTGGGCGGAATCTGATATGGATGGCTTTATAGATGATTTTGCGGATGACTATGCTCGAGTTGTTTTTTTCCCTTTTCCAAACTTTTTGGGGGCTTTCCTTTGGGGTGTCTATTGGGATACGATGTGGACTGAGTGGGAAGTTTGACAGCGACCTGGATACGAACAATTGCCTTTTGGGCGACTGCCCGTACATCTACCAGCATGCCCTCCTTTACTTTCGAGAGTTTCGGAAAGTTCAATGCATAGTCAGCATTCGTCGGATTTTACAGGTCTGTATATACCGTGATGAAACAAAAAAGGACCTTTAAGCCCGATATTTTCGCATTTTGCGTCAGAATGAGAGCAGCGATAAGCAGCCCGACTGAGCCGTGGCTTGAAGACAGACGGCTCGGTTGCCGCAGCTGGTCGATTCCTACCTAAGGTAGTTCGAGCCTACTCGGGTGTCATAAACCCTTCGCATTCGCAATGATGATTTGCCTTTTCGAGAATAGTGTCCGATATGTGCACGAATATCACATTGACTTGGCAAGGGAACTCGGATGCTTTTCCCATGAAGCCACCTGATGGTACCTTTGAGTGTGAGTGAGGGCTCATGCCGTCCGAGATCTGGTGCTCTAGACCTCTCTACGCGCAAAAGGTTCATGTACTCTGTAGTCGTCGAGGTCTGTCAACCAATGAGGTAACATGATGGTTTCGTGGTCTAGTTGGTCATGACATTTCGTTAACAACATCTGTTGACACCACCGAAAAGGTCCCCGGTTCGAGCCCGGGCGAGATCATCCTTTTTTTGCCCCTTGGCTCACTTATCTTATTGCAGCAAAGACGAATCGATGATTTCCTGCGTTTTCTTTTTTCTCTTTCGTGAGTTTCGTCTTATTATTCAGTGAGCTGCTGTGTCGTCTGTGAGAGGATGAAGCTATGGGCTTTTTGGCCGAGATGTTCTGCGTCAAAAATTTGCATGACCAGTGAGCAAGGTAATAGGCGGCATATCGAGTATAAAGCTCTTTTGGTCTTCACAATCAGAGCTAGCCATCATTTTACGCATGAAACGGACATAGCCTCATTTGCAGTAGACTCGTCATCTGAATGAACTCGGCACTCTAAGCATCTTACTCAGTATAGAACTGCATAATCGCTCAGATCTTGTCAGACGCTTATCGCTGATCAACACCAACTCATTGCAGGCGAAGAACACTATGCAAACGAGCCGCAAATGATGCACCCAATGTTGCGAAACCCTCTCAACCCAGGGTTACAGACTTCCCCAGCGAGCCAGACGCCCAACCCTTTTCTCAGATTTCGATGCTTTACCGCCATATATATATACATTACCAACAGCTTTCTTTACATTACTTTGGGTCTTGAGTGTTGGGGGCTACAGTAGGATCAGCCGCATCCAACGTGGAGCCCATGCTCATCTGCGCTGACTCCCACGTTTCACAGTTGCAATCCAACAACAGCCTCCGCATCGGCGATACACTCAATATCCGCCTCGCTCACATGGGCCTGAGAGTTCCCGCATTAATCCTTCTTTCTCTCCTTCAATTTGCCATCCCCATAGGGCTGAAACTTGAGCAGTCATACGAGGCTGGGGCTAACGGGTGCAGTAGCGGTGGTAGCTCCCTTATCCGCAGCCTGATCTGTTAGGCTTGGGGCGAACCAAAGGAGCGTAAGAAGTGTTCCTGATTCTTTGAAGGATTTTGTGGAAACAGTCTGTCTTGGTTGCTTGGGTCACGACTTCTTGGCCCTTCTAGAACGCCTGAGCCTGTGGGACTGAAGGTGGAGTTGCTGCTTGATGACATGAGATGAAACCATGAAGATGGGACGTTGAGGCGAGAAGGAAGCAGTTTCCGGGATTGTAGTTGCTACTGAATGACAAATAGAGTCGCAGCCAAGGCATCTCTTAGATTCGTGGAGACAGAATGCTACTCTGACATAGTTCCTACAGTCGAAGGAAGAGGGAAGATTCTCGAACAGGTATGCTGGTTGACTGCACAACAACTACCCACGGGACACATGATCTATTTGAATCTAGATAGAGCCTAGATACTGATCGACGTAGGACCTTGCTCTTCATAATCGTCAGAAGGCGAGTATGAGCAACCGGAGACTTGGCCGAGCCCATTTGTCGTACTCCATATGACGGCATATAGGATGGAGTCTGCGGTTGGCTGCAGTGCAAGAATTATGAAGTTGATACCAGGGTCAGAAAGAAGGCCCTGCTCTATATGTGAAAGTTTCCAAAGCTACAATCTTCGTGCTGGGAGTTTGAAGCGAATCTTGCTTAAAGATTGTCCTTTAATAAATATCAATCTCTTTGTAAATCATTTGTGAGTTGCACTCCGCTCGACTAGCCATCCGTCAAACTTATGCTCCCGTCCCAGATGGCGCATCATCACAAAGGTATTGTGCAGGCACACAAACGCATGTTCAAAGTCTCCAGTCTTGAATAATCAGAATCATATAGAGTCTCTACAGCAAAATGAGTTGTCTGAATGCATTGTAAGTGTTTCCCGGTCAGCAGTCATGCCGACTCTTTGCTGACGTCGAAAGCCGCGCTTTTCTGTCAGCATATCAGCCTATTCCGCCCTTCGGCCAACCCCCCCATCCTCCGAGACGATGAAACGGCGCAGACGGGAAGATTGATTGCATCGCCATGATTCTCTTCAGCTGTGATGCAATTCGGCCTTTGAACGTCTTTGTCCAGGGCCGCGTCACGCTGACGGCGCGCAATGGATATATAAGAATGTGTTTGGGAATGCTTTCATGTTGGTCTATCAAACTGATCAAGACATCATTCAACACACAAACAAGCAGACAAGCAAGAAAAAGAAAAACCATAACTCGAATCTTCCTTATACTATTTGATCGTTTTATAACTCACTTCGCAAACTACCGACAGAATGAGACTCCCTCTGGTTGTGGTCATGGCCTCTGTTGCCGGCAAGTTCTCTTCTGCACTTACACCGCAACTCTAATACCTCAACCGAGTTGTTGGTTCTACACTTCTCCAACTAACATCCATTTCAGACGCCAACGGCACCAACACAACTGCCGGTCAAACAGGATCCTCAGGATCTGGCGCGCCCAGCGGTTCGGGCGGCTCCTCCTCCTCGTCTGGCTCTGGCGGAAACTCTGGCTCCTCTTCCGGCTCCCAGCAGAAGTAGAGGGCTGCAGCTTGGCCAACATCGTTGCACAATCTTTTTGCGCAGGCTGCAAAACAAGCCACTGTATCAAAACATGCCGCTGTATTATCACTGTTCGGATTGTATTTTACTAGAGAGTTTACATGGGCAACCCCAGGTTGGCGAAATAGACGGGCGCCGGTGATAGAATACAATGTACTACTACTACCTACCTATAGAGTTGAAATTGATTTCAAATTCGTCTTTTCACCTCCAGCCTAGTGCCTATATCTCTCCAGCCTCCCTTCCTTCTTAAAAATCGGACATCGCCGGGTGCAATGTGATCTGATAGCGAGGCTGAAGCACATGGAGTGCGTATGCATGCACGTATTACTTCCAACACCTCCGGATCCCAGGCACCAAGTAGTCATGGGTTCCAGAGTGCTGGGAGACATGGTCTCATTGGTTTGTTGGACCTCGAATGGGATTCTAGCTCCCTATTGCCGCTGGGCCACTTATATCCGGGGGTTGGTCCAAGGGGACGGGACACCAAGTAAGACTGCACTGACTCAATCAGTCACACAGGCACGATCTGTCCAACAACTGAATGTCTTGAAGGGGAAACATCCCGCGCTTCTGATACGTCAGCAGTTGAATCGTCGTCACCACGGCTTGGAGAGTGTTTGCTGGATGACATCGCCGTCGTCGTCAACCGTCGTCGTCTGTGTTGTTATTATAGGACAAGGATTCGAGATGCGCAGCAGTTCGTGTGGGACAAAGGACCTCCAAATCTGCCTGGCATCGATGTTTTCCCCTCAGACTACCTATAGCACCATGCGATCGTGTTCATATTTAGCTACAAACACACGATCCAAAGAGCGTCATCTATACGCGCCACAGCTTCCGCTCCTCATCTTTCATCTCGTCTTCGCTTTTTTTGCGCCCCAAGCCGCGACTCCCGTGATCAATCGCAACCCCCCTCCCAAAGTATGCCTTGAAATGCCAGGGGCAATCCTTCAGCGAAATCCTCCTGGGATTCTGCACCTCGTCCTGGGCGCTTATTGGGCCAACCGCGCAGAAGCGACATGGATTGCCGCGCCCATTCGCCACAAGGGTGACCTTTTGGGGTCTCTCTCTCTTTCTCTCTCTTCTGTGCGTGTGTGTCTGTGGACCTTCTGCAGCAACTGCCGCAGCGCCTGATCTCATTACCCAGGAGCTCGTCCCAGATGGACTTCCGCGTTCGCCGACCCCCTGCCGGTGAGTCAATGGCCGAATCTCACAGAAGCCTTCGGCCATCGGACAGTCGTCATCGCCATCGCATGCGTCGTCCGGAGTCTCCAGTGCCCCCATCTCAAGGAAGCAGCAGATCCCTGGGCAACTGAGGCGTTGTATGCCCGCCGATTGGCCAGCCTTACCATTATTCCAACACCCGGCTCCCCCTTGCGTCGATTCATCGCACCTCGCTCTTCAGTGAACCCCCCAGCTCGCCGGGGCCTCATCCCATCTCACGGGTCCCTTTGTCCTAGATCGACCGGCTCCGCCATGCAACGACGTTCCTATTCCTAGCGGAGCTTCGCCCAGCGTCAACTCGTCAGTGGTTCCTGGGCACGCAAAGCCTTTTCTAAACCCCTGATCAAAGCAAGCAAGCAACCTTGCAGGATCGCCACGAGTCGCAAAAAAGGCAAAATGGGCCGCCAAGCAGGACGGGGGCCCGGCCGGCCGCTGGAGCTGCGGCCATCTTGGGGCGCGCCGGGCGCGTGTTTATAGATGTCGCATGGGCGCCGATTCGAGCCATACTTACACAACGGCATCCAAAGACAAGGACGAGGGGCTGTTCCTCCCACCACCCCCCGGCTCTCGGCCGCGGACAAGAAGTTGGTGGAATAGGAGTGGCTGTTGTTGCATGAGATGGTGCTAAGCTGTGTGTGCCCGCCCCCAATGCCGAGGGTGTCTGCGATAAGATTCCTTCGACGACATCCCTGTTCTGTGCCTGAGGTGAGAATTTATATAATGAGAGTTGGCTTTTGCTCGACTTTGTTTCTTCGTGCAAGGACATTTCATTGTATCACACTGAGAATTGAACAATTGAAGCTACAGCATAAGAAAGCAAACCTCCAACAGAGAGGAACAAGAGGAGAACGACATGGAGGCCTCGTCTTATACTCCGGACCGCAGCCCTACTGCTAGGCATGGACTGAAGCTCGCCATCCACAGCAACGAGGGCATCGAAGGCAGGTCTCTCAAACTCGATAGCATCGTCGACGCAGAGGACGCTGCAAAAGAAAGGCGGAGGAAGCAAAACAGAATCGCACAGCGCAAGCATAGTGAGTCAAAGAAGACGGAACACAAATCATCACTAGACCAGCCGAATAACTATTTGCGGGTATGTAGGACGGCGGAAAGCAGAGCAGAAACTCTCTGCAATGTCCAAGTCACCCGAAATTCGGGTCTCACCGCTGCATCCGGGACCGTGCTGCTGCTGCGTCACCCGACGACCGGAGATGGTTGCACCCCCAGAGGACTATAACCGCAGCTTCATGTCCATTGCATCGCCAAACCCGTCCTCGTCATACGACCCTCTCACGCCCTCGGTCGTGTCCGACTACGACAGCCGGCAGACTCTCTCCGCCAGCCATTGGACACCCTTCTGGCCGGCCGCATCTCCTCTCTTCGACGCCGAGGCTGGCAGTGTTTTGCCGTCTGGGGATCCTCTCGAGAGCCACAGCCACAGCCCCATCCCGAGCACGGCATCGCTCGACATTCCGCCTTTCCAGGATTCGCACTCGCCAGCGTCAGCCCTGTCGTACGACGCCTCCATCAGCCTCATAGCCAGACCGAGCAACACGAGCCTGTCGCCGGAGAGTCACCTCGGTGGCCAATTCCCCCTTCACCTGGCTGCGAGAGGCGGATACATAGGAATCATGAGCCTCCTCCTCAGTCGGGGAGCTAGAATAGATGCTAAAGACACCTGCGGGCGGACTGCACTACACTATGCTGCTGACGCTGGCCATCTTGACGCCGTGGGGATGCTGCTGTCTGTAGGGGCCAATCCATTTCTGGTGGATAGTGAGGGGTGTAACAGTTTGCATATAGCTGCGAGCAAGGGGAGGGAAGATATCGTTCGAGTGCTGATGGAGCGGGGGATGGATCCAAATCTAGGAGTTGGGAGCGACATTGAGAATTCATGATATGCTTGAGAGTACACAATAGGTTTTGGGAACATGCATACACTCCTCTTCTAGTTATCAGATACTTTACAACTCGATTCGACCACCATAGCGCCAGGTCTTTACTCTGTTGAACACGGGCTGAACAACACGTTATTCTGCATCAATTCCTTGACCCAAGACTTTTCAATCGCAGAAATAGTCAACCTGTCTTGTGCAACGTTGTGCAAATTCGTATCTTGAAACTGCTTGGTGTCACCTAGAGAGAGTCGTCCCTCGTCTGTGTAACAGTTTTCGGGATGTGCATCACAGCTATGTTGCGGGTTTCAATCATCCCTTTGGCTATAAGCTTCATCTGATTTAGCAGCTGTATGGTTTTGAGGACTGCCTTCATGAGAAAGGTTGATGAAAGGATCTCACAACGGTGTATAAAGATTGTTGAACGCCCCTGTTATCTGTACTGCTTCCAACTCACAAAATCAGAGTCCTGTATACCTAGCTAGTGTAAACGACAGATGAGGTCAAATTCCGCCTCGAACCAACATCGGCGCCTGGATCGATCGGCCAACCTCAATTCCAGGCGTCACGGAGCTACGGCTGTACCAAGATCCGCAGCAAGTTCTAAAAATGACCCTCGCATCGATGCCCATTCTGAAGCGGATTTTGCGAGGAGAGGCGCAGCCGCCGCTAACAACTGGTTGATTAATTGCCGAGAGCCACCAGTAAGCTGCTGCCCCTTGTCCGCCTATCATTTCCTAAACGTCGAGACTTGCATACGGCGATATTTCATCATGATTCGAGTTTCCTGTTCACGATATACCATGCTTCTTAGCCTCTTAAAGTTGACCATGGTTAGTTTCGGGCACATCCTACAGCCTCTCATCCACCTTAGAGCTTGAGCCTCGCCAATAGTCTTCAACATGGTCTTCTTTGCCCCAAACGACAACATTCCCACCCTCACATGCTATCTTCTCACCGAAGCCTCCGGCGATGAACTCGAAGCCTCCGGCGATGAACTGCAAGCCTTCAAATCCGCCTTTGAGCTAGGCAACCACGCGGCTTTCAATCCCGTCCTCCACATCAAGATCGTCCGCCCACCGGACGACTACCTAGGAAAATCCCACGAGTACATCCGCCGGAAAGAAGATGAAGCCGGCCGCGAGGGCAAATTCCTCATCCTCGACAAAAAGGCCATCGAGAACAATGCCGTGTGGTACATTGCCCACTTTGCCGACGCCGAGCGCGTGCAGTGGAAAGAGGCCGAGAATACGAATGTTCTCTGGAAGATTCTCGTCAAGGCAGATAAGCTGGCCATGGTGTATGCAAACTACAGCATCGGCAACACGTCTCTCCAGGAAGACTTGGGGAACTGCGGAGTGGAGTTCCCCGTCAAGGAGGGCTATGAGCAGCCCAAGGTGTTTGACTACAAATTGGACATGCACAAGGATCAGTATCGTCAGCCTGTTTGGATCAGAGCTGAGCCTGGAGAATATGAGATCAACAAGGGCGGCGAACAGCTGGGAGACTACATTGCGCCTCCAAATTCGTATGCCCGGCTGAAGGATGGAGTGGCAGAGGCTGTCGGGGTGGTCAATGACTGGACGACCTATTATCCCTCGGGGCCGTTTCCTTACTCGGATGGGACCAGGAAGGAGTTTCCAGAGGGAACGATGGTTCTTCAGTTGAAATGGAATCCCGATTACCCGTGGCCCCCTTACAAGTGGCCCGAGGGATCGCTGTGAGCTGGACACCGTCTTGATGATGGCAGGGCCATACCTTGATCTATGAGTCCAACGATGTACGATGGTCGACGGAGAGATTTAAGACTCTTTCATGCAGACTTCATATGCAACGAGAGTCCATGAATGACAGACGAAAAAGATGTTCTCGTAGCAGGGAAATGTTTTTATATCTGGGAAAGACTGATTACTCGAACTTGTCCATACATCCATTGCCATGACCATCGAGTCAAGGCAGACTCAGACACAATTTTTCTCAGGCTGCCTACGCTCTAGGCTTCAAGCGAATGTACAGAGGTCCCTTTTGCCATGCAATATACACCTTGGACCTGGCATCCCAGCCGATGCTCTCGTCAAGGAGCTCGAAATCATATCGCCAGATGAGCCTCGCCAGAATGAGACGCATCTCAGCATAAGCGAGACTAAAACGCAACGTTTCATTAGCCATAATCCAACCAAACAAAGAGTGAAAGAAACAACATGAGGACTGACTTCTTGCCGATGCAAACTCTCGGCCCAGCGGAGAAAGGAGTAAATATCCTCTTTTGATCGTTTGCAAACCGAGGGTCTCCCAGCCAGCGTTCAGGGACAAAGTCCTCCGGCTGGGTCCAGAACTCAGGGTAGTGGAACATGGTCCAATACCAAATGTCAATGTGCGTCTATCAAGTCTCATCAACATCTGGGTAAGTGAAGTTGACCGAGGCTTGGATGATCTTTGTTGGTAGAAACTTACCCCTGGGGGAACCCAGTGTCCAGCAATGACATCTCCCTTCTCATTGATCGTCCGCGGCGTCGTCCCAGGAACCGGCGAGTGGAGTCGCATTGACTCGTCCAGAACAGCAAGCATGTAGTTTAAACGGCCGACGCTCACGAGGTCAATCTCGTCCTCAGACGAAAACGAAGACCGTACTTCGTCGCACAGCTTCTTCAGGGGGCCGGGGTTGCGACCAAGGTAGTACGTGGCTGCCATCAGCGCAACAGCCGTCGTTTCCGAGCCAGCTATGATAAGAAGGGCAGCGTTGGCAGTGAGTTCCTGAACCGTCACCTCCTATACCCGGTTCGAAGACTTAGCATCATACACATAATGGCTCGCACAACACTCAGGCTTCTTATCCTTTGCTTACATCTTTCCCCTTCTTAGAAGTCATGGCTGCAATGAAATCCTTGCGGTCCGTCACCGTTTCCAGCCTCTTGCGGACTTTGTGCTCGGAGAGTTCGCTGTGTTGCTTGAACGCGTCCATCATTGCCTTGGGCGTGAGCATGACGAGAAGCTTGTAGAGAAGCGGCATACGCCTAAACGTCGCATCAACCTGCACGTTCTTCACACCATCAAACACCATCTCAACCCATGGGTGATACATGGAGTTTTCGAGACATCCAAAGGGCTCGCCAAACGCCAGGTCGCCGATGATGTCGAATGTCGTCCAGTTGTACCTGGCTGCGATGTCAATCTTCTCCCCCCTGGCGCTCTCCTCGTCAAGCTTCTCGAAGAGCTTCTCGACGTAGGTCATGATCAAGGGCTGCTGGTCAAGCATGGCCTGGTTCGAGAATCCGTTCGCCATGCTTTTTCTCATCCGGGCGTGGTTCTCTCGGTCGGCGGAAAAAAGGGTGTTGGGCACGAGTAGGTTTCGGGCCTTTTCCTTGCCGTTCTCGAGCTGGCCTGCCTTGCGGTGGCCGGAGAGGTCGGTGAGGGCGTCCGGATGGCAAAAGACCAGATGGTCGGGGGCGACTCTGACGACCGGGCCGTACTTTTGATGCAATGGAATCAATAACTTGTGAGCGTCACCGGAAAGCTCGAGGCGAGCATAGAATCCATAATGGATGGCCCACAGCTTGGGACCAGGAGAGTGCCTCAGAGGGTGAAAGAATAAATTGTAGATAACAGTGTATCCAACGTAGAGCAGTCCCTATTTCTGGTCATAAGCCTTAATCCTTCAGTTCATCGAGAGCATCAGGGGGTTCCTTACCGATAGAAGTACCAATAATGGTATGATCACCGCAGGCTTCGGTGAAATGGAAGGCGTAACGTTATACGTGAGGATAGCCATCTTGTCTGGCTGACACAGACATAAGCTGGGAAGACCTCTCTTTGAAGGCTCACAGAACAGAGGCAATCCACAGGACGGAAGAGAACAGGAAGCACCCTTCCGTCCCGGGGTCATACATATACAACTTGATCTGATACCTCAATGATACCCTAGCCAGTCGCAAGAACCCATGGCAGGCCTGCATGAGCGGGGTAGGCATACATCCTTACATGCACGAGGAGCAACACACAGTTCGCACGCGGCTTACTCCTGCAGAGATCCGTTTACTTTGTTCCCTTGAAGTTTTCGTATCTTCCCCGCGTCAAGCAATCGCTCCTCACACATCACATCATTCAGATCATACAATAGGTGTCAGATACTGTGCCAAGCCGATGCTTTCTTTCAAAGTCTAAGATTGCCAGTAGCTCATTTTCCATACTAGATAGGACCAAACACGTAACTTGCCTTTGCACAGTCTCCTTGACACATCCCTGCCGCATCCGATACGACATACGACACGTCGCTTACAGCGTAGCATCAGGAAAAACCTGGTGATGGCGAGAGTCGAGCGTATCTTAGCACTATATGTGTGTATGTTCCCACTTGAAATCCTAACATCTCGCCCGTCCCCGGACTAAGTCAATGCCACTGCTGCTACTCTTTGTGGAGTTGGAATGCATTGCATCTAGGAACCGTCCGAGTTGAGAAGGCGCCAAGATATTTCCAAGAGATCTGATTCATTCCGCATGCAAGGCTGCGCTTGTGCGTTTCCATCTAGAGGCGGACCAGCAGATACAACTCGTTCGCTGCCGTGAGGCGTGCATGCCTGTGACGATTATTCCTCCGAGCGTGATGCCTACACAATTGCCGATACCTCTTAGTTCCACATGCTCGAGGGCTGGTTAATATGGAGAGGTGCGCACACTTTTCACATCTTTCCCTAATCTGGTTGTGATATTCTTCCCATTGTGGAGGAGCACCCTGAAAGAGCCAGCTCCGAGGAATTAGTCTCCTGTTGCAATCATTGTGGCAAAGGTCTGCTTCATACCTCACTTTCAGATGTAGCAGCCAATCCAACGTCGCTTATCGACCACTCACGTTTCTTCATCACTAGGCTCGCCTTTGCAATGACGCAGATGGTAGTATTCTATAGACAAATGGTTCTCTCCAGAGTTATTAGCAAACATGATATAGATACGTCATCTTCTAGTCTCTGCCCTGACCCAGATATTTGCAGAGGAAGCAACGTATGGAGTTGGAAGTATCAACACCTTTCTACCACTAGTCCTGAGCCATGGGTACTTTACAACTACATGTTGCTGGACCACGAGTCACAGTCGGAAAAAACGTGCAATGGACGCAGGTATTGACATGGGCCCGACTTGAGGCCAGGGGTGAGCAATTTGAGGTTCAGAAACCCTACCACGCGGTTAAGATGAGATGAAATCACTGAAATTTGGGAGACGTTCATTCTACAAACTTATTCTTAACAGACTGTCGATTTCTTCACGCATTGTTCACTTGAACTCCTGGCGAGTTCAGCTACAAGAATACACGAGACCGGAAGCAAGCCGAAGGATTACGCTCACAGTCCTGCCAAGCTGCTCTCCCCCTCCTCAGCCGAACACGCACGAGTCATAGTCGCGAAGCGTCGACGGACACGGTCAAAGTTATGCTGTGTATCTGCAAGTTCTGCTCCATCAGGTCTTTGCAACAATCAGACATCTTGTCGAGAGGCTTGCAGTCGTGGTGCTTCAAATGCCGAGACAGTAGCCATAAGTCGTTCTTGGAATGAGCCCATTTCCCAAAACGTCCCCATCGAGACGGTTTTCACTTGTTCTGGAGCAGCGTGTCCTGATGAGAGGCTTGTTTATGTGATGATTCTCTCGCTTTCTTATGTAACGGTGCCCTCAGCGGTATATGGTGTCTAATTTGCAGAAGCTAAGAAGACGAAGAGTTCGGTCCTTGGGGCAATATAGGAGTAAAGGTATCAAATGGTGAATATGAATCCGCACTGGGTCGCGGCATGCATGTTTGTATGGTCTGGCAAGTTCTTTCCAATCATGTCAAGCTCGAATGAGGAAGAGCTGCCCTTGAATCCGGATTATAAGTGAAGGTCGACCACGTTATAGATGGAGCTTCGGTAATGAATCCCGACCCGCATCCAACACTCAGCGCGCCCTCAGAGTGAAAGCGTGGCCAAAGCTTAGATAATGTAGTTGTTCGAAGGAAAACCGTGAGCTCAATTCTGAAAAGAACATTAGTTACACCCAACGTACGGGGACAGACACGTATTAACGAACCAGAGCTGACAAATACGACCTCCGAACGAGAGATGGCTACAAGCACATACACAATCCACCAAGCTGGAAACGAAGCTTCATTTCCCTTCATGCCCTAATACATTGTAAATATCCAACTGCTGACTTCTCAACCTACCTTTTAATCGACGGTCAACTAATAGCCCGTTTAGAGTAAAGCAATGATGGAAGCAAGCATCCACCAGGAATGTCCAACTTTCAGATCCCCCTTGCGCGACATCCGTTGCCTTACTCCATCCGGCTTCAATGACTAGGCACAGTACCTGTATCAGCAAGCAAGCAATCAATCAATCCCCTCTTTTCACCGTTCCCCCACAAGCACGCCATTCCATCCCCTTAACAAGGCAGAAATGCTTCCATCGATGATCGGATTCCATGGGCCAAACAAAGAGGTACCTAATTCCATACCGGTACCGAGGTATCCTGCATTGGATGTTCTCCCGGAACCCATTGCGGCTTGGTTAAGGGTCCAAGGTACGCCCATAGATCTCTACTCACGCAGGGTCTTTTGTAAGCGCGCACTGTATGGTAAGCTACGCAACAGCGATGATGGCATTTGTAATTGAGCCACCCTCACGGCGCTTCGAGAAATGATTACACATACATACCACATACCCAGCATCACATTTCCCAAAGCCAGATATAAATGACTAGAATGTCCCCTCCTGTAATTCAGTTCTCCTCTTCCCTGATATAATCTAGGTCAACATCTGAGAAGTTCGCCCTGATAACTACTGCTCAACCCCAATCCGTCGGAACATTCCGAGGCTCACCAACTTACACTTACATCATCCACAGCTCCCCTCCAAACTCCACCCCAGAAAAAAAAACGCATAAAGCTCTCCTACTATCGATTACAAACCTCCATCTTCCAAGTATCACCACCCCAAACCAACAACCCACCAAATCAAAACAAAACACACCCTCTTCCCCCCGCAACAACCGCCAAAATGCCCGTCATCGACATCAAGTCCAAGCCCGAATTCGACGCCCTCACAGCATCGACCCCCTACGTCGCCCTCCAGGCCCACGCAACCTGGTGCGGCCCCTGCAAGGCAATCTCCCCGCTCTTCGCCAAGCACGCCGACGCCCTCGCCGTCCCCGACAAGTTCGTCTTCGCCCGCTTCGACACCGACGAGGTGCCCGACCTCGCCATGGAGCTCGGCATCCGCAGCATCCCCGCGTTTTACGTCTTCGAAAAGGGCGACAAGAGCGACACGCTTACTGGCGCGAACCCGCCTGCGCTGCAGAAGCTGGCTGAGGCCACGGCGGAGAAGGCAAAGGCTGTGAGTTTTGTCCATTTTTCAACTTGATTTTCTACGGCTGCGGATATTTGTTTGCCCTTTGAATGGGGGGAGTCATTGGAGAGGATTTATGACTGACGTGTGTGTGATGTTAGGCCTAAGTTACCCAAACCGCGAAACAGACGAGACGAAAATAGAGTCGCTGCAGCGGAGGATACATATACAGCGACAGGGAAGCAGAGGATACCACTTGGGAGGGCGATATGATATCTAGACAGGCGCATCAGTCATGGCTAGTCTGCAAATATCACACATCGTATTGGACATTTACAAGACGCAATTATTGCCGTCAACCGCTCTATTCGCTCCGTCGTTACGCATCCCACATGTCAAAACCCATGATATCAATGATGGAGCCATACATCTACATATAAGCCCGCCAAAACCACAAAAGGAAGAAAAAGCCCTCTGACAAGTCATTGTTCCGTGTTCCCAAGAGTAACAACCACACATATAGCCGTTTTCCATGACCGCCTACCACCCAACAGAAAGAAATTGTAAACAAGGATAAAACTCCACGCTTCGTATGCAGCCGTAATAAAGTAACGGTAAGAAAAGAAACAGCCGTTGAAGGCGGGTCGCCGATCACAGGCGCAGCCGCCGAGAGGAGTAACCATGATAATGAAACAGAACCAGACACTTTTGTCCTTCACCCTTCTCGCTCAGCTGCATCGTCGCTCATCCTTCCCAAACCAGAATCAGCCCGCCTCTTGGAGAGCGACTGGTCCGACTTGTCTTCGTCAATGATACCCATGCCATGCGTCGGCTCCTTGGACTTGCTCGACTGGATAGCGGGCCCCGTCGACTTCCTTCGGCTGGCCTGATCTTCCACAACCTTGGGTCTGTTGAGATCGGTGACGCCAATGCTTCTCCGAGCAGCCGCCCGGGTGGGGGGCTTCAGGAGGTCGTTGGGCTTTCGAGATTGGCCATCACCAGCAGCAGCAGCGGCAGCCTCATGGGTAGATTCCGTGGGTGAGCTTGCGCTGACGGAATATCGCAGCCCCGAAATGCTGCCTCTCCACCGGCTGAGGTTCCAAAAGCCGCCCTCCTTTTCGTTCTCGTCCGACTCTGCCACGCTAATGAAGTTGAAGCTCGGCGTGGGTGGCTGCGACCCCCCGTCCAATGTCCCTATCGATGGCCGGCTCCGTATGCTGCCCGTGGGGCTGGCGAGGCTGTTCCTCTGAGGGCGCGCCGATGAGCCGCTTGAAGGGACTGGTTTTCGAGCAAGCGCTGCGGGATTCGTAGTCGACGAAAAGTTGGCAGGGGACCTGGGAAGTTTTCTTGGCGACGCAGACCGCTCGCTCCTCGCCGGCGTCACGCTGACGTTTGCGCGCGCTCCTTCATCGTTGACGTCTTGACGCCAGCTAATGATGCGGTCGGACGGGTGCTGGGCCTGGCCCGCACTCAGGTTGAGCGAGGTCCGCCTTGAGACGCTGCCGCTCGTCCTAGTGATGATGCTCCCGCTTCGTCCCAGCCCGCTCACCTTGCTGGAGAACTTGGAGCCCAGCTCCCACATGTTCTGCTGGCGCTTGGCGAATGCACAATCCTGGCGGAATACCTTGATCGTGCCGGTCCTGTCCGTCGTGACGATGATGTTGCCATCCAGATGCTTGCAGCGCTCCAGGTACGCCGGGGTCTCCTCCGGCTTCTTGATGCTCGACGGCGGCGCCGGGTGGTGGATTTCGGTCCCCGCTTCCGACACCTCCGTCTGGCTTAGAGCGGCCTCGTCAAGGCTGCGGAGCAGCACAGGGGGCGGGTTGCATAGATCAAAGATGGGGTCGCCCGATGCGCTCAGAAGCTGCCTGGTGCGCGTGGGCGCCATCAGCGCCGCAGTGACAACCTCTGGATGGGCATCAAAGGATTCGTAGGGCTGGCGGTCCTTGGCGTCGGCTTCTGATGCATTCGTGTTCCAAATGTACGCCTTTCGATCTTCGCTGCCGCAGATGACATAGGTGCCATCGTCGCTGAACCGCGCGTGAATCTGGCTCGACTGATTCTCCAGGCCTTTGAACTTGACCTCGAGGGACCGCGAGTCCAGGTTGTAGATGCGGACGCGAGAGTCGTTGGACGTGATCAATACCTTGACCTCGTCTGTGCCGGCTGCCGTGGCTGTCTTGATACCCGTGATTTTGCTGCCCTTTGCGTTTTTGCCTCGAGACGATCGAACGTGAATCTGAAACTTGACCTTGAGTCCCTCCGTCTCGTAGAACGAGCACATACCGCTCAAGACGCCGCAGATGGCCGTGGTGCCGTCGGGAGTAAAGGCCACGGCCGTGATGAATTCGTTCGTAGAGGCCGAAAAGGCCACAGTCCGGTCCGGTATGTTCCAGAGGCGAAGCTGCGCATCCAGGGAGCCTGCCAGGAAATAGCGGTCGTCGGTGGGGTGGAACGCGATAGACGTGACCAGATCGTGGTGCGCAAACGTGGCGAGGCATTCTTGTCTGCTGATGTGCCAGAGCCTTACCGTCTTATCCATCGACGTCGACAGGAGAAAGTTGTTCTTGCTCCAACAAAGGGCCAGCACTTCGCCCGTATGCGCCTGAAACTCGCGAATCGGCTTGTTCCGAAAGACGGGTGCGCTGAGCCGCTCTCCCTTAGTCTTGCCCTGCGCTTCTCTGTCGGCCTCCTCCTCTGCCTCGTGCGCCCTGCGCTCCTCCTCGGTCGATATGACGGCAAAGACGCGGACCACCTGATCCTTGCCTGCGACGGCAAGGTAGCGACCATCAAGGCTGAACTCGGCGGCCCAGATGGCGTCCCCAGCTTTGAGGAGCTTCGTGCCCACGGCTGTGGCAGGGACGCGGCCGTGTGACGGCTCGTCGTCCTTGTCCGGCTTGGGCCCGAGGAGCTCTTGCGCTAGGAACAGGCGGTTAAAGTCCCGACGTCTGCTGTTGTGCGCTTTTACGCGAATGTAGCGGGGAGGCTCTTTGTAAAGCGGGATGTAGCCGCCGCCTTCGCTCAAGACGGACATGGGCGCGCGAGCGCTGCTCCCCTCGGTGCGCTGCTCGCCCATCTCGGAGTCGGAGTCGGGCGCATCGTTGTCGTATCTCCTGAAGGCACTCCGCATGCCAAAGCGGCTCAAGAACGAGGTTCCCTTCCTACGGCGCAACACATTAGCACGCGCCGACGACACTCAATGGCGACTGGCGTCTGGGCGCAAACATACTTTCGGTCCTTGGAGGGTTCGGGCAGGGCATTCGCCAGGCGGGCTGTGGTCTCAATTCCAAAGCTCTTCCTGGGGAAGCTTTCCGTCGTCGGGCTATCGGGCTTGGTCGAGCCGCGCAGGCGTTGAGCGAGAGAAGTTTCGATGGTGCCGCTGTTGGTTCTGAGGAAGATTTGCTAACCATGTCTCCGTTAGCATTCGCACGTCACTTGATCCAGTCGAATGAGTCTTCGGGAACGTGAAGGGAGACGTACAGTGCCCAGAGGATCCAGGGCAGCGGGTGTCGGCGGGGTTGAAGACATGGTTCTTATCATGACGCCCTTTGGTTCCTTTTCCTTTTCCCTTCCATTTTGCGGTTGCTGAGTTGGCGCGCGCGACAGCAGAGTCGTGGACCTGCGTGTCGGCACAGGCAGCGGCCGGGATTCAGAGCTACCGGCGGTGCCGTTGGCGGGACTCTTGGTGCTACCGTCCTTTGTCGAGGCCAATTGGCTGTCGCCGACGTCCGCTGACGATGATAACGGGGGAGGCATCTTCCATGCTGTGAGGCCAGTACGGCTGGGACAGGCGACCACCCGACGGAGAGTCGCAGCAGCCCGAGGTGAAGCTCCGGGCGTGGGTCAGCTCGAATGCGCGCGGCAAGGGGGGATCGAGGCGACGATGCGAGTAGAAACAGAGCGCAGTGATGAAGAGGCTGACAGGATTCGATGGTAGCCTTGCGGGAAAATTCGAAACGAGTCACGAGCTGTGCCGCCGTAAAGAACAGAGTAGAGTTGACCAGACAAGAGATCGAGGGTAGACGGACTCGGACAACGTCAGGCTCCGAGTGGGCCGACTAAGCTTCTTTATAAGCGGAGGACTTGCTGGTGTTGCGCATTAGCAGTTGCTCCCTGGTGCTACTGGCATCGCCGTTGAAGCCCCTAGAGGCCATCATCAGTCAGTCCGGGGCTCCGACAAGCGTACCTGGTCAGGGCGAGAGTTGCTTAATTGCCAGATTGCTGGGCCGTTGGCACAGGCCTCGTCTGCGCGCCTATTTTGCTGGATTAGTCGTCGGCAGGGCAGGGCGCGCGCGGAAGCCGAGGATTCGAGATGGCAGGAATTGGCGGTGGAGCAGACGAGAGACGAAGGATGACAGGGGAGTGAGTTGTGCTGTGCTGTGCTGTGCTTATTGGAATCCTGGCTGACGAGATGTATGGTGAGGCTGATTGCAGGCGACTAACTGGACTGGTTGTATGTATGAGTTGCTGGCGATGAGACTGCGAGTGGTTGATTGGGCGAGACTTGGAGTTGAATGAGGCGCAAAGTACTTGTAAAGTTGGCAGTTGAGAGATGCGATGAGGAGGAGGAAAGAGAAACAAATTGTGGGAAGACGAAGAAAAAGAGACAAGCCACACACGCGGTCTCTATGACTCTACCTTAGGAGCCGATGCGAGTACGAGCTGAGAAAAAAAAGGATGCTATGACGGGGTCGCACTTGGCGCACGCGAGTGAGAGAAACCGAGCTTTTTTGAATGGCCAAAATCTCGATGAACTGGATCAGGTTGCTGGAGTGGCTGCGAAAAAGTGACTTGCGGCGGGGATAGTGGTGACCTCTTGACACGCAGATGAAATGCATGTTTCACAAGTAGTCGGTACCAGCGGTCGTAGATGGTGCCCCTCGCATGATGACGCATTGTCGGCGTTTTTGTGCCTCGTCCAGGATCCAAGGATTGAGATGGATGGATGCCTTGGCCGCTGCGTGGCTGACGGTGCCTGTTGGTGCTACTGTACTAATAAGGCACCGCAGCGTGTGGAGAGGCTGATGTCCCCATTGCGGCCCCTGTGAAGGATTCTAGAAGTCGTCAGTCGCTGCTGGGGGTTGCTGTCCATGGATGATGTCTGTCTCGATGTTGGGGAGACGGCTGTGTCCTTTCATCTATCTGCTCTGCTGCATGATCTGGCAGGTTTCGCATGCCGAGGTACCTGACAGCACCCCATCGACGGGCCACTCGTTGTTTCGCCCGCGGAATACGCGTATAGCGGACATGACATCAAATGCGGGAGCACTGCATTGCATCCACAGCTGTGTGCAGATACGATATGGAGAACAGAACAAAACTTGGGACCAGAAATTCCCAGCTTCTGGGGGACCATCGCGGCGAGCCTCGGCCCGATCAGTCAAGTTCCATGATCCCACCACCTTCGACTCCGTTTCCCCCCGCCAAGACCCGCCGACCCTGAAAAGGGTCAACGTGGGAAATAAGGAACCACTGCATGAGTCGGCGCTGTAACGAGCTGCTGCATATTCCGTACCTACAGCTGAATGGACATACGGATACGAAGTACGAGTTATCGTTACCTTACTCAACCTTACCTACCTTCTTGTCTGAGGGATAACAACCTTAACCTGACGTCTCGCCGTCTTGCCCTTCAGTTGCACAATGACGCCTACAGATGACCTCATCTTCCCGGCTTCCAGGCCCTTGCACTACCAAACTACCAACAAACAAACGGCACAGACACCGAGCAATTGCGTCTCTCACCTTGCCAAAGAACCTCAACCCCGATTTTCACCATGCTTGGCTAGCTCTAAGCAAGAAACCACGCGTTCCACAGCTAGCTCTGCCTTATGGGGCGCCTCGGCAAGGGGACGACTCGACGCCAATTCGACACATTCGCACTGGCTTCTAACGAGCTTTGAAACGGACAGGACCATGATGCGACCTTGCCCTGCTGTTTCTCTTGCATGTTCACTCTGCCTCTGACTGTGATGATACCATCTTATATGTGCTCATCATGAGGCGTTTCATTGCATTTGCACCTTTTTGAGCTTGCCGATTCCCAGAGCTGATAGTATTCCCCGATTCCAATGGCTCACAATCAATGACGCGGCTGCTGTGATGCTTGCACAAGCGCCAAAGGCTCGAATCGGCAGCCGTTTCCGACCAAGCGGCGCCAGACGCAAATGCGGGAGCACCTGAACGAGCCTAAAACTGTAGATTAAGGGCGTCCTTGGAAGCATCAAACGCCCAAGCTGCGAAACAACCTTGCACCTACACTTACGACAACACGCCTTTGAATTGGGAACCCCCAAGTACAGATCGTTTATAAGACAATCATTACCGGATGGGTCGTTTTTAGCACCGTGAGAAAGAGCCGAGCCATCATCATGAGCCTGTATTGCTCAATATAGAAGTATCAGGAAAGGTAATAGCAACACAAACAGCATGAAATTGTGGGGTAGCGAGTTCTGCATCTCAAGCTCGCCTCTATCAAATGATTGGTTGTCGTAGCACATGATCCTCGCAAGGCTCGCTGCGAGGCGGCCAGACACTCTCGACATCCCCCTTACCGCGCCCCCTCCTTATAATGCGATGATTGAACTATTTCGCACCTGAAAACATATTGACTGTTCTGTGTCACTGGTCTGCTTCGCCAAGGAACTGAAACAAGCATCCCAAAAGCCATCATGACAACAGAGTATCATAACCAGAACAATGATGATGCGCGACGGGCCAGCAGACAGAACGCTGCACCGTCACCAGCCAGTATGAGAAACAGTTGGTTCAGATGCCTTTGCATAATCTAATAAGTCGTCCTCCCTCAGACAACATCTCCCGATTCTTAGTCGACACTCGCTCTGAAGGTTTGGTCTGCCTGTTGATTTGCCCGGCTTTAACTGACAGATCTTGAGTCGCGACGGGATGCTCAAGGTGCAGTATCAGGAACATCCACTGCGATGGCGCTTTGACGGATACTTGGCCTTGCACGGCATGTCAGAATGCTCGTTGGCACTGTGTGCCTCCACGCGGTTCATGGAAGACACGTTCATTAGCTGAGATTGAACTCACTGCTCGCGCTGCCATGGAACAAAGACTGGCCACTTTTGAAATGCGGTTTGGCCGCAGCTCCCAGCCCCCGGCAAACGACATACTTCCATTTCTCGAGGTGACCACTCTTGGGACCTTGTTCTATGCTACGTCACGCGTCCAAACGAAGGTCGACCTACACGGCATCCTCGACGACGCTGTTCTTCAGGTCAACGGCGAGTGGACGTATTACCAGCCCAGCTACCTGTCGTGCAAATGCTCCTACTCGCTGTCCCCGCCTGACAGCGTCGATAAGATCAAGCTGAAGCCGGAATTGTCCACGCGGTCATATGATGTACATGGATTTGCCATAAGCATATCTGCCATTGAACTTGACCGCAGCCCTTACGAATCCTGCGTCGAGATTGTTCAGCATGCAGCGAATGGTGAAAGAGCACCGGCGAAGGTGCAGCTCACGCCCCGAAACCCCCCATTCGCAGACAACGGGACGGCAAGGACCAGACATCTGTCGCAGCATGGCGAGCACAGATATGACTTACTTGAAGTAATGACGATCGCGGCCGGCAATAGGAGACAGCCGGCCGGCCAAGTGTACTTCCAGCTAGTCGTCGAGCTGTGGGCCGACTTGGACACCCAGCATTCTGCGCGGTTTGTCAAAGTTGCCGACAGAAAATCGGTCAAGATAACCCTAAGAGAACAGCTCCCACCTTCGACCGAAGTTCCATCTCGTGACCATCTCAATATTCGACGGACTGGTCCAGATAGTACTCCTTCTGTCGCCACGGATGGCGAGAGCGAGTGTTCTTCCAAATCTGGGAGCATAGCCGGAAGCAACACCTGCCTGGTCCCGGAGGATAGCAAGGATTCACTGAGAAGAGAATCGATAGTGCCGGAGCTGGAGCGCATGCCTGTTCAGGGAGGCGTCATGGCCAGTAATGATGAATCAGAACGGCCATATCCCGATGACCAACTACAGAGACCACAAGATGCCATGGTACCCTCTCCCAATGCGCGCGACACGGTACTATCGACGGATGTTGACAACCGAATACCGACTGTACAATTGCCAATTGGGGACTCACAGGGGCTCCAGCGCCACCTACCGCACAGCGGCCTGGTTTCATGGATACAAAAGATATGTCGGCCCAGACTTAGGCCAGGATATAGAAGAATCGAATGGACTTGCGTAAGTGCCGCTCCTGCCGCCAACTTGAACTCCCTATACGTCGTCGTTCATATTGGTACTCATATTGACTCGCAATATTCAGGATTGCGGTGTGGAATTATATGGTGACTTTCTTCAAGAGGAACAATCTGATTTAGACGACCTGGAAGCATCTCTTCGGTCTCCCGTTGAGGACGCATCGTCCGCGAGCGACTCAAGCGACGCCGAGAACTCTGCAGAAACTCAAGCAGATTCGGCCCGCAGCAGCTCAAGTTACTCCGCTCGAAGGAGCTCAGGCACAACAGCATCGCCGGCCCTCACTGTTGCGTCTAGCGTCGAGATACACCCCAGATTCCTCGCCCTCTGCGTCAACACAAGCGGGATATACAAGAAGCTGGCCGAGCTTGATACGTCACGCATCACATCAGACAGCGAGGTGTTTTCCCAATTGCAAAAGGCGTATCTTGAGCACCGGGGCTTGCGCTCTCGCTTACGCCTCATCAAGCCTGTGACGGTCGAGTTTGTCCGTGTAAGTCAGGAATTCATACCCCACAGCTTCCTATAACAGAAGGGAAAGACAATAACAATGATATACCACAAGATGAAACAACTCGTGTAGACTCTTTGAGTATCGTGGAAAGATATAACTCCACGTGTATGAGGAAATCAACTAACTGCTCCCACCAGTTCACCCTCTGGAACCTCCACCACGGCTACATATCCGTCTCCGACCGCCCAAAGTGCTTGCCTCCCAAGGCCGCGGCCAACTACAGCTTCGTCCCCCCGCCGATGCCCCCGGAGGTCTTCATCCATTACCTGGAGCACGGAGACGGCGACCTCAGCCCGAACCGGCACACCTGGCTGCCGCGCCTGCCCCAGCGGCTCAACGGCAAGGTCCTGCAATGCAACGAGGCCGCCGAAGGCTGGGGCATCCACGTGATCGAGGGACCTGATCGCGTGGCCGTCTTTTGGATCGTCATGCTGGTCGTTTCGGCGGGCGTGTTGGCGAGCGTCTTGTGGGCTTCGCTCCTGAGGGACATTCAGGGGGGGACCGGGCTGGGGGCGCTGATCGTGGCGTTGCCGTCGGCCATTATGGCTGCTTTTCTGTTTCGGCTGGAAGCGATATGAGGTGGTATCTGTATCTTTACAATCTCGGGAGTTTCTTGCTTTCTAGGCCATTGCATCTATGGACCCATGTGTGATGCGAGGATGATAGGCTTTCCAGCACACCGTATTAGTTGCATGTATCCAGATATCCAGCGTCGCGCTCTCGCGCATATTGAGTGGAAGGTTGGTCTTGTTGCATCTACGCTCTACATACTGGACGCGAAGCTGAAACAGTTCGTAAAGCAAGAGTTGTAGACTTGATACGAAATCGACTCGAATACACAGCTCTGCCGGCTTCCTTGTCCACATTTTGTCTTTGACCAAATGAATTTGTGTTGTTTAGCAAATGCCTGCAGCAGGTCAAGTGGACAACGTCATTATGGGGCCGGTGCCTTGCGACGTTAGTGAGACAGGCAGCACCAAAGCTTACCTTATCGCTTTGAGTTCAGGGCGATAAGCCTCTCGACTGACCTCAACCAAACAACATCCAACCAAAACAGCGATATAATCCGTCGCATCCCGTCTCTTGACCCCAAATCTACTCATCTGCGACAGATATCATACTCCCACTGCTTTCTGGGACTACAGACACCATGAAGCTCGTGTCGCGACACATACCGAAAGAGCTCGAGGACGAGCAGGTCTCGCTGCTACCAGAGGACCCAGAGGACATGGTCAGTCCACGATGCGTCACCACAGCGCATGGCCACATCTGAGCAAACGGCGGCTAACTGCGCATCCCTTCAGTGGCATGCCTACAACCTGATCGTCCCCGGCGACCTCGTCCACGCGCACGCCGTCCGCAAAGTCGTCAACATCAACCCGGGCACCGGCGTCCCGTCCGCCGAGCGAGTCCACACCAACCTCGTCATCCGCGTCAAGTCCACCTTCTTCGATCCCGCCGTCGCCTCCCTGCGCATCTCGGGCGTCGTCTGCGCCGAGAACGAGCACGTCGCCATGGGCTCCCACCACACGCTCGACATCGAGGTCAACCGGTCCTTCACCATCATCAAGCCCGAAGGCTGGGACAGCGTCGCCAAGAAGGCCCTGGCCGAGGCCCTGTCGGACGACAAGAACGGCGCCATGGCCGCCGTGGTGATGCAGGAGGGCCTCGCCAACATCTGCCTCATCACGCAGTTCCGCACCGTGGTCAAGACCCGCGTCGAGAGCGTGGTGCCCAAGAAGCGCGATACGGCGGCAGACCAGGACGCGGGCATGCGCAAGTTCTTTGAGAAGACGCTGTCGTCATTACTCAGAGCGGCCGACTTTTCCGAGTCGCGGCCGCTGCTGCTGGCGAGCCCCGGATTCGTCGCGCAGGATTTCAAGGACTACATTGCAAAGCAGGGCCGCGACAAGTCGGACAAGGTGCTGACGGCCGTCGCCAAGCAGGCAACAGTAGTGCACGCCAACTCGGGACACGTCCACAGCTTAAACGAGGTGCTCAAGAGCCCCGAGGTGCTGGCCAAGATGAGGAATATGAAGTACGCCAAGGAGGCGCAGTACATTGACAACTTCTTCGAGCTGCTCAAGCTCGACGATGGGCGGGCATGGTACGGCACCAAGGCCGTGGAGAAGGCCGTTGCCGACGGCGCAGTCGGGCCCGGATCGGGCGTGCTGCTGATCAACAACTCTCTGTTCCGAAGCGAGGATCTCGCGACGCGGAAAAAGTACGTTGCGCTGGTGGACAAGGTGATGAACGATGGCGGCGAGGCGCGGATATTGAGCAGCGATCACGAGAGCGGGCAGCGGCTCAAGATGCTGGGCGACATTGCGGCCATTCTGAATTATCCCATGCACGACCTGGATGAGGACGAAGAGGAGGAAGCAACAGAGCCGACACCAGCACCCAGGCGGGACGAGGACGACCAGGTGGACATGCTGGATGACGTGATTTAGAATAGACAGACTGGATACCAAAAATGAAAAGAGCGTGCGAGTTTTGCGTGATTCACGAGGCATGGAGCTGTGGTTCCAGGGCATGGAGATGCATCACCGTCGCACTTTGCTACACGTACACGATTATCAAGCAACTGCCTTGGTCCCAGCAGCCGGCAACTCTGGCCGTTCGGCTCATGCACCTCGGCGTTAAACACAAAGCCATCGCCTCATCGCCAGCAGCCCCGAGATAACGCCCACAAACTCCGGGTACTGTGCGGGCTTGTGGGACACTTTGAGTGCATCATCCCCCTTGTCCAGCTCCCATGCAACCATGCTAGCAACCAAAAATTGCCCCTCCTGGTGAACGGTCTGCCCCTCCATGGCGTGGTTGACATCATTCATATAAAGACCGTTACAACTGTTGCGACACACTCCAGTGCTTCTTCATTTCCTTCTCCATTCTCAATCATTGAGTAGATTAAAGGGCTCATAAATAACAGCAAAATGGCGGAGAAACTCACGTTGCAGTCGACGATTAAGCTCAACTCGGGCCATCACATGCCCGTGCTCGGCTTTGGAGTGAGTCTCCTTACCTCTCGCGATGGCTTCTCAGTTAGACTTGCCGACAGGGTGCTTACTGGTGCTGATTAGGTCTACCAAACGTATGTCACCAACCGTCAATCAAGCTCCATCTCACCGACAACATCATTGATATGATCTCTTGATAGTTCTGCATCCGTGGCCACAGACGTCTGCAAAGAAGCCCTGAAAATCGGCTACAGACACGTACGCACACCCTCATGCCTCCTCACATAGCTCGCACATCCTCACATCAAAACAGATCGACTCCGCCTCGGCATACCGCAACCAAGGCCCCTCCGCCGCCGGCATCGCCGCCGCCGGCATCCCCCGCGACCAAGTCTTCTTCACCACCAAGGTCCCCGTCCGGGAGAAACCCCTCGGGTACCAGAACACGCTCGACCTCGTCGACATCGCCCTGCAGGAGACGCAGCTGCCGTACCTCGACCTCGTCCTCATCCACTCCCCCTACGGCGGCTCCGAGAACCGCAAGGGCGCGTGGAGGGCCCTCGTCGAGAGCGTCGACGCCGGCAAGGTCCGCTCCATCGGCGTCTCCAACTACGGCGTGCACCACCTCGACGAGCTCGAGGCGTACATCAAGGAGCTCGAGGCCGAGCGCGGAAGTGGAAAGGGCGGCGTCTTGTCCGTCGGCCAGTGGGAGATTCACCCCTGGCTGCCGCGTGATGATATCGTGCAGTGGTGTCGCGCGCGCAACGTCGCTGTCCAGGCGTACTGCCCGATTGTGCGCGGCCAGCGCTTCGGCGATGCCAAGGTTGGCGCCGTGGCGAAGAAGTATGGCAAGACGGAGGCGCAGGTTTTGCTGCGGTGGAGTTTGCAGAAGGGGCTTGTTCCGCTGGTGAAGAGTGTTACGCCGAGTCGGATCAAGGAGAATGCGGATATCTTTGATTTTGAGTTGACGGAGGAGGAGGTTAAGGAGTTGACGACGAGCGAGTATAGTCCTTGTGCGTGGGATCCTACTGTTGAGCCTTTGGACAGGTAAACAGTTTCTGTACTGTATGCCGGTTTTCATAGTAAATCCAAAGAGAGTAGCTACTCATGGATGATTGGGATCTTGCGTCTTCTTTCTCTCTTCCCTCTGCGAAATCTTCTCAAGCAATTCTCTCGGAGCCTTGAGTAAACCTCTCGGAACCTTCTTGGGGAGGTTGGTCCGAATCTTCGCAAGTAGATCGCTTGGCGTAATACTTTTGCAATATTGGTACCCTTCTTGTGACCAAGCCGCGATCCTCTCCATATTGAACGTGATCAGCAGAGTAAGCAAAGAAACGCAAAAGGCCGTCACAATAAAGGGCAACCTCGTGCTGAAATCCGCTATGTTGGGAATCGCCCACAGTGCCTATTACTCGTCAGCTTGAGAGATCACGTCTAGGATCCTTGGTCGTATACTAACAGCGCAAAACCCCAGCGGTAGATAGAAAATGCTCACATAGGTGAGCAGCATGACATTCTGGCCTAGATTCGTCACAATCCTCGCCTCGTGGATGGAACTCCACGCAAACTCCTGTGCCTGGTTAGCATTGCGTCTTTCGTTGGAGCTTGTACCATCTTACTCACGATCTGGAGGAGATCTCGAGCTATCTGATCCAGTTCGTCCAACTTTTGCTTGATGCTGGGCCCAAAGTCTTCCTCTAAGTACTCCAGCACAGCTTCCGGACTCTCATCTCCAGTGTAGTTCATCTCCCTGTCGTCCTTTATAAACTTCTTAGCCTGTGAGATCTGATCTGCTAGACTGAGGCGAAGGCCAGCCAACTTTTGCGCATCCTTTGCGAGGTCATTCATCGTCTTGGGGGTTTTGCCTTGGGACTTCAGCTGCTCAACGCGCTGTGCAAGATGGTTAGTAATTCTCTCGACTGTTGTGATGGCCCTGAGCGATGAAGCAGGAGTGCAGCTTACTCTCCGAGACAAATGGTCCCCAGCCTTGCGACACAATTCTAACCATTGTGCGTGGGCGTGTGTCAGGAGTTGATGAAACAAATCCACAGGGCCGTCCGGGATGCAGCCGTACGGTAACGTGCTCAGGTACACTGCTGCCCTATGGTCCTCGTAACTTTCTTCAGACCACATTATCCTACTCACCTCGCCGCCATCATATTTGGAGGGCTCTCAGATGAGAACTGGTCAACAGGAATCCATAATGCCATTGATACCCTTGGTGGGCTGTCAGCTCGGTCGTAGAGGTCTATTTGTAGGCTGTTTGCTGTCAACTCCTTCTTATCCGATATTTTGAATAGTCCATTCATCCAGGCTGAGCTTTTGATCTCGTCGGTCAATAGACTAAGAGGCACTGCCTTGTAAGCCATTACCATGAAAACATAGATATTGAGAAGGAAAAAGAACACGACTTACAGCAGACAGCTTTCCATATCAGGATATTTCTTCCATAGATCCGATATGCCGTCCGCGACCTCGGGGAAGTCAAGGTGCTGTTCTCCGGTTAGTCGTCCAGTCCAGAGAGCCACGTTCCCGTCCCGCCCTTCAGATAACTGCCGCCAATCTTTGGACATGGTTCCCATTGTTTTTGCTCCTTCTTTAAGGAGCTCTCGCGCGATATCCCCCCCCGCCCAGGCCTCTCAGAGCGACTTGAAGCGGCGTCCTACCCGAATGATCCTGGATGTCCAGATCTGCCCCCTCGGCCATGAGGACTGTTGCAATATCCAGACGTCGAAGTAACGCAGCCACATGTAAGGCAGTTCTACCGATTCCATCTCTGTGATCCAGATTCGGCCCAAAACGCAACATGAATTCGATGCGGTCAATATCTCCTTCAAATACCAGCTGGAGCAGCGTGCCAGTATCGACGGGTATTAATTTCTTGATGACTTCCTCCTTGCCGCCTAGAAGAGCCCAATAAAGCGGTGCGTGTACCTCGTAATCCTCTATGTTTGCATCAGCACCGTGTTTCAATAGCATTTCCACTGCATCAGCTCGTCCGATTTGAGCAGCCCATGAGAGCGCCGTTCGACGACGGCTATCTACAACTGCGTTAACCTTAACGCCATGCCTTGATAGAAGTACCCGCAACACCTCCATTTGTCCACGCAATACGGACCATGATAAAGGGTCCAGAGTGTCTTTAACTGAAGCACATTCTTTGGCCAGAAGAAAGTCCAAGAGGTCATCATATCCGTCGCGTGCGGCCTCTTGTATCGAGTCTTCGAGGCCTGCACCCCAGTCGAGACCTTCTTTGACAAGTAGCAGGTCAACCACGTCATTGTACTTCTTTAGAGCCCTGTCGAGTGCCGTGAGGTGGGATTTGTCCTTCTTGTTGATGTCTATCCCCTCGGTTGCGAGCAGAGTCCTGACAACATCCGTACAGCAGTTACTTGCAGCTAAATGCAATGCTGTGGAACCGCTGCCGTCCGTTGCGTTCACATCGAGACCAAATGTCTCAAGAAGTAAGTCCAGTACGTCCGAATGCCCTTTCTTGGCCGCTGTAAAGAATGCCTGTTGATAACTGCCTTCGTTGTTCTGGTTCGTATCATGCAGAATCCTCTGTGCTATGTCAAGAAAGCCATTGCCCGCAGCGGGAGTAAGGGAAGAGTTCCGATCGTCGTTCAAGGTGTCGGCGAGAGATTCTTTGGACTCCCGTTCCAAAAGATACCTCTTCGCCGCGAGATACAAGGGCGATTCCTCAGGTAAGTCCACGGAGGTCGAAGATTCCGCGTCCTGTGACGAATCGTTCTGGGTAGGGGAGGTTCTGTTCGACGCTGCGTCTTGGCCAGCCTTCATAGTGATTGCCAGTGGAAGTCTCGCTAGTTATGGCAGGTACTTTCAAAGGAACGGAATGCAGTCGGAGAAGTCAAAAACAGCGACACAATGACTGATTCGTGTCGGGGAGTCGTTGGATGAGACTGTACTTCAGAGGCTACTGGTCCTCATTATATAGGACAAAGGTATACGTACGCCATCCTCCACTGGCCGCCTTGCAAGCTGCCTTTTACCGTTTGGACGTGACAACTTTCTCCTCTTGCAGATGGAGTAACACCTGAAATATCGTGGTCAGTTATGAGTGGCTCATTGATTAATATGTATGCAAGCCTCGCGAGGCATACATGCGGGCAGTGCTCTTTTGGGGACGGCTTGGGCACATTTTGCCGCCTAAGAAGGGATTCTCATGGTATGGTTGACATCAGAGATTATTTATTTGGCTGATGGTGCATTCAGAGCCGCATTATGAGTTTCGTTGTCAATTAGCGATGAAGACATTCACAAGCTGAAGCTACAAGGGTGAAGCACAACATGCTGGGGGTTCTCCCTTGTCCAGTACTATGGAGGTACATGTAGCCTAAACTTGGATTGTGTCGCGCCTTATGCGCATATGGACCTGCATAGCAGGATGAGCTGCATAGCCCGCGGTGAGAGTTTTGGTTCGTCTATCAGACAAAAAAAGATATTCGCAAGGGGAGACATCGAATTGAAGAGGAGACTACATGAACTGAACTGTTCAGTTACACATCACTTGTAAAGTCTAGAAGAGAAGAAGACGAGGTCAAGGCATCGTTACTGGCATCACGTGACAGCGTATCGGTCTCGCGTCAACAGCTGCCACGCCCTGTTCCTCCCTCAATCTTACCCCGCGACAACAACAAAGCAAAACAACAACAAAGAGCATCATCACTACCGGACATGCAATGCCCGTCCACTCATTGAACCCGCCGCAGCTGCCACGATGCGCGTCCAAAAGACCTTTACGGTAGTGCCGCCTCCGGGGCCGGCCGAGCGAACCGCCGTCGACAACCGCCCCATGACGTCCAAGCAAGTCCGCAAGGCCTACCGAGAAGCCAATCGCGTCCCGCGCGTGTCCAAGGCCGAGCTCCGGAGACAGGAGAGGGCCGAGCAGGAGCGCATCCGCAGGGAGCTCGAGAAGGAAAAGGCCGCAAGCAAGGCAAAGGCGCTGAGGGAGAAGAAGCGGGCAAAGGAGCAGGCGGAGCGGGAGGAGAAGAAGAAGAAGGGCCTGCCCCTGGTCAACGTCCGGCCCAGTCAAGACACCATTGCGCGGTTTGTGAGGGGAAACGGATCGAGGAGCAAGAGGGATTTCCAAGGGCGAGACGCTTCGGGGGCGCCAGTGTTGCCGATCGCGGAGGAGGAGGAAGAAGACGACCTTCCCAGCCCGAAGCGATTTTGCAAGATGAGCCATGAACTCGAGGAAATCATCGAGGAGCCTGAAGAAGATGATGGCGAATCCATTACCGAGACTACGGAGGAGGACAAGGACAAAGCTGCTACTACCCAGGGACCGGAGGCTGTCGCCGCGCTTGAACCTCTCACCAGACTTGACACTGCGCATGAAGGTGCTCTTATCGAACCGGACACTGTGCCACACGATGAGGCCGTCGCTAAAGAAGATTTCCTGGACGGATTTGAGGTAATGTCGGACGACGAAATATCCAAGCTGTCATTCAACGCGGTGATTGCAAAACCCAAGGTAGACGACACAGATGATTGCCCTTCTGCAGGGCCAGATGCCACGGCAAGCGAGGAGGGGCAAAGCGTGCTTGATGAAGTCAATCTCCAGCAACCAGATTCATCCGTCTCAGTCAAGAACCCTGAACCATTAGCTCCCCAGCAGTTTGACTTGATATCCGATGACGAGGAGGATCTGGAGCTGGAGATGCTGGCGCTAGACGTTGTCCTGACCTCTCAACAGGTGCTACCCAAAGAGCCGATGGAGAAGCCTCTGTCGCAGATATCGCAGACGTCGGTTCGCTCAGCATTAGATCACGAAACGGATCGCGAGCTGGCCGCGAACCTTGAAGAAATGAGCCCTCCAAAGCCCCAGGCATGTCTCATGCCACCGCCACCGCTACCAGTCCCGCAAGGACGCTCCCATGCCTCCTCTGTCGCAATGAGGCCGCAGGCACCTCCCCTCAGCACACAGCAGATCCTCTATAACATGGACGACTTCTTCCCCACATCATCGCAGCAGGCAGCCGAACTGGAGGAGGAGGAAACCACCTTCATTTCCCAACACACAAAGCCAGGCTCCGTGCCTGCACCGGAGGTCCCAAGTCCGGTGAAGAAGAATTCACCTCTGCCCATAGAGGCAACGTCTTCATCTCCAGGGACGCCGAAGCCCTTCTTTACTGCTTCGGGAACAAACGAAAGAGTAGCTGTCGCCTTGCTCCACAGCCGACGAACAGCAGAGCGGGAAGAGGAGGAGAGGCGGCGGGCCGCCGAGTTGGAAGCCCTTGAGTTTGAAGAAGCCAAGAAGAGAGAAGCCGAGCGTCTTGCACGACAGAGACGGGATGAAGTCAAGCCAACCACAGCGTTCGAGTCTCCAATAACAAGGATGGAGGAGAAGCCTCAGGCGCCTCGACAAGTGAAACCAGTTGCTGCAACATCACCACAGTTTCCCACAGGCAAGGCATTTATACCGAACGCAAACCGTGCACCCAACAGGGCCGTTATGCAGAGGGTGCCCCTTTTTGCGGCACGTTCAAATGCGGCATTACCTGGCAAGTTGCCTCCTCCGAGTGAGGTGAAGAAAGATTCTTCTTTAGGCACGAATTCCCGACCTCCACCTGCAAAACCGAACGTACCTATACCTTCAAAGGCGCGAAATGAACTTTTGTGTCCAAACGATCACAATGCAACATCCAAACCCCCCGACAAGGAAAACAAGCCTGCTCCCCAGTTCGACCAGTTTGATGAGTTTAAGGATCTCATGGCTTCTCAGGAGTCGGAATTCGGCGGAAGCTGGATGGACGAACTGGCGACGGAGCTCTCCCTATGATGTACATACTACACAAAGACGATACACGGCCGCAGAGATGGCTACCAGAGACGATATACCCCCTTGGATTAGACAGCGGACAAGACGGCGAGTTGTGCTTATTTACTTCGGCGAAAAGGGCTCTTTTTGTGGCATACTGGCGGGATCACTGGCTGATTTTGCATTGCATGGCGAATATTGCTTTTTGTTAAGCTATCGGGAGGTAGCATTTTCAGGTTATTTTTTACGATTTACTGTTGCTGCGAATGATGGAATGTAAGTGCCAAGGCTTGCTCACCTTGTTACCCGGCTGGAGACAGGTAGCCTGCTGATCAGAGTTGACTGTGCCATCTTTCGTCTTTCCATTGTCCTGGTGTGATGATGCTAACACTCCTCCTTTATTTCCACACATCATATCTCTCTTTGTTTCCATGCTTTACCACCTCCCTCCAAACTCCCCTTCACGCCTTTTCCACAGTCCTTTCGGTCGACACTCAACAGAACCCCCTGTCGAACATGCAAACAAACCCCGGATCTCACCCAAATCTCACATTATCTCCTCCTTCACATGCACAAGTTGCATTAGCCTCACCCTCCAGGCACGAACACATCCTTTTTTGCACGGTTAGCTGCAGCATTGGACCTGTAGACTATCCCCGATATAACATCCCTCTGATTGTTTTGTACTACCCTAGGCACTTATCACCAAAGAACCAATGGTCTGTGCTTTAGGGATGGAAATACTACGCAGAATGTGATTTTGGAGGATATATACAGCTGCTCTCATCTCTTAATCTAGCTCTATGAGAGCCGCAACTTATCTGGTAGCGTATAAACCTCAAGAACCCACGTAACAGTAAGATGCAAGATTCCCAAGGTAATCATACACATTCAACACACCACAAACAGCCGAACAGAATCTCGTCTATTACACATACACATACATACATACAACAGAGTTCTTCCTGTTCATCGCTGTCTTTTGCCCTTTCTTTCCCCTTAACCATGTCCATGTCCGCCCTCGCTGCTGTCCTAGAAAGCACCCCTATCCCGTTCCAGCTCTACCAGATATATTTCACTTTAAGCAAAAAGAAAGGACAAAGATATACCACCCCCAACGCCTCGAGAATGCAAGACGAAGAAAAAAAAAAAAAGAGTCAAAAAGTGTCATGTCCCCTGTTTCGCCTGACCATTGTATCCGGCTAAATCAAATGACCAGAAATCGTCCTAAAACGCCAATCCTCGCCGCCTGTGCCTGAGTGAAAAGAAAAAAAGAGCACAGCCGGCATATGCTTCCTCGTTCCATCACGCCCGTATTTCCATGCCTCATGATCCCGTCCCCCTCGTTGCTTATGTCTAATGAGCAACTTTGACCTGAATCACTCCCATACTCTGCACAGAGATGGGGCACACGACAAAAATGCCAAAAACATGAGTTTTCCTTGACGCCACGCTCTTTTCAAAGGAATATGCCCACCCATTCCGTCTTGGAAGCCACCTTTGTTCCGCACCCGTCCACGGCACATAGTATGTCGTTGGGCGTCGCGTTGCTTTTGCCCGGCGGATATCGAAAGCCGACGCCCTCGGGCGCAGTCTTTGTCGGTTTCCTGTTTTCGAAGCAGTCGGCACAGTAGACCTGTTTCCCACATCTCAAGTCAGACAAAGCAGCAGAGGAGATTTGAACTTAAAGTAACTTACGTGACCGCATGATTTGAGCGCCCAGAAATGGTGCTCTCCTACAGCCCTCTTCCTCTTCTTGGACGGCGTCGCCGACTCCGTAGGGTCGTAGGCAAGCTCCTCGTTGCAGGCGGGACATATCGTGACCAGCTCCTCGCCCTGGCCGTCCGCGCGGGTATCGCGCGTGAAGCCCGCCGTCGCAGACGGGATCGGTTCCATCGGGGGTTTCGGTCTCGACTCAGGCTCCACCGGGAACCTGTTTTGCGGATTGAGGCTGGCGCTAAAGTTGCCGGTCAAGATGTCGGCCAGGGTTCTACCCAGGACTCGGAAGCGGGAATCGAGCTGGTCGTGGTGGCTGCCGCCCATGAGCCGTAGCGCGACAAGGTGATCCTCGTTGTGCCTCGTGTGGTGATGGTGGTGGTGGTGGTGATGGTGCGGCCGCTGGTGGGCAGCGCGCGTGCGCCAGTGCTCTCTGCCGGAGCGCTGCTGCTGCTGCTGCTGCTCGTCCTCGTCCACCGTCAGGTCGATGTAGCTGGAGGGCCCGCCGACGAGGGTGCTGTCGCTCCTGGCGAGCTGGGGCGGCGAGATGCGCTGTGAATTCGTCCTCCGCGGGTGGCGCCCGGCAATGTTATTGGGCACCTGCTGCAGCATTGCCTGGGGGTCCGACGCCTGCGTCCTCCGCCGCTCCACGGGCGAGTCTGGCTCGTCCGTCAGGTCGATGTAGGTCGTGGCCGGCGGGCGGCTCTCTGATGACGAGGCCGAAGCCCCGGCCCCGGCCCAGGCGCGGAGCATCGAGGCCTGCTGTGATTGGGGGTGCGAGTGGCGCCCGCGAGGCTGCGAGGCTGTCGACGATTGGGCGGGCTGCGGCCGTCGCGAGTGGCCGGCTGTTGGCCGCAGGCTGACGGAGCCCGCCATGGTCGAGTCGCGTGGGGGGACGCCTTGGGGATGCAGGAGGTCGTGGAAGATGCTGCGGCCGCGGCTGCTGGGCGCTGAGGCCTGGCTGACGTCGAACTGGATCTCGATCAGGTCGTCGTCACTTGACGAGTCCAGCTCTTCGCTCTCGAATCGCGACAGGTCCAGCCCTTCGTCCCCGGATCGCGACATGGCGGCGCGGTGTGCTCCCCAGCTGCAGCTGCTCCTGTTTGGAAAGATCGAGGTGGTGAGGCGACAGAAGGGCGAAAGAGAGAGGCGGCGGAGAGATGGAGAGGGCGAAGGAGAGGAGAGTTGGACAGAATTTTTTTTTCCGGTCTCGCGGGTTCGCTAGAGGGTGCAAGATGGTGTTTTCGAGGGCCGATTGCGTGTGGGTGCGGAGGGCAATTCACCGTTGCGTCGTTGCGTAAGGGTGGCGTTGGCTTCGCAAGGGCAGCCGAGACGGAGACTGGGATATTGTAGCGATGATGCTGCCTGGGACGGGGTTCGGACGGCGCTGCGGTTCGGCGGGAGGGTCGCTCGCGTGGCCACTAGGAGAGATTGCGTGCGTTCAGCTGTGAATTAATTGTACGAGTCGTCGTCTTGAGTCTCTCTTCTTGTCTCGGCGTCAGGTGGTGCTGGATCGATGCTCGCTTGGAGTCGTTCAGCGTGAAAGAGGCGTTACACTCAGCAGATGGAGAGTCGCTGTTTGGTGCTGCCTCGCTTTGTCCAGACGCGGCTGGATATGCCAAAACAGGAATCAGCCTGGTTATATATGTCGACAAAAGACAAAAAAATGGTCAAGCCTAAAGAGAGGCAAGAAAAGAAAGAGGGCACGTTGTTTCGTTCTCGGGTTACCGTGCGAAAATCAGACCAGCTTTGGCTCGCATTATTCCGGTCATAGTGTCATGGCTTCGGATCGCTTTCGGCAGCTGACAAAGAGTGGCGGAAGTGCAGAAAAAAAAAACTGGAATCTCATTGACGGAGTTTATCAGGAGGAAGATCAGGGCAGCAATCAGCGCCACTAAAGCCGTGATAACGAACCGGACTGCTGACCGCTGCTGGCACTGCAGTGAGTGTAGGTAATTGACCAAGGGGAAGAGTTGAGAAATGACATGATGACCATCGTGGAAGTCTGTATCATTCCATTGCTCTTGATCCGTGAGCTGACATCTGGAGGCTGCCCTACCCGAATCGTCGTATACAATGAACAAGACTGATAGCCCTCCCTTTGCCCTTATCCCCCTCGCACAGAGAGCAACACGGGAGACGGCTGCAATCCTGACCGATGACATCTTCACTTCTGTGGCCTTAGAAACTCAACAGAGACGAGCGTGTACCTGTTGCCTAAATCATTTTTGCCTGTCATCCAGAGAGACCCTTCCTCAATATACAGCCATTGTGACGCATTCTAACCCCCTCGTATAACAAACACTGTCCCAGCCCATCTGGCACTGATGTAGCATTAAGAGACGAAATCGATCCCAGAAGAAAGCCTTGCACCCACACTCCGAATTATGGCCTCTCACTCCTTGACGCCCAGCACCGTCACCACACCCTCCCCGTTGAGAGAAACCAGCTTCTGCCCCGACTCGCCCCATCGAACCGCCACTGCTGCCACCGAGTTGCGCAGAGGCTCGCTCCACTTCTTGCTCGACTTGGTGTACTGCTGCACCGTGATGCCCGTGGCGCCTCCCGTTGCCAGGAACTGGCCGGTGTAGTCCCAGGCCAGCGACTGCACTGACCCTCCCGTTTCCAGCACCTTGGACACGGCAGCGTCGCCCTCTTTGCGCAGATCGAATATGGTCACGCTCGTCTGTCCCTTGGCCGTGGCCGCCAGCATGAAGCCGTTCTCGGAGAAGACCAGGGCCTGCACGGGGGCGCCCAGCTTGAACACGACGGCCTGCTCAAGGTTCTTGGTCATGTACAGCTTGATGTCGCCGGTGACTGTGCCGGCGGCAAACAGGTGTCCGTCGGGGTGGAAAGCGCACGTTGTAAGAGCTGTAGAGGTGTTAATTATAGTGTTCAAGAGCCGAGCTGCGAGAGTGACTAGAAACTTACAGGCATCGGCATAGGCCCGGCTGACCCGCTTCATCGTCTCGAGGTGGTAAAAGACAATGCTCTTGTCGGTGCCCACGGAGGCGAGCAAATCTCCAGAGGGATGCAGGCTCAAGGCGCTGGCAGGTCCGGCGTGCTCGGATAGTGTGCCAACCTCGTTGCCGGCCTCGTACACCTTGACGTTGCCTTGGCTGGTGGCAAAGAAGACCTTGGAGCCAGCCCAGAGCGTATCCGTCACGGGTTCGCCCACCGAGATCGTCCTCTCCACGTTGTCGGCCTCGACAGAGTAGATGGCTGCGTCCCCGTTCAATCCTCCCGCTACCGCATAAGTACCCTCTACATCGAGGGCGGTGGCTCGTGAAACCGGCAGGGCGTTGGTTGTCGTCGTCTCGAATGAAGACACTTGGTCGCTGGAGACCCAGCCTTCGGGCACGGAGCGCTTCTTGCGTCCCTTTGATAAGCTGCAGAGCAAGTCAGCATGTGCCAGTTCACCCAAACCAGGCAGGAGAGTGCTGACCTCTGATGGACTGAATCCACTTGCGCCGCCAGATCTTCCGGCAGCGCCTCGACGCTATCCACCACCATGCCATCGCCGTTGGCAGTGCCGTCTGTGACGGTAATCTTGCTCAGTGACTCCCTCGCCTCGTCCCTCTCCTTTGTCAACCGCGCAATGACGCGAACGGCAGCATCGTGCTGGTAGAGCGCCGTCGCAAGCTCCTCCCTTGTCCGGGCGAGCTGCTCCCTGAGGTTGTATGTTTCCAGCGCAAGGTTATCCCACTCGTTCTGGAACGTGGCGAGCAGCGCGGGGATGGACGTCAGGGTAGGGGGGCGAGGGCGAGGGATGCGAGAGGTGGTGATGGGCAGCAGGTCCTCGACGGTGAGGGCCTCGCCGTTGGGTTCTGTGCCGTGCTCATTGATGTACTGTTCTATCAGTCGCTTCTCGTAGACGATGCCTGGGAGCCACCGGGTCAGCCAAGTCTGCTCTGCCGCTTGCGTAGGTCACCTCGTTGATTCGATCGACTTACCCGACTTCTTGGACGCGACAGGCTCTTGGGGAGCTTCTCCGGAGACTGCACTCTGCGTTAGCATACAGGCAAGCAAGCAATACGAGGATAGAAGTTGAGGTTTCCATCATCTCAGCAGAGGACTAGGGTATATGACTTACTTCCGCAAAGCATGGCGATTGATTTGAATCCCGGCTGCACTTCCAATGGCTGTACAATGAATGATGACAAGTTCCAAACAACTTCCAGATTCGCGAAACGAGGCTGCAGCTCCCACTGACCCGAAGCCCGTCTGGCGCGACCCAGTGCAGCATTTGATCCCGCTCGAGATTTTCCGCTCCAGCGCACGGACCAGCGCCAGCAAAAGGCCCAAGGCCCAAGGCCCCCCCTGGCACGTCACGAGCTGATAAGGAAGAGCCCGATAAGCAGCTGCTCCAGCACAAAGAGCTGGAATTGCGGGGAGTGCAACTTAAGTTTAGGGGATGAAGCTCGTCCTCTCTCGAGCCAGCCATTCTTTTCAGTTTCTCGCAGGTTGTTCCTTTTCTCCCGTCGCGGGTTTGTTTCTTGTCTTGTTTGCACTGCATTGATCATTCGGGGCTTGTCGTGCACACGGACTCTTGCCGCCCAGCTTTTTGCTCGCAGTCGTTTCCCAGCAATCTGCTTCTCCGACGCGGTTTTCCATCCCTCATCCCATCATCATCATCCGCCCGTCCATCCAGCCATCCCCGTCCGTCTGTCAAGACTCATCTCGCATCTCAACTCTCTGACGCACCAGAAGCACGACAAGCCCGATCGTTTTCATCTTCTTGTTTGCGGCACACGACACGCAAAACGCACGCATTTGCATCATGCCTTTGGAGCGTCTCCCTCCCATTGCCGCGCTTCACTCGTACACGGATCTAGCCCAGACCGAGGTCCTCGACCTGCTGTTCGAGCCCAGTCCCGCCATCCACGCAACCCTCCTGCCGGTGATCCGCACGGCCGTCTACAGATCCTATCCCGACCTGATCGACGCCTGCCAGATCAAGCTGCTGTCGCTCGCCGCCCGATCCGCCGAGACGGAGCCGAACCCGGTCCTGCTGTCCGTCCTGGGCTCCCACCCGCGCCTGGGCGACAAGAACGTCAAGTCGCCGCAGTCGGTCGCCGAGCAGGCCGGCTTCCAGGACGACTCCGAGTCCGAGGCGGAGGAGCTGGCCGCGCTCAACAAGGAGTACGAGGAGGCCTTCCCCGGGCTCAGATACGTCGTCTACGTCAATGGCAGATCGCGGCCCGAAATCATGGAGGACATGAGGGCGCGCATCGAGCGAAGTGACTTTTCCAGAGAGGTCATTGCCGCAACACAGGTAGGATCCCGGCTTGATCTTATCTTTGACGGTTCAGGAGCTAACTCGTGCGGACATCAGGCCATGTGCGACATTGCCAAAGACCGGGCGTCGAAGCTCCCCGAAGACACGTATAGCCGCAAGCCGTCCAACGGCAACTGACTCTGACGATTGTCGCCTCGTGCACAACATTGCATTTTTCGATGGGGATTTGAATCATGATGAGAACAAACAAATTCTCCCTCTAGCTTACGCAAACATTTCGGGGGAAGAAAATTCAAAAGGAGGAAATGCGGTTCCTCCGCCGCCAAATCGCCCATAGCCCTGCCATATTTTCTTTTCCACACCCAGCAAAGAAACGCCCTCCTGCCCTTTTCCCTCCACCTCAAGCCCATACAGCCCAGTGTTTTGCTTGTGCGCCAGCCATGCAAGATAAATATACAGTAATTTTAGAAAGCCCCTACAAGTGATTTTCGGGCGTCGATGCGTCCTGCTTCCAGCCGTCCTTCCAAGTGAATCATGAAAAATGGAAAACAACAAATCAAAGAATAAGATGAGAGATCAAAAAAAAAAACAAGATGAAGAGGAGGAAGATAATCACCCCACCCTCCATGAAATGCCGTCCAGCTCGTCCATGTACTCCTCATACGTGTGATCGTCCTTGGGCGCCGCCTGCGGATCCGGCGACGTGGCCCTCACCGCAAAAATGGCATCAAAATTGCAATACACGTCACCCCCGTCGTCATCATCATCATCATCGTCCAGGTGCTCCTCGTCCGCATGGAGATGGGCGAAGCTGTCCTCCTCGGCGTCGTCGTACATCCACGCGAGCGGCGGCCTCAGCTCCGGTGACGACGACGTGGTCGAGTCGATGCGGGCCGAGGGGCGGTCGTCCGTGGCACCGGCATCGGCCGAAGGGAGCGGCAGGGCGATGGGTTTCGACAAGCGGCACGCCGGCGCCTTGGCCAGCGACTCGGCGGGTTCGTGAGATGCAATTGCCGGGGGTGCGCCTCTGCGCGTCTCCAAGAACCCAGGCCCTGCTTCGTGACTCGCCTTCACGGCTTGAACCTGCCACGGCGCCCTGCCAAACGTATCGCTGCCCTGCCGCACCGTACCGCAACTGCTGCTTCTACCGTCCTCGGCCTGCCCTGCATCGGCATCGGCCTGATAGTTGCAGCACCGCGGCGGGAGGGCGCCCATCCTCTTGCGCATGCGGTTCACGATGGAGTAGCGCAGGTACGCCGTGGCGCGGAGGTGCGCGGCCCGGCGGCTGGCGTCGAGCATGGCGGCCATCTTGACGAAGCGGCGGTCGCCGACGGGGCGGCCCTCGCGGTGCAGGATGTGCGTCGCCGGCTGGGAGAAGGGCTGGGAGAGCGGGCTGGTGATGAGGCGGGTGCGGAGGCGGCGCTTCTTGCGGCAGGCGGAGGCCGTGTTGGGGCCCTCGACGTCGGAGCCGAGGCGGCAGCGCTTGACGCCGCGGCGGGAGGGGCAGGGCTTTTCGTGGTTGTTGTCGTTGTCGGAGGGGATGAAGGTGAAGGTGAAGGCTGTGAGGGTGGTGCGGTCTAGGAGGGCGAACTGGATGAGGTTGGGGCGTGTGGATGATGATGATGATGAGAGGGTGTGAGTAGGAGGAGGAGGAGGAGGAGGAGGAGGAGGTTTGCGTGGGAAGCTCTTGAGACGGTGCCGGTGAGGCGCCTCGAGCAGGAAGTCGGAGCTCTTTCGTCTGGAGAGGACCCTGCTCATGCTGCTGAGCCGTGGTCTTGTTGCTGCGCCGAGGGAGTGCAGGCCTGCCCCGATGGGGCCGGCGTCGACGAGGGCATCATGGCATCTGAGCGTTTGGACGGGCTCGAGCGATTGCATTGCTTTTTGTTCTTCTTCTTTGGGGGATGAAATGTAGACTTGTGTTGTAATATGAGAGCTGCTGCTTTTGGTGTTTGGATTCCCCGGCTTTCACCGGTAAAGGTCTGATGAAGACTGTGAAATGATACAAGGTGAAGGGTGAGGTCAAGGGGGGTGGTATGAAGTTGAGAGGCCACTCTTTTTTGTGGTGAACCCTGGTCTTTTTCTTTGCCGTGCTGTCACTTATTGCACGGAGCAGTAGCAGTAGTAGGAGCTATAGAGTGGACTCTGCGGCTTGAGGCAGAACAGAGTATTGCCGTAGTCTCTGGTGTTTCTGTCGGTGATGTTGGTATGGATGCTCCCTAGCGAGGTTGCGCAAGGCAAGGCAATGACAAGGCAAGGCAAGGTAGTAACAGAAAGAAATCGAGGTTACAGACGGCAAAAGGCGCCGCATCCCATTCATAACATACGGACACTTGCACTATAAAGCGGGGAGCCGGCGCTTGAACTCGAAGAGACGCGGGATCGACCGAAGCCTCAAAACGAACTAGGAGGTGCATGATGGTCTGGCTCTCTAGTCATTTCTTCACGGGCCAGAGAGATCAAGGCAAATGATGCAAGTTTTGCTTGAGTCTTGATTTACTGTTCATCTGCTCACGCCACGGCCAGCTCGAACAAGGGGCTTAACTACCTAGCTAACTAGTCGGCACACCCCCCTCTGCTGCTCTTCCTGTCTTCCCCCGGATTTCAAGGACAAAGACATTAGGCTTATGGATTAGCACTTCAAAGTCCCCGAGCGTCCAATCCCACGGTCCCGAGGAGGCGGGATCGAGTTTAGAGGGACAAAACGGATGGATGACGGGGTTCTGCTTCCCATGTGTAAGGTATGGATGTCTACAGGGGATACTAGCACAGAAAGAAGTGGCACGGGATTGGGGGAGCTGGCCTGACCAGCGCATCAAAGGAGGTGTGTGTGCAATATATGATGGCCAGTATGTGTGTGTGTGTGTGTGTTGCATCCATCATGCCATCCAAGGAAGCGGATTTCCTCTTCTGGCGCGCGCCACGGATCCGGGGAAGTACGGCCCTTTGTTCCTTTTCTCCTGCCACTGTCACTTTCTTTCGCTTCTCTCATGACAGGGGTCCAGACCTGCAGGGTATGAAATGAAGCGAGAGAGAGGAGATGAACGGCTGGGCGGATTCTCCGTGACATTGCGAAACGGGGTGAAAGGGCACGTGCGAGACGGGCAGTTTACGAGTCGGATTTTGAAAGTAGTATATGTCTTTCTTCTCTTTTTGCTGTGTCTGTTTGCAGATGGTGCTTTGGAGGAGGTGAGACTTGAACGAGTGCCGCTTCTTTGGTGTCACCGTAGCATTCAGGCTGTATGCATGCGCATATTGCCTTGCAGTAAGGTAGGATAGAAGAGCCGGCAAGGCAAGGTAAGGCAGAGTCTGACGATGCGCCTCATACGCACTCAATGCAATCATAACTCGACTCGGGGCGTAGAAAAATGGCAACACAATAATCCTATGATACGTAAAGGATATAAAGATGTAAAAAAGAGGGTTATAAAAGGGCAATTTCCACCTACTTTGCCGCGTGGGCTACTTCGAGAACCCTGGTCCGTCTTCCCGGTGATGGGACCAGCTGAGATGGGGAACTTGCGTCTCGCCTGTGCCAGGAATAGACGGGATGGTTGAGGCTGAACTCATGGATATGACGCCTCGTTTGTTAGCAAGGGTTAGAATTGTTAGGTCTTTTGCTACCCAGCTGTCCTATGAAATATCTACATAACAAGCCAAAGAAAATGATAGGCTTGCTCGTATGACTATACAGCACACTCCTCGTACAAGCTTTATATGACCTTAGCATTAACCTACAGCACGGATCACACCCCAAATGACGATATATCCTCGCTGATATAATAGTAATATAAAGAGCTTCCTACAAACGCAGTCATGCGAATGCCATCCCGCAGAGCGGGTTTCGGCTCTTCGCCGTTTCGGTCCCGATGCATGAGACCACCCATCCCTCTCCCTTACATGGCATACCTTAACTCACATATGCACATGCAGAAGAAGAAGCCCCGGTCTCCTTGTCAGTCGCGATTCGCTGCAAGCGTAAGCCATGCATCTGCCGCCTCTCACACTCAACCAGCCATTGCCTCGCTCAACCATCCATCAGACAGACATTCATCAAACCAAGTCAGACAAGCATCCGAATCGAACAATCTCCTTCTCGCTAACCCCCATAAACAGGTCACGTTGGATCTCCAGCATCCACCCCCGGAAAAGCCCAAGACCCTGGCTAGTCTCTCCGCATGAATGCCACACACCACACCAACATCCCTCTGCCGTCCATTCAAGGCGCTGCAGCTGAGTGCAGGAAGAACAGGTCACTTCCACGCGGTCGAATCGGGCTTCGTCCGCCCTGCTGGCCTAATTCCCAAATCGACTTCTTCTGCATACACGTACAGACATACACACATGTTGACGTTGTCAAAACAGCTCATCTTGTCTGCTTGGGCTGCCCATTGCCTTTGATGAGCCCTCAACCTTCACCAACACGCGAAATCCTGCTTTTTTCAATTCTCCTCTCCTGTCAACCACCCCGAGAAGAAAAACCCACGAACCAAAAGCCGGCCTCTGCTCTTCGTGTCACGAGGACGAGATGAGGAATAGCACAAGGTGCTACGACATACTTGCACCCGCACGCACGCACTCCTGTTCTGCGCTTCTCAACCATTCATTCGAGCTAATGCTTCCCTACGCATCGATTTGACGCAGCAGCAACTCGGCCAATGACTTGTTTCCAGCCACTTTGCTGCTGTGTTACCCGAAATCACAGCCTGCCAGCTCAGTGCTGCATTAATCTCCTCTGCCCCAGATCCGAAACAAAGCGCTGCAGCATGCAAAAGACCATCATCACCTTGCCTCAAGTCTCGATATGCCATGTGCCGCCTAGATCATAGCCCAACAGCTGGGGTCGCTGCCCGAGTCAGAAAACCTAAGCCATGACGCTGAGATCACGACTGATCGGCAATGAGAGTAGCGAAATAAGAACCAACCCAAAGAAAGAATCGACAGGCTTTAAAAGAGCTCCCGTCATATCCGGCCGTGTCTGGGCGGCAGCGCCATTGCTCCCATTCGCTCTCCCGATCCAAGCCGGCGGCCAATATTCGCGCCGCACGTCACAGCTCGGGATGCCTACTCCGTAACAAGTGCAATCGACACACAGCCCTTTGCATGCTGTGACACGAGCCAATATGACTAGTCAGAAAGTCAGGCGGCAGCTCCCCTCCCAGCCTGATGGCAGGCCTCGTCCTGAACCTGGCTAAGCTGGACGCGTCCGCACCCCAAAGATGTCGTTGCGCCATCCGCCTCGCTCGTACTCGTAGATCTTCTGGCTGGCGTCCTGAGCCTCCCGCTCCCACAGCTGGACTAGGCTGCCTGGAGCGTAGCGGTCGCGGAAGATTTCTGGCCGCACGCCAATCCTGGCCGCCACCTCCGGGTCTGGCCGTGGCACCAGCCGGGCGGCAACGGCCTTGATAAAGGTCCAGAGGTCGTCGGGGCTGGCGATGCGCGTTGCGCGTAGCCTCTCGCGGGCAAAGAGCAGCTCGCGGTTGAGGGTGTGGAGTGCGTCCTCGATGGACGAGGCGATGCTCTTCTCCAGCGCCCTCTTGACAATGGGACGGACCAGGGGCTTGAACAGCCAAGCAAAGAAGGAGAACTTGGACTGGCGGAGGGTGTAGTTGAGATGGTGGATGCGGACGCTGGCCTTGCGGAGCGTCACAATCTTTTCCAGTCGATCCCGGCCAATCTCAATGTCGAGAATCAAGTCAATGCCGCGCTCGTCCAGATGGATGCTGGCCAGGCCCTCGTCCATGAACCTAAAGATGCCAGAGTGCAGGTGCATCCAGTATCCCAGATCCTCCGCCGCAATAGACAACCCCGAGATCTTGATCGTGGCCAGAGACGTTACGGTCGACAAGACTTGGAAGCGGGCTTTGCGAATATCAATGTCATTGCGGGTCGAAACCTGCAATCTGTAGGGGAGAAACGAAGTGTTGTTGATGGTTCGACCAGGCTGCAGGATCAAATTCTCGAGAAGCAAATCGACATCAGGGGTCGACACTTCCAGTCGGGGGATCGGCAGATACTGAATTCCCTGGATAATCATGGGGACAAACACGTTGACAAGATCCGACGTCATCTCTCTGTTGACGTACTGACCCTTGGGCGATATCAGATGGGCAATGCGGGTTGAGCTAGCAATGAGCTGGTTGACTTCAGTATCCTGGCTCACGGAGCGCAGAGCCGCGCTGAGGCCGCCGAGCAGCTCATCGAGCTTGTCTCGGATGGAATTCTCGGTGGTCAGCTCTTTCGACTTGGCCCGGACCTCGTTGAAGCGATTTTCCGCATTGTTGAAGAACTCGGGATCCATGAGAATGTCTTGCACCAGCTTGGACACCTGGTTCACCAGGTCTTCAAATGCGGGATCGGACTGGCCGGCTTCCACAACCTCCTGGAACGACTTTTGCACCTGCTCCCAGGCTTCCCTGTCGCCAAATGACGTGACAAGTTGCCAGAAGTTCTTGAGGGCTTCATCGGCTTCGGGGTTGATGTCGATGTCTTCCTCCACGACCTCGGCCGTACGGGCGGCAGCCTGGGAGTAGGCTTTGAGATAGCGCCTCAGGAGGAGGGACAAGGTGGACACGGAATCCGAGTAGTTTGGCCGTTTACGAAGCTTGAGCACCGCCTGCTTGAGGCGATAGGTCAGGGCCTCCTGCTCCTCGCCTTGGATGTGATCTCGCGCGCTGCGGGCTGCGGCTTCAAGGACATCGGTGGCACCGTCTGCCACGACCTCAGCCACCTGGGTGACCTCTTCCTGCAGCTCTTCGGTGGAGGGGGCAGGCTGGACATCTCCGTTGGCGTGCTTGAGAGCCTGCTGCTTCTCCTTTGGTGGCTCGATCCGCTTGGCCGTCTCTTGGGCCACGTCACTCAGCGTGAATGCCGTATCACGAAAGACTTCTCGGGAGACGGTAGACAGATCGGTGAGGAAGATGCGAAAGTCGGAGTTTGTAAGAAGCAGCGAGCCCACCGTCTTGATGCTGGCGATGGCGGCCATGACGTCTGCCTTCATCTTGTTGCTGCTGGCTCTGGCCGTAATGTCCGAGGCGTCAACTCGCAGGCGCGACTTGGACAGGTACCACAGGAAGTCCTGGATCTGATCATTGGAGTTTTTGGCCTGGAGCAGGTCAATGAGCTCGCTGATCCACATGCGCGTGGTCCGGACCAGGGCCCTGCCCGAGGGACTCAGGCCAGGCGCCTGCGGGTTGAGAACGTCGGCCGAGAGCAGCGTGCGGAGGTGCGTGATGGTCTGTTCGTTGGAGGGCATGTAGCCGTTGGAGAGGGCGCGCAGCATCTGGTACGTGTGAAGCTTCTCATGGAGGCGAGTCTGGCGCTCCGTGGGCTCGTTGTACTGCGGGAGGAGAGGCTGGTGCTCCTCGTCATGGCGGTGACGGCCGGAGTCGCGACTGAGAGCCAGCCAGGAAAACATGGTGGCGATTCGAGATTGCAAGCCGACTGTGTTGTTTTGAATGATCCGGTGATGTGTTTGGGTGTCTCTCTCAATGCTGAAGACGAGTGATGAGATTGGAATGGCTGTGAGGTGGGTTGTTGATGAAGGTCAGAGGTAGGTTGCAAGGTCGTTGAAAGATATGGATGATAAGCAGGTGGGAGGAGCTGAGTGAGGTACAGTACGTGAGGTGGTATGTGAGATGATGATGCAAGTCAAATCAATGACGCTTGCTTGACGTTGGAGCTGAAACACGGCAGCTGCATCCAACCGGGTGTCACTGGGAAATCAATATCGGCTGTCTCAATTCTTCTCCAAATCTCCAATTCAAGGTATAAGCTTGGGGGATTCACATACATATGTTATCTTTTTCATAAAGAGGAGATTTATTGGGTGATGGCTCGATGACGACAATTGCTGTGGTGTCATTGTTTTGTTGTGGTGCATCATGTTGGCAGGTGAGCGTCGGAAGCGCCAGTGACATCACAGGGTAAGCGGCGTGAGGCGAGCTGCATCGGACTGCGCATCGCCTATCAAACAAGATGAGAATTCATATGCACACTATGATAAACATTTAGAAATGACTGAGAAGATGCAAAGCAATCAATCACCTCCAGTCTAGTATTACGATTTCCTCGATGGATTATTATGCCCCGATGTGCAGTACATAGGACCATTCGCGGCTATTGTTTCTAGTATGCAACCCATATTGATGTGTGACCCGACCACAAGCATTCAGCAGGCTGAGGAGACGAATACGGCTGTGTTCGCGTATCGAGTTCGATGACGGCTCGATATGACTTTTTGCCGCTGTTGTACACTACCAAGATCTCACCAACCAGAAGCTCCAGTGCTGCTCAACTGGGCTGAGATCCCCCGGAGTGTTCGCCGTTAGAGGCCGCGGGAGTGGCTGAAGGAGGTTACGCCGCTTCCGCGTAGGTAAGAGTTTAGTAGGAGACAAAAGGTGCATTCAATGGCTCCTTTCCTACTGCCTGCCTGGCTCTCTAACCACCGCATGAACCTGAATGTAACGGCATTTGGCGAGTTGTATTCTCTTGATTGATGCAAGTGTATCTACGTGTCAAGACTTCTGGCTTCATGGGTGCCTGATATATAGCGTTGAAGCTGTCACATGCCGGGTTTGATGGGCGACAAGAGACGACAGATCCGCGTCAAAGCGAAAAACTATGAGTATACTGCTTTCTAAACAGATCAAAATTCCAGAACTGACAAAGACGATCGATCAATCTCCGATTCGCAGCACGAGAGGATGATTGCTATTGGATGCACTGCACCTTTTGTTTTAGCCGGCAATATGGGATGCAGCTAGCGGGTCCGGAGCCGAGGTCCAATGCCTGAGGTGCTTGTACAACCACACTCTTAACGTCTCCCTTCTCTTACTTACACAAGACAGCGGGAATCCCAACTCACTCGCTGCGATTTGTTGGAGTGACTGGAAGAGTGGAGGAGATCGACACCGAACGGCAAAGCTGCAGCGGAAGCAGAATAACCGAAGCGCGTCGCGTGAATAGCGGACATGGCCGCCAACGGCAAAGATGCGTCCACCGAGTTTCGGCGCAATGACCTCTACGAGGCTCTGAAGCTGTCACGGCTCCCCGACCAGCGGAACAACTCTCAAGATGGCGTCAAGAAGTACATGAGCCGTACTCCAGCATGGAGACCGGGGGACGAACTACCCTGGAAACGGACGAACAACAAGCCGTATAAAAAGGGCAACATTCTCGACTTCCCCCCTGGGGCATTCGGAGGCCACGTCTATGCCCAGGCCCCTTTGGCGGCAGCGAGAGCCGTGGAGGAGGATGAGAAGGAGGCCGGTAGTAATGGTTATGGTAAACTCGGCATTCATGTGAGTCTGTAATTTACTCTTCCTGGGGTTATGGGTCAGGCTGACAGGCGAATCGTTATCAGTCTATACAAGGCGTCTTTACCAAACCAGGCGCGATTGATCGCCCTTTCATCTATCAAGTCACAAACGTCCATTCAACCCGTTCATTCGCCACCAAGCTGGTTCAGGCACGCCAGCCCACAGTGCCATCCAGTGTCCCTACCGGCCCCTTTCCAGAGTCGGATGCTGACCAGCCGCTGGGCAGCGTCTGCTTCGCCTGTCTCACGACGTTCAAGCGCCCCGCGCCATCACCGGCAGATCACCAGATGAAAGGGTCAGCCCAAGAACGCTATGCAGACATCCTCTCTCAGCGAGCGCCAGACGAGTGGGATCCGAGCCCGCAGTTGGACGTCGATGCTGTCACGGCCATGTTCCCCAACGCCGGCCACGGGGGCTTTCCGATCTTGGACATGTACAAGGTCGACATGAAGGCCTACAACGCAAGCAGGGCAGTTCCCGAACGGCGCGAACTGATTCTCTATCGACTGCACAAGCCGATTCCCGAGGACGATGCCAACGCGCACATCGTGGCACATGCCTTTGAGGCGGACCGCAACGGGCTGATTATGCTGACCAACGCCCTTCGCTGGGGCTTCAATCTCGGCTCTGCGGCGAGCTTGTCGTACTCCTTTTATGTGCATGTGAATGCTGATGAGGCGGTCATGAAGGGCGACGGGTGGTGGATTCAGGAGGTTTGCTATCCGAGGGTGAGTGCGGGAAGGGGGATGATGGAGAGCAGGATATGGAGTCCCGAGGGCAAGCATGTGGCGAGCGGGTATCAGGACGGCGTTGCTGTTCCGGCGGCGAACAAGGCGAAGACGACTGAGGAGAAGCTGTGAGGATATTACTAGATTTGTGTGTTTAGAGATGTGGTGAGTTGCATGAAAGCAGCATCAGGCAGACTCAGAAGAAGGAAGTATGGGATAGGGAGGGCTGATGACTCTAGATGATTGTTTTCGAGCATCAACGGATAGATGACCTAGACACGCCCAAGCAACGCTTCATCGTCCAATTACTGCTCTACCAGCCTATTGGTGCCCTACATGAATTCTATCCCAGCCTCGTGCCTAGCCTCGCCCAGTCGGTTGCTATGCCCCGTTGCCAGGTGCCCGAGTTGCCAGCTGCCAGACTCAATGTCAACAAACAGACGGCCGACGATGCAGCACGTGGGTGCGCGTCTGCAGAGGGACTATAAAACGCGTCTCGCTGTTTTGATCTCTTCTCTCCCCTTGCGCGCTCTTCCTCACCCCGGCTGACATATTTCGACACAACCGCCTTGCATCCCTTCGCTCTCCAAGCAACAGCACATACAGACCGGTATCATCTGATTACCGGCTCTTCATCATATCAATCAGTGTTCGAGAAGAAACAGTTCATTTCCGCAGGTTGCGCACACCATTCACTACGGCGAAGCAGTGAGTTGAATGATGGCCACCGGCCTACCTGTATCGATCCGCCAGTTAACCATGTGCATGCAGTTACAGTCACACGTCCAACACATCTAGCGGCGTCAGCTCATCTTCATCTGCCCGTCATGAATAACCCTTATGAGATCAACACGGCACCGCCCACCATTGGCACTCCCAGCGACGCAGCCACGCTCCGAGAACTGCTCAAGACCCCTTACGAGAGCGTATACAAACTTTCACCCGATGGAACGACCTATCTCGAGCCTCTGATGCTCCGCGGCACACCAGTCCAGCGCATAAGCGAGTCGTCAGAGTACTAGAACCCCTCCTGGGACTCGCTTGTGGACTTCCTGGACCGCCAGGAGCCGGAGTCGGAGAAGAAGAGCGAGGTTGCCTACCTGAGCCGGCTGAACCCTCGCGACAAGGCGCTGCGGGCCTCGCTGAAGCGTTTACGGGATAACTCGAGCAAATTCAAGAAGATCCGGGAGGTCTTTGGGGAGCACAGCAGGTATCATCCCAACCAGCTTCTCTCTAAGGACTACCTGCCCGCTGCCGGACTGTGCCAGAAGGAGCCGATGTATCGCCTGGCCTGCAAGATCTCGGACTTGAAGCACCTGCACCGGACGGGGGCCTTGGCCATGGATCCGTTCGACTTCATCCGGTGGCGAATCATCAAGAAGGCCGCCAGCTTTATGCCCAACCCGGGAGACAACCCAAAGCACTCGATCCGGACGATGGTGTACAAGCTCTGCGACGACTCCGTCGACGTCTTGAGCAGACCGTATCAGGACTCCGTCATGCGGCACGCGGTTCTGATGTCGGCCGCCCAGCGGAACCATCTGGGCGCCTATGGCCCGAGGGGAAGGTGGCGCAAGAACTGGCTCTCGGACGACAGGGAATCGGCCTACAGCAGGAGGGCGTTTAGGTCGCCGCAGAAGTCGAGACTCGCGGAGGAAGACGTCGTCGACCATCAGCTCACGGGGAGCCCGCTGCCCCGGGCCAGGCGGAGGGAGCGCCAAGCGGCTGCTCTTGCTCGTGCGCGTGCCGCTGTCGGTCCCGCGGCTCCCGTCTATTCGGGTGTGAATGCTTTTCGGGCTCAGCAGCAGCAGCGGCGTGAGGCGGAGGAACGACGGGCCAGGGAGGGACGTCCCGATGCGGAGTAGAGTCGAGGGCTGCGTGTGCATGGATGAGGTGCCCATATCGGGCTACATGGAGGGAGCCTGGGGATATATGCCGTTGAGGGTGCAACGGCCTGATTTTCACATTCGTTCGGATAAAGCTACAACTGCGTTTGTCCTGTAGCTGCACTGCTGTATCATCTCTGTAAGACTAGTTTGTACGATTTTTCCTGTCGAAGTTGCATTTATACAAGCTCCAACGATGTTGATATTGGAAGCTCCTAATGGCTGTGAATGGAGCTGAGTCAGTCATGGTAGGTAGAGTGATTGGTAACGTTGGGCTGTGTTGCACAAGCTCGAGCAACAGTTGAACAACCTGTCTGCTATTTGACTTGTGATATCATCGCATGCTGTGAAGTCCAGAAGCAGCTGCTTGAGCCATTCCCATCCATCGTCATAGGTAGACAGCAGTTAACAAAGCTCTCCCCAACCTGTCATGAGGTAAGGTAATCACAAAATCATCAGCTCACACACAAGAGCTCAGTCACGTGTTGGTAAACCACAGCCCGCCATTGGCCAATTCCCGCCCGGAAGCGGGGCGCCATCTCAAATCAGACCATCCGCAAATCCCTCGAAGCCAGAAAACCGAACATCACCAACTTCCTCTTTTGCTTCCCGCCTGCCATCGCCGACGACACACCGACGACCATGTTCCTGCAACGCTCTGCCATCGCTGCGGCCCGCCGCGCCGCTGCCGCTCCGGCCATTGCCCGCGGCTTCGCCACCTCTGTTGCTCGCCGTATGAACTTTCCCTCCCCCCCTCCTCTGGGTCGAGCTCGGGATAGAATGGGAGATTCGGATGGATGGAGATGCGGCTTGTTGGAGGACTGTTGGAGCTCTGGCTGACGTGACGGGGGCTGTGATATAGGTTCTGATGGCCCTGCCAACCCCAACCAGCAGGCTGCCGCTCTTGCCGGTGTCGCCCAGAAGAAGATTGGCCCCTACAAGACTCTGTCTGGTATGTTCATCTCGGCCTATTCATACATACGTCCACACGCATGCATCCATTACCTCGGCTAGGTAGCTATAGCTTTCCTAGCTACCCGTCACGGCATACACTACACCCTTCGCAATGACAACCGCTGACGCGAAGCTTCCTGTCCCCCTCTGCAGAGATCAAGTCCGAGGACGACCTCTTCGGCCCCGGCGCCAAGCCCGGCACCGTCCCCACCGACCTTGAGCAGGCCACCGGTCTCGAGCGTCTCGAGATCCTCGGAAAGATGGAGGGCGTCGACGTCTTCGACCTGCGCCCTCTCGACTCCAGCCGCAGGGGAACCATGGACGACCCCATCCTGGTGCGCTCCGCCGGCGACGAGCAGCTTGCCGGCTGCACCGGCTACCCTGCCGACTCCCACGGCGTCATCTGGCTCGGCGTAAGTGCTTGGACCTGAGTGATGGAACGGTATGGTATAGGCGCACGCAATACTGACGAGGGGTGTTTTCACGATGTCTAGCTTTCCAAGGAGCGCCCCGTCGAGCGATGCCCCGAGTGCGGCAGCGTCTACAAGATGGACTACGTCGGCCCCGAGCACGACCACCACCACCACCACCCTCCCGAGATCGAGGAGCCCAAGACCTTTGCCGACTTTGTCAAGCCCGAGTACCGCTACCGATAAATGCACAGCCAAAGGATAAAGGAGGGACGCGAAAACTAGTTGATAAGGAGGCAAGGTGTATCAAGACGTTGTATTATCAGGGCATAAGAGATTGGGTGGAGCGAGATGTCCATGTTCGGGGGGGCCGGTGGGACGCGGCTGTGTATTTTGTAGATACTCATGACTTTGTTGCAATGTGGATCACAAGCATTGACAAGGGGCGGGTATCTCTTGATTGCTCGAATGTTGATGCGGGTTGCTTGGCCCATGCATCCGATCTTCTCGATGTTCCTTGCATGTCTCTGGCATCATTGAGAGGCTCCATGGAGGCGCTCCGAGAGTAGGAATGCACCCGCGGGTCTTGCTAAGACCAGTTATTACACCAGCGGTTTCTGATTTCCAACATGCAGGTGTCCTGCTAATTGCGCCGATGGCCCAGAGCATATGTGAAGCTGCAGTGGCATTGCCAAGAGACTCACTCTCAAAGCGAGCTGCCGCATCAAGGTCGGCTGATGATCTTTGCCCTTAGCCGTTGATCGTGCTGATCGGACTGCCTTCAACTCAACCTTCATCCTCGTCGAAGCTGAGCTTAATCTTCTTTGCCTTTTTCTTAGGCTTGCGGTTGCTGGTTTGCTCGTCATCATCCGCCTCTTTCTTTGTCGTCCCATCCTTCTTCCCCGTAGGCGCACCCTCAGCACCGCCATCTTGCGCCTCCTCGCCAACCACCTTGCCAACCTTGCGCTTCCGCCCTCCTATTGAAGCTCTCGCCGGCTCCGCCTCGCTCTTCTTCGCCGCGTCTGACTTTTCGTCTTTGCTCTCCTCCCCAGCACCATCCTCTGCATTCGCCGCCGCTGCTGCTGCTTCTTCCACGGTGCCGTCCTTGTTGACTTTCATGTCCTGGAGCGCGTTCCCGTGCTCGTCCACGACCAGGGGCGCATCCTCGGCCTCTTCGCTGCCGGAGCGCTTCTTTGCGCCGCGGCGCTGGGCGGCGAGGATGGGGTCTGGACCGGTTGCGCCAGAGGCCTGGGCGCGGAGGGCGGCGAGGAAGGGGGGGAGGGAGGAGTTGTAGGAGAGGTTTTTGGCGTTGATTTTCTGGGACATGGTGATGGTGGTGTGGAAGCTGTGAAGATGTTTGATTCTAGATTTGGTAATTGTCTGGGAGGTTTAATTGGATGTTGGATGTCGTTGTAGGCAGAGAGGTTGATAGGCTGCTTTGGGGAGGCCGATGACACAGCCAATCAGCGCTTAATATGGTTTCGTGGTCTAGTTGGTCATGACATTTCGTTAACAACATCTGTTGACACCACCGAAAAGGTCCCCGGTTCGAGCCCGGGCGAGATCATTGCTTTTTGCTGGTCCCAGCTAGAGATGTTGAACCATCTCGATAGATTGAGTGGAGTTTCCACGGACTATACGTTGGTTAAAAGGGAAAAATACATGTTCCCCTCCGCTGGACCCTTACCTTATCCCTGTGGCGTTTTGCCCCTTGTTTCTGGCTCGGAAAATTCACGATCTGGTCGCCGCTGATTGGCCACGGCGCCACTGGTGGCCACCGAAGTCGCAGTCTCCCGACGCTGCTATGCGGTACGTGCACCCTCGCGCGGCATTGGTCGGCAGACGAGGTACCCATCCAACAGCAGCGGCGGCGGTCGACCTTTTGTCGCTGTCGAATCTGGGCCTTCTTTTTTGCCCCAAGATGGATTCTGCCGGGCGGCGCTAACGCCAGTTGAAGCAGAGGCGTGGGATTCCCCAATCAGCGGCGAGCGGTCTGGAGGCTGGCGGTATCTGCCAGATTCAAACGGCTATCTCGTACTATCTGGTAGTCAACCCAATCAATCTCCCTCTCCTTTTTGACGGGAGGATAAAGAGAACGAAGGAAACGGTCGATTTCATGTTTCGACATTCTTTGCCCAGTCTTTGACGGCGAAACCACCCGCGAGAGGCGCCTTTCCTGTCCTTTCCTCTATCGTCTGGCGCGAGCAGCTGAGATTGGCGTCGGGTCCGATTCAGGCCGGTGCCCCGCGAAGAGGCGCATCCAATTTCCAGCAGAAGCGCGTTCTGGCTCTTCGGCATCACGATCCTTTCTTCTCTTTTGCGTCTCGACAGAGTCAAGCAATCCGTTAGAGGCTTTTGCTGAGCCAGATTGTCCTGATTCTGCTTTGCGTGCTATAACACAATTGGCGTCAAACTGCTGCAGGGCTTGTCGATAGCCTGATTCGAGTCCCCCTCCAAACGCCAAAAAAATAAAATCAACCAGCCTGCACCCCTGATTACGAAGTCTCGACTTTCACTGATCTGGCCTCAAACCTGCCACAACCCCCCCACACCTCGTTCGACGCGGGCATTCGTCTTCAGCAACGACTTGAGGCCCTTTTCCTCTGACCGGACCGATACTCACGTCGATTCTTCCGTCTCTCTTCTTGGTCTGCTGTTGCTGTTCCTGCCGCAGAGGCAGGCTTGGTTGCTAGTTCGCCATGGACATCTTCCGGCGATCAAGAGCCGGCGGGCGATCATCAGAGCTGCCGACGGCGGACGAGAAGCGCTCCAAGAACAAGGGACTCGCGTCCAGCCTGGCCTTCTTCCAGAGGCCGCTGCGTCTGCGCGGCAACTCGGCCGTGTCCATCCCGCTGGGCGTCGTCCTCGTCTTCCCGGTGCTGGTGGTGGTGCTCATCCTGGTGCTGTTTGTTAGGCATCCCAGCTCTCCCGGCAGGATATTGATGCCCGCTGGGTCGCCGCCGTCCATTCGGTATGTCCAAGTGCCGTGTTGATCGTGATTTCAGACTGCTGACTGTGCTCGCGTGTAGGAAAATCAGCGAAAAGCACGACAAGGTCTTTGTGACTGGCTGCCTCGAGCCCGACACCTCGACACCGCGAGCGAACGCCGCCTTTGTCGTCCTGGCCCGCAACAAGGAGATTGATGGAGTGATCCAGTCCATCAAGTCCGTCGAGCGCCACTTCAACCGGTGGTACCACTACCCGTATGTCTTCCTCAACGACGCCGAGTTCGACGACAACTTCAAGGAGACTGTGCGAAACTACACCTCGGCAAACGTCGAGTTTGGCAAGGTCGAGCCGGGCACCTGGGGCTTTCCGGACTGGATCGACGAGAAGGTTGCAAAGGAGGGTATTGCCAAGCAGGGCGATGCTGCCGTCATGTACGGTGGCATGGAGAGCTACCACTTCATGTGTCGCTTCTACTCTGGGTGAGTTCCCTTCATCATTTGTGCCACGACGGCGTTTTACATGACTTCATTGCTGACTTGAGGCCCAGCTTCTTCTACAACCACCCCCTGCTGCTCAAGTACGAGTGGTACTGGCGCGTCGAGCCCGAAATCACTTACTTTTGCGACATTACCTAGTACGTTGCCCGTCCGCTCTTGTTCCCGAAGGCCGCATAACTGACCAGCATCCCAGTGACCCATTCCTCAAGATGATCGAAAACAACAAGACGTACGGCTTCACGATTGCTGTCAAGGAGCTCCGCGAGACCGTCCCCAACATCTTCCGCTATGCCTCGGCGTACAAGCGAATGAACAACTTGACGTCAAAGGGCCTCTGGGAAATGTTCGTGGAGCCCCAAGACCCTCCCAAGGAGCAGCGCGATGACCCCAACCCGCCGCTGCCCGAGGAGATTCTCCAGGGAAAGCCCAGCAGCCTGCCGCCCATCGACCCCGAGGCGATGGAGGGCGAAAAGTACAACATGTGTCACTTCTGGTCCAACTTTGAGATTGCCAAGCTCAGCTGGTTCCGCAGCAAAGAGTACAACGACTTCTTTGAGATGATGGATCGGAGTGGTGGCTTCTGGATGGAACGGGTAAGTTTCCAGCACGGGCGAAGCCCTGTATGGTGTCGATATAAACTAACCTTCTCATTAGTGGGGAGATGCTCCCATCCACTCTCTGGCCGCCGGTGCTCTTCTGGCTCCTCGAGACATTCACTACTTCCGCGACTTTGGATATCGGCACACCACGATTCAGCACTGCCCTGCGAATGCCCCTGCCCGACAGCTTCCCCGGCCCCCGTACCTGGAGACGACCACCCGGGACGAGCGGAAACGGATTGAGGAGGACGAATACTGGGAGAGCTGGGACGAGCCCAAGGAGAACGGCGTTGGATGCCGCTGCCGATGTGACACGGACATTGTCGATGTCGAGGGCAAGGACGGCTCCTGTCTGGCCGAGTGGGTCGATGTCGCCGGTGGCTGGGCCTCGCCGTAAACCACGAGAGCAGCGCGAGAGTCGTCCTCTTCTTTCTTCTTCTTTTGGAAAATTTGAGTCAAATCGGCCCAGGTTTCCTCCACTTACTGGGACCGGCCATTAATGAAGTGCACGAACTTAATACACCATGGAAATACCGACAAGCACAGCGGTTATATGCGGCTACGATGTTGTATCTACAGATGCGAGAAAGGCGACGGTGATCTCGAGGAGTTGTCTGTGGCTCTTCTGAAAGGCACATGAGGGTAGCGGTGGCTTTTCATTGTTTTGGTCCTCGTCTGTTCCGTTTATTATGTTCAGACAATGCTTTTGCCATTGCATCTAGGATATAGAGAGGGATGAGTACCGGCGAGAACTGGAGTGGTTTGTTTGTCTACTTGAACATGACACATATATACTATCAACGCAAAGCATGAGGTCAAGCGAAGGGAGTCTGAAGAAGGTGTCGTTTACAGCAGGGACGCATATGTAGAGCATATGGCGATGGGGGAGAGCGGGCGTATGCGTTGCTAGATGTAGACTAACTTTGGTGAAAGAGCGTATGAGTCGTTTGAGACTGTTCAATGATGTCTGAATGGCATTGATAGATGTAGTCGGACGAGCGCCCTTGTCATACTAGGTAGGGGGTGGACTACCAAGAAGCGGCTGTTCTTTTTTTGTCTGTGTATTCTCTGGTGCCATGTCTACACATTGTGAGGCCGAAGTGAATGTTTCGTTGCTCTCATGCATTGTACTTTACCCTCACTGCAATTCGAAGTCGAAGTCGGTTACCCCTTTCCTTTGCTCCCCTAATCGCCGTCCATGAGAGTAAAATCAGGGGATTAATGTACTCTGCCGTCTACCATTGTAACCAGCAATCACTACACAAAAGACTGCTATGCAAATCCATCTCTACATTGGGATATGCCATGTATATGGACATACCTCATACAAGGACACACATCGATCATATCTGGCCCCCCTTGCACGGGCTACCGACCCTCATACGTCGCCTGCAGAGGCGCCACGACAGTACTATAAAACTCGTGCTGGAACTGATCCAGGTCGAAATCCATCTGCCCCTGATCCGCAAGGAACACGCCATACACGCACCTCTGCGCCGCATTAAAGTAGTAAATCCCAGCCTCCTGCTCCACGCGATCCAGATAGTTCTTCAGAGGACGGTAATCGTGCTGGAGGATGGCGGAGAGGGACTCTTTGCTGAAGGACTGGTTGACGGCGAGTTCGATGAGGAGGATGCCGAGGTCGAAGATGAGCTTCTTCGGGGTCATTGTTGACGTGCTCTGGCGGAGGGACGCGGACGAGGATGCGGGGGAGGGGAGAGTCGTCGGTTGTGAGAGCGGGGATGAGAGGTAGGCTTTTTCGGAGAGGCTGATGAGGCCGGTTGCTTGTTTCCGTTGGAGGAAGAGCTTGACTCTGTGGCGGTCTAGGGCGTGGGATAGCCAGGGGCTGCCTGCGAGGTAGAGGACTGCCCAGGCGAGGGAGGCGGCGATGCCGTATCGTCGTTTTGCGGAGAGGGGTTGGATGGCGGGTGCGACGCGCTGGGGTTCCGTGGCGAGGATCTTGTCGAGGGAGAGCTCTCGGATGATTGTGTCGTGGTTGCGGGATAGGTGGCTGAGGGAGAAGAATGTTTCTGAAGATGATGATGGGGTTGGGTCTTTGAGGGAGCCGAAGACGGCTTCTGTGTGGGAGGGGGTGGAGAGTGCGTTGCAGAGGTTGGTGATGGGGGGAGGGATGGATGTGATGGGTTTGGCGGGGAGTGGTGGGATGGGTTGGGTTGAGGTGTCTTCTACGCTTGCTTTGAGGGTGTGAGTCGGTCTGTCTTGTGTATGGGCTTTGTTGCTGGGGCTGGCTGGGGATGACATACCTCGTGGCGTGGGGAGTTGTTTGAATGAGTCTCGCGATCTGCTCCATATGCTGTGTGCCTTTTCGCGGAGGCTCTGAGAATAAGAAGACCGTCTTGATCGAAGCGTCGAAGGCCTCGACTGGAGCGAACACGGCTGTGAATCCGGTGCCGTGTCATGTTGAGCTGCCTCACCCGCAGCATAAAACAACCTCCAAGAACCACTCTCCACCATCCCACCACCCTCATGCAAAACCCCAATCCGAAACGTCAAAAGCGGAAACCCTCCCGCATGAAGACTATTCAACTCAATACAAACCTGATGCCCCCGCGCCCCATCGCCGACCAACCCCTCCCGCAGCGCTCGGTGCAACGACCGGAGCGTCGTCCGGACGGACTCGCAGTTGCCCCTGTTGTACAGCCTCCTCATTTTTTGAAGGGCGTAGTTTCCTTCATCTGGCGGGAGCGTTTGTGAGGCGCTCTGGACGAGGTGCCGGAGGTCGTCGTTCCAGCTGCGCAGGTCGCGGATCATTTTGTCGCATTTCTTGGTGCGGAAGCTGCGTTTTACGCGGCGCCATTCCCAGGAGGCTCTTTCGGGGGGTTCGTGTGTCCAGAGGGGCTGCGTGGGTGTGAGTATTTACGCTTATGCTTGGTGGTGATGGGAATGATGAAGATAGAATCACGGCCATGATGGGAAAGGCCTTCTATGTTACGGGATGCGGAAAAGGAGGAAATTGAGGGGGAAGAGATCTCACTTTCCGGCTCATGTCCACCTGCAGCCCCTCCATCATCCCCAGCATCATCTCATCCATCTGCCCGACGATGAAGGCAATCTCGCCGTGGTGGACGGGGAACCTCTGGCGCAACGCGTCGGCGAGCTCGCGCGGCGTCGGGTGGCGCAGGCCGATGCTCTGCAGGGTGGCCTCGAGGTGCATCCGCTGGATCTGCAGGTTGGCCTGGAGGGTGCCGACGGCGCGGTGGTGGTCGGTGTAGGCTTCGAGCGGCTCCGAGTACTTTTCGAGGGCCCAGATGACGATGGGGAGGATGCTGAGGGCGAGGCCTACGGCTTCTGCCATGGCTTGTCTACTGGGGATTTTGATGTTTCTTGTCTTTTTTGGTGGTTGAGATGAGATTCGGGTGTGGAGAGTGAGGGAGGAGTGAGTTGGTGATGTGTGGTGAATGTGTGGTTTGGGGTTTCGGAGATTATTGAGGCTGGGTGTGGTGTTGTATGCGGGTTCGCAGATGCGGAGCGGGTTGTCCTCATGCAAGACTGTCTTGCCTTGCGTTAGGGGCGGGAGGTCATTGGAGCTGATGATGAACTGCGGAGTTGCTGAGAAGTTCGTTGAGAGACAGGGTGGGATTGGAAGGAATCGGTTCCCTGCTGGACAGGGGTGCTTGAGTGGTGAGACATGAAGGGCTCTGGCTCGCCGTCATCTGAGAGGGATACGGTGTCTTGGCTCGATTTGGTCCGAGTGTCGGGGAATCTTTGGTGAGATGGCTTTGGAGATTTGTTCCTGTCTCTGGGTTGACTCAGAACGGATGTCTTCGTTGTTGCCTGAGAGTGTGTGACAAGGCAGCCGGGATAAGGCCTTGTGTAACTGGGATTTTGTTAGAAGCAGTCGTCATCTTGGAGAGGTTGAGTGGTGACCCATGCTGTGTAAGTGTAGTGACAACTTGCAATAAATCACCAGCCTTTGTCAGTGTCCCTCCGCTGGCTTGGCCTTGCGGCCCTCTATGGATAAATGCTTCAAAGGAGGCCTCCAGATCAGCCTGAGTTCTAGCAGAAAGGCTGCGAGAACACCATCTGTGAGCTCTGGAAGAGCTTCCGTTGAAAGCCGAGAGACATACGGGTGCTTCTCCGGGAGAAGAGTAATATATCGTCATTTATCTGAGATGTTGTGGAAATATACGATCCAGCCTAGATTGGCGACCCGAGTCCCACCATTCACCCCGAAAGTTGCCCAATCGAGAGACGGCCGCTCCGGGAGACCCGGGCCGGGTGGGGAATCCAACGGCGCCCGAGATGACGAAATGGGCACAGTCAGCCGCAATTACTCACATTCAGACGACAATATATCCATCTTCATCTCTTCGTCTATCATAGGAATCGACACTTGTGAAATACTCTTCAACTGCTTTTGCCAATCATGATGAAAGCCGTCGAGGTCCTCGGCACCAAGGCCAACCCCCAAGTCACACTCAACCTCGCCGTCCCCAAGCCCTCTCCCAAAAACGGCGAGATCCTCATCAGAGTCCACGCCGCGGGCCTGACCGGCGACGAAATCACCTGGTGGGAGCTCTGGGAACATCCGGTCCGCATCCCAGGCCATGACATCTCCGGCAAAGTGGCCGCTCTTGGACCAGACTACAAGGGCGACCTCGAGGTCGGAGACGACGTCTTCTGCATGATCCACGGATGGAGAGGTCTCGGCCAGGCAGAGTACGCCATCGTCGAGAGCGCAGAGGTGGCGAGGAAGCCGCGAAGGCTGAGCCACGCGTAGGCGGCTGCGCTGCCGATCCCGCTGCTGACCGCCTGGGAGGCTGTCTTTGAACGCGCGCGGGTGCGGAGGGGTGGGAGGGTTCTTGTTACGGGGGCTTCGGGGGCGGTGGGCGGGATTGCTGTGCAGATGGCTTCGAGGCTGGCTGGGGCGGAGGTTGTTGCGCTTGCGAGCGGGCAGCATCGTGATTCTCTGAGGGCGCTGGGTGCCAGTCGGGTGGTTGACTATAATATGCCAAATTGGGAGGATACCATTAGGGATGTTGATGTCGTGATTGACACTGTCGGGAGCCCTGTTCTGGGCAAGACGTGGAAGACGGTGAAGAGCAACGGGCACATCATCACGGTGGGACAACCGCCGGCGGCGTGGGAGTATGGCAAGGGCCGGCCGGAGGAGCTGGATGACTTTCCGAACGTGAAGTGGCTCTTCTTTGTTGTCACGCCAAAGGCTGAGACGCTGGACAAGGTGGCGCGGTTGGTGGATGAAGGGACGATCCAGCCGATTGCGGTCGAGGTGTTTCCGCTGGAAAAGGTGGTACAGGCGCACAAGTATGCTGCGATTCGGAATAGGAGGGGGAAGGTCGTTATTGAGTTTGTGACTGGAGAGAAGTGAGCTGCGGGTTTTAGTGGTTAGGGGAGAGATGCTTAGTGAAGGCCTTTGAACAGCATGCCTTACATGAGGGCGGATTATCCATCTCGGAGGCTGCTCCCTGTAGGCCAGACTTGATGAGCAAGGAGCTTGGATTTCTCGAGCAACGTTGGGGGACATTTGAGTTGCGCTTTGATACCAGGCATCGTGGTATGGGTGGCCATCCATCACTCATCTCCCAGCTGAATCGATTCCAATAGAAGGTGATAAAACGTAACAAGTCTAGTAGACGACTTGCCGAAAATATTTCTTGCGGACTCTCAACTACTGGCAGTTACTGAGATACATATGAATAACCTGTGAAGCAAGCTTTCCGTGCAAAAAAGTGGCCTGTATCCGGCTGCGAGGACAGTGTTCGGAGAGAATTCGGGCCTTGCGGTGCGGTGCTGGCATTCGGATACAGTATGACTGGCATCTCCCGTAGACACATGATGGGATTCGATCTTGCTTCTCGCCAGATGCCCATCATATCATGAGTGGGCGAGTCGGCTTTGGGATGAGCATGGCGTTTACAAGTGGCCTTAGGCGTGAGCCTGCTAACTCGTTCTTATCTTGGGGTTGCTCACAGGAAAGGTGGACGGTTGAAGAGGTACTGATGATGCTCTCTTTGAGTGAAGGCAATCCTTGGTACTAACAGTGTACGGTTATTCTATTCTTTAGGGGTGTAGAGAATATGTACAGTCTATAGCTGCGTGTGATTGACTTGCAATCTCTTATTACTAGGTAGAAGCTTCTCACGTAGCTCAGATGTCTAGAAGACGGCTGTACATACCAACTTGTAACACGATAGGTCAAACAAGGATTGTTCACTAATAAAAGCAGCCGGGCAGAGACTTGTGTGAATGGCAGAATGGTCGGCAGCATCAAGGGGGGTCCTTAGAGATTAGTATATAGAATCTAATCGCCATAGCAACTATCGTCGTCGCCGCCATTTTAAGCCGTCAAGTTGACGCAGGTGCACATCTTACACCATGCCTGACTTCTCTATTGTTTTGCTCAGATAAAGAAAGTTGGCGCATCTGAAAAAATCGTGCTTCTCTTCCAAGGTATGACGAGTCGGTGGAACTTCGTCATGCCTCCCAACAACACTCACACCTATCTATACAAACGCGTCCGCGCGCGAAAGCGAAACCTATACGAACCATCCCCATCTACTGCCGTTCTGAGGTATTCTTATTCTGATTTGCCGATACCATGTTTTCTGCCTACTTGAAGCGATTGATAGCGCCCTATTTTACCTCTGGTGCTCCAACTGCCCCTGGCCCCCCATCTCCGCCGCTCACCACGGCCTCACCAACTGGACTACTCTCGCTTCCCACCGAGGTCCTCGAATCCATATGCGACGAATTGTTCCCCTACCGGACTGGTAGCTTTACAAGCGATGATACAGTGCACCTGGCCTTCTTTGCGCGAACATGCAAGCGATTCAACCCGATCGCGACGCCTGTGCTTTATTCTCGCTTCATCCCCCCGGCGAAGATGTTGGTATGCGCAAATTTTCTCACCACGATCTTTCGACGCCCCGAGCTTGGTGAATACGTACAAGAACTCAACTTTAGGTTCTGTTCCGTCGGGATGGAGTCCATCGAGCTATATCCCATATGCTTCGAGGTGGCAGCCAGTCTTGGCGTTGATCTCGGACAGAAGCCGCGGCAACATCCCTTCGAGACGATGACACAGCTCATCGTCGCCTGCACTCCCAACGTGAAGGTGTTTGCTGTATTGACGGACCGCTTCGTAATGTGCAGGGCGACCGTTCGCCCCGTGGTGAACCAATTGGCCAGGAAAAGAACTTTTTTCCTTTCGAAGCTAGAAAGCCTCGCCGTCAGACACTTCTGCACTAAGAGCCTCCCGATTGTGCATTATTCGGGATTCGTCATGATATCTCCTCGCCTCCGCCAACTTTGGGTAGAGCCAAGCTCCCCCCTGGAACATCCGTGGAGTCAGCCGAGCACCAAGCGGTATCTCGCTACCGTGAGGCGACTCGTTCTCAACCTCGGGAACCTTGACAGGGACCAGATGAGGAGAATAGTCGACGCTTGTGGACCATTGACTATCTTCCATCACGTATACGGGACGCTGGACTTTGAGCGCAGACCGTCGGTGACGCCCGCAGAGATGGTTCAGATCCTGGGGCGGCACGCAGGCACCCTCAACTCTGTCAGACTGGACCTGGCATGGAGACACAAGGACGGCCTGTCTGAATTCTACAACAGTCCGCTGTGCTACGAAGGCGAGGAAATCCGATCCATGAAAGCCTTCTCGAGGCTGGAAACCCTTCAACTGGACGGGAGCTGTTTTCTCTTGCCATGGAAGGGCGACGAATCGTACCACGAGAACGTCTTCACGCAGCTGCTACCTTCGTCGATACGCTACTTCGGCATCACAGTCGCGCTGCCAGGCACTGTCGAGCATCTACGGAGCGTGGCGATGGCGAGAAGCGAGTTTCCGAATCTGAGGAAAGTCTACATGGAGAACACGTTGCTGACCCCCTCGTTTGGTGAGAATGTGATATTCATCTGGCAGGACGTGACGGCTTTGAAGAGGATGATGCGCATGGTAGGGATTTATTTCAAGGCTGAGTGCTCGATGATTGGAATTGCGCCAAGCCCTTCCCCGAGTGTCACCGCGCCGGGAAGCGGTTACAACTCACCAGAGAGTGGATATGCATCTCCAGCTGCTCCGTTTGAGGATTCGCCTTCTGGTTCTGAAGAGTCTGGTGGTGATGCGGCCGATGCTGACGGATCTGGTTCCGTTGAGCCCGATGTCCAGGCGTCCCATGTTGATGGGCCTGATGTTCAAGCACCTGATGCTGATGGGCCCGATGTTGAGGGGCCTGATGAGCCTGATGTTGATGAGCCTGATGTTGATGAGCCTGATGTTGATGGACCTGATGCTGAGGGGACTGACGCTGAGGGGACTGACGCTGAGGGGACTGACGCTGAGGGGACTGGTGCTGAGGGGACTGATGCTGTTGCCGCTCTACAACAAGCCTCGACAGCCTCAGATGATGACGAAGATTTCTATGTTTAGGTTTTCAGAGGAGAGATGCAGCAAGGACGGCTGCGGGCTCTCCCCCCATTCTGGTCTGCTTTTAGTCAATCCCCCCAAGCGTTGGCTTTGATCTTGGAAACTTGATATTGGATGTCTATGAGCGCTTCTAATTTTTATATAATCTCAGTTGGAATCCCTAGGATGAACAATGAGCCATGGACTACACATGTGAGCCAAGGTTAAGAAGAGGGCGAAGGATACTCCGTTGCCCAGTAGTATAACTTCAAGTCGCGAGGTTCTCTCAGAGGGTAGTGCAACACGCAAACCACTATTCATGCTCGTACGCGACGTTGGGTTTATGGAGTCTTCTACATCGCAAATGTGAGAGAACTCTTCACTTCTGGAGCCATTGTCTGGCCGAAGATCAGGCACAGCTATGAAGTCTGGGGTCGATCTTGACCCCGGCATCCCTGTCCCAAGCTCGTCCCGAATAGGCAATTATACCGGTCTTGGTACGGAGGCAGCTCGGCTTTATCACCTGGTGGGACCGGCGTCCGTCGGGGTGGAGTGTGGAGGTCCGTCTATATCGGCTATTGTAAATCTTGACGAGTCTTTTGGGGAGGCTTCCATCCGGAACTTGTATTGCTGTATTGCGGGCTCCAGGTGATTGACCTAGACATCCCGATATGTGTTTGGGACATATATCTGAAAGAGACTCGGGATGACTTGGAGTGCCTCTGGGTAATTAGTCTGACTTATCTACAGTTGACTCCTTGCACTCATTTACACTATAAATGTAGTATGTCAGCTGTCTTTTACTTCGGGCTTTATTGCTATAAGCGGAATACCATGTTATCGCGTTTCTTTGTAGCCTACAGCGCTTGATCATGGTAAGTTGTGGCTCAGTTCTACAACAGCACATATACGCTCCATGTTGGTCGATACATCTAGAGTTCTTGAGCCATCCCCACGTAAATGCCAACTGCTCAGGGCTTCTTAGGAACAAATAATATCAGCTTCACCATATGATTATGGCAACTACGCAGTCAAGCCCACCGGACGAGCCCCCTTACCCCTCATTTGAGGAGCTCCGGAGCAGGGGGGAGCGTGTCCTGTTCTCTTCCGCCGCCAAGCGTCTCTACTGGCCTCTAGAAGGCGTCTTCCCCTCAGCCATATCCGTCATGAGGACTGCCCGCAGCGTGGGCGAGCTTGACCCCTTCTTCACACCCGACGTCAACGGCAGCGGCAGCGGCACCTGGCACGAAATCTCATTGCTGCCTGTGACGAACCCCAAGGTCTCTTCCGTCGAGGCTTCACTGCTCGATCTCGATCAGTGGGAGTCTGATTGGTTAGCATGGCACAGGGACCACACAGCACCTGAGTTTGACGCCGAGTACACCACTTATAGATATCTCAGCGATGAAGACCGGCCATACGCAGATGAGCCAAAGGAGGATGGCAGTTGGGAAGAGGACTCGGATACAGAGTTTCTCATACGATGTTGTGGAGACAACAGGCCGCTGAGGAAGAGAGGGTTGAAGATCAAAGTTACGCCTTCTGCAGGCAACGACTTTGTCACTGTGCGAGACTATGTCAGCGGTGAGTCTTGCTCCTGAAGCTTTACAGTTGCTGCCCTGAATTATGATGAGCTCTACTCACCATCTGTCTCAGCCGTGCACCCGTGGCTCATGGGCTTACGTGGGGATATCATACGGGCAAAGGCTATTGCACGTCCATTACCTTATGGTGACTCAGGGGCCAACACCGACTGGATGGTAAGCAACCTGACAGCGCCGCAACACCAGATACTGGCGAAAGACCTTTGGGTTGAGATGCATCGCCCGCCACGCCCCATGGATGCCGCAACCTCCAGATTTCTGCAGAGAATAGGCGCAAGGACGGCCCGGTAGTTTACGGTCCGTCTTGCCATCTCGTCCAACACCCAGCCAAAAAGGGATTACTTCGCTCCCCTGTGGAAGTAGACGGATCAACAGTAGACCTGCTCGAACATGTTCGTTTCGCTGAATATGTAGTTCATTCAAAAGAGTCTCGAATTGTTGAACTGCTGCGGAATCAAGATATTCTTCATATCCCCCCGCCTCGCGAGAAGAGAGATTCTTTGCTTGACGCTTGATCAATCAAAAAAAGCAAAGAATAAGCAATTCACTGGCCCCGTTGTGGGACACCAGTGTGTCTTCGTGTACGAAAAAGCAGCCTCTCAAGAACCCGAGCTGTCCGGCATAGCTGGTCCCCACGCGATGATCAGCCGGAAGTCGCAGAATCGGCTTGCCGTTCCGCAGGATTGCATCGCCCTCCTGATTCACGCCGTAGAGACGTGGTTCCGCTGCGACTCGATCGCGATTATCACGGAATGTCGAGGACATAAATGACCCCTTGGCGCATTGGAACGTTCGGTGAGAGGTTGCAGAGCCCGACGAAGCATCATAGTCCCAGACATCTGTTTTGGGTATCGTATCATCCACCGGGCTGGCGATTATCTGTTTCCCATCCGGGGAAAACGCAACCGAGCACACGATGAGAAAATTCACTTCCAGCTTCTGGACGATTCTAAACTCCTCCTCAGTTTTGCTCCAGATTGCAATATATCCCCTTGAGCCCGCCACCAGTGTTGCATCATCCGCAGAGAACGCCAAGCATGTAACTTCGCCGCGATCGAACGATGAAAGCATTTCGCGGGGAAATTTGAAGCGCTGCCTGCACTGGCCTGAGACGGAATCCCATATTTGGATCACCCCCCCGCGTGCACCCGAAGCAACGCTTCTTCCATCTGTAGAGAAGCTGATAGACCAAGGTTCGTCCTTTTCGGCGCCTTGTAACTCCATGGACAAGCCTGACGCGAGATCCCAGATCTTGATCTTGTCCCCTTGTAACGATGCCAATCGAAGAGTGTCGGGTGAGAACTTGAGTCGATTGACTATGCCATCAGGAGGTGTAGACAGAATCTTTTTGCAGGCTCGCGTAGCCATATCCCATATCCGGATTGCAAGATCCCGTGACGAGGAAGCCAGAAGTTTGCCATTTGCGGAAAACACCAAGCAGGTGAGGGCGCTCGTGTGGTCGGTGAACGTCTGCACCTGCTCTCCTTTGAGTAGATCCCAAATCTCGATGGTACCATCGCAATAGTCATAGTCATCGGAACCTAAGGCCAAAGTTACACCATCTGGTGATAAGGCAGCAGTATGTGAACGTTTGATAGGCCCGCGTATCCATGGATCCTCCAACTCTGGGCTTATATCCCATATCTTGATAGAACCATCCCATGACGACGAGACTAAGCGGCTGCCATCCGGCGATATGGCAATTGATCTTATGTCATCGGCGTGGTATCCCAATATCTTGGCAGGTTTGTCTCCAGCCACATCCAAGATTCGAATTTCACGTCGGCAAAAGACGGCCAGCTGTTGGCCATTCGGAAACACCTTCATGCCTGAAATCGAACCTCTATACTCCATGGTCCGGATATATTGGCCAGAGGCTGTGTCCCAGATAGCAACCACGGGTCTTACCAGGATAGAGCAGCTGGGAACACAGGCTATACAAGAGCCGTCCGATGAGATGCATGATATGTAGGAATCTGCCTCACCAACGTGCGTATGCGTTGACTGTATAGTCATGCAATGACCGGACACATCCCAGGTTATTGTAGTTCCGTGGCGGCAGCATGAGATTAGTCGCTTGCCGTCTGGTGAGAATGCTAAGGCTTCAACATTCCGATGGCTGTCTTGCTTGTGGATGCATTCGCCGGAGTTGAGATTCCAGATCATAATGAAGTCAGTAAACACAGACGCGAGGAGCCTTCCATCCGGCGAGAATGCTAGGTCGCGGGATTCGTTGCCATAATCCTCTAATCTCATGATGAGCTCGCTGGATTCAATATCCCAGATCCCGATGCCGGTGCGTCCAGTGGTCGCGGCCACTTGCCGGCTATCCGGCGAGAACAGTAGAACACCGGATCGTTTAGAACGATTCAGAATGCTCTTCAAGCAGGTTCCAGTGGCCATATCCCAAATATTTACGCCGGATTCTGATGTCGATGCCATGATCTTGCCGTTCGGCGATATAGCTACATGTGCGAGCTGCGACTCTGAGTTCAACGTTTGCAAGCAAGGATCCCAAGACGGCCGTACGCCATGTTTCATGTCTAAGAAGAGTGGCTGTTCTCTCAACGAGAGCTGCCGGATCTCACTGTTGGCGGGACATATCATAATGGCCCACGGATGAACTTGGAGCGGAAATTCTTCGATGGTTTGCTTGGCTGCCAAGATAAATCGATAGGCATCTCGGACCAGGGCGAGTGATTCTCTCCGGGTTTTCTGTTAGATAACACACGTCAGCATCGCATTTATCAGCGGTCACGGGCGTGTTGTACAAGGGAAAGTCAAGATTTAGGTATGACTGACGAAGAACTCGTGCAACTTTCTCATCGCGACGACGCCTTCTGGGATCTTCTTTAGAAGGCTAAGAGCCTCCAACCAGTAAAGGTACTTGGTACCAATAAAGGCCTGGATTTGAGAGACAAGCGTATCGTGGGCCTCATCTGACAGTGTCTCGCAGTCTTGACTGTCATTGAGATCCGCAAAATGATCAAGCCAGAAAACGCACGAGTATCCCACGGCGGTAAGCGGATCCGGAATAGGGGGTTTGACCGCATCAATATGGATCCCCAGCTCGCTCAGCTGATAGATGTCGCGCTTGAGACACTGGGACATGAGCTCTATTGATCTTGTCACCATATAAAGTCTGGTGTCATTCATCCCCGGAGACAAGTCTTGCTTCGTCATCATCTCAGACAAAAAGTCTTTCGCTGACTGATGCACGAAGTAGAAAACCTTTTCCCGAATGGTAAGAAATGAACCACACTGCCCTATGAGATCCCGAATGGCCTGAACTATCTCATATGGTTCACCCGGCGTTTCTGCCAGGGCAATGAGCTCTTGCAGCGTGAGAGGTCGGCGAGCGACTGTAGCAACAGTGAGAATGCGCTTACAGATTTCTGCTTCGTTAGAGCGCATGATGCTTTCGACCATTCGTCCATAGAAAGGCTTCAATCCGGGGGGAAATGTTTCCAGTGTAGACAAAGCCTTCCAAGCCGAGATGCTCTCAAGGTTTTGGCACACCAACGCAACCCAGAGAAAGGTTCCGTCAGCATTGGCTGAGAGGTAGTCTCGGATCTTGTTCTCTCTGTCTTGGTTATACTTTTGGGTTTTACTCAATTGCCGAACCTTCTGGTTGATGTATATCTGAACAGCCTTTGCTACTGACTCCGCATTTAACTCTAGACTGAGTTGTGTTTCTGATCCAAGGGCTTCCATTTTGTCTATAATGTTCTTCCAATTGCGACTCGAGAAGATCCATTTGACGTAGGGTATTTCCTTGGACATCTTCACGATAAAATCGAGAAGTCTAGGTAGATCTTCTTGAGCACACTCGTCAAGTGCGTCAATGAGGAGACAAGTGGGTTGCCGTCTGTCATTCAACTCTTTCAGAACAGAGTGCAGGATGTCAGACAAGGCATACCATGCGCTTGGTGGTTCAAACAGAGATTTCCCTTGACGGACATAGCGGTCCTGCACATGCTTCAAGAGATGTCGCTGCTGGTCGACGAGGAGGAATATCAGGCCTCGCAGTATTGCGGTTGAGTTGTTGATGCGCTGGTCTGTGGCCTGGCAGAAGAAGAAAGAGACGAGGCTAGATGGGGCCAGCTTCTGGAGATTGTCGACTATGCCGCACAGGAGCATTGTTTTGCCCTTGCCTGGATCACCTCTGACCCAGAGCAATGAGCGTCTTGGGTCCTGGAACCAACTCTGAAAGTCTTTGTTTTCAAGGATCCAGTTGGAGGAGTCTTGCAGGAGGCCCCCCTTTGTATTCTCGATCCGTTTCTTCTCCATGTGAGGATCGTGTGGCCATAGATCCCTTAGACACTCTTGGTCCTCGGCATTGATTTGCCTGCGAAGCTGCTCTTCCAAGCGTCTTGCTATACCATTGATCTCCCACTCCTGACACTTGACATGTCCCACGATGTCTTCGAGACGTGATCGTACTTGCTGGTTGCCGAATTCCCCTATGTCATGGCGTAGGCTGTCTTCAGCCTTCTGTATTTCTTGAAGGCTGACCGCCCAGTTATCGAGCTTCACCAAGTTCCGCAGGAAGCTGTAGGAGTGGTTTCGGTAAAAGGAGCAGACACTCTTCATCTGGTACGTAAGTAATGCTCTGTAAAGCTCGACAAGTCGCGTTTCGAGCTCGTTCTTCATGCCACATACGGCGGCGCCATCGAGATCACTGCCCTCCAGCAGCACATCGGAGAGATTACCGTACCATCTAATGCGAGTAACGACGTGTTCGAGTCCTCCACGGTACGAAGCGGCCTCGTTGGCCGCATTCTCAACTATCTTCACATACCTTACTGTCAGTATAGTGAACACGCTCGACAAGAAGATTCTCACTTACCCCCAGGGTAACCCATACTCCGGACCAGGCAATCGAAGCTTGTGGAACAGCGCTGACAGCTATATTGACCATTTCCTTCAAGGTGTGCACAATGTCGATCGCCACTTCCAGACCGTCTGATTTGGATTTTCCCTCCCGTCTCGTTCTTCTGAGGCCAACACGGACAAGCTCATCCATCTGCTGACGCCTCATGTGACGATTCTTGGAAGAGATGGTATTCGGCGGTGCTGTATCGGAATTCGGAATGGAACCCTCGGCTCTCAAATACTGTGAAAGAATCCTTTCGTATCCCTCAACAAGTTTTGCATCGTCCTTTTTGATGGCGTCGTAGGCCTCGTCCCAGAGACGCTGCCCATTCGAAGGGCGAGGCTCCGTGGAAGACTCTTCATTACGAGGTGGATTTGGGACGGTTTGGGGTACAGTTGTAGGAGTCTCAATAGCGACGTCAGTGGTTCGAGCAGGCCTCAAGAGAAGATCAAGGGAAGCCTCAGTAGGAGATTTAACAAGAGACTGTCCAGTGGTCGGCGTGGCCGTGGAGTCCATGGAGACATTGCCACGGTCTTCCCTTGAATTCGATCTCAGTCTCCCATGGAAACGTCGAAACATGTTAGGAGGCTTTTCCGGCATGGCGGCTTGCACTCTGATGTGCTCAATCCAAGACGACAAGAGATGGTGGATGAGGAGAGTTGGGCTGCTGCATTGAGCCCGATTGTCAATAGGTTCTATCTTTGCATGTCAGCCTCATGCAGGCAGTGCAATCCGCGGGGTAAACTGAATCCAACAAGCTGGAATGCGATTGGTGTACTCCCTGCAGTAGCCAAGGCAGCAAGCTTCACTATCAATGCTCAAAGAACCAGCCACAGCGCCTGAAGCTTGCTGATACCGCATGCATCATTCATGGAAACGATATGCGAGTATCTTCGAATATGCTGAGCCCCAGCTTTTGGAAATTGTCCATCTTGCCTCTAACAAGATTATTACTATGGTGTGAGGCCTGCGGTTGCCCGTGCAAGGACGACACCAAGTCCTCCTGGGGTCCTCTTCGAATCGCCCTTCGTTCCAGACGATCTCTTTCACGGTATATCTTTGTGTCTCGTGGTCCGCGATGGCCCGGAATACTTCAATGTCTCTTGGTTTGGCGCTGATGAAGACTCTGTCGATGTGTAGCGGAACGAGAGAGAACCGCTTGCAGGCGAGTCGCCATTCTCCAAGGTCGGAATTCGACAGGTGGGAGGCTATCTCGTTCAGGAGCTCTCTAGGCAGGGAGGTCAGAGCCATTGTCGTGCTCCAATCAGAGCTGCTGAAGAGATGCTCGCTTTGACTCTTGCCAAAAGGCAAATTCCTCAATAACGATAGAAGAGGAGAGTCCACATTGCACAGGGTTCGTTTTTTCGACCCTCCTCCTCCATCTGCACAGCGCGCGGACAAAGCATTAGGGTTGCAACTGTTAGGCAGGCGTGCACGGTGCATACAAACATATGCCCCCTCCCTCTCATTCGGTTCCCGTGTCCTTCTTCTGTCTATCTCCCTACTCCGGTGCTCACCTAACTTTCTAGGCCTCCCTCTATCCTTCGCCCAGGAGGTGCGGCAGATGTCAGATGTCGGCAAACCGCCGGCTTTTCACGGCTGGTTCTGACCCCCGCCTCGGCTGTCATTCTCCGCACCGACTCCGACAACTCCTCACTGATGGAGATTGTAAACTGCGCCTTTTGCTCGGGTGAGCGGAGGAAGCAAACTGCTTTATAACGTCTTCCATCAGATGTAGAGCCGCTCTCTACAGGTTGGCTCAATCACGCAAACACCAAGCTACATCCTTACAAGATGGCATCCGCCGAAGCCTCGTCCGTGCAAGTCTCCAAGTCCGCCGACGGCATCACCACCATCGCCATCGACAGGCACCACCGCAGAAATGCCGTCGACGGTCCGACCGCGCGGAAGCTGCACGAGGCCTTCCTCGCGTTTGAAGACGACGCCAGCCAGAAGGTGTGCGTCTTCCACGGCGCCCACGGCTCGTTCTGCGCGGGCTTCGACCTGCACGAGGTAGCCAAGTGGGACGGCCCCGGCGACGACGCGTACAAGGGCCCCATCGTCGACGGCTCGCACTCCGTGGCCGGCGGCCGCCAGATCGGCCCCATCGGGCCCTCGCGGCTGCAGCTCCGGAAGCCCGTCATCTGCGCCGTCGCCGGCTATGCCGTGGCCGGCGGCCTGGAGCTGGCGCTGCTCGGCGACATGCGCGTCGTCGAGGAGGACGCCGTCCTGGGCGTCTTCTGCCGGCGCTTCGGCGTGCCGCTCATCGACGGCGGCACCGTCCGGCTGCCGGCCATTGTCGGCCTCGGCCGGGCCCTGGACATGATCCTCACCGGGCGGCCGGTCGGCGCGCAGGAGGCCCTCCAGATGGGGCTCGCCAACCGCGTCGTGCCCAAGGGCCGGGCCCTGGAGGAGGCCACCAAGATTGCGCGGCAGCTGCTGGCGTTTCCCCAGGCGTGCATGAACGCGGACCGGGCGAGCTGCTACTACTCGGTCTACAATGCGACGTCGTTTGAGGATGCTCTGCGGAACGAGTTTGCCAACGGGGCGCCCGTCGTCACCGCGGAGAGCATCAAGGGGGCAGCCCAGTTCAGCGCGGGAGCTGGGCGGCACGGCGTGTTTATGAGTGCGGATAACTCGAATCTTTAGGGGCACTGAGGTTATAAGAGGGGAACGAGACTGTCTATATGTATCTACGCTGTTATTGGGAGGTGGTTTCCTAATTTTCTTCTTATATCGAGATTGTCAGCCCTTCATGAATCATTGATCAACTGAATCATCTACCCATCCCTTGAGGCCGATACTCTTGCGGAACACCTCGGAGAAGACGTGATGTTTCTTGTCGTCCATCCTCTAGCTTAGATTGGCTTTAGTCTGTCTTTTGTGTACACCAGGCGCGCCCTGTGAGAGACCACATAGCGCTTATTTCTTCTCAAGAAACGCTCCTATAAAGACGAATGGCTTCACAACCATCAAGTCAACTACGCTGAGAAAAGTAGTACAGCAACATCACCAAACCATCAAACAGTAAAGTCGTCCCTTAGTCACAACATGTCCGCCCTTGCCAGCGATCCCGGCGAAAGGTCCCTGTCAAAGCTCCTCGCCACCCTCACCACGACCCTGCACGACCCCATCTTCGTCTTCGCAACGCTCTCCGACTTATCGCGCCTCCCGCCCCTGCAAGAGACGCAGCTCCTGTTCAAGGAAGCAGAGGGCGTCACCGTCATCGTCACCAGGAGTTACGCCGCGGCGCACGACATCGACTACTTCTTCCCCTGCAAGATGCTGACGCTCAACGTGACGTCGAGCCTCGAGGCCGTGGGCTTCATGGCCTTGGTGGCGACGAGGCTGGCGGAGGTCGGCATGGGCGTCAATCCGGTCAGCGGGTTCTACCACGACCATTTGTTTGTGCCGCTGGGGAGGGAGCGGGAGGCGGTTGATGTGCTGGATCGGCTGGCGGAGGAGTACAGGCAAAAGGCGGCGATGGACAGCTAGTTGTTGTGCTGCCAGTATGGCAGGTTCAATGAGGATACTTTCACATATACTCGCACCTCCATGAAAAACCTGAACTTCAAGCCAGGATATATCTATAGAACATATAAGAATAAGTCGCCAAATTGAAGGCTCAACCGGACGCGTGTGAGCTCCCGGCCAACCAAAGCCACTCCGCCACCAAACTCTCGGCAGTTCAAGTTTGCATAATCTGCCACGAAAGAGACTGCGGTATGAAGGGGAGATGGAAGGTACGAGTCAAACGTGGCAGGCTATCAACGAGACATTCGAGAGGTCTTCAACTTGGAAGAGTCACAAGTTGAAGAGTCAAACATCCTTACAAGAGTGTCTTTAACTTGTTGATGAAGGGAGAGAGTCGCCTTGCGCTTCTGGGGCACAGCCAATCTGTGTTTCTGGAACAAACACAACTCCGCATCATCGCAGACAGGGCTGGCCATCGTTGAAGGGCGCCATCTACCTCGACTGCAGCGAGGTGGACGTCTCTCATTGATATCTATACACAGCTGGATCTCGCG